>JAJKFL010000427.1:8700755-9900755 GCA_021186555.1 Reticulitermes speratus | reverse complement strand
TCTCTTATCGCTAATAATAAATACACGAAAATTTTTCCCAACTGAACTTGTAAGCCTGCATTTATATAAATATATATTTCATAAAACTTACTTGATTGTGGTATTATGTCCGTTTATTTATTGAATCTAAAAGCTAAACCTTTTCTCTTTCGAGATAAATTCAAGTGAAGGCAGCGAGCGCCAAACTTTTTGCTCAATGTGTACACATCCATCTTACGTTGCAGTAACAAGCAGCGTACAAAGAAGATGGTGTCGTAATGAACAAGGCGAGATGTATTAGCATCATTTCTTCTTTCGTACGGAACAAAATAAGTAATATCTCCTAAAGAAAGAGTCGGAGTTATGGAATTCGTTTTCTTTAACTTTTCTTCTGTTTAAATATGTAGATAGAAGGGAAAAAATAAAGGAATAACAGCGTATCTGTTCTGAGAGGTAATGGAAGATTCGAGCATTTTGTGAACCTATTTATTTATAAGGAGAATTAATCGTATATAGTCTTACACTAAAATGGAACTTTTTCTCTTGATTTCTTCTTAAATGAATTACATGTCTCGCCGTGCTGACGAGTACTTAAGTGCTCGGTATATCCAGATGAAAGCTTTTAAATTAAAATAATTTATTCTTAAATGTGCATGGCTATTTTCTTAGAGAAAAGAATTCTTGTCTTGAAAAATACTTGTAGAATTCCATACCGGATTAAAGCCGCTAGACAAAACATTGTGGTTTGTGGCTCTATACACTATATTTAATGAATATTACGGTGCAGGTTCGTTCTTCAAAACGTGATACCTGTCAGTGGCTTAAAAAACGCCTGCATTTATTCGTCAAAGCTCTCATAAAGTCAGCCAACGACTACAGTTTTTCCTGAGACATTTCAGTCAACATCCTCACATTTTGTTCTCTAAGATATACAGGGCATACACAAAAGAATGGTGCGGTATCAAAAGTGAATTCTTTTGAAACCGCACCATTCTTTTGTGCATGCCCTGTATTTTAACAACTGTCGTTTAAATATATCTTTCCTTAACGGAAGCCTGCTAAAATCTATATTTATTTCACACCACCCGTATAAATTCTACACGTTCGTTACATGAAATCTTTTAATTTAATCTCTCTAACGGTATATGCTTATAATTTCGTCAGATATTTTTTTCACTGTGTAAAATTTACCCAGTCCTTTTTCACCAACACTCACAACCTATTAAATCAGTTGCAAAAAGAATAAATAATCGCTGGGTTCTGCAAGCTCTTCGAAATGGTACATTTTTAACGATTCGTCAAAAAGAAGTCTAACACTTTGATACCTGCCGTACTGAATTTCCTCTTCGGCAGAATATATGATGTTATTGCAGTGCACGTGCATACGGTAACCTGTGCTTAAAACTCTTCACCTTAACAACTTGAAATAGATGGCACGTCTCAAGCGTGTAAACGTCGAACATGATCATTTGAGGGCAAAAATAACCTTCGCCTTTTCACGTTTGATGCAAAATTACCTTACTTATTCCGACTTTTCGGAAAGCTAACCGTCTCGTATAACATGAGATTCCGCAAACAGCGCTTCCTAGTCACTATTTTAAAAGGCGTGACCTTGAAAAGTGAGTGACAACTTAAATCAGTCTGACGATGTCTTCTTAAGGAACTGACGGTTGATCTGTCAAGAAATTCCGCACCTTTTACTCTCGCACCCCAAGTGTTATTTAATGTTCACGTGAGACCCCAAGTTTTTGTCATTCCAAACCAGAAGAATCCCCTCCACCACTCCCCTACATCTTTTTGGCTCTACTGCTAATCCCAAATGTATTCGAAGTCTATGTAGTTGTTTGTATCATATTGACTTCGAATTCAGTTACATTACATGCCTCATGGACGGATGTGGCGACAAATACGAAGTTTAGAAGTTTCATAGACAGAAATGTCAGCATTAACATCGAATCTAAGCTGCCAAAGACTCCAAGTAAGCTTTAAATATTGCCATCATTTTCTGACTGGTAAAGTGGACAGGATGCCTTCAATTGTGACAGTGAAATGTTCTGAAGAGAGAAAAATACTGCCGCCTCCGTGTACAGTAGTAAAAATCTGCATGACTATGTATCGTTGAAAAGTGTGTTTCGTTTGGCTGACAATTCTTTTTTAAGAAAATGGGAAATAACGACATGGCCACCACGAAAAAAATATTGTAAAAACACAAGATGTCACAGTAACAGGATATGTTGATGTAGAATGGTGAAAACTTGTAGTGTCTTAATTTGGACGCAGTAATAACATCAACGCCGATCCCAGTGGCCGCGCGGTCTAAGACGTGGGTCTGCGGCCGCTCGCTTACTGGGATTGTGGGTTCGAATCCCGCCGAGGATGTCTGTCTCTTGTGACTGTTGTGTGTTGTCAAGTAGAGGTCTCTGCGACGAGCTGGTCACTCGTCCAGAGGAGTCCTACCGAGTGTGGTGTGTCTAAAGTGTGTGATCGTGAAGCCTCGAAAAATGAGGCGGCCTAGGCCCCTAAGGGGCTGTCGAGCAATTGGAAGAAAAAAAATTAACATCAACAGGATCCAAATCCTTCGAAATACTAAGATGTGCGACGTCACGATGAATTCTTTTAATAACTGTCTCCTGAACAAGAAGAACACGCTTCAGGAGTTACTGTCAGGCACACTTTAAACCTTAGCTCATTAATATAAATTAAACAAGTGATTCTTGAAATTAATTGAAGAGCGGGTGTGTGGAGGCTCGGATGGTATTAAAGATACGTTGAAGGAAGGACATTTCCATTTACTTAAACGGTGTTGATAAAACTTGTTAAGACTCCTTTGAAGATTTATGTCCCGTATAATTCTTACTCATTACGTTCTTCGAGGGAGCTGTGACGACTTGCTGTGCTGAGCGGTACACAGCAGTAGAGTAGTAACTGTATATTCATCTCCACATTCAAGCTTGTAGATTTCACCCACTGTCCCTTCAGATATAGTCATTCGTATGAAAATTTCCACGGTTCCAATTTTCATTCGTTTATTTGTACATATTTATTTCTTGGTACATTAAGCTGTTCATAATGGTTAAATATAATTTTATTCTTCACTTGGCTTAGTGATTCAGAATCCCTTTTATTGTGAAGGTCCCTTGATCTGAAAAAAAAATTTAAAGCCCCCTTCTCATCGCCAAAATTTGTGTACTTGAAAAGTGAATGAGAAGTTTCAGAAACAAATTACCAACGGACCCTAGTTATATATATAGAATACGCTACAGTGTCTGCAGTTTTACATGGTCACCTAAGCTTATACTTGTTATCAGTCCTTCTTTTGTTTTGGTGACCCGGAAAAACATTTTTGCTGCATGTTAGGGGGCGCGGTGTCCACTTTTCTAAACGCTAGCCGAGATAGGTAAGACTAACCTATTCACAGGATTTTAGACATGCGATATATGGAGATTGTATGAAATTACTACGTAAATTAAAGTGTCTTGCATCAGATTAGTTTAGTTACTGAAACTTGAAAGCAAGGTGGATTAATTTCAGGTGGAAATGTGTGTATTATGAATATCGTATGTTGCACGTTTACCCAAGGTATCGGTAAGGAAACGCTTTGTTAAGTAGGTAGATTCTCTTAGTCTGATGGAACTGGCGTCTTTAAATGCACTACCGATACAGCAGGTCCTTTATCATGTCTTTGAGAACGGCAGCTTTCGTGGGATCTCCCGGAGGATGCAGGATTTTTATGCGATAAAGCTGCCGTTTTCGGGGACATAATACACGGGACGCTGTGTATTAAAATCTTTAAAAATGAAGAACATAAGCAATGAGTATAGAACATGCAATAATAACAATATACTTCCAAAAATGTTTCACTTACCTTCAGGAAGTGATGTAGGCGAAGTTTTCCAGCAGACGTCGTCTTAACCTCTTCTTCAGCACTGTATAGTCCACAACGTCTTAAGCAGAATTAACTCTGGTCACGTCTTATCCTCATTATCACCATTGGAAATTTGTTTTGTCGGACTTTTCTTCTTGAGACACTCGCAACATAAAAACCCAACGAAGGGAGTATAAATATAATGGAACGAAGCCGAAGAAATAAATAACTTTCATGAACCTCTCAACTGTGTGTTAGCTTCCATGACACGTCCAGTACGTAATGCCGTCGGACATCTGTTACTGATAACTAGCAGCACAGACGTGCCACACACGTCCAGAATGTGTTGTGGCCACCCAGATATTACTGTTTAATGCTTATTAATACACGGATAAAACTGTCAGTTGTCACTGCCTGTACAGTTCTACACTGGCACTTAATTTTAACATATTTATACCGTGCACTAAAAACTGTATGTAAAGTCAAACGTTTTGGCTTATTAACAGTTGCACAGAATTCACATTTGTTTTTTGAGATCCGTCTGTGCCATCTTCCTTTTATTGCTGTTTAAATAATGTAGTCTCTCGGGGCTTTCAACTGAAATGTAAGTCAAAAACTGTCCTTTTTTTTTTAATTGATATTAATTTACGCTAAAATATTTTGACCGAAGAGAATTTTAATTAAATAGTAAAATTCAGCCTTAATTTAATTTACCTAATGTAACAGATACAGTTGTGGCTGTGTTACAAGAAAAGTGTATAATGAAAAGATAGGCATTTGTAAACCCAAGTCATAAGTTATGCACTACATCACTGTGTTGATTGCCCTAATGCCAGGTTGTGAATGTTAACATAATACTATTTATTCTTGATCTAATAGAATACAATACTACGTTCCTTTAACTACGCTTCCTTTAACGCACTGATAATATCCGCACGTAGAGTATCTGTCTGTTTGGTAGAGTTTTCTTCACCTCAGTTAAACACTCAGTTATCTGACCGATACTAGCATAAAAAGCCGGTTCAATCCGACCGACATATATTGTTGCACAGTTCAGATTCAGCATAATCGACAGGCGGTATACAGTTCGCTCCTTTCACGTGTCCGAATGATTATCCTCGCTAACAAATAAATGTGTTGCAGAAAGATCTACTGGTGGTGTTCTGTTTCATTTCGAGTTCTCTGTCTTCTATATTTTCTATAGTTGTAATGAGAGCGATTATTTGATTCGCGTTTATTTTCTATAGCTTATATAGTATATTAAAATATCCATAAAAATAAATTGACAGTGAACAAACTTATCAGTGGAAATAAAAAATCACAGAATTATAAGATTTCGAAATCGTTTCATTTAGATTCTGAACAATAATTGTATAAAATTTTATTTTATACTACACACGAATCTGCTGGAATTACTACGTGATTACTGTGTTGTGCAGCTTCTGTATTTAGTTTCTTTTGGGAAAAAAAAACTGTCATAGAAAAGAGAGTGCAGAATACGAGCTATGTGCAGGAACTGGAAGTTGTGAATATTCTAACTACTGTGCTTGTCACCCATTTAACGCAGCAATCTGCAGTGTTTGGCGTGCTTCAAGAACACAGAACATCCAACACATATTTAACGCCACTCCACACGGCCGGCAAATGTTTTCTTCTTTAGGGTTACAAACACGCGCTTCCACAGTCCTCCATTTTACTGTTTCTACAACTCGTGGTGTTCAGTACAGCAGGAACTGGTGTTAGTAAACCGTGGATCACATCCCGTATCCAACACGAGGATGACCCAGATACACCGCTCGTGGCGCCACGGGCTTTCAGTTATCCTGCTTCTATGACCTAATGTTCGGGACACCAATATCTTGGTCGCCACCACCCACTCTGAAGAAGTCACGACGGCGGTAGCGGCGGGGTGGTGTTTAATGTCTGCCCCGGGGACGGAGGATAAATCGTAAAAGGCCGGTCCGTCCCGCGACCAGGGATGGACTGACTTGCGAGCTCCAGCAGGGTGCAGTGGCGATGCTATGCTATATACCTCGCTGCCACAATCACGAGCAGTGCCGACTTTTACCGGGTTTTCGCGAATTCTGCTTTCATCGATCGTTTTGCTGCTATATATGTAAGCCCATACCAACGGCAGCTCCTACTACAGCATCTCTTTAGGTAAGCCAACCCCCCCCCCTCTCCTCATCTTTCTCTTTGCGCGGTTTTTACATTACCTCTTCCCTTCTTCCTCTTTCTCGTCCTGAAGTCATACTCCGTTCTCTTTGTCATACTGTTTACCTTTGCGGTTCTTCGTGTACGTCAGAACAGGCGATCCCCTGTCCTCATGTACAACAAATCCGGAAGCCCCTTCTAAAAATAACAATGCTTTAAGAACTAACACTTTTTCTAGTGTAGTAGCTATGGCAAGGGGGGTCACGATTGAGGAGTCTCTTTTCGATTCCTGGCACGGACAAGAGATTTTTATCTTCTCCAAAGATGCTGTGCCATGGCTTAGGCTGTTAGTCGCCAGCCTGTCACCACGGAGGACGGGTTCGATCTCAGGCCACTTTATGTGGGATTTGTCGTGGATGAAGTGGCAGTGAGACAGGGATTTTCTCCGAATACTTCGGTTTTCTCCTGTCAGTATCATTCCATTAATGCTCCTTATTCATATTTAACCTTTTAAAGCCTAGCGGTAACTTTACGTTTAACATTCAAAAATTCTACATGGTGCTCACAGTGCATTTATATGTTTTGTGCGGATCTCACATCAAACAGCAACGTTTGCCTTATACACTATCAACAGATTGATTTTTATAACCGAGACGAAGTGTGTTTACTGCGCGGTAGGCACCGAGTCCCTATATAAAACAGATACGTTTCGTCTTTAAAGGGTTCATTTACTTACCGCCGACGTTCTACAACGCTTGAAATTGACAGCATAATTAAATAACACACCTCTCTCTTCCTGAAAGCTTCCAGACTGACTATAGGACAGTGGGTGCTGATGAACGGAAAGTAAACGAATGTAAGCACATTCCGAAAAACGCCTTCATACTTACAAGCTGATGATACATGGAACTGACTTGTATACATCAGTCTATATTAACATGAATACCCCACCCACTCGCCTAAGCCACGGGAAATATGTGTGGGAAAGGTCACGTGTTCTATCATCGTATGCTCGTATGTTCCATCTCTGAAACTGTTGAAATAATTTCAATTAATTTTAGTTTTGTTTTAAACTGTATAATGAATGAGTTTTACCTCATTGTGCAGTTTTTAAAAAGAGCTTCCATTTACTGACGTATGAATCAACACAGCATAGTGCTAAATGGGAGCACTGCTCGTGTGTCCCTCTTACTGCCAAACACTTACTTAGTTAATTAGTGAAAATTATTGTCTTCTGGAATTTAATATCGTGTAACTTGTTAGGTATGTACCAACGTTCAAGATGAACTCCTCTGTGTTCATTTTCAAAGCATACGTTTCTACGCTAATCATACGGGAACCTGCAACCTTTGTCTTGAAGGTACAAGAGACTCTTTTTTCCTGAACGTGGCAGCAGCAAGTTCCTCCGAAAGTCTGTTAATATCTACCAATAATCACAAATTTACATCCGGGAAGACCGAAATCTTAATTCATACCGCCATGAGGTGCAAATCCATGATAAGTGTGTCCCTGTCACCACGGCATGGCGCGTCCTCAGGTTGCGGATGGAGGAACGGCCTCCGGATATGGAGGGTAGCTGCGAATATGTTGAATAAGCAGTCGTGGACGGCCGACAAGGGGTGGTCCAGCTTGGGGGTTGGGCGAGGTGCTAAGAACTCCTCACCGTAAAAAAATTGCCATGTTACGAAAGAGATCACAAAGTCTCGGACCTGGACTGATTTCTTTGGCTCAGGATAGGGACAGGTGGCGGGCTCTTGTGAATGCGGTAATGAACCTTCGGGTTACATAAAACGCGAGGAATTTCTTGACTAGCTGACGACCTGTAGCTTCTCAAGAAGGACTCTGCTACATGGAGTTAATTTAAGTTATGAGGAGCAAATAATGTTTTTTTATTTTGTCGATTTAAAACTCAAAATCGGTTTTATCAAATGAATATTTTCCTTTACAAACCTTATCGCTGTGCCTTTCAGTGCCACATACGTTCACATTATGTAATCAAGCCCGCTGTTATGTATTACTCTGAGGTCAGTTGGAAGCTATAAAAATGTCACAATTTGTATGAAACTTTTTTACAATAGGATACTGCGTTGCGAGCTTACATGCGCATGTAGTTTCCGGAAAACGGGGTACACTAGGTGGGGGCATTGTGACAGATATACAAAGAGAGAGGGAGAGAGGAGAGAGGGAATGGCTGTGGACACAAAAGAATTAGAAAATAATGGCCTATCAGACACACACTGATAGGCAGACAGGAAGACAGCGGTGGAGAAAGATCAAAATTGGAGAGGAACGCAAGCATAAGAAAGGAGATAAATATATTGAACAAATGAAGAATACTACATTCTTATACCTGGCCCGTGCAGTCTGGTAGAAATAACCAGCGTTCCATTTTCAAGGCATTTTTAAGTCACACTTTATTTAAAACTGTATTATTTATGTTTGGCGTGGGTCTGCGGCCTTTCGCTTGCTGGGATATCGGGTTCGAATCCCATGGATGTCTCTCTCTTGTAAGTGTTGTGTTTTGTCAGGTAGAGGTATTTGCGTCGGGCTGATCACTCCTCTAGAGGAATTCTACCGAGTGTGGTGTGCCTTGAGTGTAATAGTGAAGCCTCGATAATGAGGAGGCTGTGGTCCACTAAGGGCTGTTGCGCCACTGGAAACAGAAATTATTTATGTCTGTTGTTTCTATTCATATAATTAGAAATCTTCAGACCAGTCGTTCCTTGTGTCATTTCACACGTCTTCGGCCTCACTGTTGGTTGAAGTTCGTATTAGGTTTAAAATGTCTTAAATGCTTCCCCGATGATGGAAACGCGGTTTTAAATTTCTACCACGCTACATTGCGTCACATCCCAGAAAACACCACGCTGCACATTCATGAGCGTGAATACCCAAACCGTGCATGGAAGCAGTGTTCTCAGGTTGAGCCAACACTACAGACTGAGAGTCCTCTGCAATGTAACGCCGTCAAGTCTGGTAGATAGATATGCGTATCTACTGCACTATAGATCGACTTTCTCCGGTTCTACATGCTGGAGAAGGAGGGAGGGGTGTGAAGTTAAGTTTTGTACAGCAGTGATGCAAGTGAATTGGCTTTATATGTTGTTCACCGTGAAAAGTATTGCAAAATGTCGTGTGGAACAAAGCATTAATTAAACTATTTTTTTTTCAACCTGTGACACCTACAGGACGTGTTTTGGTTTACACGACGAATGAGATTGGCGCAGCCACATTAAGAACAGCAGTACAGTAGTTTTGAGGTTTTCTTCAGAAAGAACAATATCGTCTGTGCTTTGTGTCTCTGCCGCACAGTTCCGTGACGTCACCACAATTCTTAGGTATGACGCATAGCCGGAAATGGGATAGCCGAAATTTGCGAGACATCTCATCCCAGAAGAAAATAACCTTAACCCTTAGTGTACTGACAATGTGGAAGTATATTTTGTCCACTGCTCCCCGATATCCGAAAAAGCATTGCTTTTTTTGATGGTTCCAAATCTTCGCCCGCTTGTCCTTTTGATAAGAGTAATATTATATACTTCTTGAGGCTTTCGCGGCGACAAAATTCTATAAAATCTTCTCGGGTAGACAGCCGAGTCAAAGTGTAAAACGTTCCGAATTTTCAGGGACTGGGACAGAGTCAGTCCCTGAAAAGTCGCGGCTGTCTACCTGAGAAGATTCGATTGAAGGGTGGTGGTAGGATGAACATGAATATGGTGCAATGGTGAAGTGAACACTGACAGGGGAGAATCGAAGTACAAAACAGATAAGTAGATTCCGTGGGAAGAATATAAAATTTCTGAAATTTAAACGTATTGGTACATATAGTAACCAACCGGCTGTAAATGGTTAACGTCTTACGTGCCATCCATCATCCATCTTCTGTGTTGTTTAGGCCACTACAGCGACGCCGCGTGGTGGTAAGTGAATGACGTCATGTATTATGCTGCATGTGTTGCCTAGTAATGAAGCTACGGTGGGCATGGTGGAGATATTGTGTGCTTCATAAGGTATGCTAAAACCGCGAGGTAGACAAGACGGAGTGAAGGAGCTGAGTAAACTGATGAATTCATTTTTACATTGTAGCCTATATGTCGAGAGTTAGCCGATCCCAGTAGCCGTGCGGTCTAAGGCGTGGGTCTTCGGCCGCTCGCTTACTGGGATCGTGGGTTCGAATCCCACCGGGGGCATGGATGTTTGTGTTGTCTTAGATGTATGGACGATAGCATGAAACACAAGGTGACATGCAGGACAAAAAGGACTTCAACAGTACAAATGAATCAAAGGGGAAAACCCAGTAATTAATAAAAAAAAAATTGCGCCGGGGACATGGATGTCTGTCTCTTGTGAGTGTTGTGTGTTGTCAGGTAGAGGTCTCTGCGACGGGCTGATCACTCGTCCAGAGGAGTCCTACCGAGTGTGGTGTGTGTGAGTGTGATCGTGAAGCCTCGATACTGAGGGGGCCCTGGCCCAATTGGGGCTGTTGCGCAATTGGAAAAAGAAAATATCAAGAGTTATCTTCTGTTGGTCTGGATGGAAACCTAATGCGACTTTTAAATCCTTACATTTTGAAAAGAGTTGTGTCTGTCCCAGAAACTACTTACATTCATTGAAAAGTTAGGGGACTTGCGATTTGTTTTCTTAAAGAAATCTTTTATTTTTTTCTTAGGAAGATTCCGGCTTAAATGTTTGCTTTCATCCCTTTAAGCAGAGGCGCTTTTCTGAACTTACAACACTAATTTTGTCTATGCTTTTAGAGAGAAACTCTATGAAGGAAGTCACATCAAAAACCGTAAAGTTTAACTCTCTCTATTTCGACTTAAAGCCAATTCTGTGATCGAAACTAATAACTGTTCTAATACGGAGAGCTGAATCAGTAAAATGTTTGGGTACGCTCTGATGACGTAGGAGGCCTCGAAGCAGAGTCAAATTTTTCTCTTCAGCATCATGTACTGAGCGACTCTGGAGCTTGTACGGACTGCTGTTTAATGGCGTACAGGAGGATTATCAGCCGTATAAAAGTGTTTATGTCTACCAAGTCGAGCATTAGAATGACTGAATATATGGTTGGAGGGTTCAAAGTCAGTAAAGTGTCATATTGCTGTGTTATGTACACCGAAACGTTGGCACATACCAGACAACAGCATGTCACAACCTATAAGAAAACAACGTGAATGTCGGAAGTTTTATTTTCCGATAAGTTCTGACGTAATGGTGCTGAGCGATAAAGCGTTTATTATACTTGCTCAACAAGTGATTCGTACTGTAGAGGAAAAGTTTTGGTATTTAACTGCTGCTTGAAATGTACTGAGTATTGCAGAAAGGAGTTTCAAAGCATAATGTAACAAACACTTGGATTCCGTAAACATTATTCCGACTTTCACGTATACACCGCACACGGGTAGCAGATGGTACACATCAGACCTCCACGTTGTCACCATTGACATTTAAGCATTTGTCCCAGCATCGCACCAAAGCTTGTGCCCAGGGATAGAAGAAGTCGTCATCAAGTGTCCGTAGCCAGGAGGCGACAGCTTGCTTAACGTCGGCGTCTGTTACAACTCGTTCGCCAGCCAGGTGCTTCTTTAGTGGTCCAAACAGATGGGAGTCCCTCGGCGCGAGTTCGGGACTGTAGGAATGCTTGTCCATAACTTCCCAGCCAGAGCGCCGTAACCAGTTACAATTCCGGTTAGCAGTATGGGGCCTGGCCTTTTGGTGCTAAATTTTGATGCCTTGCCGCAGAATCCCAGGTCGTTCACAACGAAATGCCTGCTGTAACCTCTCAAGTGTACCACTGTAACGCTCAGCAATTACAGTGTCACCATGGCCAAGCAAATCCCCAAGACCTACACTTTTACGGTCCCAAGATAACAGTTACCGTGACTTTCCCTACCGATGGCGTTGCTGTGAACTTCTTTGCTGGCGATGATGTTGATCCATGTCATGGTTGTTTTCTTGGTTTCGGGTGTCGCGTGAATAATCGGTGTTCATCGCTGTAACAGAAACACCTCAGAAACTGCTCTTCTTCATCGCCGTACGTGCCCAATGCCTGACACACCCCTTACGACACGCCTTGTGATAATCTGCCAGTTCCGGGGCACCAGCTTGACCACAGTTTTCAGTAATCCACTTTGTAGTGGACAATGCTGTGTGCACTACCGGTTGAAATGTCTTAGCTCTCGCAATGTCAGTCACCTAATGCATCTGTCGCTCTATAACACGTAAACGTCACGTACATCGGTAATGCAGTCCCTTAATGATCGTCGCTTCTGTCCTGCAGCTATCGAAAGAATTGCGCCATATCCACACCTATTCAGTGATATTGCGCCATATCCACACCTATTTCAGTGACATTAAAGTGCTCCATACACCATCAACCGGCGATGCCATACATTTCGCATGCAAAAATCGAATCATATCTATGATTTCAGGCTTCTGCAGCGATGTACATGAGATCTGGGCTCTTCTGGGATATTACGCGGCGTTGAGTGGTAGTTACGTGACGACGTTTCGGGACAAAATATCGGTCACATCTTCAAGGGTCAATATTTATTGACCCTTGAAGATGGGACCGATAGGTTATCCAGAAACGTAGGTACATATCTACCACTCAACGCTGCGTAATATCCCAGAAGAGCACAGATCTCGAATCGTATTTAGTACTTCCACATTTGGCAGTTTCTTACAGGCCTGTCGTCCTTCAGCTCAATGTACGATACGTGACACATGCGGTGCCCTCTCTTTGCTGCATGATGACACACCCGCTTCCTTCCATATCCTTTCCTGTTCATTATCCACAAATCGTCTGCCATTTTGTCTGAGCCGTTGACAGAGTCGTTAAACAAATCATAAATCAAAAAAATATGAAAAACTTAACTGATGTGACGAATTTAGCATATCATACCAAGTGTGTGTGTTGTGTGTGTTTAGGTACGTGAAGAAATTGGATATTTACCTTAATTATTATTGCCGCCTCTGAGATGAAAACATTTGAATGATAGAAGGCGTCGTAAGTTGTTTCCAAGACTCCTTCTTTATGAATGTTATCTCTTACCACACCCGTAATATCAAATCGATGTTAATGTTTCCTGTAACTAAATATCTAGACGTGAACGTTGGCTGTAACAATGGGCTGTTGCTAAGCAACCGTGCCTTCTGACGTCAATTGTTAGCTGAAACATCAATCATTACGCTCTCTTTATTCCTGCAGTAGGATGCCACATTGTGAATTTGTCTTCGTTTGTTCAGTCCGTTCATAAATAAATCTTATTTAGATCGATTCTTCCAGGACAGATTGTTATTCATCTCAGTATTAAGGATTTATAGTAAAAATTTTACAAGCTTATTTTCGAGTCACATCACCAGCCCAGAACTGCCACTTCATATAGGACCATCTATCAATATAAACAACTACATGAAGCAGAACCCTTCTTCAGAAATTAACAATCGCGAAACGCCTCAGAAATTCCCTTCCTTTTGTGAAATCCTAAGGCCCATTACCTTATTCAAAACAGTCAGCCACCTACCCTGTTCTGTGCCAGTGTATCTAGACCACAACTACATACCTGTAAATTTTAAGTCCCATTTTAATATTATCCTCTCCTTTGTAACCAGATCTCCCAAGTAGTGTCTTCCCTTCAGAGGCTCGAACTAAAATCATGTACGCATTTCTCATATTTTCCATGCATTCTACATGTCTAGTTAACCTCTTCCTCCTTTGTTTGCTCGCCAGAGTAATGCTTGATGAAATACAAAATTATATATTACTTGATAGTTCATATTTTTCTAGTTTCCAATATCTTTTTGGCACATCGTTCCGAATACTCCGTTTAACATCCAAGTCCTAGCACATCCTTTAAAATCCAGGTTCTAACATCCTTTAACATCCAGGTCCTAACACACCTTAATCAGGTCCTTACACATCCTTTAAATCCAGGTCCTAACACATCCTTTAACATCCAGGTCCTAACACATCCTTTAACATCCAGGTCCTAACACATCCTTTAACATCCAGGTCCTAACACATCCTTTAACATCCAGGTCCTAACACATCCTTTAACATCCAGGTCCTAACACATCCGTTTAACATCCAGGTCCTAACACATCCTTTAACATCCAGGTCCTAACACATCCTTTAACATCCAGGTCCTTACACATCCTTTAACATCCGGTCCTTACACATCCTTTAACATCCAGGTCCTAACACATCCTTTAACATCCAGGTCCTAACACATCCTTTAACATCCAGGTCCTTACACATCCTTTAACATCCAGGTCCTTATACATCCGTTTAACATCCAGGTCGTAACACATCCTCAGTCTTTGTATAAATATTCAACAGAGAGAAATCTTTCAAGTCATGCTGTAAATTTTAAAAGTGTTCTTTTTGCGTCAAGTGCAATGTAAATGTTTTTCATGATGAGACGTTTTAGGCTCCTTTGCAAAATTGCGAAAAGCGAATATTAGCTGCATGTCTGTCTGTCAGTCCGCATGGAAAAATACTCGGCTCCCACTGGACGAATTTTCATAAAATTTAAATATTTGATGATTTTTCGAAACTCTGTCGAAAAAGTTCAAGTTTCATTAAAATTTGGCAAGAATAATGGGTACTTTACATGAAGACTTATATATATTTTTGATACTATCTCGCTGAATTCTTCTTATATTGAGATATGTTCCAGGCAGAAGTTGTAGAGAAAATCAAAACACACATTTGGTGTTTGGTAATTTTTTTCCCGAAAATCGTACCGTTTATGAGATAATGTGGAAAAATATGGTACATCCAGACAGGACACGTATGACAATATAATACGGTACGCGCGCTTTGCATGCCGGATAACTAAGGCAAGAATACAGACACACGCACAGAATATTTAATACTTACCGCTTTTGAGCGACAATAAATGTTACGCAAACGCGCCTCAATGTTACACGTACTTTGCTTGCCTTGTTGAGAAAGTCTACCAAGTTCGATTTAAACATTATCTATATTGTACCGTAAGAAAGAAGAGAGGAAAGAATGGAGATTGGAGATACTGATAAAGAAAATGGGAATAAAGTATTTTTTATATTATTCATACCGTGCATTTTTAGTCTATCGTACATGTCTTTAACCAACCAATGCACACTTATTACTCTTCATTATACAATACAATTTAGCATAAAACTAGACCGACATGTTTCGAATCCATATTTTAAAATTACAAAAGTTAAAATTTCCATTGTTGTTTATTTGTAATGTGTGTAATTCACAATCCAAGTCCCTGATGATGATCCCAAAATAGGGATTCGAAACATATCGGACTAGTTTTATACGGTAAATTTTATTGTATAATAAAGAATAATAAGTGTGCATTGGTTGGTTAAAGAGATGTACGAGGGAACAAAGTAGTTGCCATCAAATTCCCGATAACTTCTTATTCATTTAAAGTTCTTAGTAAAATTGTCACACTGCTGCTAACTTCAGAAAATTTTGTGACGCTTTTCAAGTGTGTTTAAATCCGCCACTGTCCACGTAGTTCCTGATACCACATAAAATACATTGTTTAATTCATTTCAGGGACATTGCGTAAAATCCCCTGTAGGGAAGAAACTGCCAGTACTGACAAATAAAATATTATTCGTATGGAATGTATGAAGCGACACGTGATTAATGTTCATTGCTAGGCAACGGTGCATGAAGTGTGTCATTGTACGTGCACAATCCCAACACGTCGCAGTGACGTCACAGTCACAATATTGTCAGAAGATATTTCAACCGTCGTCCTCAAAAGTCTACTTGAAAGTACCTTCTAGTACTATCCGGGAATAAAAACAAATGCAAAGCGGCCGGAGCGTAAAGATGATTCCCCACCTTCTAGTGCGAAGATTAAGAATGCCTGGAGCGATGTCTCCATGCTCCCATACACTGTTATGGCGTGAAAGTGACAAATTTACCCTCCTGTTGGTACCGTTATTTTGTCCTGTCAGTATGGCTGTGGATGTCTGCAGTGTCTTCATGAAGCATGCGCTCGGATAGAAAGACAGGACTGAAACAAACTGAATGAACAGTAGTGGATGTCGAACACTGGAGTGGTCATAAATAAGAATTTGACTTACAAATTTTATTACAAAAATACTTGTGTTCTGATACTGAACCCAGAAGCTTTAAAGTGGAAAGCTGTCACTATACAAGTTATGTTCAGGATTATTTACTAATTTATGCAGTTCAGGTAAGGTCAGTTATGGAGTACCTGCTGCTTGTAAGGTGTCACAGTCACGGGGCCTTCCTTTATCCGTGTTAATGTATCCTGTTGTAGAAAATCGACAGGGCAAACCTCGTTAACAGCACAGGACAACACAAACACACAAAAGGAATCATATATACATGTCCCAGTTATGGTTCGGGCTCATAACCCCCAGTAGAAACAGCAGAGTGCGGCCACTGTTATCGGCATTTTGGGGTATATGTGAAGACAAGTGAACAGTATTTGTGGCAAACTAGTGCGCCTCTCAAATTTTATTACGTGCAATATATCTTAAACGTATTTCAATGAGTCTTGTAAATAGTAGACCATAAACTGCGAATAGTCTACTACTGATGTGTACACGGATTTTTTTAGGTCCCCGCAGCAGATGCTACGGACGCACCGCAGCCTTGAGGCTTCTTGTGCAACCCTGTGATGAAGATGATCAGTTTTTTCTCGTTTTTCCGTGTAATGGACCACTGGTAGTATGAAATTGACAGGGTAAAACCGAATTACTCGCGGAAAAACCTATCCCAGTGCCACTTTGTCCACCACAAATCCCACATGGACTGACCCGAAATCGAACCCGGGCCTCCGCGGTGAGAGGCCGGCGACTAACCGCCTGAGGCTGGTACGGCCACGTGTTCACGGATTAGTAGACTTAATAAATATAAGAAGGTAACTTAGTCTCTGTGTTTGACAAAATACGAGGCCAAATGACATAAATCCAATTTCCTATTAAGTGGAAAACAGGAACACCTTTATAGGTGCTTTCGCAAAACTGTGAAAAGCGACTATTAGCTTCGTCATGTCTATTCTGTCCGTCTGTCTGTCCACAAGAAACAGCTTGACTCCCACCGGACGGATTTAATTATATTTGATATTTGAGCTTATTTCGAAAATCTGTCGTGAAAATTCGACTTTCATTAAAACCTGACAAGAACAACATCTACCTTACATGAATATCTATGCACATTTATTATAGTGTCTCGCTGAATTCTTCTTAGAATGAGAAATGTTTCAGACAAAGTTGTAGAGAAAATCAAAACACACGTTTTATATGCAGGAACCTTTCTTTCCGAAAATTGTGCCGTTTTGAGGTGATGTGGACAAATACGGTACAGTCAGACAGGCCACAGATGACGTATAATACGGCGCACGCGCTTTGCATGCTGGATAACTAAGGGTACTGACACACACTCAGAATATGTAATACTTATTGCTTTTCCACGGCAACAATGGTTACACGAACGCGCCTCAATATTACGTTATAAGTACATTGCCTGTCTTATTTCTTCACTACCACTTCCAAACCCCATGTGCGATCCATCCAGTTTACTATTCATTGGATAATAAGAATTCTTTTACCGGAGGTGCAGTAACCGTGGTGTGAAGCTGACCGCCTACTTCCATCTAGTTCAGAGAAAGTGCTCAGTAAAGACAAGGGACAAATTTATTTTTTACCTTATAATCGTTTATACTCCCATTCCTATGAAAACACCTAAGCCAGCCACATCTTTTACATTCTCGTTACATCTGAGTCGGTCTGAAACTGCTGGCTCAACGGACATGCATTTATAGACAGGCCAACCCACACATCGACCGGCCACACATTATAGCAGAGCGCATTCCCTGGGGAGTCATTAGGCACACTGTTGCTCTGGAAAGTTCCTTTTGTTACGAAACCAGAAGGTTCGTCTCTGTCACCTCAAAACCATGCAGTTGTACCATAACTACAGTCCGTCCATTAAAAAATAAACAGCACGTCTTAAGAGGTGTTAATTCCAACGCCGCTTGCCGTGAGAAGTCACTCAGATTTGTTTATCTGTAAAGGATAAGTGGCCGATCCCGGTGGCTGTGCTGTCTAAGGCGTGGGTCTGCGGCCGCTCGCTTACTAGGATCGTGGGTTCGAATCCCACCGGGAGCATGGATGTCTGTCTCTTGTGAGTGTTGTGTATTGTCAGGTAGAGGTCTCTGAGACGGGCTGGTCCCTCGTCCAGAGGAGTCCTACCGAGTGTGGTGTGTCTAAAGTGTGATCGTGAAGCCTCGAAAACTGAGGCGGCCTAGGCCCCCAAGGGGCTGTCGAGCCATTGGAAAAAAAGGTAAAGGATAAGTGTGCCCGCGTATTTATTAGGCAAAACGCAATTAAAACATATGGAGAGTTACGGGTGAGGTTCCATAAATTCGTAACCTCGACACCTCATGGAGATGATTGTTCACTTCTTGCTTCGTCTTTTTTATGCGCTGAAATCGACGCCTTTTAGTACAATAAAATTCCGGGCGGCCGCCACAGCAGATCTGGATGCGGTGACGGTCTTAGCTCTTTGTATACTGGAAAATATTGAAAGTGATGTCAGTCTAGTGATTATTATTTAACCCTTTAAAGCCTAGCGGTTACTTTGTGCACCACCAGGTTGAACGTTCAAATATTCTGCGGTCTGTCCACAGAGCGTATTTATGTGTTTTATACGTATCTCGGAAGAAACAGCGACTTTGGCCTTGTACGACATTATCTGATTAGCTTTAATAACCGAGACTGGGTGTTTACTGCGCGGTACGAACTGGGCATTTAAACCGGATTACGTTTCTTCCTTAAGGCTTAAACATACTTCGTCTCCGTTGCAAAAACATCCTGTTTATATCAGGCAGGGAAATGATCTGATTTTGTTGTGGGAATCACAAGAAGCGTAAATACATTCTGTGGGCTGAGTGATGAGTTTCTGAAGTGAAGCCCGGTGATATTTGTAGTAAACACTGCGCTTTGAATGGTTAGTTAAGCATCGGGATTTCATCTGTATACGACCAAGTACTTCGTGCATGTATGTAAACTTGGTCTTAGTAAATGGACTATGTGGGTAACAGTACCTGACGGGCCGTGCAATGCATCCCACCGCGGAGGTCCGGATTCGATCCCGGGGCAGTGTATGTGGGATTTGTAGTGGACAAAGTGGCACTGGGACAGGTTTTTCCCTCGAGTACTTCGGTTTTCCCCTGTCAATTTTATTCCACCGGTGCTCCATTACACGGAAAAATGAAAGAAACTGATCATCTTTCTCTCATCTTCTTCACAAGGGTTGGACAATAAGCCTCAAGGTTGCGGTGCGTCCTTAGCATCTGCTGCGGGGCCCTTCACCACAAAAAAAAAACAGTACCTGACAGAAGAATGTGCGAACCGTTACAGCCCATTTGTATTTTCAAACCTAGACCACATATCTCCCACAAGGGGTCACCATCAAGTATCAATAGGAAAAAGTATTTGTGTATAAATATGAAACTTAACTTTTCCGTGTAAAAGAATGAGATCTCGTTCTTAATACAGTTTTCTTGTTTATACACAAGCAATTTTCTCTAAATATTTCTATTATTGATACCTGATGTGGGCCTCTTGCGGCCGACACATTTTTTTATATCCGAAAATAGAAAGCGCTACGCAGTGTTGTGATTGCCTTCTTCATAAGTGTCACAACGGCACGTCTAAAATAGAGTTTAATATCTGACGGTTTATTTCGGTCACTGTTACGTATCGGGTTGTGCGTTACACACAGCCATCGAGACTTCAAAGACCTTACGAATTGCCGAAGTGTGTCTTCATTGGTGCCAAGCGGCTGTCTAAGCAAGACACGGGCAGTGACTGATTCTAACGGAGACAGGTAATACGGTAGGATTCGAACACAGGTTCATGAGCTGGCGGAATATTCGTTTGTCATATAAGAGAGTAAAGGGCTGTGAACAGCCCGCAAATTGATCTCCTCTTCCGGATATTCGTGCAGACAATCCTGTAACGTGACTGAGGCGTCTCACTTCACCACCCTCCTGCAGTCACTTCTCAAGACACTCCGCACTTGATTCTTATACTGCAGAATCCCTACGCCAGTTTCTGCAGCTCGATCTGCAGTTCAGATATCTGTTAGTAAACTGCGCAACATTATACTGTTTGACAATGAAATGCAAATCGACGGATGTTTAGGCCTATGGTCTGTACGGCCGTGGAGAATTAGGTTGTAGACTTCTGGGTTATGACGTCATCTGATGTGGCTTGCAATTAATGACGTTTCGGAGAAACATCCTTCCCCTATCTTCACGGTAAACCCGCAATGTAGAAGCGTCAAGTTTCTCTGAAAGGTAGTAACCACCTACCAAACTACACGGTGTCATAACCAAAACGACCATAATCTGAGAAAAACTATGTAATGCTTATGACAGTGTTTTATTTATTGTATCTGTATAATGTTGGGTCGACCTCGGTGGACTAGTGGTTAGCGTGCTAGCCACTGGACCCAAGGTTCGCGGGTTCGATCCCGATTTTTAAGGGTGATAAAAATCCGGAGCACCACTTCCTTCGGAGGGGAAGTAAAGCCGCCAGTCCCATGTCGTAAATTTACGGCATGTAAAAGAACCTTACGGGCATGAATAGAACTAGTAGTGTTTGTAAGCAAAATTAAGAGGCCATTTCTCACCCAAGTCTCCTCACTGACTGCCAGATGGCTCTGGCATTCACATCAGGATCGAGTTGAAAAGCGCGGCCAGTCAGCCGGTCTCTCACTGCCGCAAAATGCACAAAGACCTCGGAAAGAGGAGGCCTAAGCCCATATAGGGCTGTCGAGCCACGGTTATTACATTATATAATGTTGGGCAATAGTCATTGTCCGAGATGTGTTTTATATAGGTCTATAGATTTTTCAGGCATTCTCTCTACTCCCGTCTTCAGGTGTTTGTTTATCAAAGTACTAAGAGTTTTTTATTATTTTATCTTATCAAAAATAGTAGCAACGTTTATTATCGAATCTTGAATTGTTGGCCCAATAAACAAAATAATATCATAACCTTGAAAAGTCTCCTCTGTATAATGACATGTAATAACTTGAAGGCGTGAGTTTAGCTAACGTCCGAAACGTCTTGCACATCACACATACTTGAGACAGTTTATAGTGCTCAACGTAATATTTATACAATATAAATATGAAAAAGCGTTTTCAGGTACAAATATTCTTGTGGATTTAGTAACAGATCGTTTGGTACTATATTTACTCTCAAAATGCCGACGAATTTGTTCGGTTTATTATTAATCAGTGACTGATTGCTTGAATCAGTAGCTGCTTGGAAGTTCATCGTCGATTGGGATGTGACATTTTGTAGTCTGGTAAATATTTGGAACGAACCTACTGCTTCCGTTTTCATTTTCTAGCCTGAAAAGGTATGCAGTAAAATTCTCAAATGCCTAGTCAAGTAGCTGTCGGACTGTACGGCGTCACTTCCCAGAAAAGTGACCGTCATGAGAACCTCAAATCTCGAATACATGCTTTCACATCAGTATAGGAGAAATTCATTTTTTTTTCAGTCCTTTTGCGTTTAGTCAAATGCGCTGCTTGTATTCGCACTGACAATTCACGCGTTGTTCTTACTGCTCTATGATGTAGGTCAAACTTCGTCACAGTCCGATTAATACGAGTAGTTTCATTTTTCTCTTTTCCTAAACTTTCGAACCGGCTCTGGGCCTACACAGCCTCCTATTCAATGGGTACCGAGGTACTTTCCCGGGGTTAAAACGGCCTGGGCGCGAATTTGACCACTCACCTCCGTCTAGTGCCGGGATTAAGAATGAATGAAATTACATTTTAGTCCCTGTAGGCCTCCATGACGTAGAAAGAGTAACTTTGCCTTCTTTTACTTAGACCACCTTCCGATAAGTCGTTCATTTCATACACTTCGTGCAAGATAAGTTACTTAACAAAATGGCAACTTACCGAAGAGTTTGGCTCATACGATAACCCTTCTAACTTGCATGCCAAAGGCACTAGATTTCCGACTGCCTTAACTGAATTTTATCCGTCGTTTTTCTCAGGCTTCCCAGACAATTGCCGGAAACTTTTGAATGACGCTGGAATTTAAATTCCAGCTATTACCCACAAATGCCTTCACGACCTTACGGTGCACCGATGCCGTCAACATGTGATGAATTGAAGGTCCGTACAGTGCACCGACGCCGGAATTGGAGTATTAAGTCGTAACCGTTTCTTTCTATGTCCTTGAAAGTTATTTCTTCACCAATCTTTCCCTTAAATGCACTGTGGTCGATTGCTAGCGTCGATAAAAAAAAATCGGGGTAGGTAGTGTCGGAGTCACTACCGCTGAGGTTTTTGGCGGAAAACGTCTTACCCAGGCGGTGTTGTCGGGCGGGTGTTTGTAGGTTGGTAAGAAAGAAATGAGCGCAAGGAACTTGCATTTCTTTTATTTTATTTATTTCTGACAATGCTGACTAATTTGTAAAATTTTGTTGAAGACAGGACAATGGTACGAGTAGTACGATATGTAAGACTTACATGCTACACTCATATCTCTAGAGAACGTTAAGTCTATCGTGGTATTCTTTAAAGTTGTGAAGTCTGTTGGATCCGTGGACTGGTGCTCGCCTCAACTTGTCGACGCTGCCTCATCCTCCGCATTCGTTCTGCTGCTGTCACAGGGCGTTTTTGGATTCCTCATTTATTCTTCTTTCACTTTGTAAGCGTTTTACGATAGGCATTTACCTTCTTGTTTTCAAGATATTTCGACATTTCTGAAAGTTTGGGAAAATTTGTCCAAGTTCAACACTTTCTCACTGTATATTTTTTCAAGTTCTTTCACTATTGTCACTATTAGTGTTTTATTTTATAGTACTCGTCAAGCTCTGTTAAACGACACCTCACACAACGTCCTACGCGTACGCGTTCCCGAGCTATACTAATTTTGCCGCGCGGCGAACCGGTAATTTTCCACTCCAATTTGGCGACCATCTTGTGGCGGCGTGTGACGTCATGCGCTCAAGGTTAATGTCGCGTAACATTCTTTCATCCTTGCGCTTTTAAACCGTGTATTGCTTATTTGGATATGCTTATAGTTTTAAAGTTATTAAGATTTGTGTGGTATAACAAAATCGTAACATCGACTTTCGCATTGTTTCCCCCCATACCGGACCCGCGGAGTAAGACGTTTTCCGTCAAAACCATAAACAAAGAAATAAAATCAACAAATATTTTCACGTGTTTTGTCCACGTGTCATTATGTAAGAACCTGCAGAGTAGACCACAGGTTCCTTTGCTGGCTTTTGAGCATGCTGACAGAATGGACTCATCTGTAGGCCCCTATTCGTGTTTAGTGGTGGCAGTTGATTTCAACGGTGACTGAACAGGCAAGCAGGAAATCCATTCAGCTCCTCGTACCAAGAGCAAGGTTAACTGCTTTCTTTGAAATTCTCATCCTTGTGAGCTGTAAATAAAATTAAAGGTTTCGCCAGCACATCTAGGAACGTGCTGACCAACGTGCACTTGGCCATGCCGGTATTGAAAACCGTTTTCAAACTTCCCACAAGAGTTTCAAGTTTGGGGATATGTCTGCTCAGCCACATCTTTTAACACTTTGAAGAGTGCTTTTATCTAAATTATACATATGTCTGCTCAACCACATCTTTTAACACTTTGAAGAGTGACTTTTATCTAATTATACATATGTCTGCTCACACATCTTTTAACACTTTGAAGAGTGACTTTTATCTAAATTATACATATGTCTGCTCTGCCACATCTTTTAACACTTTGAAGAGTGACTTTTATCTAAATTATACATATGTCTGCTCACCACATCTTTTAACACTATGAAGATGACTTTTATCTAAATTATACTATATGCCTGCTCAGCCACATCTTTTAACACTTTGAAGAGTGACTTTTATCTAAATTATACATATGTCTGCTCTGCCACATCTTTTAACACTTTTAAGAGTACTTTTATCTAAATTATACATACGTCTGCTCAGCCACATCTTTTAACACTTTGAAGAGTGACTTTTATCTAAATTATACATATGTCTGCTCAGCCACATCTTTTAACACTTTGAAGAGTGACTTTTATCTAAATTATACGTGCATCGAAAGTCCGTTCCTACTTCGTAGAAAACACATTCCTGCTTTATTAACCAGTCGCTCAAAGCTCTTTAGGAAAATACTCCTTATTTATTGTGGGGATCTTACGGAATATAAGACACGTAACTGTGTGGCAAAAATTCAGAGTGCCTTAACACTACAACAGGTGGTACGTAGGGTTACCGAGTGGGCTTTAAAAGATAGAGTTCGTTCACCACTATTCCGTCTCTCTGTCGTGTCCCTGCTGAATGTGAATAATACCGTGTCGATCTAGAATAACATACGTGGTCGATCCCAGTGACCGCGCGGTTAAGGCTTGGGTCTGCGGCTGCTCGTTTGCTGGGATTGCGGGTTCGAATCCCGCCAGGGCATGAGGCCTGCCTCTTGTGATTGTTGTGTGTTGTTAGGTAGAGGTCTCTGCGTCGGGCCGATCACTCGTTCTGAGGAGTTCTACGAGTGTGGTGTGTCTCAGTGTGATCGTGAAGCCTCGACAATGAGGAGGCCGTGGCCCACTAGGGACTGTCGCACCATGAGAGGAGAGAGATTTATTCAGTCACTTATATCAGCAAGACCGGTTAATTCGTATTGCTTTATTGCTAAATAGTAAATAAAATAAGATTTGTCGTAAATATGGCAATTAGAAAGGCTTAGGATTGAATCAAATTAACACTTTTGTCAGTTAAATCATAGTCCTTTTAAAATCAAACTGTGTCAGAAGTCTGGCGAGTAAAGAGATGCAGAGTTCAATCCACGCATCACGTTAGGCAGTAAAGCCAAGTCTAGCAATGAGAGGAGTCGCCGGTTTTAATTCAAATTTAGGCTATATTCATAGTGCTGCTACAAACATAGTCAAATCACACTTAACAAAAATAACATTTTATCAATCACAAAAGCCAATTTCATATAACGTAACCAGCTGTTATTCAGTCCCGCGTATTTGCCCTTTTAAACAACGCATTAACTTCCTCTTCCCCATCAATTTCACGAAGAAGGCGAACGTAGGGTGGTTCCTGTGTCCTCCAGTGTCTGGTTGCAGTGTTTGTCTCCGAAGCTGCTGAAAGCATTTCGACAGGTTTTTTGTTTTGTGGTTTATATGAAAAAGTAATTTGAGTCTTTCCAATAAAACAGCTACGTTATACGGTCCTAACTACAATACGGTCTTGATTCTTCGAGTCCCGATTTTTCGAGTTCCGGTTCGTCCGTGCAAATGCCTTAAACACTTATTTGTTTCTTAATTGAGAAAGAATGTTTTTTATTTATTTACAATGTAACTTATTAGTGTATATTCTGTGATTATTCTACTCTTGTACTGTCGTATACATTTATATACTAATACAATGTTATGTACAAATTACGTATCAATACAACGTGTGTAGGGCCTGTCACACTATATACGTAATGCGTGCGGTCAGAGATTTTCTGTAATTCGAGACAAACTCAGTGGCGTTCACATCAAACTATAGAGATGCTACGGTGTAAGTTCTGCCTATTTTTTCCAAAAAAGTATTCACTGCACAGCATGCTTTTGCACAATGTAAATATATGTCATGAACAACTACAGCGTTTATTTGGAATACATTTTGATATTCATTCATTCTGTAGTCTGTCTTACGACAGGTCCGTAGCCTCTTCCAAAGCGAGTTCTCCACAGGGTGCGATCTAGTGCCTTCCTCTTTCAATTTCCAGTATCTTCTCTTTTCCTTAAGGTCATCCAGTAGCTGCTTACGCCTTCCTCCTATTAGTCCCTTCATTTCCATCCTTTTTTCTAACTTTCCTTCAATCAACGTGTTTCAGAAGGCAGTTTCCAGCAAGATGTGACCAATCCAGTTAGCCTTCCTTCTTTTTATTGTATGTACGATATTCCTCTCCTCCTTGACTCTGTGTAATACTTCTTCATTTCTCACACGATCGGTCCAACTGATCTTCTCATTCTTCTCCAGCACCGAATTTCAAAACTTTCCAGATACTTCTGATCTACTTTCCGAAGTGCCACGTATCAGCACCATAAAAAGCTTGCTCCAAATGTAGCATATGATATATATATATATATATAATATATATATAACGAAATACGAGGGAAAATAATTTTAACTCCGAACAGGTCGTGTACGTGTAATATGATTTTCTTTGTAATAGGAGATTTTATCTGAAAGAAATTTATTTATCTATTTATTTATTTATTTATTGGTAGTGCATTTAACGACGCTGTCATTAGTTTAGACTACGTAGTTCCCAATGTGAGTAATAAATACGAAAGGATGTGGAAAGTTAAGTCGTGGCCTATTCTGAGGTGCTATCTCAGACTTATTCTAGAGGAACTGAGGAAATCTTACATTACCCGATAACACCTCGGACCTTCGACGCGGATCCGAGTCCAGTCCGACGGTACATGGCCGGGAAGTTGTTTAGTGTAGTATATAAAATTAGATTTCACTCTGGACTAAGCGATTAGTGCCTGATACTCTGTGCGAATGTGCCGATTTATTTCGGTGTTAAATAATGTACACAGAATTGCATTGTTTTGTTGTAATAGTTAAAATTATACCGTGTCATAACTGAGGCGGTTAGACACAGATTCACGTGGTGGCTTGGGTTAAACCGTGAGCAGCTCATGTGGTATGTGTGGCTGGCAGAGTGGTATGGGGAATTTTTTTTCTGCTAGTACATCGGCTTTCCACTACCAATCATAATTCTATCGTTACTCTGTACTCATCTACAGGATGTCTCAAAAAGAGTACCGATAGTTATTTTTAAGTACATGAGCTAAAGCCCATCTCAATGGACGCGCGGTCTAAGGCGTGGGATTTCTGCGCCGCTCGCTTTACTAGGATCGTGGGTTCGAATCCCACCGGGGGCATGAATGTTTGTGTTGTGTTTGTTGTAAGGTGACGGTAATATGGTAAACGTAAGTAAGTGACATGAAGGACGAAAGGATTTAAACAGTACAAAAAATGGATCAAAGGGGGAAAACCCCGGACAGGCAAAAAAAAAAAATCCCGCCGGAGGAGTGGATGTTTGTCTCTTGTGAATGTTGTGTTTTGTCAGGTAGAAGTTTCTGCGACGGGCTGATCACTCGTCCAGAGGATTCCTATCGATTGTGGTGTGTCTGAGTGTGATCGTGAAGCCTCGATGATGAGGATGCCCCGGCCCAATACGGGCTGTTGCGCCATGGAAAACAATACAATATAATATATATATATATAATAACATTGTCAAAGGTAAAGGTAAAATGTACATTCCAGAGCAAATTACAATATGTTCGTATGCAGTAGGCAGTGATGTATAAAATATAAAATATAGAAAACTCAATTCATAAAAGGTATTTGCGTCCAAGCATCTTCTTTACAAATTAGTAGAAATTTCTGTGCAAAGTGTAATTGCGTGTGCATCAGACGAACACTCCATACGACTGTTTACATATCAGTGTGCATTGTATTCGTTCCTTCATTAAGTACCGAACGGTTTCATTGTAACTTCACTGTTATAACACACTCGTATTCGTTTTTAGGCTCATTGGCATCTCTGGGGATCGCCTGCAGAATCTCTCGTTCCGTCTCTATGCTTACAACCACGTAAGGATCAGTGAACGGATCATCATTAAATGTTATACTGGAGGATTTTACGAGAAATCGTTGAACCGCTTTGGTTTTGGTTAACATTGCTAGATATGACGTACACCTTGCGTGAATACCTGTCTGCTTTTTTGCGTTAATATCCACCGTAAATAGCCTTCATTATCCCAGGCCGAAACATGAGGAAGTATTGATTACGTTTAGAGTACACAGAAAAGAATTTCGTTTTATTCCTTTAATGTAGCGCTCCATTAAATTGTACTAGTTTCAATCTTCAGCCTTTACTGTCATTTCACACAATGTACGTTCTTCGAATTCTAGCATGAGTAACAGAGTACAGCATATTCTTTTGTAGTTCTGTTGCTAGGGTACAGCAAAAACTTATAGTGTGAGCTGCGTAAGAAGTGGAAAGACACATTAAAAGTGCTAGCATATATTTGCTTCAAATCTTCTGATGTTAGCATTCAGGAGATGAAAACAGAGGGTCAGTAATGGATAGAAACACCACAACCCTTACACTGTGCTTATGTTACCCCAACTTGCTTCCTTACTTCTAGTTTTGATGCGGGAGGTTAATCGTATTCTTCTCATTAAATATAATTTAATATTGAAACGTCAGATGAAAAAGTTGGTGTTAAAATCCGTAATTTTATGCGAAATTTACCATATTTCCCTCACGCTTTCACCATCCGACTTTGCTGCTGCAGATAGAAGCAGGCGTGCGAAAGTACGAATCTGCTTAAACGTTTAGCCATGGCTGGAAAACATCAAACAATTTCCAAAGATAGAATAGGCCTTCCGTGTGCTTACCACAGGAGACAACGGTGACGTAGGATCTCGAAGTGGAATTAATGTTGTTAACACTGTGCTGCCAACTGCTGTGAAGATATGAAACCGTAACAAAGTATTCAATGCCCCACACATTTGATCCTCCTTGATTTGGTGACCGTAGTAATATTATAAGAGACTGTATTGTTCTTCATTATCCAGTTTTTATCCTTCATTTCTCAAATATCTGACGTTATGTTCTTCGCTTAGAGAAGGGATGGATAAAATTTCACCTGTGAGTCTCTTACATCCGAATAACAGTTTCAAACACATGTATTAATCGTTTAAAGCAAAGTGGTAAATATATTTACCACCTGGTTTAGCACTGAGGGACTGAATTTTGCCACACAGTGTGTTTATATGTTTCGTAAGATTTTCAAATAAACAGTGATTTTTTCGCCAAGTTTCATCACCCTATTGGTGTTTGTATTAGAGGCAGTGGGGCACGCGGTGGCGTAGTTGGTTGAGGCACTGCGCTACAGACCGGAACGTCGCGGGTTCGATTCCCGATGGTGTCACTGGAATTTTTCATTGACATAATCGTTTCGGTCGCACTATGGCACTGGGGTCGACTCAGCCTCTAACAGAAATGAGTACCAGGAATCTTTCCTGGGGGTAAAGGCGGCCGGTGCGTAGGGCTGACAACCTTACCACCTTCATGTGCCGATTGTCTAAAAATCTGGGAGCCTCAACCTCCTGGGACCCTAAGGGCCTGTCAAGGCCTGTAATGGGATTGCTTTACCTTATTAGAGGCAGTGTGTGTTCTCGGTTAAGTAAGAACTGATTGTTTGTATATTACGTAGGTTAATATGTCTTCCAGTGGTTAAGATTGCACTGAGATATTTTAGAACTACGTGTTTAATACGTACACTTACGTTACAAAATACAGTTTCATTTGTAGTTACGTTAAATAATGTCGAGGAATGTAAACTTTTTGGCTTTTAACGTAATTTTTAGTCTGAACTGTTTAGGCTCATATTAATTATGGAAAAATTAATTTTCTCTGTGTATGAATGGGCGACATAAATTGAGCATCCAATTAACTGTTGGTTCCGGAGACGTTGAGTGAAGCTGTTTTTGTTCCAAATGTTACCGATACGTTGTCCCAAAAATGTCCGTAAGTAACTACCAATCTACGTCTCGTAACATCCCAGAAGACCGAATATCTCACGTACACCGCGGCGGAAACCTCAAATCATCTAGAGTTACATAGCTTTGACTAAGTCAGTACTTCAGTAAAGGTACAATTCTCCACATAACGTCCTATGCTGCACAGAGGGGGGAGTAAATATGTAGCTGTGCTCAGATTTAAACTGGGCGCTGGATGGTGATGCGTGGTCAACGCCACGTCTCTGCCGCTTTACCCATTTGAAGTGGCTGGGTGTATCTTAGGGCCTAACTGGACGGGTTTTGGAAAAGAAATCCCTTGCGTCCACTGGATTTCGAACCCCTGACGATCTAGCGTTTAGCAAGCCGCCATACCGACTGCGCTGTCCCGGCCCACCGCTACTTCAGTACGTTTATTTTAAGCAAACCCCTGGCGAAGAACCGAATCTTTCACCAGTAGAGTAGAGCTGCACTATAAAAGTCGTGTATGTCCTCTGAGTAAAGCAATCCCTGTACAGGCCTGGACAGGCCCTTAGGGTCCAAGGAGGTTGAGGCTCCCAGATTTCTATACAATCGGCACATGAAGGTGGTAAGGTTGTCGGCCCTACGCACCGGCCGCCTTTACCCCCCAGGAAATATTCCTGGTACTCATTTCTATTAGAAGCTGAGTCGAACCTTGGGCCATAGTGCGACCGAAAGGATTCTTTGAATGAAGAATTCCAATGACAACATCGGGAATCGAAACCGCTGCCTTCCGGCTTGTAGAGCAGTGCCTCAACCAAGTTCATGTAATATCTAGAAAATGGCATCTGTCCTACATGAGGTACATCTGCTGTTATTATACTCTGTGGGATAAGTGTCCCTCTCAATAGGGCCCTGAGATGTTATTTCAGTTGATCAAGTGGCAGCGAGAAGTAGGCACTCCTTTGTTAGATCGATCTTGGTCGCAGGATAGTTGTGAGAGTAAGTGTGCAGTCTCTCCACGAAGACAGTCATGACAACAAACCATAGCGAAGTTTGTATAGGACACTGTGACGAAGTGTTTTTCGACGGCTGGATACAAATTATCTGGGTTCCGCTTTACGTTTGTGCTCTTTTCTGTTCTGCGCAGACAAAGTTTCTTCATCTACTCTGGTCTGTTCTATTTCCAAAGCGAATTCCTAAGTGAGATCCTATTAGCACATTAATAAACATTGAATCCTGCCAAGTCTCCTACTTGCTCAGGAAACTTTCTGCTACTTTATGATTCCAAAGATTTTTGGTCGAGAAAAGAGAAAATGTAAAAAAAAAAATCATTAAAATGCATTAAGTCTTTGAGATTCTAAAATTAATCTTGTGAAGACTTCTCAGCGAAAAGTTAAAGACCAAGGTGTACCTAATAGCATTTCGAATACAAGCACAAACCACACTGTATTCTTTAACTACTGGTTTAATTAAAACTACCGTGTTGCGGAAATCCACATTTCTAACCTCGGAAACGAGCGTGGTGTTGGTATGTTATTAGAAATAGACAAGAGTCTTGAGTCATTCTCTTCCCTAAATTTATTTTGCAGCATTCAGTGTGCAAAGACTTAAATCAAGTCGCTGCGTTTGCAAAATGTGTTAACAGTTTTCTGTACATGTAATCACATATCTCTTCTTTAGAATCTTTTAATACGACTTATTTTCAATAGCGCAAGGCATATAAGCGTAAGCCTTCAAAAGGCTGAACTTCATTGAATGGTTTTGATGCCTAATTCATTACAAATTTATCAGTTCCCCGATGTCGGTGTGCCTTGTAAAAGTTTCTTAGTAAACTACCACAACCTACAAATAAGATTTTCTGTAATGTGTGTAGCTACAACTTATACACACCATCCAGAAAATGTTAGCAAACTTTTGCTTTGAGGTTTAAGTAATTAAGTCCAGAGTTCTCTAACCAATAAAGCTAGGCAGTAGGACAAACAGACCTGTTTCTTAACATTGGAGTATTTCTGGTTAAAATTTATTACAATGACATACCTCTTTCAAATAAATACCTCGTTTCATCTGGACTGTGTGCAACCTGCCTTCCTTTCTTAGTCTGACCTCTTTCTACTTACTCATTGTAGGTGTACGGCGTTATTGTTGCATCTGATCGCATTCAGTGACACACACCACACTCGGTAGGACTCCTCTGGACGAAGGATCGTCCCGTCGCAGAGACCTCTACCTGACAAAACACAACACTCACAACAGACAGACATCCACATATTCGGCGAGATTCGAACCCCAAATTCCAGCAAGCGAGCAGCCCCAAACCCACGACTTAGACCGCGCGGCCACTGGCATTGGCGTACATGTACGTTTATTCAGTTTATTTCGATGGAGCTCTCTACGCTAAAACTGACTGCGAAACAGGTGTCCAACTTCACGAGAAATATAGTATCATAGGAATAGTGGAGCAAAGTGTAAGAAAGGGAAGGGTAGAAAAACACCTTTATATTACCTTTTCGTGTGCTGCTACGTAGCAGAAATTTCGGTTTTGCAAGTAAAAATGAGCCCTGAATTGAGGGAGGAAATTATGTGTTATACATGGTGTTATCCTATTTATGAAGGTTAGAAGGTTTTCAGCCTGTTTTGTCTGTTTTAATTTTATTTTTTTAATAACTTCTGAACTGTGTTTAGGTAATGTTTATGATGACCCCTTCCCCGTTACAGTGTTTGTTTTGCCATTGTATTATCTATTAAAACATTGAATATTTTAAATCTATTGTGGCTAAGGTAATTTTAAAAATATACCTTCTGTGGGTCTAAGAGAAAAATTGTGTGAAAGAACTGAAGTGTCTGATTTTAGTGTTGCCTGCAGTTACGAAATCAGTTACTTAAATAATAAATGTATGAATGGTTTGATCGAAAGCTTAAGCAAAACTGTATTTAATCACTATGAAAATCCAGTGGTGTAAAGTGAAATTGGGCAGAGGATAAGACAGATGTTTGTATTTAAGAAAGTGTAACATTTCCTCCTTCATTTTACACAACAGACTCTTGCCAAATTTCTGCCAACAGAAATTAACATCCTGTTATAGGTGAGGATATTAGCCTTTTTGCGTTATGATTACGTGGATACTGTACAAAAAGTTACCAATTACGTGGATACTGTACAAAAAGTTACCAATTACGTGGATACTGTACAAAAAGTTACCAATTACGTGGATACTGTACAAAAAGTTACCAATTACTGGATACTTGTACAAAAAGTTACCAATTACTTGGATACTGTACAAAAAGTTACCAATTACTTTGGATAGTGTAACAAAAAGTTACCAATTACGTGGATACTGTATAAAAAGTTACCAATTACGTGGATACTGTACAAAAAGTTACCAATTACGTGGATACTGTAGCAAAAAGTTACCAATTACGTGGATACTGTACAAAAAGTTACCAATTACGTGGATACTGTACAAAAAGTTACCAATTACGTGGATACTGTACAAAAAGTTACCAATTCTTTGTGCACCCGCTTCAACTTCTGCGAAATAAGTTACGTCGCGAAATTACGTACATTTGCCTTATAAGCGTCTGACGTTACGCAGAATTGTGACTCGAGCAAACTGAATATAGACGGACATGTTGAGAATGTACAAGGAGGAATCAGAGCCGGCTAAAGCTGTCACACTGTGTGGCTGCAATAGGCCCTCATCTTTCGCCCGCCTCCCCCAAAATGCTAGTTGTATTCATATGTCACATTTTCTGTCATGCGTGTTATTATTTCATAATTTTCAGTCATATCTTGTTTTCTGTACGCATTGTCCGTCCAGGACTACACCTAGGCAAAGCCCCCAAGTTTCTTTTTTATGCGGCTCCGAAATGTCTTAAACCGATACTGGGAGTAAAGTTGGTGCACAGCGTGATGTCTTCGTAATTATTGTTTCATCAAGAAGACCGCCATATTATTCCAACAATTTATTTCATTTTGCCTGTTGTAATTATTACGCAGAACAGCAAAGATAAATGCGAAGCGGTCACGATAATTACCATTTCCATTTCCGTGCTAGAGTTGAGAGTTAATCTTCCATCGTCACGCGTCCAACATCAAAGAAAGTTTGGTAATTAATAATCATGAACGTTCTCTGAATATCTTGCATGATCAGGTCATTGTAAATTGCCGAAAGCATGTACCCTAAGAGGACACTGCTACAGATAGACTAGGACGTATCTGTTTAGATTTGAACATTGTGCTTGCAAACACACGTATTACATTCTCAATGCTGTTGCTTAAAATTTTTTTGGGTTGTTGCCCGCTGTCAATTTTTGGTGTATGACCAAACATTGACGCCGGGCAACAACCCAAAAAATTTTAAGCAACATTACGACCAAGGCAGAAGCCTTCAATTACATTCTCAATGCTGCCTTAAATTTTGTCACTGTAGTGTTTTCTGAGTAATAGTTGGCTTCATCATAATATATAACAATTATTATTTTATTTCCGTGTAGAAGTCATGTTAAGTAGGCCTCTAGAACCTGTATGCTTTAAGTCAATCTGTTGTAAACACAACATTTCACATCGTCGCCATATTTATAACTCTTGTCTCACAGGCAGTATGTCACACCTAGTGTATAACCATCAGTATAATATATCACATGCCTGCCTCTATTGGTTCATTACGCATTACCATCAGACCGAGAGATACAACTGAAATTAGCACGTCAGAAAATTTATTTTATATTTAAAAAAATATAACCATTAACATATGCGTATTTTTCGAAGTTCTCTTCGTATACATTCTTTCAAGACTTAGAAGTACGTGTCGTTAATAACTCTCCCGCCTAACATGTACGCACGTCCGCCATATTGTTGTTAGCTTTTGTAGGAAGTTATTGGATTTTCCTCAAATGACATGTTTTTCATAGTAATTCTCGTTAAACTCGGCAAAGTGTTTCAAGACTTGATAATGGGGATACACAAAAAGCATAGCGATCTCAGTCGCCTACTTACTCTGTACCTAGTTAAGTGCCGGGCCACAGATGAAGGCTCCAACTTACATACTGAGTTTGGTGCTACTTGGTCAAGGCTATCGCACGATGATAAATGAGTAGGTAGCAATTGCTGAATGATAATCAGAAGGAGAAACAGAATAAACTTAAGAGATAAACCTGCCTCAGTGCCATATTGGCCTTCATGAATCACAAAGTCACAAGAGATTGTTTATTATTTTAATTTCAAAATTAATAATTCTACTTTCAGGACCATTCGCTGAACGACTACGGCGCACAGTCCGACTTTAAGAGCTGACCTGAACTGCCCACAACATTCCTTAGCGTGTATTGAAAACGGAGTGTCATTGCCGTGCTAAAGAGATCCAAAGGAAAGAAAGTTTATGTGATGTTAGTCGAGTCAGTACTTTAAATTCTTTAGGTCGCATTCTTCATTGTGACTCTCGAACATAATTCTGCGATAGAATTTGTATTTCACGATAATTTGTGTGTTATTTAGGGAAGCATTCTTTACCAAGCGGTGTTGGGTGTCCTACAGGCTCTCGGTTGTGTCAGATATTGATTTCTGCAGCATCTGAGCCCAGTCCGCCATAGCATGGGGCAGCAAGCAGCTTTGTCTTGCACCTCAAACATACGAAATTCAACATCTTACTCAGGTTAACCCAGAAAACGGATTTTACCAATATCGACAGAGATGATCTTTTGAACCATTAGTTACTGGTAGCTATTAACATAGTCTCCTCTTTAATCCTTTCGACCCCGAAATGCATCTATACATTAAAAAATTCATACTTAAAAGAAAACAATTTTCTCCATAACAAAGAATAGCCTGTTGATGTTACGTAGAGAAATAATTGCTCTTTATTCTCATAATACGCAAAACACATTAATACATCCAAAGTATTGAGTTTCATATAGCTATGATCTAAGGGCTATTCTTGGTCAGTTTTGCAGGTACACCAGCTATTGGGTAGGAGACAGTAATGTTTAAGGCAGTGATGAAAGGAAACAAGTGAAAGTCTGAACTGAGTTTATAATGCGTTACAATCAGCTTTGTTTTATATGGTAATGAAATGCTGTATTAAATTAGGTTATGCATGGAGGTGCCCGGCAAGCTTAAAGGCCTTACATTTCTGCACATGATATATGTAATATCACTTACCGCATAATAGATAGATGTTGTAAAAGACCTCTTTCAGCTGTCACAAATGCTTGATTTCGGAGGAAATGAAAGGCCGGGAAAATATTCTAAATTTCCTAGGACAATTTTCATTCGATGTCTTTCTTATTTTGGTTTCCACAATGAAAATCCTCTGTATTAAACTGTGCTGCATACTCACGAACAAAACAAATTTACATCACGCTGTGCTTCGCATATCTGTGACACCAACAGATTAAACTGGACTGTGTGAGTAAGGTGATTCAGTGTAACCGCACGCATGATGATAACACTGGCGGTGTGCGAGTCATGCAGTAGCTGTTAAATTTGTCGCTCATTATCGAAAACCTCTAGAAAAGAACTTCTATCTGTATTTAACAATCCGTTCACCAGATGTCAGGCGTGTCTTTATCTTTTCCAAGACCTAATCCAAAATGCGGTAAGATATGTTGTACATTATATATTATATGAGAAAATGTGGGCGTTGAGCGTACCGTGCATGTAGGTTCGGTTTTTGATTGAACTACTTGAATATTAAACAGGATATATATTATTTATTTATTTATTTCTATCATCTCGAAGTTAAAAGTTTCATATTAACCTGGAAGGTGCGAATAAAAAATAAATTAATGTACTATTTTTCTGATAATAAACCAAGGGCCGAAACATTTCGGTAATGCTAGCGTAAAGAAATGGAGGGTAAATATTTGTGTACTGTGATGGTATTCTATTAATTGAATGTTCATGTCAGTTTTGTTTTGTTTATTCACACATAGTGAAAAATAAAAAGAATTTTCTTTCCTTGGAACTAGTTTGAAGGACATATTAGCATTTCATTCAGAGTTTTTGCCAAATAGGCCCATTAAATGTATACTGTGTATTTTACTTAACAACATGCACTTTGGCTCATGTATTATGCTGTTTTCTGCCACATGTCTGAAATTAACCTTCAAAACGTTTCTGTTTTTAATGCGAGAATGATATTAACATGGTTCAAAATTCTAGAAAGGAAATGTAAATTAGGAACACAAGCCTGAGGCGATTTCTTGTATAATAAACACGGTGTGTGTGCCAAGGAATTAAATTATAGCTGCCTCTTCAAACTTAGAGCTGTAGAACATCAGTAATGACATAGAAGGCTGTGGAAAGGAAATGGCCTTCCATTAGCCTCCCGTTTCAGCTGTTTGTTTGTGTGAGTAATGTTTATATGCGTGTGTGCTACGAGTATTAACTTGCGGAATATTCTCCCTTTGCAGATCGGATGTGAGGTCTCCGAGTGTGCGTATTCTAGGTAAGGAGTTTCCTAAATTATTTCCTAAATTCACATGAGTGTGTGTGCGTGCGTGAGCTGTGCGAATAATTCTGAAACGATTGTTACCAAGCATGAAAACGTAATTAGTACGTGGCGACTTACACACATACGCATGCATGCAACAAACATAATTACTAACTATGAATTGATAATTAACATAAAAAATATACAGTGTGTACATTTACAATCTTCTAACATGACTGATCGACTGATTGACGGACTGAGTGGCTGCCTGAAAGTAAGAGACAACTTGAAAGACAACGTGTAGATGGTAAGATAATAGTAAGACCAATCTCAAAAAGATATGATATGTGGATATTGATTGGATTTATTTGGCTCAGGATTTATTTAAATGCCGGGAAGTTATGAATATGGCAGTGTTAATATTGTGGCATATTGCGCCTTGTAGTAAGGTAGATAAGGTACACAAGCATTAATGTTTCGAATGAACCTGCTTTCTATGTCTTCAGAATAGATGGATGCGTTGATTTTAACAATGGAGGCAAAAGGCTCTTTCTAAACGTTGCTACTTTAAATAATTTCGCAACCTTGAAATTCACAGCCACAAGAACGTCAAATGTCATACGATAATGAAACTTTATTGTGAGTGACTTGAGTGGTATATTGTTAGCTTACTGAGTAGGACCGTGACTGATAGGGTGAGATAGTCCGTGAAGGTGTGCAGCTCAGTGCAGTGACTGGCTGTGAGATGCACGACGGAGTTTCAGTTCTTCACACTAGCACAGATCTTTCAACACAGCTGCCAGACTGGCTCTGGGGCCTACCCAGTCTATCCATTAGGCACTGTTGACGTTCCTCACAGAGGCAAAAAGAGAGTATCTTGTAACTAATCACTCGATTCTGTTTAGTGCTATTGCTAAGAATGTATGGAACTCTTACCTCCATTTCCCACGAGCCTTCATTGCGTGGTACTAATCGTAGATGTGTCGTCATAACTTTCTTTTATCCGTGAAATCACATTTAATGACTAAATCACTCAGTCTTATGGGAAGCTTTCTAAACAGCCAGTATTTTTATTCAGACACTGTAAATTGTGCGTGCATTTTGATAAAACTTGGTTGAAATAACACAACAAATACTTTGATTGTAATCTTGTGACTAATGGCGTCGTGTAGTTTCATGATCAAAAACTTAAAAAAAAATTCTGCCACCACCTTCAGTTTACGCCTTCTACCCTTGAAGATATAAATAGAACATGACTGATAAAAATGGGTAACTCCCTCCGAAACTGCACGTTGTTATAAACCGTAAGACGACAATCTGAATTTTCACCGCCATGAAAAGCTTAAAATTCATTTACGTAAAAATGTATTTATTTATTTATGTGCACTTTTCTATATGTACATCTACTTACTCATGTCTGTGTCCTAGGCAAAACTAGAGATTGTTTTCTAGGTATTTAACCTTTCTCAAGGCTCCGTGAATAGTGTGTAATAAAGTGAAATCCTGTTCTAGACAAAAATAGAGATTGTTTTCTAGGTATTTAACCTTTCTCAAGGCTCCGTGAATAGTGTGTAATAAAGTGAAATCCTGTTCTAGACAAAAACTAGAGATTGTTTTCTAGGTATTTAACCTTTCTCAAGGCTCCGTGAATAGTGTGTAATAAAGTGAAATCCTGTTCTAGACAAAAACTAGAGATTGTTTTCTAGGTATTTAACCTTTCTCAAGGCTCCGTGAATAGTGTGTAATAAAGTGAAATCCTGTTCTAGACAAAAACTAGAGATTGTTTTCTAGGTATTTAACCTTTCTCAAGGCTCCGTGAATAGTGTGTAATAAAGTGAAATCCTGTTCTAGACAAAAACTAGAGATTGTTTTCTAGGTATCTAACCTTTCTCAAGGCTCCGTGAACAGTGTGTAATAAAGTGAAATCCTGTTCTAGACAAAAACTAGAGATTGTTTTCTAGGTATTTAACCTTTCTCAAGGCTCCGTGAATAGTGTGTAATAAAGTGAAATCATGTTCTAGACAAAAACTAGAGATTGTTTTCTAGGTATTTAACCTTTCTCAAGGCTCCGTGAATAGTGTGTAATAAAGTGAAATCCTGTTCTAGACAAAAACTAGAGATTGTTTTCTAGGTATTTAACCTTTCTCAAGGCTCCGTGAATAGTGTGTAATAAAGTGAAATCCTGTTCTAGACAAAAACTAGAGATTGTTTTCTAGGTATTTAACCTTTCTCAAGGCTCCGTGAATAGTGTGTAATAAAGTGAAATCCTGTTCTAGACAAAAACTAGAGATTGTTTTCTAGGTATTTAACCTTTCTCAAGGCTCCGTGAATAGTGTGTAATAAAGCGAAATCCTGTTCAGTACCTTGTCATGGCCTCAAACAAACGAAACGCGAGTTTCCACTCCGAGTAGACGAAAGGAGAAAGCAAACTCGAGTTTGATCTGAGTGGGTCATGTCCTTTCATAGGGTTATAGACAGGGAAAAGTAGGGGAGGGAGTAAGATGCTTACAGCTTCATAGAGCGCAGTAGGGTCAGAGAGAAAAACGAAAGTCTAAACCTCCAAAAATTATCAGATTGCGTGAGTTGGTATAGATCTGAGTTACACGTAAAAGTTTTATAGCGTCGTTTTCCAAGGGACGTCAAAGACTGCTTCCATATATACAGCCGTGGAACTTTGGAGTTTTTAAAGAAGCATGATAGACCACATTTAAAAGTGAATCTATCTATGAAATTCCGCTCTGTTCTGGACCAGTACACCGTAATATGTCATGTTTTTATCTGCTTGGATTTCTTTCAAAGCAGGCTTCGGCAACACGTTTACCAGTCGCCTTAAAGTATCTCGACTCGAAGTTTCATATATTTTATTTTTAAATGAAACTACTCGTACATTATCCAGCCAAATCCTTTCACTCCTTTCCCTGACGCTGCTTTCTTTGATGCATCACGTCACAAACGTTCTGTAGCTAAAATATGACACGAATACGTTTTTGAAAAGCAGCAGCATCGTAGGTTTCACAGTGGAGCCTCATATACTGAGATTTCCGGTTGTGGAGATGAACATTTTTTTCAAGGATGTCATTCCTTTGTGTTATTTGTACAGAATCAAGATAAAATCCGTCCAAACACAACTCAGTTCATTTTAAAATCTTCCTCTTTATGTTTTTATATCGGTTTATATTACGTGCCTCACTGGTACTGACAATTTTAAAGGATGTCATTCCGTTGTGTTATCTTGATTCTCCAACAGTTTTTCGGTAAATTTGATCGTCAAAATACTAATCTCTAGTCCTTGACATGAGTACGGAGACGTGCGTGACTTTCAGATATTCATACAAATCCTTCTTCAGTTGGTGGGGGAACAGTTGTATATTTAACACTGATTACTCTCGGGTGTAGAAAATGGTTGCTATTTTCGTGTTTGACCCAATAGTGTGATATAATAAAGTTTAATCTTTAAATTTATGTTTTATTTTAATCAGCTAATTTATCGTATTATTGGAAGGTATATGTCCTTTTTTTTTCATGGCTCGACAGCCCTAGTGGACCAGGGCCTCCTCATTGTTGATGTTTTGAGATCACACTCAGACACATCACATTCGGTAGAACTCCTCTGGACGGTGATCGGCCCGTCGCAGAGACCTCTACCTGACAACACACAACACTCACAAAAGACAGACATCCATACCTCCGGCGGGAATCGACCCGCAATCCCAGCACGCAAGCGGCCGCAGACCCACGCCTTAGACCGTGCGGCCACTGAGAGATATTTGCACTTAGTGTGGCTAATTTCCTGGCTCATTTTCCACGCCTGTGGCACGGCTCAAGGTACTTATACCCTCCTCTTGTTTAGAGGGATCAGTATCCCACAGTGCTTGAGTACTACAGAAAACCCTCTGCAGTTTATACGAAGTCTGACTTGACTGGTTTGTTCAGAAAACGTTTTTAATTCTACGAAGCAGGCTCCTTCTTCAGATTCCGACAGTGGCTCAGTTAATCAAGATATTCTCCTTTTATGGAATAAGAAGAGTGTTGACAAGGCCCACGACCGGACACTATGTTATTCCAAATTAACCCATTCCAAGTGCCCACATCCTGCTCTTTAGATCCAGTTTCATCTTACGAATGGAAAAGCCCGCTGAATGTCAACGATTAATTTTTGTTCCGTTCGCTCGTCCTTCTCCATCACCCCTACCTTCCTTTCTTTTAGCCTATTCATGTCGTTATTACTCTGCCTCCTTTAGCCGTTAAACAGCGAATTAATCCTAAATTACCGTCCATAATTTCTGCCCAAGCAGCCATTTTAGATTTTCGGAACTGTTTTATTTTCCAGGGTATATAATAGTGCATGTGTAAAAATTCTCAAATGAGGTATGAGGTTCTGTGTGAAGTTAATATAAAGACTTTTGTCTTCTGAGTGTGACGCCATGTATTTTGGTTACAAATATACCCATCTTTCGAGGGAAACAGCTTCTCTGTCGTTGGGGTAGAAAAAGCATTCTTTTTTCCTGAAGAGGGTTGCAACAAATTCCTCCGGAATGTGAATAGATTTCTACCACATTACACAGCGTCACATCCCAGAAGACGTTATCCTACTTGTTTACGTACGTGCATACTTTCTCTTTATATTGGTCTTTTTTTCCAATCGCTCGACATCCCCTTGGGGGCCTAGGCCGCCTCATTTTTCGAGGTTTCACGATCACACTTTTTAGACACACCACACTCGGTAGGACTCCTCTGGACGAGGGACCAGCCCGTCGCAAAAACCTTTACCTGACAACACACAACACTCACAAGAGACAGACATCCATGCCCCCGGTGGATTCGAACCCACAATCCTAGTAAGCGAGCGGCCGCAGACCCACGCCTTAGAAGGAACGGCCACCGGGATCGGCTATATTGGTCTTACTTAGGCATATTTGTCTTAGCCATACAGTCAGCCGGCCAGCAATGGTCTATTTGAAAGTTTAAATTAGCCTTAAGAAAATACTTAAATACACAATCCTTTTATTCTGTAAATGAATTTTTATGTGTAAAGTGATCTATAATACTGTTTTGTAAAATGTTTATGGTATTTTTCACTGTAAAATTGTGTACATTTGTGTATTTATGACTTGTTCAATATCCCATTGTCTTTGTGACACACTTATGGATTCATAAAATGTATGTATGTATGTATTCGAAAAGTTCTTAAAATTTTATCTTGCGATTCGAGCTACAAACATCCTCATGGTGCGATATTTTGAATTCTCACAGCGGTATTGATGAATATTCAAGTCTTCTCTAATGTTAAGCCGTATCAGCTGAGATTTTCCGAAGTCCTCAGTAAAAGTCTCTAAGAACTATCTTTGGATTGCATGATCCTGAAGATGGAGGCTCTACGCCCCTCTGAAACGTCAGTAACAGTTTAGAAGTCGATACGGCGTAACAAACCGAAAACGTCAAGCTGTACCCAGATTTTGGTTTTGAAAGGGTTCATGCGTCGTGGAACTTCGAAATGTGAGTAAAATCGGAAAAAGAGAAGTCGTGATGTTTGACATTTGCCTATCTGTCGCCATCCACAGCAAGTCGTGATGTTTGACAGTTGGCCATCTGTCGCCATCCACAGCAAGTCGTGATGTTTGACAGTTGGCCATCTGTCGCCCTCCACAGCAAGTCGTGATGTTTGACATTGGCCATCTGTCGCCATCCACAGCAAGTCGTGATGTTCGACATTTGGCCGTCTGTCGCCCTCCACAGCAAGTCGTGATGTTTGACATTTGGCCGTCTGTCGCCCTCCACAGCAAGTCGTGATGTTTGACAGTTGGCCGTCTGTCGCCCTCCCAGCAAGTCGGATGTTTGAAGTTGCCATCTGCGCCCTGCACAGCAAGTCGTGATGTTTGACAGTTGGCCATCTGTCGCCCTCCACAGCACACAGCTGTAGCTCCCAGTCCCATGTCTGAAAGTCGCTGCAAACACATAAGTATTGACGTGCCCTATAATTTTATACGACCCTGCAATCAAACTCAAAATTTTTTAGTTCAAAGGCCAGGAGCCCTCTCAAGGAACACGTTTCCTGAAGAATAAACTTATTTATAGGAGCATAAAGATAAAATCTGAAACGGGGGGCGGAGGGAAGTCAGTAAAATACGTAATAGCAATCTAACAATTTTCGTAATGTATAAACCGACGGCATGGTAGACAGGTTAGCATTCATGCTTTATAGTCGGGAAGTCCCAGTGTCAAACGTTGGTCCAGATACCACGTACAGAGGCTGAGATAAAGGCAAAAAAAAAGTTAAGTTGTACCTCCACGCCATGACGGCGTATAGGAGGAGTAGAGGTATAGCTCCACTCATTCTTAACCGTGGACTAGATGGAGGTGAGTGGTAAACATCACGTTCCGGCCGTTTTACCTCCTGGACAGAACCCCGGTACCCATTGAATAGAAGGCTGGGTGGGCCCCAGAGCCTCTCTGGACAATTTGGGGAAGATAAATATCTCTTGCTGTGCCGGGGTTAGAACCCAGAGTGTTCCAGCCCGTAGTCTAGTCACTATAGCGACTATGCTATCCCGGTTTTTTGTACTTTACCTCTGTCGCTCTAGACAAACGTCGGTATTGTACCTAAAATTAGGCCACGACCCCTTTCTTTCAAATCCTTTTGAACGCACTGCCCCTAATCCTACCATTACACGCTACATAAGCTCAATTTAAGCTGCTGGCAGCATTGTTAGGTAGATCAATATTCAGAACATAATTCATGCATCAGTTTCCTTTAGCATATACAGTGTTCACAGGCACGAGTAAGGACCAGTTGTTGCAGTGCTGGTTACTGCACTTTTACGTAAGTACTAGATTCGAATCTGTGCTGGTTACTGGCACTTTTACGTAAGTACTAAGTTCGAATCTGTGCTGGTTACTGGATCTTTTACGTAAGTACTAAGTTCGAATCTGTGCTAGTTACTGGCTCTTCTACGTAAGTACTAGGTTCGAATCTGTGCTGGTTACTGATCTTTTACGTAAGTACTAAGTTCGAATCTGTGCTGGTTACTGGATCTTTACGTAAGTACTAAGTTCAAATCTGTGCTGGTTACTGGCTCTTCTACGTAAGTACTAGGTTCGAATCTGTGCTGGTTACTGGCACTTTTACGTAAGTACTAAGTTCGAATCTGTGCTGGTTACTGGCTCTTTTACGTAAGTACTAGTTCGAATCTGTGCTGTTACTGGCTTTCTACGTAAGTACTAAGTTCGAATCTGTGCTGGTTACTGGATCTTTTACGTAAGTACTAAGTTCGAATCTGTGCTGGTTGGATCTTTCGGCTTCAAATCTGTCTTACTGCCTTATAAGTACTAGGTTCGAATCTGTGCTGGTTACTGGCACTTTTACGTAAGTACTAGATTCGAATCTGTGCTGGTTACTGGCTCTTTATTACTCTCCCCCACGGGTAGTGTACTTTGAAACTTGTAATGACGACCTGCCTCCAAACGCTACCTTCTTTTTATCCTTTATGTGGGGTAATATTATGTCTTTTGAAAGTGCGTTGTCTAGTGGACGCTTTGTCCATCCCCCGAATGATGAATAAAAGAATATAGAGGATTGGAGGAATGATAATTGACGGGGTACAGCCGAAATACTCGGAGAAAAATCTTTTTGACAAACTTCATATGGATTGTCATGGGACTGAACCAGGATCTGCGTGCAGAGAAGAATCTTAAGTCATTTGTTATCCGTGGTCATCGTTTTGACTTCTCATACTCTTGTAAATTCGCCGTCATCAAAGAACTTAGTCATCAGTAAAAAAGATTTATAAACTGATGAGAATCGGACGCAAGAAATTGAAGACATTGAAATTAAAAGTTTTGGGGTTCAATCATATTAACTTACTGGACATTAAGTCAGTTTTTTTTTAAATTTATTACAGCACATTGTTACTGTCTACAAGACTAGGTTGTTTAAAATGTTGGGACATATTCCCTTTACAGTTATTTTGAAGTCGTTTTAATGTCAGTAACAAGACGTTTAATTGTACAAGGTGCGCGCACTGTCATAACATGTAACAAGACGTTCAATTGTACAAGGTGCGCGCACTGTCATAACATGTAACAAGACGTTCAATTGTACAAGGTGCGCGCACTGTCATAACATGTAACAAGACGTTCAATTGTACAAGGTGCGCACTGTCATAACATGTAACAAGACGTTCAATTGTACAAGTGGCGCACTGTTAACATGTAAAAAGACGTTAATTGTACAAGGTGCGCGCACTGTCATAACATGTAACAAGACGTTCAATTGTACAAGGTGCGCGCACTGTCATAACATGTAACAAGACGTTCAATGTACAAGTGCGCGCACTGTCATAACATGTACAAGACGTTTAATGTACAAGGTGCGCGCGCTGTCATAGCATGTAACAAACGTAGATTTCTACCCTAAAAATGGAGATACGTGATTTTATCCAAAGTTTGTAACAACCTAAGGGAATCCATGGCGTCATACCCCGGAAGTCCACAACAGAGTAATTTATTTTATCGTAACATTTAGATGGGAAACGTTGCTTGTTACACAGTGTGTCACACCTCAGCACTGTGAATTTAAATGTCTGTGCAGTAAGCATTTCTTTTATTTATAAGCTATATCAAATATTTCAAAACCTGTCACTCTGTGAACAGCAAGGAAGTTGTCTACTGTAGTACCTTCCATATCAACTATAAGAGGGGCTTTATGTAGCCTTTGTCCACTGTGTAAGCTGGAACACAGGATATGTATATAGGTCTTGAAAAATTCATATTCTTGTTCTCTTATGTAGAGTAGGTCAGGTAAGGAACACGGACACAATTGCACATCAGGCAGCAATGTAACAGCACTCCCTGTGCGCCGTCGGCACCGGAAACAACAGAAAACAGAAGAAGATCTCATAAAGACTTTCGTCTCAGACAAAAAAAAACAAATAAAAGGGCGTATAGTAAAAGAATCATTGAGAGACATACAGATAAAGAGAAAAGACATCGAAATCCAATGACGGAAAGATGGGAAACGAGAATTTGTACGTATGAGGGCGCTATACGGACTGATTCCTGAGACTGACAGAAAATCTACCAACGTCGAAATGCGACATTTCCTCCATAGGTATATCAATAGTGGACTTAGTCCACACGTATATTTTGCATTATGCTGCATCTAAATTACCTATGGACTTGTATGAATGCGTCACTCTTTGCCCAGAGAAGAACGTAGAAACAGAACTATAGCAGATCAATAGGAAGTGTCAAATGATCAAACCAAAATGTGTAAATCCTTGCTACTGATTAAGTGTGAATTGAAACTTATCGGAGCTGATATAATAAAACACTATTACAGGCTTTTCTACTGCGCAGTGTATTTTGTTGTTTCGAGGACTTAAAACTTCTAGTATAAATACACGGATGTAAGCAGTACCACAAGATCAGTAGGACTCTACCCTAAACCCTGATCTTTGAACAACAGGGAGGTATAGTAAATGTTATCAGTAAAATAGTGAATACATTCATCCAGAAATGTTTGATTATAAAGCAATAAATTTTGTTTTTTACAAAAGTGCTATATGTTTCGGCCCGATCTGTCATAATCAGGCTTATAAAATATGTAAATTATCGTTTCATGGCATAATTTGTCATCTTTACAATCACTTTATAATTTAATTGTATTAAGTATTTCATTGTAGCTTAAAAGTGATGTCAAAATTGTGTGTGTAAGTCATATAGCTCTGTCATAAGGACAAGACTTATTGTTTGTTGTTTTTGACTGTATTCACTTTTATTCTGATAAATTATGTAATACAACAAGGTGACTTCCTTTTATATTATAGGAGATGTTTCTACGTCATAATAAATGTATTATTAGGAAGACCCAAAATAGTTACTGGAGTTATACTCGTATGGAGCTTTAGATTTTTCGCAGTTTCGTATAAACATTTTATTGATTTTGAGTGTTGGGATAGCCCTGAGGGTGACTGAGCAGTTGAGACATCATATCGGGCACGTAAGTGTACGTGATGTGAAAGCAATTAACGTGATAAGAAAACATTAGATTTTATATTCTGTAGGAAGCAGACTTGCCGATCCTAGTGGCCGTGCGGTCTAAGGCGTGGGTCTTCGGCCGCTCGCTTACTAGGATCGTGGGTTCGAATCCCACCTGGGGCATGGATGTTTTGTTGTTGTGTGTAAAAAGACGGTTGTGGACCGTAAGTGACATGAAAAGGACGAAAAAGGATTAATACAGAACAAAAAGGGATCAAAAGGGAAAACCTAGGAATTAGTAAAAAAAAATTTAAAAAAAAATCCCACCGGGGGCATGGATGTCTGGCTCTTGTGAGTGTTGTTTGTTGTTAGGTAGAGGTCTTTGCGACGAGCTGGTCACTCGTCCAGAGGAGTCCTACCGACTGTGGTGTGTCTAAAGTGTGATCGTGAAGCCTTGACGAAACGAGGAGGCCCAGGCCCATATAGGGCTGTCGAGCAATAGAAAAAAAAAGGAAGCAGACTTGAATGCTGCCCGTAAATGACCGTCAAGTTAGGTCTTCATACCGTGCATCAGTTTATACTGCAAAATTGTAAAACCCCAGTGTAACGCAAGATAAGCAATGAATGTATAACGTAGTTTGTGGTGCCTTCGCCTAACGATTTTTGCAAAGTAAATGCAACGATGAAGTCTGTGTGTGTTGTTTTCGAGCTACAGGTCACTGTCAACGGTAAAGTCTTGAATGTTGCACAAAAATGCATTTATGGCTACTTTATGTCGCCGGCAACAATAAAACTTATTTATGTCTTCATGTAAAGCGCCCGATGTTTTCGTCTGATTTTAACAAAATTTGGAGTTTCTCGACAGATTTTCTTAAAAGGACCCCCTATCAAATTTCACGGAAATCCGTCCAGTGGGAGCCGCGCTGGTGCATGTGGACAGACTGACACGACGAAGCCAATAGTCGTTTTTCGCGGTTATGCGAACGCACCTAATAAGTAGATATGTAATGTGTTCAGCACATCTAGTCTGCATGCTTTACGGTGTACATCTACTTTACAGATCGCTTCACAGTTTATACACCTTCATTCACTCGGGAAGCATACTTGTCTTTGTTAATAATCAAGGTTTTCCCGGACCTGATAAATCTCATTAGTCTTGGTCTCAAGATAAATATTTAAAATATGAGAATTATGGTCAGGTTATTTTCCAGTTGAAACACGTTTTCATTTAAATGAGTAACAGTCTATTCATCCCCTGTTGCTACAGCAATATGAGGTCTCTTGATTAACATTCCTCGTTAGGGGGTATACGTTTTACTGTGCCTTTTGTGCACTGTAGATCAGTGGCTTTATTGCCATAGACAGGGATGTAAAGTCATTAGACAGCAGGTCCTTCGGCACCCATGAATTTGTAGGTTTCCAATGTAGTTATTAATCCCCATCAACACAACTGATAATTAACTGATTAATTACTGTTTTGTATTATGTACACAACGTGATGTCCAAAGTAAAGATAAGTGATGTTTCCCTTAAAATTGGAAAGCTATAAATTGAGTTTCTCTGCAACTTGAAAGAAGCGATTAACAGATGTCACATCCTGGAGAGGGATAATGTTCGTACTGATTGAGAACGACTGGTACACCAACATCGACTGCTATATCAACATCGATTTGTACACCAACATCGAATGCTACACCAACATCGACTGCTACACCAACATCTACTGCTACACCAACATCTACTGCTACATCAACATCGACTGCTACATCAACATCGATTTTTACACCAACATCGAATGCCACATCAACATCGATCTGTACACCAACATCGACTGTTACACCAACATCGATTGTTACACCAACATCGACTGCTACATCAACATCGATTGTTACACCAACATCGGCTGCTACATCAACATCGATTTGTACACCAACATCGACTTGTACACCACCATCGATTATTACACCAACATCGACTGCTAGATTAACATCACTTTGTACACCATCATCGACTGTTACACCAACATCGACTGTTACACCAACATCGATTGTTACACCAACATCGACTGCTAGATTAACATCACTTTGTACACCAACATCGACTGTTACATTAACATCGATTGTTACACCAACGTCGACTGGTACACCAGCATCGATTTTTACAGCGACGTTGAACCAAAACACCAATTGGTCTTTGTGCCCCATTTCTTTATTAAAGTCATAATTTTTTCCTCCGTTGAATGTATGTATATTTAACGCTATTCTGATATCTTCTTTTCGTATTTTATCCATTCTTGTGCAGTCCTATACTACTCTGAAGAAATTTAATTTCCGACAACTGTATTTTGTCCTTGTCTTTTTTTTCCTTCTTTTTATATTTATAGGTACAAATCGACTACTCTTCCACTTTGTCTACATTCGTTCTGCCATCGGGGCTCAAAGAATATATAATAGTAAAGCATGCCGGAATTTCCTTGTGCCAGAATTCTCGTTTACTTTTAAAGGAAGTGATAAAAATCCTGTGATCATTTAGTGGACTAATATTAGTTCTTCGGGTGCTGGAGTGTTACTGCTAAGAAAATTCTTTTGTGTCCTCTTGCCCCTACTACGCAGTTCCGTAAGTATTTCATTTCTTATCGCTTTCTTTCCCAGTCTTAAACCGAACTGTCTCTGTACTCTGCCATTTTAATCTATTCTCAATATTTTAAATGCAACGGGACTTATTGCGTATTTTTGTCCAGCTGCCCGCGTTTGAAACAACTAAATTTGTTCACGAAACTTGGTATGAATAACACTGCTTTATGTATATAGACCGCCCCATTTGTATCCTTTTCAAGTCCCTGCAGTAAGTTAAACCAACATGCCGGGGGTCATGACATCTTCTGAGGCAGTAGCGATACTTAAGTCTAGATTCTAGATGTGGTACGTATTCAGAAAATACGAATAGTTGCTTGCAATAATTTCTGTAGACTCTGAAATAACAACGTACTGCCCTCGCCAAATCTATACTTTCGTTTTGAAGGTACTTATATAGACAATGGGTATGTGGATATGTGTACGAACACAGATCGCCAACAAAACAAGTTTTTTTTTTCTTTGGGGGGGGGGGGAAATTTGTAGGTGTTAATGATTATAAAGCATTACTAACCAGTAAGCACTAGAGAGAGGCCCTAAAATTGTGTGTGGCAAATATGAGACCTGTAAGGTCACTGTGCGTGATTTCAGACTTCCGCCGCCATGTAGATGAGAGGAGACGTGCGCTCTTCTGGGATATTACGTGGCGTTGAGTGGCAGTTACGTGACGACGTTTCGGGACAATCTATCAGTTCCATCATCAAGGATCAAGAAGTCTTCTTGGACTTCTTGATCCTTTAATATTGGACCGATAGTTTGTCCCGAAACATCGGTACATACCTACCACTCAACACTGCATAATATCCCAGCAAAGCGCAGATCTGTAAGATCGCTTTTACAATACTGGACTGCCAAAGCAGTGTTGACATCCGCAGTAGACTAAAAGTGAACAGTGTACTGGAAGATATAAAAATACATCAGAAGGCCTGGAGGGTCACCTGAAGCAAATGGAGAGAAATGGCGTGTTGGAGCTAACCTTTCAGTAGTAACAGGGTGGACGGCGCTATATGGGACCCCGCAGACATACAGGGAAAGCTCAAGAAAACCTAGAGCTTACAGGAACAGGTGTTAAGATCTGAAACTTGATGATGATGATGATGATGAATATTTACAAACCTGATGACAGAAGTCTGTGATGTTGTACCTTAGTATTTAGTGTTTGAAGATTTGTTCTAGCGCAAGTTAGGCAAAAAACGGGATACTATCCACTATACAGTTAGAATGAGAAGGGAATTTTCTGTTTCTAGAGATGCTTATACTTCGTTCTGTCGGTTTGTTCTTCTTTTTCGTGGAAACCAAATAGAAATGTCAGTTGCGGTAGCTTCACCTCGTGGCAACTATAAACAGCGTTAAAATGCATGATGTAGTTTGCGTTACTGTGTCGACAACTAAAGGTAAAGTGCCTCAATGTCACCTGTTAACACTGCTTATCAATACGCTGTTTAAATAGGCTATACACAATGTTTCGCCAATCCCAGTGGCCGCGTGGTCTAAGGCGTGGGTCTGCGGCTGCTCGCCTGTTGGGATTGTGGGTTCGAATCCCGCCGGGGGCATGAATGTCTGTCTGTTGTGAGTGTTGTGTGTTGTCAGGTAGAGATCTCTGCGGCTGACCGAACACTCGTCCAGAGGAGTTCTACCGAGTGTGGCGTGTCTGATTGTGATCGTGAAGCCTCGATAATGAGGAGGCCTACACCCACTAGGGGCTGTAAAGCCATTGGAAAAAATAATACACAATGTTTCAGTCATGTAGCTTGCGTTTACAAGATATGTTAAAAATAAGCTCAGAAAAGAAATTCAGAACCTTAGGTGTACTTTCCTTTCCATATTACGAACTCTATGCTGAGCAGGTTACTGTACCGGTAACGCTGTAAACCTATATTCGGTTACGATGGTTATAATGGTTGATACTGGTTACAATATTTGCCACACCGCATTCGTGTCGCTGCTACTTCATAAGTGTCATTCCGCCACTGTGCTGTCGTCGACTGCAGGAAATTAAGATTTACACAAAGTTTCAGACCAACTGATGCATCAGTTGGTCTGAAACTTAATTTAATATGACGAAAATGCACGGTGTCAACAGTGTGAAATTTATAAGATTTACACATTTGAGTAATCTGCTACGGCATAAGTTTCATATCACGTTTATTCGAAATTCTTCCAGTGGGCTTCGAGTTAAATAAGCAGGCTGTCGGCAGGACATACGGACAGACCTCGCCATCACTGTGTGCTCTAATTTCTAGTATGTTCTTCAAATAACTTTTAAAGAGAAATTGTAACCGCTGTAGGTGCGTGTACCATTGGTTGATAACCTCTGATCTTCATGTATGTAATCTGCTTTGGAAGCAGAGACTCCCAGTTAAGGCGGTATCCCACCTGAGGCACTGCCACGTACAGTGTCACGTCTGATCCTCTCTTGTTGCGCTATTAAACCGTACTCATGTAAGCTACATCCCCGTAGCAGTCCCTTCCGCATTCGAAATTTCATCTGTAGACTTCTAGTTTCTTCTAAGGGTGAGTAATGTGGTTTTTATATGCATTTTATGCTGTACATGAAACTGAATCACTAAATCCTACAAGAGGGCGTGTTACTGTAGCCAGACCAGTACAAGCTACTGTATATGTGTAGAACCTTACACACACTTTCTTTCACGCACACTGCATTAAATCCCATAATTCTCCATCTCCCTGCCTTCTTTGTCTTTCAACGTCCGGGTTTTTAAATTTATAGACATTCCAGCACACGTATTTTTCACTGCCATAGGGTTCACTTGCTCAGGATCATTAAGCGGTCGTATTTTTTATGTTTTCCTGCATTCCCTTGTGTCAGATTTAAGACTTGTTCTTGTAGATATTCTACTATTGTTTCCTCCGAAATGCCTCCCTATTCATTACTCACAGTCTCTATCCTGAGAGTCTGATAGTTGATGAGTAGTCAAAAAAGACCCCAACATTTTAATGAAGGGGAAAATTCATACCCTTTGTACAAGAGCCCACTCTTGGAAAATAGGCCTCTCCTGTGTCAGTTTTATGTATGGTACGACCCCGTATGCTACGTAAAGTCCGTCTTAGTACAATATACACCTGGCTCTCAAGTGACTGTTATCGGACACTTTGGGTTCGAGTCCTAATCATCGTCTTTGTGGATATCCTAGTATTTTTACTTCGGCAAGACAATTAGAACATCTGGTGTAGGAAGACACAGATACCAGAGAAGGGTCAGACCTGCAACTGTGGACTACGTGGGGGGGGGGCGCAGTCAAGGGCAAAAAAAGGAAATAAAAGGACTTGTTGGCTTTTGTCAATTGTCAAGTTTTCTAAAAGTTTAGGAAGTAGAAGCTTCATTGAGAAACATTATGCTTGACAGTTGAGCACCTACAATTCTCAGTAGGGAAGCTACCAGTCGTTGTGCCCTAAATAGCCCTTAATAGAACGTTAATTGCGAAGATGGGTGTCTGAAGTTAATTTAGAGACTTCAAGCGCGGGGTTATTTGACCAATTAGTTTACAGGAATTTAAAATTTTTTGAATTCGACCTATGAGTTTTTTTCCAAATTTGCATTTAGATCAATAGGATTACTGTTGAGTTTAAAAGAGGGGAGTAATTATGCTGAGAGTTAACGAGAAGTATGCAAACACAGAGCTCTCTCCGTTTTGGCTTGTGGAGCAGTTCGGACGCAAATTCTTTGTGATCAGCGATTTTCGGTAATCTCACAACCAAATTATAACCAGAAAATATTGTTTAGTGAAATAGTGTGGGAATGTGATACTGGGGAGTGATTGTGTCAATAACAATGTATTTCGTCACAACCGAATGCACAAGTAAAGTTAAAATTTAACATATATATATATATATATATATATATAATATATATATATATATATATATATATACTTGATTGAGCGGTGTGATAACCAGATGTGATTGGTTTTAAAGTGCTGGGTTGAAGACAAATTTCGGAAGTGAACTGTGTTGAATTTTACGACAACAAATCATCATTCATTATAATAAACCAAGAAAGAAGTTAAATTACCATTTGATTCTCGAGTGCAGCATGAAGTGTGTAACTGCAGCCCGTTAACGTACACACGTTAATATTCCCTGACGATGAGACCTTACGCCTACCGAGTCTCATTAGCAAACTTATCCACACCTGTGAATTCCGTCACCTGCAGTAAACATGTCCGTCAGTGTTTGCATTATATTTGCAAGCACTGTCGCTTGCTGGCCCCCATCCTTAATCAATCCACGATCCCATCAATCCAACAAATCAGAAGGTGACGTATGCAGAAGGTGTTCCATCGTTCACGTAAATCAGAACGACAGGTAAGCGCTCCTCAACAGAACATTCAATTACATCGCACCAAGGGAAGACAGAGGGGCATCCGAGACGTTTGACGCCGAGGTGGACGGTGACATGACCTTTGTCTTGCAGTTGTCCTGCTTAACAATTCTGTACGTATTTCTCACCTACTATGCGCGTTTCATATGACGATAATCTCATCTTCGTTGATTTCATTTCCGTAATAATATTTCTTGAAGAGCAGAGTTTATGAGTGACTTTCAGTATCTAATTTTCACTGTCCTATTGTTTTCTATCTCTTTGTTCTAATATACTTTTCGTCATTTTCTTCTCATTTACTCTGAAATTATATTTAGATTTTTCCCTCAAGGCAGAGACAAGGTTCCAAGACCGTGTTAAAAAGAGGTAAAATTATATACCCTTTTTTATGGGGAAGGGCCCCGCATCAGAAGCTACGGACGCACCGCCTTAAGGCTTATTGTGCAATCCTGTGATGAAGGTGAAGAGAAAGATGATCAGTTTTTTTCATTTTTACAAGTAATGGAGCACAGGTGGAATGAAATTGACAGGGGAAAACCGAAGTACTCGGGAAAAACCCTGTCCCAGTGCCACTTTGTCTAACATAAATCCCACATGCACTGACCCGGGATCAAACCCGGCCTCCGCGATGAGAGACCGGCAACTAACCGCCTGAACCATGGCACTGCCCAAAATTATATCCTTACTACTGTAAATATATTTCATAATTTACAGTGTTAGATAGACGCACTCCAACTAAAACTAACTCAACTATCTCACCATGCAGACGTGCTATCCTGGTTGACTGGTTGGTTGTTTATTTAAAGACGCTGTTTTAACTACACTGCGTATTTAGCTGTGAGTGGAAGGAGTGATTTCACTTCGCAATAAGGATGTTGAAAATGTGAAGACAAAGGAGCAGTTATCGTCGCCAACATTGTTCAGCCTTGTATAATACAGCGTTAAACTGAGGACTTCTTCACAAGATCAAAATAATTCTGACTTAATTAATTATTTTATTCCAACAAATGCACTACACTATTTTTAGTGTTTTCTTGTCCCTACATATGTTTCGGCATTCCTTGTGCCATCCTCAGGGATGTCGTCGAGAGTTTACAATTTTCAAATGCATCCAATTCACTTTCACAACATATAAGTCACTATCACTGAATATCACTTATCTTCTTGTTCATGGTGGTCAGTTGTTTAGTTTGTCGTACATTACGTCACTTATCTTGTTGATATTTTGATTAAGTGATGATTGTATACATAGCCATGTGTCTTGCCAAATATTCTGAATTATTTGCTCACACAGAACTAGACAAATGGCCGTGAACTGCTGTTGGTAGCCCACTAGGTTGAAAATTCACGCTAAATTTCCTTTCGTATCTTCGTCATTCACAACCTTCTTTCTATTGTGACTTTCACACTTCACCCCTTCTGCCTTTCCTCAGACAGTGAATTAAACTGCATATGTTTACTTCAAGTGACACAGTTTCCAACATAGAGCATCGCCGGCTTTTCAGCACTAAGGAACTGATTCAGTTCCAGGTCAGTGCATGTGGAGTTTTTTTGGACAAAGTGACACGACGAAAGGTTTTTCCTCTTAGTGCTTCGCACGTCACCCGTCACTCCCATTACACCAACCCTGCACACTCATTCATTCATCCATCATCGACATTATATGATGTTAGCAATTGACAGCTTTGTGAAAACACTCCAGCTGCCACCTGTTTAAGACAATGAACGGTTTACCTTTATACTGAAATGTCCCGTGAATGACGTAATATACACGCACAGCGAATTACAAGTAGCTCATATAGAGGGGAACCCTGTTATAACGACATCGGTTTAAACGACACCTCGCCTATGTCGTCAGATGTTCTTTAGTACCAATTAATTCCTCACTGTTAGCCGTAACATTATAGTCCTCGGTTATAACGACACTCGTTTTAACGACACAAAATATTCAGTCCCTTTCATGAGGTTATAACCGAGTTCGACTATATATGTATTCGCTCCGGATGTCATTCCTTTGTTCTCTATCTCGGCCTGCGGTCGGTAATAACAAAAACAATTGCAAATGTGATGTGTGATTGACATGTGAAAAAGGTCAGCATATATGCCTATATACATATTGTCCCTGCATGTGTTTGAAGCGACTTAGAAAGCCTACATAAAACGCCGCTGCCTTAGCCACTCCAAGAACACAGTCCCTGCTGGCAGCTACCGCTGCAGTAGCCTTCTCTCCCATATAGTCTTCCCTCATCCTATTTCCACAAGGCACAATATAAGAAGGACTGCCCGAGAAACAAGGCAAGTGGAAATTTCAAAGTCATTAACCAATCATGGACTAAGTGGAATGGAAAGATATGCTACTTATTCTAAAAACTGAGATCTAATCATGTTGTTAAGGGGGTTCAAAAGATATGCGCTGTTATTTTACTTCTTGGATGCAGTCATTGCGTGAGGGCGGAAATTATGCGAGTGAAATCCGTAAGTTGGCAATGGTGGAGGGGCATATTCCACTTTCGGAAGTTGCTGATCTTGTTCTCATATATGCGTGACTGGGCTTCGTGTTTGTGGCAGCACAGATACAAGACTTTGCGTTGTATCACAGATCCGCGACAAATAATTTAGTGTAATCCTACGAGCCTTTAATTCCAGAACATGTAGTACACAGTCCGCACCAACAAGAAAGTACGCACCTTCAAAACTGAGGTTAAGTAACGTCACATTTGAAACTTTTAACTTGAGAAAGGATGACTGTCTTTATTTCAGTTTGTAATGTTTATGTTAAGCTTAACATAATTGCATCCACTTTCAGCGTAATCACAAATGTTTCAGCTCAGTTATGTTTCGAAAATTTCACGACGCTATAAAATATAAACCTTACGTGAAGGAATGTTATCTCATTCTTGCTATAGGTTCTTGTTTACATACTAACAAATTATTTTTTCTAAATATTTTATTGTGATATCTGTTGATGGCCCCTATGGCCGAAACATGTTGCTTGTATAAATAAGATAGTGTAGAGTCAAACAAGTGTTATATGGTTGACGGAATATATAATACATTCCTTAGTATTGTCAAAAATAAAAATAAAGCCTACCAAATTTTTTGATGAGCCTTTTTCCTAGAAGGAGCAGAGCACGAAACTAATTATGTGTAAAGGTAAAGTTCACCCTAGAACAGGCCATGAAGGCTCAGAAGGGGAGTAGAATTATAGCTCTACTCTTTCCTTAACCTCGGCGCTAAATGGGGGTGGGTGGTCACCGCCACGCCTCGGCCGCTTTACCACCGGGAATGACCCGTTATCCATTGTACAGGAGGCTGGGTAGGCCTCAGGGCCGTTCTGGACTGGTGCTGAAAATCTCGCCCCCACCAGGATTCGACCCCCGGATCGTCCTCTTAGCGAGTCGCTATACCGACTACGCTATCCCGGCCCACACTAATTATGTGTTCCATAGCTAATTCTAAAATCCCCCATAGAAGGCTCCATAATGGTATAGATCCGGTATATTTAAATTTTTTTCAAAATCTGTCCAGTTGCTGTCGGGTTGAAATGTGCGTACTTGCGAATACATTCACAGATATGACTGTCACTGTACGGTTTTTGTTTCCTTTGCGTGTTGTGCTGAACTAAAAAGAAGCGCATTGCTTGATAAAGGGTCGTCTAACGACATAGCTTAAGTTAACATAAACTAAAGGAAAGAACTGCGTAGAAGGGAAAATTGATTTTGAAGAAGAATAAATTCGCCACTTACGTAAATAATTTACCCTCAACCATATACCCGGTGTGTTCCGAAGGAACTGCCTGCAAGGAGATGTGGCTAGTTCCAACTCGTATGAAAAATTTTCTGTAATTTATTTTTTTGCTAGTTTTTATTTCGGAAAGAAAATACTAGTGAATATTGAATTCTTTAAATATTCCACCTTTGCATTTGTGCTTTGTACAGACTGAGTCAGAGGTCACTGTGCACCAGCAGTAGACCGTGACTATATTTGAACGGTCCCTCTACGTTAATACAGATACATTTCTCGTAGTTACTGAAGTTGCAACAAGTGCTGGAAATGGCCCCACGTGTTCGTGGACATGCAACTACGCGTCTTGCTTGCAAAGCCCACTACGCTGTCTCTACACTCGCGGGCACCAAGCGCTCAGTGACGCGGGCTACACCCCAGAAGGACGGAGAACTGAAGCCTCAAAACCCGGAGTCTACTACTGCCATGTCTGTCATTCGTGCCGACACTTCAGAGTGGATTTTGAGAATCTTTTTTGTCACTATGTATAAATGTTGCCGATCCCAGTGGCCGCGCGGTCTAAGGCGTGGGTCTACGGCCGTTCGCTTGCTGGCATTGTGGGTTCGAATCCCGCCGGGGGCATGGATGTCTCTCTCTTGTGACTGTTGTGTGTTGTGAGGTAGAGGTCTCTGCGACGGGCTGATCACTCGTCCAGAGGAGTCCTACCGAGTGTGGTGTGTCTAAAGTGTGTGCATTGAAAAAAATGTGTAAATGTTCTGTCCTTAGCCTTTCAGGTTAAAATAAATTCGCCCAGATAAGTGTGTCCCATACTGTGACATTTCTTTAGCGATAACCGACTGTACCGTGGCTTTAAGGAGATGGGATGTTTTTAGTAGGAAGCAAAGGATCACAACACTCGTGAATGACAGATGTGTGGAGTTCTGCTGCCAGCGTCAGAGGTGTTGTCTCTTCGGTGTAAACAAGGTCGTAACAGAGTTAACTAACCAGGGCTGGGGCCACAGACAGAGCGCCTGCAATGCTGCATCACGCAAGACTAGCGACTTAAGATAGCCGAGTGTGACGGCGCACCACAAATGGGGGAGGAGAGGGGGTTGCAAAGTGCGTTGTACAAAACCTTCATCCAGCAAATACATACACACAGGACGCACTAGCAAAGCACCCTATGAATTAATTTTATATATTTAGGCAACAAGGGAATTTACTGCATTTGAAGGCATTGTTGCATAATCTGTTTTATTTCCACAAATTGCAGTTTGTTTCATAATTTTAGCTCTCATTTTTCGAACAATATTCACGTTTTTCATAAAACATGAGCTAAAATTTAAATACCACTCCGTCTAGTAAACGATAATATGATTAGCTGTTAGAGGGGATGCTGTAAACCCTGTCTGCTCAATATTAATTTATCAAACTTACATGTATCTGTAAACCCTGTCTGCTCAATATTAATTTATCAAACTTATGTGCATTTTTCTAAGCAACCAACTCTGCCGTTATAAAAACACAAGTAGCTGATGGTTCTCTGTACATATATTTGTGCATTTTAAACATAGTTCTTTGAAAAGAACCCATTAATTACATTTATGCCAAATTGTGTTACTTAGAATGTATGTTTGCTTAGAAAAATGCATCTAAATTTGATAAAAATTTACAGTGTGAAGAAACGGCTTGCAGGCTGCATTTAAACTAATTTCTGTCGATGCCCACTACCTGTAGGTGCGACAGATAGGGGACTCGAAAATTAACAAGTGCCATGAAGAACAACATGTTACTTTATTTTAATTACTTCCATTTTGTTACGGGACTTAGAACTCAGCTTTTTCAGTAGGAGATCTCGCCGTAAGTTAAGACTGTAAATAAAGATTTTTTTCTTTCTGTGGCACAACAGCCCAAATCGAACCTAAGCCGCCTCATTGTTGAGGTTTCTATATCACACACAATTAGACACACACACCAGGTAGACTCCTCTGAACGAGCTATCAGCAAGTTCAGAGGATTCTGCCTACACAACTAACACAAGAGACAGGTATCCATGCTCCATTCGAACCCGCAATCCCAGCAATCGAGCGGCTGCAGGCCTACGCCGTAAATAACGATATTTTATTGAAACCCATGCTGATAATACTGTACTATATAATACTGTACTATATAATACTGTACTATATAATACTGTACTATATAATACTGTACTATATAATACTACATGTACTATATAAATACTGTACTATATAATACTGTAATATATAATACTGTACTATATAATACTGTAATATATAATACTGTACTATATAATACTGTACTATATAATACTGTACTATATAATACTGTACTATATAATACTGTACTATATAATACTGTACTATATAATACTGTAATATATAATACTGTACTATATAATACTGTACTATATAATACTGTACTACATAATACTGTACTATATAATACTGTACTATATAATACTGTACTACATAATACTGTACTATATAATACTGTACTATATAATACTGTACTACATAATACTGTACTATATAATACTGTACTATATAATACTGTACTACATAATACTGTACTATATAATACTGTACTATATAATACTGTACTATAAAATACTGTACTACATAATACTGTACTATATAATACTGTACTATTTCCGGTCGTCACAAAAGTATTAACATAAGACCAATGTTACTGTCCTCTGAAATGTGACAGCATTTAGCTCGGCAGACGGTAGCCACCTGCCTTTCTTACTGTCACTGGTTCCTGTTTGTTCACCCATAGGCTCAGCCTCGGTCCCCATTCAATAGGCTATATTTACACAATTTTTTTCTCGCGGCTTAATATTTTGTCCTGAATATGAAGTACTGTACATGTCGTCACCATCCATAAGACATTCCGTGAAAATTTCAAGTTGTGCTTATTACCAGGATTTATTTTGCAGGTTATTCATACAGCGATTAATGTCAGTTTTAGAATGTATGATTTTTAGAAAAAGTATCAAGGGAAGGTACTATGGAGCGATTGTGTTAGTCTTTTCATCTATTTCTTCTCCAAAACTACAGAACGATTTCTGTAAAATTTGGTATTGGACGGAAGTACATTTAAAATCCAGCGGATTTAGGTTTGGTCAGTGTCGGTGATTCCATGGAGCAGAGTCCCTTTGCAAAAGTCGATAGTCCCTGACCTAGTCAGTAAATTCCTCACATTTTTGGAACCAGAAGTTTCATTGTCGTTTCCACAAGATCCCGTCAGTTTTCCGTAGCCTGAATCAGATCAATCCACTCCACGCCCTTCCATCCTACTTTTGTAAGATTCATTATAATGTCGCTGCATCTACTCCTAGGTCTTCCAAGCAGCCTCTTTCCTTAAGGTTTCCCCACCAAAACCCTCTGCATATCTCTGCTCATCGTAACAAAAATTGGTACATTGGTGTTTAATCTGGAGTTATGTATGTTCTGCAGCTTTGAAACAATTTTTCGATTTGGTGAATATTTAATGAAATGCAGAAATAACTAGACGTATTCCTGACTATTGCGATGTGCTTAGGGACAGAAGATTTGTGCTTGCAGTAAATGATCATATTGGTCAATGTGGAGTGCCTAATCGCTAATAATACATTTAAAATCGTGTGTATTCCATTACAGTACAATTTTCAAAACATGTTTCAGACAGTATTTTTGATCATGTCATAACCTACCGCGTTGTTTCTGTAGTCACTGTCTTCTGTGACTTTAATAATCATGACATTCCTAGTTGTTAAAATATTGTTGTACTGATGTAGACCAAATCCTACGTTAGCGCGTGGTATTTACCTAACTGGTGTCTTGCCAGCAAAATAAACCGCAAACTTGTGACATAACAGACTATACAGCAGCATGACGTAACGTACATTCAACGGTTATAATGTGTCCCATAATTCATGTCAGACTATTTTATGTTATCCCTCGTGACAAGTAAGTATGAACTTAAACGAAAACAGAGTAATTGAGACAAAGAGGAAAGGGAACAGGGCCATGGAAGTGCGTGTATAAAAGGAGGCGCTGAGAATTAGAAACAAATTGCGGAAGTAGGGAGATGCGGACAGGAATGGAGGAAAATAGAGTAATAACTGACTGACGCTATGGAGAGTATTGATTGCTAATAAGCCGGTACTCACACAAGTAGTTTAATAAACCGCTGTCCTTAATACTGAATCAGGTGAATCTACTTTGCACCCTGAGTCTATACTTCTAGGTTCTTTTTAATATTGTCCTGTGTATGTTTTGTGTAGGCTTGTCCCCTTAGGTTTTCTGACAAAAAATCTGTGTCTGAGATTGGGGGCTCGCACAGGGGTCAGTAAAATAGATTGCTGCCTTCTGGAATACGACGCCCTGTACTTTTGAAGATATGTACCAGCGTTTCGGAGGAATCTTCAAGGTACTCGGTCATAAAGTACTTCAGAGAAGTATATATCCTGAAGATGTAGGTAGCAGATCCGTCTGAAGTTCTGGTAAATATCTACATGATGTCATATTCCAAAGGACATGAATTAACATTGTTCGTAAATGTTGTGCATAATACATGCCCTGTCCATCTCAGCTTCTTTAATCTGTTCACTGTAATAATATATTTGGATAAGTACAAAATAGCAAAGCAATAAAGGATTCAAATAACAAAAAGACTATGGCAAAGGGAAAGAGATGGAAAGGCTAGTGCAGTTAGACAGACAGGAAGTCAGCAGATGAATGGAGCAGAATGACCCAGACTTCGAAATGAGACATACAACAGCAGCAACAAAGGAGACGCTGAAGGAGAGAATCTAACAAAGACAACCTACCGGAAAAAGGGGAGATAAACAGAAAATTAAGATTGATGACAACACCGAAAACGAAATTTAACAAGAGAGGATTGGGAACACGAATATATATAAAGGGCACAAAGCATTATTAAGAAGCTTAACGTGAACATGAAAAGGGACTGAAAAGAATTTTGAAGAAATTTTAATGTGAGTCGCGTGGTGGAGCTGAAATGAAGAAAATGACAATTAAAGGCAAATTGAAATACATAGGTGTAAACAGGAGTAACTCTGTTACAGTTGTCAAAGAGTAATGGAACAAAACACATCTGAAGAAAAATGATTCTTTAAATCTATCAACAAGAACAAATGTGGTGAATGCGTAAAGTTTTGATTATGTTATTGATATGTATAAATTATTTAAGCCGATCCCAGTGGCCGTGCGGTCTAAGGCGTGGGTCTTCGGCCGCTCGCTTACTAGGATCGTGGGTTCGAATCCCACCGGGGGCATGGATGTCTGTCTGTTGTGAGTGTTGTGTGTTGTCAGGTAGAGGTCTCTGCGACGGGCTGGTCACTCGTCCAGAGGAGTCCTACCGACTGTGGTGTGTCTCAAATGTGTGTGACCATGAAACCTCGACGAAACGAGGAGGCCCAGGCCCATATAAGGCTGTCGAGCCATACCAAAAAAAAAAAAATTATTTAAAGATGTCATCTCAGATTGTAACATCTAGTGATTTGTCGGTAGCACATACAGGATTGGAAAAGACGTGTGTGTTGCCTAATTTAAAGTGAATACTTAATACAGTTGAATGTATGGAAAAGGAAGGCGATATTACAATAGTATTATACCGCTTTATATTATTGTATACAGATAAACTCAAGAATGCAGAACATATTTAATACTAAGTATAACTAGGCGGGAATAGGCTTGAATTTATAAAGTTTTAATACAGAAATTTCTAGCGCCTGCCGAGAGTCGAACCAGGTTTCCTCGGTCGTCCTTTCCGTATCGTAGTCACTATACCGACTGAGCTATCACGGTTACGTATTGAAATATAATATTATCGTTATTTATTATCCATTCGCCTTGCTCACGCTGTCTGAGCCCTTGGAGCAATGCTGACGTTACGCCTACTGTACTGCCAATCCGACTCTCAGAACAAAACGCAAGTACAAACACTGAAGAATTTCAATATGCCGAGAAGACATAAAGAACAACGAGGAAGAAGCAGTGGAGGGAGCAGTCGTATAAGTCCACAGGGATTAAGATAACGGAGACAAACAGTCACAAAGATGGAAGGAAAGCACTTGAAGAGGCAGGCGGATGGAGCAAGAAGATGTCAGTGGCGGCTCCTGTAGCTCTATTCACATAGCATGTTTGCTGTTGTCAACGGTATCAAATCTAGAACACGTGTGTGGGTCAATTTCCGACATTAAATTTGTTAAGGAAATGGTTCTCGTACCTTTGCCGATGTTAAGCAACAATTTGTGTCGTCGGGGCTTGAATGGGTGACTGCTTGGCACTAATTTGTAGCATTGGCTGAACTGCTTTCTTAAGGCCAGCATTTTATATTGTGGCAACTTCGTCAATTGAATGTACTTATGTGTGTTTGCTTTGAAACTTGACACGTGAAATATCGTATTAGGGCAGGTAAACACACATGTAGTTGGCTGAGGCACTGCGCTACAAGCCGGAAGGTCGCGGGTTCGATTCCCGATGGTGTCACTGGAATTTTTCATTGACATAATCCTTCCGGCCGCGGTCGACTCAGCCTCTAACAGAAATGAGCACCAGGAATATTTCAGGGGGGTAAAAGCGGCCGGTGTGTAATGCTGATAACCTTACCACCTTCATGTGCCGATTGTCTTGAAATCTGGGAACCTCAAACTCCTAGAATCCTAAGGGCCTGTCCAGGCCTGTAATGAAATAGCTTTACCTTTTAAGTACACATGTACGAGATAAGTATATGTTTTTTTTATACTCACAAGATAACAGATCTTGGCTCAGGTCACCAAACAGGCGGAAGTTTCTACTCGCCTGACGTTAATGCACAAAAAAAACGGCGCCTGCCCCACTGTTAAAATGTCTCCGAGCCAGCTTCCTTATCATCGCATAACAGATGACATTTAATTTTCCTGATGTTATATTTAATGCTTATGAGATCTTCGCTTTCTGGGATGTTACGCAGAGTAGATTGATAGATAGGTACCGACGTTTCGGGACAAACTATCGGTCCCATCTTCAAAGGTCCAGCATTCCAAGAAGAAATGTCGGTAACTATCATTCTACGCTGCGTAACATCCTAGAAGAGCGAAGGTTTCAATTACACCGCGGCGGAAGCCTGAAGTCACGCATGTATAATGTTTATACAAGATATTTACCATTAAACGGTCGGAACGGGGGAGAAATTAACGAATGATTTCAAATATTTCAAAATATTCTCTCTGATGTTTACTCATCGTTTAGCAGACTGGTGTGTTTATTGGCCTTTGTTTATCGTTGAAGAACAGCCCATAATTGTGGCGAGTGAGAAGTTTAGTGTTACGTCTGATAGTTTAGATGTATTTTGTAAATTTATAAAGTTTTGTGTCGTAACTAAACACTGGAAACACATCTAATTTTATAGTAAATTTATAACGTGGTACCATGAAATGAAATACCTCGCAATATTGGATGGGTCTAATTAACACTGTTAGATCAACGTATTCCATAATGTTTAATTAATTATTACTAGCTTTATCATATAACTTGAAGTTCCTGAAACAAAATAGGTTTTGCAAATTATTTCCGAATTATCTCCCCCCCCCCCGGTTTTTTGCATAAGTGACTTTAATAATGATTGTTTCGTTATAAGATCTTCCCCGTGTGAGTCACATTGGCAAGAGAATTACAAATTTAATAACTGAGTGTCCGAGGTTTTCGCTTTTCTGGGGTTTTTTACGCAGCGTTGTTCCAAGCCCAAGAAGAATTTATTGACCCTTCAAAACGGGACCGATTTTCTGTCCCGAAACGTCGTTGAATAACTACCAACCAAAGCGGCGTAAACCTCCCAAAAAAGGGGAGACCTCAAGTACACCGCGGGGGAAGCCTGAAATCTCTCAACTTTTTGCTTCTTCATTTATTTGTGAGGAAAAAATTAGAGGTTATTTACTTGTATATTTCTGTTTCAGATTATAGAGTTAGCTTTGTGCTTCTGTGATGAGATTCTCCTTGCACTTCTATAGCATTACTTCAAAATATGCCGCTATCAGTTTACCATTCTCCTTGCACTTCTGTAGCATTACTTCAAAATATGCCGCTATCAGTATACCATTCTTCTTGCACTTCTGTAGCATTACTTCAAAATATGCCGCTATCAGTATACCATTCTCCTTGCACTTCTGTAGCATTACTTCAAAATATGCCGCTATCAGTATACCATTCTCCTTGCACTTCTGTAGCATTACTTCAAAATATGCCGCTATCAGTATACCATTCTCCTTGCACTTCTATAGCATTACTTCAAAATATGCCGCTATCAGTATACCATTCTCCTTGCACTTCTGTAGCATTACTTCAAAATATGCCGCTATCAGTATACCATTCTCCTTGCACTTCTGTAGCATTACTTCAAAATATGCCGCTACAGTATACCATTCTCCTTGCACTTCTGTAGCATTACTTCAAAATATGCCGCTATCAGTATACCATTCTCCTTGCACTTCTATAGCATTACTTCAAAATATGCCGCTATCAGTATACCATTCTCCTTGCACTTCTATAGCATTACTTCAAAATATGCCGCTATCAGTATACCATTCTCCTTGCACTTCTATAGCATTACTTCAAAATATGCCGCTATCAGTATACCATTCTCCTTGCACTTCTGTGGCATTACTTCAAAATATACCGCTATCAGTATACCATTCTCCTTGCACTTCTATAGCATTACTTCAAAATATGCCGCTATCAGTATACCATTCTTCTTGCACTTCTGTAGCATTACTTCAAAATATGCCGCTACCAGTAAACCATTCTTCTTGCACTTCTGTGCATTACTTCAAAATATGCCGCTATCCAGTATACCATTCTCCTTGCACTTCTATAGCATTACTTCAAAATATGCCGCTATCAGTATACCATTCTCCTTGCACTTCTGTAGCATTACTTCAAAATATGCCGCTATCAGTATACCATTCTTCTTGCACTTCTGTAGCATTACTTCAAAATATGCCGCTACCAGTATACCATTCTTCTTGCACTTCTGTAGCATTACTTCAAAATATGCCGCTACCAGTATACCATTCTCCTTGCACTTCTATAGCATTACTTCAAAATATGCCGCTATCAGTATACCATTCTCCTTGCACTTCTGTAGCATTACTTCAAAATATGCCGCTACCAGTATACCATTCTTCTTGCACTTCTGTAGCATTACTTCAAAATATGCCGCTACCAGTACACCATTCTCCTTGCACTTCTGTAGCATTACTTCAAAATATGCCGCTACCAGTATACCATTCTCCTTGCACTTCTGTAGCATTACTTCAAAATATGCCGCTACCAGTATACCATTCTTCTTGCACTTCTGTAGCATTACTTCAAAATATGCCGCTACCAGTATACCATTCTCCTTGCACTTCTATAGCATTACTTCAAAATATGCCGCTATCAGTATACCATTCTCCTTGCACTTCTGTAGCATTACTTCAAAATATGCCGCTACCAGTATACCATTCTTCTTGCACTTCTGTACCATTACTTCAAAATATGCCGCTACCAGTATACCATTCTCCTTGCACTTCTATAGCATTACTTCAAAATATGCCGCTATCAGTATACCATTCTCCTTGCACTTCTGTAGCATTACTTCAAAATATGCCGCTATCAGTATACCATTCTCCTTGCTCTTCTGTAGCATTACTTCAAAATATGCCGCTACCAGTATACCATTCTTCTTGCACTTCTGTAGCATTACTTCAATATATGCCGCTACCAGTATACCATTCTCCTTGCACTTCTATAGCATTACTTCAAAATATGCCGCTATCAGTATACCATTCTCCTTGCACTTCTGTAGCATTACTTCAAAATATGCCGCTATCAGTATACCATTCTCCTTGCACTTCTGTAGCATTACTTCAAAATATGCCGCTACCAGTATACCATTCTCCTTGCACTTCTATAGCATTACTTCAAAATGTGTCGCTATCAGTATACCATTCTCCTTGCTCTTCTATAGCATTACTTCAAAATGTGTCGCTATCAGTATACCATTCTCCTTGCACTTCTGTAGCATTACTTCAAAATATGCCGCTATCAGTATACCATTCTCCTTGCACTTCTGTAGCATTACTTCAAAATATGCCGCTATCAGTATACCATTCTCCTTGCACTTCTGTAGCATTACTTCAAAATATGCCGCTACCAGTATACCATTCTCCTTGCACTTCTATAGCATTACTTCAAAATGTGTCGCTATCAGTATACCATTCTCCTTGCTCTTCTATAGCATTACTTCAAAATGTGTCGCTATCAGTATACCATTCTCCTTGCACTTCTGTAGCATTACTTCAAAATATGCCGCTATCAGTATACCATTCTCCTTGCACTTCTGTAGCATTACTTCAAAATATGCCGCTATCAGTATACCATTCTCCTTGCACTTCTGTAGCATTACTTCAAAATATGCCGCTACCAGTATACCATTCTCCTTGCACTTCTATAGCATTACTTCAAAATGTGTCGCTATCAGTATACCATTCTCCTTGCTCTTCTATAGCATTACTTCAAAATGTGTCGCTATCAGTATACCATTCTCCTTGCTCTTCTGTAGCATTACTTCAAAATATGCCGCTATCAGTATACCATTCTCCTTGCTCTTCTGTAGCATTACTTCAAAATATGCCGCTACCAGTTTACCAATCTTCATTAATTCAAAGTGCATCCACATTCTCGAGCGTCTGTAACCCGCACAGGATTAGTGTTAGCTGTGTGGCCTGTCGATAGAGCAATTCCACGTGGCAGCGATGTACAGCATTATCTGATACCTGGTTTACAGGGATTAAGATCAGTCTCCGTGCTAGACTCAGCAGTTGCCTACCTGACATGCATGTGACATTCTGGAAGCTTATTGGTTGTCATTGTAAGACAGCGAGGGTATTCTGTAACCATGGGCAAAGGACCCCATGCGTACAGTGCCATCCTGGGATATTATTTTACTCTGTTTTACTCCTATAAAATCCAAATGCGTTGTTTGTGATCCTTCATATCTGATAGCTCACTCAGTATATTAACTACATTACTGTTTCGATTCCCGCCAAGGATAAAAGTATGTTTTGCCCTAATAGGGTCTAGTGTCACTGTGGGGCCCACCCAGCCACTTCCAAATGTACCGGCGGCTGTTCCCCGGGATTAAATTGACTCAGGTCTAACTGTAACTATTTACCTCCATCCATTTCCGAGATTAAGAATGTGTACATCTATACCTCCGCTTTCCCATACGCCTTCGTGATTTTGTGCTTATTTCAAAGCATGAACAGCTTTATAGTTGTTGAAGTTTAATGGCGCTTGGATGGATGACTTCTTGGGCGATCAGCCGTGTAAGTACAGAATGAATATTCCAACTTTTCGGAGTTTGGCTATGACTCCATCCTGAGTGTGTGAGTGAGTGAGTGAAGATTTAAGCAGAGACACTTTCGAAACTCTGGAAATTCACTTCATACTGACACGACTGTTTCTCCGAAAAACAATTACTTGCATAAATGTTACAATATCCCTGTACACCTTATGAAGGCGTAAAGGACTTCCACTCGTCCTTAACTTCGGCTCTAGATGGATATGAGTGGTCTACTTCTCAACCCGGCAGCTTTATCCCCGAGGTAGAAGCTGCAAATACCCACTGAATGGGAGGCTGTGTGGGTGCCCGAAACCTTTTGGGCGTTTTGGAGAAGAGATAAATGTGTTGCCCCACGTGAATTGAACCACGTTTCCTCGGCCGTCCTGCCTCTGCCCCAGTCACTATACTGAGTGCTGTCCCAGGTCCAAAGACATATTTGCAACCCCTTCAGATATGAATAATTTTTACATTTTATTTCTCTGTAATTTATTTAATGACAGTGTCTGGGAATGCTTGTTATCATTCGGTGCAGGATCTTCTGTCTTCCAGTTTGCTATCCAAAAATACAAGATTAAGATACACAGAACTATAATTTTGCCTGTTGTTTTGTATGGGCATGAGACTTGGTCTCTCAGACTGAGGGAGGAACATAGGCTGAGGGTGTTCGAGAATAGGGTGCTGAGGAGGATATTTGGGCCTAAGAGGGACGAGGTAACAGGGGAGTGGAGAAGACTACATAACGAGGAACTTAATGATCTGTACTCATCACCAAATATTATTCGGGTGATCAAATCAAGAAGAATGAGGTGGGCGGGGCATGTAGCACGTATGGGTAGGGGAGAGGTGCATACAGGATTTTGATGGGGAGACCTGAGGGAAGGAGACCACTTGGAAGACCCAGGCGTAGATGGGAGGATAATATTAAAATGGATCTTCAAGAAGTGGGATGGGAGGGCCTGGACTGGATTGATATGGCTTGGGATAGGGACAGGTGGCTGGCTCTTGTAAATGCGGTAATGAACCTTCGGGTTCCATAAAATGCGGGAAATTCCTTGACTAGCTGACGACCTGTTAGCTTCACAAGAAGGATTCTGCTCCATGGAGTTAGTCTGTAACTCGGAGTAGGCCTATATAGCACTAAGAGATTGTATGATAATGAATGGTAAAGGATGTGGAAGGAAGCGATGGTGGCCTAAGTTAAGGTACTATCATAGCATTTTCTTGTAGGGAATAAGGAATAATCTGTAGTGTTTTTCATTTAACATGAAGATTTCTTGTAGGGATAGAAAATCTGTATTTTTCTTACATTTAACATGACCATGCACACTAGCACAAAATTTGCCGAACAACATCAAGTTTTTGCTTCCCAAAACCAAATTTCATCGCAATGAGTTTCTGAGTTGACACTTTCAGAAAATCGTGTCGCCTATTATTCGTGAATGTATGGAGTTCGTGTAAATAGTCCGTAAAGTGTAATAGAGAGAAATTGTGTTAGTATGGACATACGTGTGCATTTGCTCACGTAACGTGTATTTTATTTTGACTGATAGGAATTGTAAGAAATTACTAACGCGTAGCAACCTAACTGCATGGGGCACACTTCTTGAGAAGCTAATACGCTTGTCGTGAGCCAGATGAGTCCATTTGGCGATCTCAATCCCTGTCGCTTGTAGACACATTTGAAAATTAGTCGCCTATCTTCCCTAAGTCTCCAAAGTGATGTTACCCGTTCGGAGTTCCCTACTTGGTATTTTGCCTGTGCTTGCTACATACTCAGCCATTTTCATCGCCATTGATTTTTGCACCGAAGAGTCTGTAAATTAGTATATAAATTAGGCAGTTTTATATATTTTAGAAGAGAACATACAGAGTTGTGTGTTTAATGGTAGAGAGAATTCGTCGAAATTGATCTTTTTTTAACTTTCTGTAAATACTCATATATGAAATTCACACATTTTCAAATAATGTACGATATTTCCTTCCTGTACATTATGGTTCTGTCTCAAATCCTGCTGGTGAGAAAGGAACTTATACTGCACTTTGTTTGTTCTCTGTGTATAATGTTAGGACATAAGGGGAGGCAGGAACTTGATGCGGAATAAAGTAGCGTAATGAGTAGTTTCATGGTTTGTACTCTGTCCAGATATCGCTATAAGTGGGCTGGGCATGTGGTACGCGTGGGGAAGAAGATATGCAGGCATAAATTTGAGTTTTTTTATTTTTCTTTTTCTGTGATGAAGGACACCGCAGCAGATGCTACGGACGCACCGCAGCCTTGAGGCTTATTGTGCAACCCTGTGATGAAGATGATTCTTTTTTTTTTTTCGTTTTTCCGTGTAATAGAACACCGGTGGAATAAAATTGAGAGGGGAAAACCGAAGTACTCGGGGGGAAAAAAACCCTTCCTAGTGCCACTTTGTCCACCACAAATCCCACATGGACTGACCTGGGATCAAACCCGGGCCTCCGCGGTGAGAGACCGGCGACTAACGGCCTGAGCCATGTCACGGCCAGAGGATAATGTTACAATTGATTTTAGAGGTGAAGTTTGGGAGGCTGTGGACTGGATTAATCAGGCTCATGATGGGAACCAAAACCGGGATAGCTCAGTTGATTTAGTGACTGGCCTATGGGCTGGATTGCCGAGGAATCGTGGTTCGATCCCCGGCAGACCGGCTCTGGAGCCCACTCAGCATTCTATTCAATGGGTACCTGGGGCTCTTTCCCCGGGGGTAAAGCGGCCGGAGCGTGAAGCGGAACATTCATCTCCACTCATTGCCGAGGATAAGAATTATTTGAACTATTTGCACTTCCCTTTATGTCTTTTTTGGCGTGCACAGTTGCAGTGTTACCTCTACTGCACCACGATAGGGACCAGTGGCTAGCTCTGTGAACTGGAAATAAAACTTCGGGTCCCATAGTAGTAGTAGTATTAGTAGTAGTAGTAGTAGTAGTAGTAGTAAATTCTTTCGTTCCATTAGAAACATACGGCCTTTGTGAATTTTGTCCATCTGACTCTGTTGCCCGCCAACATCTCAACCTCGCTCCACGTTTTGCCGCATTTTTATGCTTCCTCCAAAACGGTCCTTTTCCAGGTTTGCTTCGGTCTTCCTCTCCTTTTGACTCCCTGCGGATTCAAATCTAATTCTTGTTTTTCAATGGATTCCTCCCCCTTCCTCAGAGTATGACCGATCTACCGCCATTTTCTCATTCTTATTCGTAATATTATAGGCTTGTCTCCAGTAGCTTCCCACAGCTCTGTATTACTTATTGTCTCATGCCGTCTTATGCCCATTATTCTTCGCAGACATCGGTTAACAAAAGTTTGCAATTTATTTGTTATTTGGGTAGCCACTTCCCATGTTTCGCACCCATACAGCAGTACCGATTTAGCCTTACTATTAAATATACAGATCTTAGTCTTCATCAGTATAGTTTTATTCTTTCACAATGGGTACAATTGTACGAAGATCCCATTTGCCTTCCTGATCCCTGCTTTAACATTTCGGGACACATAAAACTGGGAATTTCTTGACAAGCTAAGGAAATACTAGCTTTTCATGAAGGACTGTTCTCCATGGAGTTGAAGTTTTGCGTTTAATCGTAGACCTATTTTTTGTTTTGTTACATTCTCAAAGTTTGCATTTTTATCGACAGTTTCATTTTGTGAGAATATTTTCAAGAATGGATACTTCTAATAAAAATTCATTTTATGACATGCTTTGCATAGATTTAGCGAAAAGAATTTTTCCATTACGAGACAGAAGAAAGAATGCTCCTTTACTGAATTAAAACACCAACTTACTTCAGTTGTCTGAGATTCTAAGACGGTCTTCTTTCTGAGAATTTAGGAATCATCCTGTTTTGTCCTGAGTTCGACTTTTTAAACACTACATGTGTTACACTCCTTTCGTGAGTCTTGTCTCAGTTAATATTGACTTTATCGCTTGTTTTAAATATTTCGATGTTCTTTTATTACAAGAGAAAACCAGTTGGTTACTGTACCAAGTTTCTATCTTTTTTTTTTTTAATCTTCTGAATGGCATGGTAGGATGGATTCTTAGTGATGAAAAGGGAAATGTGAAGAAGGAAGCGTTTGTGGCTTACTCGATGAGGCACTTCCAACTGAGGAATCAACAAGAAATATTCGACTGTATACCCGGTAGTAGTTCGAACCACGAGAGTCTCAAATTCGAGTCAGACTCCTTACACCGTAGGCCTCACCTACTGGCCGACACTGTGATTTGATTGGGGCAAATAGTCAGGTCCCTCTGCGACGTTCCTCTACACAAACAAGACGTTTATGTCCTCATTTGAGTGTCGTGACCAGCAAGTCAAAAGCGCCATAGCACTGCCTCCTCACAGCAATGGTGCCCCAATTTTGGTAAATTTGTACGTTACAGTGTTTTATTTCCCGTAACATATGTACATACGTTTCAGTGGAAAACACAACTTGCTGTTGTCATGTTCGGTTTGCTGCATGAAGTGCCTGTTATCGTTGTAGCATACAGTCTTGTCAGTTGAAAGTGGCTTCAGACGTGTAGGGGGAAAGCGAGCAAGTCGGCTCAAGCAGCGACGCTTCTGACTTATATTGGATAAGTACCCAGTTCGCATCTCTGTCGTGACTCAGTTCCTGCTGAGGGATACCGAGTTGGTACCTCGAACTAGGTTACTGCTGCCACTTCTCACATCTTGTCCATTATATTATTTACAAATCATTACATGAAATGAAGGTATGTGATCAGACAGTTGATAGCTTCGTTAAATAAGGCTAAAATAAATTGAATTTTATTTAATATTTCAAATGTCTTTCTGATAGAGAACACAGGGTCCTTCCATTATAAAGACCATTCAGTTAATGCTGTTGACGATAAAAGTCGCCGATTATCCTGATATTCATAACAAACACACAAATACAGTCAAGGCGTTCAATGCACTGTATTTTTTATGTTAAATCTGGTGGAACTTCTAGTAACAACCGAACTTCAAGAAGCTGATTTCTTGTGGTCCAGCTGTCTTGTGCATTCTTCAGTTACTTTACAAGCCCTGTCACGCATTTTCTTCTAATACCAGCCCTAGCACCAGAGCGTCCGCATATCAAACCGGTAACAGGTACGCTTTCCTAGAGAGTAAATCAGCCGCTGCGTGAAGCTGACCACTCAATCTAGTGCCGATACGAAAAGCATGTGTAGCTGTACATCTTGTCTCTCATAGCGTAATGCACAGGAAAAGTTTTGCCTTTATGTTTATTGAATTACCAATCTTACTATCTTATTCGTTTGATTTTGTATACGAGGTAGTCATATCTGTCTGTCCACATGCTTTGTCTTGAGAACCGTGGATCAGATTTTCGTTAAATTTGGTGAGTACTTTATTGCACTGGAGGCTTCCCCCAATGTGTACTTCTTAATGTCTCACATTTGGTAATAGCAATGTGGCTCAACCACGAATGTAAAGTGTGAGCCACAGTGCGCCATGCGGTAACTGTGGTAACGTATGCATAGCAACGTTGGTAGACATGGGAATGGTATTAACCATTTTAACAGTAGTTTTCGCGGGTAGACGTAGATGGGAGCATGATATTAAAATGGATCTCCAAGAAATACGATTCATAGGGGGGCGTGAACTGGTTTGATCTGGCTCAGGATGAGCACAGTTGGCGAGCTCTTGTGAACATGGTAATTGGGTTTCATAAAATGTGGTAAATTTTTTGATTAGCTGAGGAGCTGTTAGCTTCTCAAGAAAGACTCTGCTCCGTGTAGTTAATTAGTTAGGTAATCGCGGTAATGACAATAATCGTGGTCAGTAATGAAGTTTTGACCTTCGTGAAGTGTGTGTAAGTTGGAACGACGGAACACCAAGAACGTGTCTGGAAATGGTACACTCCGGTATGGCATGTACCTTTAGAATCTTATTTACACAGAATTAAAGACTCAGTTTGAGTGCTGTTATCGCTGAGACAGTAAAAACCTAGTTTAACACTAAACTTCGATTTCCTACGTCATATTTTTGTTGATAGCTTTACGGAATGTCTGGATTGATCAGTTGAAAGAAATGACAGAAGTGGCTTTGGTTGAAATTCTTTTCAGAAAACCATATAATTCCTGAAGAATGCGAAGAGCATTGTGGGCCATGAAACCAGCTTTCTTTTATACAGACTTTCCATTTCATGCCAACAACAACTGCCAAGAAGGTACTTTCCCAGTAGCGGAAAAAAAGTTTTCTTGGGAGAAAGGAGGGAGACAGTAAATTGGAAGGCTGCAGTAACTAAAAGCGGTCTCCGCTCACGACCTTAAAACCCTTCAAAAATAAGCGAGACCAACTTCCAGCCACTTACATTTAACGACGTACTTAATTTTCACTACATGGCTGCAGTCACGAAAATGAATTATTGTCTCTTGTTAAATTGTTTTTTTTCAAATGAACAACACAATGTACTTCGTTCAGCACAACTTATATTTAATATCCACTCATACACTACAAGTTTCGGTCCTTAGACCATCACCAGGTGTGCCATATAAGAAAACTCTGTACAAGGTAAAAGTGTATTTTGTGAGATCTCACAAAATATCAAATAATATGCAAGTAATTGTTACAATTTATATTGCTAACTTGTACTTGCCGATCCCAGTGGCCGCGCGGTTTAAGGCGTGGGTCTGCGGCCGTTCGCTTACTAGGATTGCGGGCTCGAATCCTGCCTAGGGCATGGATGTCTGACTCTTGTGAGTGTTGTGTGTTGTCAGGTAGAGGTTTCTGCGACGGGCTGGTCACTCGTGCAGAGGAGTCCTACCGAGTGTGGTGTGTCTGAGTGTGATCGTGAAGCCTCGAAAAATTAGGCGGCCTAGGCCCCCAAGGGGCTGTCGAGCCATTGGAAAAATAAACTTGTACTTGTCATGGCTCAGACGCGTACTGATGTCACTAAACATTGTTTATTAAAATATATACTCGCGCTACAATTTTTCTGCTCTCTTCAGAAGTTTCGTTTATTAGACCACAGTGTACTTATCCAACGATCTGACAGACGTCTAACCCAACGTCGCCGGACAAGTTGACTCAGTCGGTAACGTTTCTGACTTCTGTTCTACAGGTCCCCGATTTGAAACTCAGTCATTATAGAGTGACCAGGCTACGTAATCGACGACTGGGAGATTGGGGATCGAAGCCTGGAAGAGATAAGACATTCTTATATTCCTCATAACGTCCCAGGTCGCATCTGGGTCCGACAGCGCGTCCTGTTGAGGGGTAACAGAGTTATTTTCGCTGGAGTAAAGTAGCTGGGGTATGAAGCTACGCAATCCCATATTCTATGGGCGCACCGCGTGTAGTCGGACCCGGACAAGCAGGGCGAGAGGAACTTTACTTTACGCTGTATACCGAAAACAACAGTCCACTTGCCCGCACTCATGGAGAAAGGAATCAGACGTGTACTTGAGGTGGGTCTATGTCTGCGGGAGAGGAATAGTGTTCAGTAACAGTGTAGTGCGCATGCGCATACTTGAACTCCCGTCCTGCCAACGTAAACTGCTCGCTTTCCTATATCGTAATCACAATAATGCTGAGGCTAAGAATGCGTGGAACTGCAGACTGCCTTAACTTCCCAAGTACCTCTTCACGGCATGATGTGCAGTTAAACCCACTGACAGTTTCACCTCTGCATTTGACCACCGTCATCCAACAGTCTTGCCTACCTGCAACACTATGCACCTGCTTTCGGTGTTGCCGGTTTGATTCGCGGTTACACTCAGTCTCTCCTAACAAATGTAGGGAAAGTATATCCATTAGAACAGTGGTATTCAACCTGGGGTACGCGTACCCCCGGGGGTACGCGAATGCATCTTAGGGGGTACGTAAAATTAAAAAAAATATATATATATTATTTCATGATAAACACTGAATAATCAGGGCCAGATTTAGGGTTAGCTACAAGAGACCCGGACGTAAGGACATGCGATTTGGGAGCGCCATTTTTTTTTCTCTCTCTCTCTCTCTCTCTCCTTTATGTGATTCTTATCTGGGATGCTCGTTTCATTTTATTCCACATAGTGCGCTGGACGGTGACTAAACACAATTGGGTGGGATTAACGTTTTCCCTAATACTGTTTATTTAATTTATTTTAGATGTGGATTATAGACTATGTATAACTTGAATTATGCACCAACAAATTTGGGGGTACAAAGTTGAAGAGAAATTATATCTGGGGGTACGCGAACAAAAAAGGTTGAATACCACTGCATTAGACCACTGACACAATTTCCACCCCCCCCCCCCCCCTCTCCCCTTTTCGTAAATGAACCACGCTACTATATTCGTGACCCCCATGCTTCCTGTAATGTCAGTCGATATGTGGACAGTAGTTTGTCAGAGTGTACACCAGAGGACACTCAAGCTGGCTGGGTACTTGCCCCGCCATCCCGATGTGTAACGTAAGTGTTTGCGCCTGACAGTTCTGCAATTTCACCGCTAGTTTACAGCTTTAGCCGGTTGTCTACCTGCTAGGAGCAGTACAGCCATATACAGAACGTTGTTTTCTGCATGATTGACGATACACTGTCGAACGCTCTAGCGATTTCCAGATATATATGTATATCTAATAAAAAATGTGTGTGTAACCTATGTTCTCCCACTGTCAGGTTTTCCAGAGCCGTGTTTTCTGCTTCGTGTTTTCTGAAAGCAGGCATCTTGGAGGAGACACTGAAAAAAAAGTGTATTGAACGTCATTTTTTGGCGTTTACTCGATGATACGTGAAAAGAGCGGGGAAGATCGATTCAACTCAAGGACTGAGGTTACGTCTTCTTTTTAAAATTCTTCTGAAAGCCCGTTTTACCGAAATCAACCTCAACGAAAGCCAGACCACATGAGGAAGAAACCGGAGCAAGTCAAGTTACGAATTGTTGTCCTCAGAATATTTCCTTATCGCTTCAGAGAGCCCTGAATTTTTTATCTTCTGTTAGCTGCTATTTTCATGTCGTACGTAAAACTAAACTTTACGGATGATGTTTTTGTTTTTCTTTATGTAGTTTATGTGCTATGACGATCTTTCGAGAATTCTGTGTTAACCCACTATTGTTCAAAAGCAAATTATCCGTGATCTCGGGCTTCCGCAGCGATGTTGATGAGATCTGCGTTCTTCTGGGATATTACGCAGCATCAAGTGGTAATATCCCAGAAGAACGCACTGCATATCGTTATACCGGCTTTCTTCTTGGACTTCTTGACCTTTGAAGATGGGACAGATAGGTTGCCCCGAAACGCCGGTAAAGCATTACCACTCGACGCTGCGTAATATTACAGAAGAGTGCAGATCTCTTCAATAGTACTTGTTTATACCACCACGTCTAACATTTGCAAACCGTGCATTTTCACGGCAGAATATATTTATGTTTTGCTTAAGATTTTTACAATAAATACCTGTTATTTACCTATACAATATTAACCGGTTGGTTTTTATAATGCAGAAACATTCTGTGCTCTGTGAGACAGAAACTACATGTTTAAATATAGTTTACATTAACTCTTGTCCTTAAATTATTTAGCTGGTGACATACTACTAAGCTTTATCTCCTCAAAGTATCTAAGTGAACATCTAATTCGGGCCGTGCCATGGTTCAGGCGGTTAGTCGCCGGCCTCTCACCGCGGAGGCCCGGGTTTGATCCCGGGTCGGTCCATGTTGGATTTGTGGTGGACAAGGTGGCACTGGGAGAGGTTTTTCCCTGAGTACTTTGGTTTTCCCCTGTCAATTTCATTCCACCGGTGCTCCATTACACGGAAAAACGAAAACAAAACCGAATCATCTTCATCACAGGGTTGCACAATAAGCCTCAAGGCTGCGGTGCCTTCGTAGCATCTGCTGCGGGGCCTTTCAATTAAAAAACATCCAATTCCGTGACGTAATATTTGTCTTCAAATGCTGGTAGCTGCACACGAAACTTCCGGCTGTTATGCAACGCTAAGTTTAATTTGCCTCATTCGACATGAACCTTTCCCTGTTTCTGGATGAATCCATTTTGCCCCCTCACACAATGTTTATCCAAGACACGCCGAGCAGTTGGTGTCGAACCGTAACGGCTTTGGTTCGTGTTTTGAGAGGCCCGAGTTCAAATGTTTGTTGGGACACAGGCTATGCTGGCTGAGCGTATTCGTTGTTTCACTCAGTCGTTCAATCATGTGCCAATATCCTGCCCCAAATTTAACCATGACCGAAAATCCCACATCTTTTCCAATTTATTTTTCACTGACCATTTGCAGCCGTTCCGGCTCGCTTTTCTTCTTACTTTTGGTCACAGTGTTCAGCAAGTGTCGTCGCATGGGCTGTTTTTGTCTTAAGGAATTTACCTGGCGATTCATGTCCATAAGTCTCAGTTAATAAAAGACACATCCAAGTTTCATTATTAATTATTTATTTACGTCTTCTTCTTCTTCTTCTGTCTATGGGCCCGTCGGCATTAGCTCCGGATGCACCGCAGCCTTAGGCTTATTGTGCTAACCCTTAGTCTTTCAATTATCAAGTCTGCAGCCACAGCCGTTCCTTGATCAGGTTCATCGAAGGTGGAATACTCGAGTAAGAGTGGGGTCTGTTCACACCCCCACTACTTCTCGCCACCGCCTTCTCTTATTTTAATCAGCTGCTTCCGCTGCGTTCCCGAGAGTCGCCTGGTCTGCAGTTTGGTCACACCTGCAGCCAGTCTGTCCTCATCAGAAGAGACAGCGCAAGGCTCAGAGCGTACAGCCCCTCTATGGGCCCGTCGGCATTAGCTCCGGACGCACCACAGCCCTAGGCTTATTGTGCTAACCCTTAGTCTTTCAATTATCAAGTCTGCAGCCACAGCCGTTTCTTGATCAGGTTCAATCGAAGGTGGAATACTCGAGTAAGAGTGGGGTCTGTTCACACCCCCACTACTTCTCGCCACCGCCTTCTCTTATTTTAATGAGCTGCTTCCGCCGCGCTCCCGACAGTGGCCTGGACTGCAGTTTGGTGACACCTGCAGCCAGTCTGTCCTCATCAGAAGAGACAGCGAAAGGCTCAGAGCGTACAGCCCCAATATCAAGTTTGCAGTCACAGCCGCTCCTTGATCAGGTTCATCGAAGGAGGAATACTTGAGTAAGAGTGGGGTCTCTTCACACCCCCACTACTTCTCGCCACCGCCTTCTCTTACTTTAATGAGCTGCTTCTGCTGCGCTCCCTAGAGTCGCCTGGTCTGCAGTCTGGTCATAAAGACACCTGCAGCCAGTCTGTCCTCATCAGCAGAGATAGCAAAAGGCTCACAGTTTCATCGAAGGTGGAATACTCGAATAAGAGTGGGGTCTTTTCACACCCCCACTACTTCTCACCACCACCTTCTCTTACTTTAAAGAGCTTCTTCCGCTGCACTCCTGTGAGTCACCTGGACTGCAGTTTAGTCATATAGACACCTGCAGCCAGTCTGTCCTCATCACAAGAAACAGCAAAAGGCTCAGAGCCTACAGCCTCCGTATCAAGTTTGCAGCCACAGCCGCTCCTTGATCAGGTTCATCGAAGGCGGAATACTCGCGTAACTGTGGGGTCTTTTCACACCCCCACTACTTCTCGCCACCGCCTTCTCTTACTTTAACGAGCTACTTCCGCTGCGCTCCCAAGAGTCGCCTGGTCTGCAGTCTGGTCATAATGACACCTGCAGCCAGTCTGTCCTCATCAGAAGAGATAGCAAAAGGCTCAAATGTTCATTGAAGGTGGAATACTCGAGTAAGAGTGGGGTCTTTTCACACCCCCACTACTTCTCGCCACCGCCTTCTCTTATTTTAATGAGCTGCTTCCGCTGCGCTCCCGACAGTCGCCTGGACTGCAGTTTGGTGGCACCTGCAGCCAGTCTGTCCTCATCAGAAGAGACAGCGAAAGGCTCAGGGCATACAGCCCCAATATCAAGTTTACAGTCGCAGCTGCTCCTTGATCAGATTCATCGAAGGAGGAATACTCGAGTAAGAGGGGGTCTTTTCACACCCCCACTACTTCTCGCCACCGCCTTCTCTTACTTTAACGAGCTACTTCCGCTGCGCTCCCAAGAGTCGCCTGGTCTGCAGTCTGGTCATAATGACACCTGCAGCCAGTCTGTCCTCATCAGAAGAGATAGCAAAAGGCTCACAGGTTCATCGAAGGTGGAATACTCGAGTAACTGTGGGGTCTTTTCACACCCCCACTACTTCTCGCCACCGCCTTCTCTTACTTTAACGAGCTGCTTCCGCTACGCTCCCAAGAGTCGCCTGGTCTGCAGTCTAGTCATAATGACACCTGCAGCCAGTCTGTCCTCATCAGCAGAGATAGCAAAAGGCTCACAGGTTCATCGAAGGTGGAATACTCGAGTAACTGTGGGGTCTTCTCACACCCCCACTACTTCTCGCCACCGCCTTCTCTTACTTTAACGAGCTACTTCCGCTGCGCTCCCAAGAGTCGCCTGGTCTGCAGTCTGGTCATAATGACACCTGCAGCCAGTCTGTCCTCATCAGAAGAGATAGCAAAAGGCTCACAGGTTCATCGAAGGTGGAATACTCGAGTAACTGTGGGGTCTTTTCACACCCCCACTACTTCTCGCCACCGCCTTCTCTTACTTTAACGAGCTGCTTCCGCTACGCTCCCAAGAGTCGCCTGGTCTGCAGTCTAGTCATAATGACACCTGCAGCCAGTCTGTCCTCATCAGCAGAGATAGCAAAAGGCTCACAGGTTCATCGAAGGTGGAATACTCGAGTAACTGTGGGGTCTTCTCACACCCCCACTACTTCTCGCCACCACCTTCTCTTACTTTAATGAGCTACTTCCGCTGCACTCCCGAGAGTCGCCTGGACTGCAGTCTAGTCGTATAGACACCTGCAACCAGTCTGTCCTCATCAGAAGAAACAGCGAAAGGCTCAAAGCCTACAGCCTCAGTATCAAGTTTGCAGCCACAGCTGCTCCTTGATCAGGTTCATCAGAACTCAGCTCAGAACTTACTTGTATCAAGTCTACAGCCTCAGCCACTCCTTGATCAAGTCCATTAATTACTGTGTCCATTTTATTCCCACAAGTAATGGGGAAGTAACAGTCACCACCCGCAGAGTCCCTTACGGGTGGAAGGCATAAATACAACGGGGTGCTGCCTGGTTCCCCGAGGGGATCGTAAATGCACTGCTGTTTTTCCACCCCAGTGCCATGCAGTCCTCGGCACGATACCTCACACCTTGACTTGGGTGAATAGGAAGGATGTTATGGAAAGGTTATTGGTTCAGACAGGTCGTTGTGGAACACACTTCGTCTGGCCCCTCAGCTGAGGCCTGCCCGGCTTGGGAGACCCTACCAGTAGCTAAGCTACCGCCGGTTTAGCCCCCAGCTTCTTTGGGGCACTCAAACCCTCTCCGCCCGCACGGACAGTGCTTCGTTAAGGCGGTGTCCCCTGGGAGGCACGTCTTCTTCTTCCTCACAACACTTCTACGGCTTTATAAATATGCAACCTTATGCAGTGAATGCACAGACTTGAACAACTATGCCTACAACAGCTGGCACGTAATGACCTGTTTTGTGAGCAAAACAAACATGGCGCCTCTACTACTACTTCATCATAAAAATGTGTTTCTAAATAAATAAATAAATTTAGAGTTGCAAAAAATGTACTGAATAGTTACGTAATTAGATTATTAAATTATTTTTTTTTATTTAAATTTAAACAAATATGGACTACCGCACATTCTACCATTCGGTCCCGAGTTTCTGATAACCTAGTTAAAACCGCAAAAAAAATAAATTCTCCAAAATTAATTTTAATATGATTTTCCCATCTACTGTTGTGTATATTAAGTTGTTTTCTTGAGCCGTGCCAAGGCTCAGGCGGTTAGTCGCTGGCCTCTCACCGCGGAGGCCCAGGTTCGATCCCGGCTCAGTCCATGTGGGATTTTTGGTGGACAAAGTGAAAATGGGACAGGTTTTTTCCCGAGGACTTCGGTTTTCTCCTGTCAATTTCATTCCACCGGTGCTCCATTACTTCGAAAAATGAAATAAACTGATCATCTTTCTCATCGTCTTCATCACAAGGGTTGCACAATAAGCCTTAAGAATGTGGTGCGTCCGTAGCTTCTGCTGCGGGGCCCTTCTCCACAACAACAAAAAGTTGTTTTCTTTCTTGATGTTATCAAACCAAGACTTTGTTTGCATTTCTCTCGCATGAGTCCAGCTCATTCTGTTCGTTATAAAAGCATAGTCAGTCTTCTGCTTGGAACTGTGTGTATTTTATTGCACTCCTAACGAAGCTACTGCAAGTCGCGTTTGTCTTGTCAAGTATTTATAGCGCTATTTCTGACGGTACGGTGATGCCATATGATAAATTATATATACATCGTCTACGCTGACTCTTGACACTAAAATGGAGCAGTCTACTCAAAATCTGATATTGTATTTTAGCCACGCTGAAATGTAGACTTGTTGACATTTTCTGAAACGTGCGTGACATTTTTATCAAATACTGTGTGTGTAAAAATGCTTTATTCTTTCAATCAATCCAGAGAAATTACCTGCTGGAAGTTTTATCTTTATTATACTCAGGCTTTTATTATTAAGGCCATGTTTGTTTTGTACAAAGTTTATGGCGTGAGGCATAAGCAGGTTATATTTTTTCCTTCGCTCGTTATATATCTCTGAATTTCGAACAAATTTGTTATTAGAATATGTTCGGCTTTTTTAATTTTTGTGCCTTTATTTTTAAGTGTGCTATTTAACAACCTGTCGTTTGCTAAGGTTATATAGCATCGGTGATTGATGAGTGTATAGCATGATGGAATGATACTGACTGGGGAAAACAAAGTATTCGGAGAATAGCCTGTCCTAATGCCACTTTTTCCACAAGTCTCACATGGATTGGCGAGGAGAGGTCCATGCTTAACCGCCTGAACCATGGGAGAGCGATTTTATGTCATATGGGGACAATAAAACTAAAATCGAATATCGATTTCCTCAAAACAGTCCGTCATAGAAACAGAACTTTGTCTAGCCCGAAATAGGACCATTACCCTATCTCACTAACATGCAAACGTTTTATATGGAATATTTAAGTCTGCTTGCAGAATATTTAGCAGTATACACATTGCGGTCTTATGGCTTATAAGACTATGCAGTCAGGTAAGTGGTTACCAGCTTTTCGGAGAAACCTGATGTCTCCATTTTCAGGGTAAAAACAAACTAATTTGTCTGCTACTTGACACCTGTAGTGTGATGCCTTTTCCAACTGTGAGTTTTTATCTGCAATAAATATGCATCTAGGACAAAAAATTGTACAGAATCGCAAACTACACTTTGGGAAAATAAATGCATGTCTAATCCTAATTCAACTGCATTCTTCTCCACTTGGTTTCTGTTCTTCCTTGCATTGCATGTTGAAAGATTGTTTGATAGGTTACTGACAGTGCCGTAGCTGCCATTTGTTATCCTGGAGATTTTTAGTATTAATTGTTTAACTATTCTGTAATTCGTAACGTGAAAATTATGGTAAATTCCTGTAGAACACTTATCTTCATATTGCTTTATATAGATAGCATACAGACTCCGCACCGAACTCTGGCACTCCCGTGACAAGTGTGATAGCGACACGTGAGACCAGCAAAGCAATATGGCTGACTTTTACGGTAGTTATTTAATTGTGGAGCTCAGAAACTTGTCTTCTGATTGCACTGATATCTTCAGCTTGTTAATCTAGATTTGTACGAAGAGGGATGTCTTTAGTTTTGGCTGCATGCTGTAGAGATGCTGTCACAAAGTACTGATATAAAAACTAATACAGGTAATACAAATGTAACAGCATAATAGTCCATGAAGTTCTTTGTTCTTAAAAGTTAATTGAAATGTTCATTCCGATTTGAGTGTAGAAAGGGAGTGTAAAAATTTATTGTTCAGCTGTACAGATATCTTGGTTATCACATTTGTCGACATTCGTAAACTGCATCACAACTAAATGATAAAATGTATTTATTACTTTGTACGTTATGTGACACCAATATGCGCAGTAATTAGTACAAATGGGTACTTTGTCGTTTCTGGCATCACTTGCTTCCAAACGAGCGGCAAATGAAAGCTTCTCTTCCGAAATTCGGTAGAATAAAACCGACATTGGGAGTATTTTCGTGTGTTTTCAGTTATGTGTTGTTTCCACATGAGGTTAGTTTCCGAATCTTGGCTTGACCACGTCACTGCTATTTTACCAGCCGCATCTTTGAAACCACTTTTAACCCTACCCATATCCATTTCAGCGGCGGTTATTCCGTTTTTCTTCTATGGATAGCTTCGTGTTCAAGCAGATAGGAAGTACAGAATCGCCTCTTGCGACAAGCGGAAGGAAGCCGACGATAATGGGTGATCGTCTCTTGTAATCAAGATGGCCGTGATTGAGTGACGTAAGCTCGGGGTCGTGCCCAACATTTATAAGAGAAACACTGCGCGGCGATACAACGGACTTTGTGCAGCGTGGCTTTAGGGTCCTCATGTCATGCTTCACGGAGACAAGCGCTCGGAAGTATTTGTAGGCAAGATGTTAAGCAGCGAGTCATTGTGATAGCGAACAGACACGGACAGCAGACTACGAACGGCAGAGAATAGCTACAGTGATCTGTTTATACATAAATAAGAGCAGAAGGAAACAAAGGAGAACAAAGGAGGTGCAGCAATTCGGTAAAGATGGAAGATAAAAAACACAGATTCTGAAACAAAGGAACCAAAAGACAAGTATAATGAACGCCCAATATTTGACAGGAGCAATATGTGTAGATCGAAAACTGAAGGAAGAATGCATCTTGAAAATAAATTAAGCTCAAAGAAGTAAAAAAGATTGGCGTGTAAACAAAGGCAATTTATGGCAAATATGTAAGTTACTTATCCAGTGTTCTTCTCATGGCGCAACAGCCCATAGTGGGTCAGGACCTCCTCATTGTCGAGGCTTCACGATCACACTCAGACACACCACACTCCTCTGGACGAGTGATCAGCCCGACGCAGAGACCTCTACCTGACAACATAAGACACTCGAAAGAGACAGACATCCATGCCCCCAGCGGGAATTTTTATTTTTTTGCCTGTCCGGGGTTTTTTCCCTTTGATCCATTTTTGTACTGTTTAAATCCTTTCGTCCTTCATGTCACTTTTACGTTCCATATTACCGTCCTTACAACAAACACAACACAAACATCCATGCCCCCGGTGGGATTCGAACCCACAATCCTAGCAAGCGAACGGCCGAAGACCCACGCCTTAGACCGCACGGCCACTGGGATCGGCACTTATTTAATCGGTGCATTGAAATCAGCTGCTGTTCTAGCTCGATAATTAGGGAGGGGGGGTTGGAATGCAGGTAAAATAGCGTCTGGAATAAGGAGGGGAAATGGGACTGGGTGGGGCCGTCGGTATTTCTTTTCAGCCACAAATATTTTCACGTACATATGATTTTTTTTACAATAAAATACCTCCATCTAGTGCCGATGTTAAGAATGAGTGGAGCTGTACCTCTGCTCCTCCTATATGCCTTCATGGCATGTACAGGGAAAACTTTACCTTTTTTTACCTTCACTTTTATAAAATACTTCTACAAAGACAACAGTCGCCTACAATATTTCATGAGCAAACAGTTTATGAATTTCAGTTTTAATTCGACTGCCGTTACTGCAGACAGAATTGGCTTCGGTTATAAACATCCTTGTTTTTCCTTCTTCCTTTTCTTCCTATTTCTTTATATTTTTCACGAGGCGGCGCAATTGGTTGAGGCACTTCGCTACAAGCCGGAAGGTCGCGGGTTCGATTCCCGATGGTGTCATTGGAACTTTTCATTAACATAATCCTTTCGGTCGCACTATGGCCCTGGGGTAGACTCAGCCTCTAACAGAAATGAGTACTAGGAATATTTCCTGGGGGGTAAAGGCGGCCGGTGCGTAGGGCTGACAACCTTACCACCTTCATGTGCCGATTGTCTAGAAATCTGGGAGCCTCAACCTCCTGGAACCCTCTGAGACTGTCCAGGCCTGTATAAGAATTGCTCACGTTCTGTCTCTTCTAATTATCTTTTGTCTTTCTTTCCTTTTTCCAGTCTCTCTACTTCATTCCTTTGTATTTCTCTTCGCGCATATCCAGGTTATAAACACGGATTTCGTAAGTTCCGGGTCAAATGTAAAGCTTCAATTCAGGAATGGAGATCTGACAACGTAAATGCCAGCAGCTGCTGTCTGTCGCATACCTTGCATGCGGAGATACATGACTGTGGGGTAATGATGGAATGATGACTGACATTACTAGACGTAGTGTACCCCGATACCAAAAGTAACTATGTGCCATTTTGCCCAACCCCAAAACACACAAAATATTGTTTATTAAGAATTTATTTGAATAATATTTTATGTATAAACTTAAGATTTTACAGCACGGTTTTTTTTTTTGTGGAGAATGGCACCGCAGCAGATGCTACGGACGCACCGCAGCCTTGAGGCTTATTGTGCAACCCTGTGATACATATGAATAATTTTTTTCGTTTTTCCGTGTAATGGAGCACCGGTGGAATGAAATTGAGAGGGGAAAACCTTTCCCAGTGCCACTTTGTCCACCACAAATCTCACACGGACTGACCCAGGATCGAACCCGGGCCTTCGCGGTGGAAGGACGGCGACTAACCGCCTGAGCCATGGCACGTCCCTTACAGCACGGTTAGAAAAGCTTTCGTTTATTGGATATTTTGGAGACAAATTTATAGCAGCTTTTCTGAATCTCTTTTATTCGACTTACGTTTCCGACTCTGCGCAGAGAGAGAGAGGGGGGGGGGGAGGAAAAACTCGTAAATTGTTACGTCTGCATCGTTGCTCCTTCCGATTTTATAAAGTTAACCATTCGATTCCAACCACGGTGCAATGTACGGACTTTTAACACTTCACATGCTCTCCGCATCGGTGCACCTTCCGGTCGTGAATGCATTTTAGGGTAATATAAGTGTAAAACCTTTCCTTCCTTGGCAGTAGATGGAATTTAATCCCCAGCGTCATTGAACGATTAAAAATATACGAATTTGCGGTAGTCTACAGTGACGTAAGATGCGTAACGAATATGGTCATAATCCGTCCAGCGGTTGAAAATCGAGGATTCGCCGGGCAGACCGACAAATAGGACCACTATAAATGTTACAAAAAGCGGTGTATAGAATAGACTTATTAAGGATGACTTGGTTTATGGACTTGTCCATCGTCTAATATACCGAAAGGAATATAACATTTCGGAAACTGTATCTGTTCTGGATATGAGTGTCCTTTTGGAATAGGCTACTAGACGCTGGACAGAGTCCATAAGCCAAGTAATCTGAAGTGTAATAGACCATCGTCAGAAGCCCTTACGACAGAACTGACTCGTGCTGGAGAATACCGCCATGTTACACACGTGGAGGGATAAGGTTTAGTGGGGCTCGATCGATATAAAAATGTGTTTTGTAGGGCCAGTACCCATCTCGCGAAAGAAGATGAAGGCTTACGTGACAAGGAAACTCTAGTGGGCGATTACATCCGCCATAACGCTGGCTCCATCGAAACTGCTGACTTGAATATCACGGTAAATGCTTCTGTGGAAACAGGTCATGTTCTGCTGGTGGGTGAAAGCAACCTCTTTATTCTCCAGGCTCAGGTGTGAATTCAAGTCTAATGATGAGTAGCGAATTGACAGTTAGTGGAATGGGTTTTCCATTTCGCCGTGTTTAAGTGACTGCACTTAGTTGTGTGTCCTATCAGGTACCCTCTGCGAGAATTATTGATTCGTCGGTTATTTCATGACAGTCTATCAGTTGCAGATCAGCCTGGATATCTCAGTTGGTATAATGATCAGGCTATGTGCTGGACAGCTAGGCAATCGGATGTTCGACTCCTGGCAGGAGCAGTGATTATTCTGTTCTCCAAACTCCCAGTTCGGCTCTGGGGCCCACCCAGTGTCCTGTCCAATGAGAACTGGGAGCTCTTTACCCGAGAGATCAAACGGCCGAGAGGAACCTGACCACTCACTTCTTTCTACTTCCGAAATCGGTGCTTGGATCTTATATTCACTTCCCCATTACGTCCTTATGGCATGATGCTTAATCAATCACAGGGACTACTTACATGCTACAGTGCCAATTCATGGGAAGAAGATCATTTACAGTGACTTAGTGAAGAGGGAGATGATCGATTCTTGTGTTATTTATAGTGCTGTTTCGAATATGGAAGTGTATAATGTCAATTGAAATTGGAAAGGTTTTATGAATGATGAAGAAATAAGACTGTGTTTGCTGCTTATTTTATGGCGTTGCCTGTACCTCTGACTGCACGTATATAATTTAGTCGGATGATGTTTAGTGGCGTTCGCGAAATTGCGAAAACGCGAATATTAGCTTCGTCATGTCTGTCTGTCTGTCTATCCGTCCGTCTGCATGAAACAGTTCGACTCCCACTGGACGGATTTTCATGAAATTTGATATGTTGGTACTTTTCGAAAATCTGTTGAGAAAATTCAAGTTTCATTAAGCTCTGACAAGAATAACGGGTACTTTACATGAAGACCTATGTACATTTATGATACTATTTCGCTCAGTTCTTCTTAGAATGAGAAATGCTTCAGACACAATTTGTAGAGAAAATCAAAACACACATTTTATATTCAATAACGTTTTTCCGAAAATCGTGCCCTTTATGAGATAATGTGAAAAAATATGGTATAGCCAGACAGGCCACAGATGACAATATAATATGGCGCATGCGCTTTGCATGCTGGATAATTAAGGCTACAGACACACACTCAGCATACTCGTATGTAATAATTATTGCTTTTCCACAGCAACAATGGCTTTACGAATACGCCTCAATGTTGCGTTTACGTACATTGCCTGTCTTGTTGAATTGCAAACCATTTGGAAATTGTCGTGGCCTAATTGAAATAGCACCCTGGCCATTTCCTGGAGGGACTGACAAAAATCACCAACATTATGATAGCTTGTGTTTCGACCAATATTCGAACTTGACACTTCCGAAATACAAGTTCAGGTGTTTAACAGATTGCGGAACATGTTTCCTGCACTGGCCTTCTCAAAAACAATTTCTGACCGGAACAGTTATTTTTTGAAAGCGACGTAACTCGTGTGTAACATGGCAATTGTTAATAGTACTCATAACTGACTGCTTGTGTCGACCTGCTGTTGTCGCTGCTCAAGTTTAAACAGAGCTGTTTTTATTTGCACGTAAAGCGTCTGTAACAGCCATGAAGTGGGATTACAGAGATGAGTTGCATTATTACACTGCATTGTGAGCACAAACACATGCAGTGGACTGAATTAAACCCGATGACCTAGTGGTTAATGTCCGATAGAACAGCGCTCTAACAGTCGTGTATTTCACGGCCGATTCTGTAACTGATTTGCAAATCCCGTTAAGTCTTTGTAGCTACGTTAAAATTTACACGTATTAAAGCACACAATTTACACGTGTTAAAGCACACAATTTACGCGTGTTAAAGCACACAATTTACACGTGTTAAAGCACACAATTTACGCGTGTTAAAGCACACAATTTACACGTGTTAAAGCACAATTTACGCGTGTTAAAGCACACAATTTTTTCCACACTGACAAGACGGCTGTAGTCTTCCATTCTTCCTGTTTTCAAAATCAAATTCCTGTTCTGGAAAGATGGGTAGTCATTTGTATCGTATAGAACAGTGGTATTCAACCTGGGGTACGTGTACCCCAGGGGGTACGCGAAGACATCTTAGGGGGTACGTAAAATTAAAAAAAATAAATATATTATTTCGTGATAAACACTGAATCATCAGGGCCAGATTTAGGTTTAGCCACAAGAGACCCGAACGTAAGGACATGCGATTTGGGGGAATCATTTTCTTCTCTCTCTCTCTCTCTCTCTCTCTCTCTCTCTCTGCTCTGTCTCTCTCTCTCTGTCCTTTATGCGATTCTTATCTGGGCGGCTAGTTTCATTTTATTCCACATAGTGCATATAATATATTTGTTATTTAATAGCTTGACTCTCTTTTTTTCTCATTTAAAACTTATTATTTGATACATTATTTTGGATGTAATTTATTTAACTTATTTTAGATGTAGATTATACGTATATATTTATAACTTGAATTATGCACCAACAACTTTGGGGGTAAAAATTTGAAGAGAAATTATATCTGGGGTTACGCGAACAAAAAAGGTTGAATACCGCTGGTATAGAAAGTACTCTAAAATTGAGATTCCAACTTTACAAAAATATTATAAAACTATGAGAAGCTGAAATCTGTAGTCAAAAAATGATATATTTTGTCGCACGTCTTGGATATAACATATCATTTAAAGTATTGATTTCTAATTCTGATACACTCTTACGATATTTTTGAGAAGTTGGGATCCCAAGCACATGCATAGATGATGTGGAATAGTATTTTGCAACTTACGTAATAATTTATTTTGTGTCTTATTTGCCTGATGACGTCTTCATGTTAAGCCGAAACATGTAGCATTAAACTATCCAATATACAAAAAGAGATGTGATTTACGGGTATTACTCATCTGTGCGTCTTCATCACATAGGGGTGTCCCACATGCAGTGCTAAATAAAGGCTCTGCTCCTTAAAGTTAGTCGGTTAGCTGATAAAAACTTAGGAATCGCGAAGTTGTACGTAATGTGATGAAGGAGGGGTTCGCGTATCACTGATTGGGTGAGAGCACGTTGTCCACACGAGTTAGGGCCGAGGGCAGAGCAAGGCAGTAGCGTCCCTTGAGAGGCTGCCAGCCTGTTCCAGGGTCCCTGAATTATGTACATCATCATAAAGTGTGGTACAGGAGAGTACAGGAGAGAGGGTACACATGTATAGCGACCAATTACAGCAACAATGGCACAACAAACAATGATCATGTCCCTCTACACTCCTTCCTGTATCAGCTTCACTGCGTGAACAGTGAATTTGAGGCAATAAGTGACACTCAAGGAGACAACGCGAAGGAAAGTGCTCAGTAGATATTGAACGACTATTAAAATGCTCATTATTGGAGTGATGTATTTCACGTTTGGATTTAAAACTGCTAAAGCTGGATTCAAACAATGCGGCGACTAAATAACTGTCCTGCAGAAAGAGCCAGAGATATAATATTGCGATGTTGCAAGATTGCTACCACAATTTTCTTTTTCGTGTCATGCAACACTAAAAAGGTCATGCAACCGAATGTAATATTAAACGTTTAAAGCCTACTGGTTTCTTTTCCAACAGCAAGGTTTAGCCGTTGACAATTCTACGTTCTGTTCACACAATGTATTTATGTGTTTTATACGGATCTCAGAACAAACAGCGGTTATTTCCGTAAATAGCATTAAGTGACTGGTTTTTATAACTGAGACAGAGTGTTTACTACGCGGTACGAACTGAGTATTTAAATATAATTGAGATTAATATTACTTTTTAAATGGTTAATTATTGACGGAGCTGATGCTGCCTGTATGCGTCTGTACGCACAACAGTAAAATCGTTGCGTACCGGCAGTCTTGTCAAGAATCACATATTCGGAGGGAATAATGTGGTGGTGGCCATTTGGAATTTACTTTGACGCCAGACAATTTAAAATTGATTATTTCAAACATTTCAAAACTGTCCTGTCATTTTTGTTTCACTTGTTACTGGAATACCACCAAACATACGTTTAGAAGAAAGTGTTAATTATTGTTATAGGTGTTATTATTGTTTGTTTGTTTGTTTGCTTGTTCTAATTGCATTTCCCCTTGTTAAAAACAAATTGCGCTGTCGTTAAGACCAATATGACGCGCTTAATTACTATGACTGGGCTGTTTAATTCACTAGGGAGATGCAGTGTGCAGTGTCGATACCAAAGCATGACTGATGTTGATTGGTTTAGCCCTCACCACGTGACACCGTAACATCTACCATCTTGTCTCATTTCTAACATAGTAATATTATATATATATATATATATATATATATATGTTAACGCACGATCATAAGTTTCATAATGATCCTTAAGCCAAAGTCAAGAAATCAAATGTATTTCATGTGGCAAAAAAATTGCATCTTCAGTTATTCCTAAAATATTAGCGTAATTGAACACGCGTGCTGTTCAAATATTTATATACTGAGATACTAAACTGAGAGAATAATTGCATGCACAACGCAATACTGCTGCCTGCAAGTAAGCTCTGATTTTCCGACAACGGTTAACACTGCAATGCCGACTCAGACATACCTTTCATTTTGTCGTAAATTAGATCCCACATCAGGTATTAACCCTTTAAAACATAGCGGTAAATATATGTACCACCATCTTTAGCATTAAGGAACTTCCCATTTAGCCCCCGCAATCTATGTGTTTTGTACAATTCTCACAATAAACGTGGATTATTTCCTTAACGAAGCCATTTCTAACCTGAATTCAGAGACGGCATTTTACGCCAAAACGTCGGTATCTACATACGGAATTACACGGCGTCGCATTCCAGAAGACCATAATCATGTTTAAGTAAGAGAAGGCGTATATTCGCTTTAGCTAACAGTATCCATCATAAAGACTGCCACACAGAGGAATCAGTGGCCACTGTAGAGTGAGGTATCAAATTTAAAACTCCACGTGTTCTGCTATCATCTCTTTGTGCCTAAAAACACAGTTGCTATGTTCCACAAGTAAATTTGAAGGTAGACGTAATATTAAAACAAAACTGTAGACCATGATAGAGGTTTGTTTCATCACAGAGCATGGCTGTTAACTAACCTGCCAGTATTTATATTATACTCTCTGACCAGACAGGTTCGCGTCTCGAAATACAATCCACTGGGCTTTCTACACCACAGCCACAGGCTCTGTAGAAAACAGAACCTTCACTGCTACGTTAATCTTTAACGTTACAAGCCTGTAGACCCAGGAAGTTGATGTTAACATGGGCAAGCTTTTGGGAATATTACTGGTTTAGAACAGCTAAAGGCTTGGTGTGTGGCTAGAATGGGGGTAGGGAGAAGGGTAAATTGAACTTCCTAAATTTAGATGGGAAAGTATAGTTATAAAATTTGTGGGTTTTGACACTGTTTAATCTTGCAAGAAGTCTACAAAAAAAAAGGGGAAATAATTGCCAATATACTAAAAACAGTCACCAACAAATGCACAAACCATCAATAAAGGTATAAATTAACCTTTTATCATAATGAAAACCCTACATATGTTTCGGCTCACGAGGAGCCATCATCAGGGGTTACAATAGTACAATATTGTAACCCCTGATGATGGCTCCTCGTGAGCCGAAACATGTGTAGGGTTTTCATTATGATAAAAAGTTGATTTATACTTTTATTGATGGTTTGTGCATTTGTTGGTGACTGTTTGTAGTTTAAAAATGCACGGTGAATTAAGACTAATAATTGCCAATATACTTCAACTAGATAGTCTGTGTGCTAGTTTTGTTTCCTGTTAACCGTATATTGTCAAATGTATCGTATTTTTCTTTGCCAGAGTTCTCAGCATGTTGTGTATGCAGCAGACGCTGTTAAGCTGTCAAACGAGTCTACTTACATTGTGCAGAAAGTATAAAGCAGATGGGTCGTTTTTCTGCAGCCTTTGTTTGATACAATCTCCGGCCCTAGCGATAGATCAATAGGCTTTTCTCCTTATTTGTGGCATAAAAATAGAACTGTCCACTGAGAACATTCTGCGCATTAGCTTCCATTATGATCAGAACAAACAGACGATGTGGGTGGAAAAGTACTTCTGTAGCCCGGAAATACAGAGCATACACAAAAGAATGGTGCGGTTTTAATAGTGTTCACTATTAAAACCGCACCATTCTTTTGTGTATGCACTGTATAATAAAACAGGAGGAGAAAAAATGGGTTTGAGGCGCAGTAAGAAGTAGCTGTATATTGTGTTGAAGTTGTGTTCGATATCTTGTTTTATTCTTCACCTAAAAAGCAAGGACGCAGAAACAAGTAACGCATAAATAATTACGCACAGCAAATTGGGCTGCTTGCCTTGTGTTACGGGATGAAATGCAGGGTACTGCTTTCAAATTAAATGGAAAAATAGAGGGTCATTATTTTATGTAACAAATATCGTTTTCTACTTTCTGTCGGCTCGTTGATCGTGCTAACGTAGGCCACTCATCCGATCGCCCTAACGCGAGGCGGCAGAGAACCGAGAAATGACAAAATGTATTTGTCACATAAAGTAATGACCCTGTACATTATTAAATTTTTCTGTCACTTTTACATACAATGACCAACATAACAATATTAACTTATGCAAAGTACTGTTGCCTGTAACTATTATAGTTGTTACAAGGTATTCACGAAACTTCTTACTACTGATATTCTGCGTTCCCGATTTTTGTATTGATTGTGACAGATATATATTTCATTTTTAAGATCAGTAATTCTTCGGTAATACTTCGATGGATTGTGAAGGTAATCGTGGCATTCGGTGACGAAATATCGATTCTTTTCCTTTACCACGTTTGTCTGATTTCTTTAGCGACATCTCTAAAAATGTTATTAAAATAAATGTGCAGTGAATAAGGACTTCCGGTGTATTCCCTGGTCCCTGCGAAGTAGGCCACCTGTCTTAATCAGTTCTGAAATATAATGATATAAATATGGTGAAATAATTGTTTTAATTCGCTCCATTTTCACAATTATTGATTCTCATTATGTCGGTCTCTAATTTACTCACATGCTACTCCAATCTCCTCTTACTTCAAGACATTAAGTTCCAATATATATCTGAGGAACATCTGTTATTACAATAATATATTAAGGCTTCAAATGATATTTTATTCTTCATGTTGAGTTATTTCCTCCCTAATAATAATTTATTTCTAATAGTCTGCACTTATATTTTAAATTCATTTTCTAACTTGTAGTTTCACTGGGAAAAAAATACGAATAACCGTCTGTGAAGTGATAAAGAAATTAAAATGAGATATTCCATAATTTAGGGCTATTAAGTGAAGGATGGGATTGACGGGACATGTTACACGCATGGGAACATGAAAAGTTTTACAAAATTTAAACTGGAAAATCTAAATAGAAGCGACAATTTTTAAGACCTAGAAGTAGATGAGCTATAAGAATAAACGGAACCTTCAGGAAATAGAGGGCGAGGGTATAGACTAGAATTATGTGGCCCAAAATAGTTTTCAGTGCCGGGATCTTGTGAACAAGGTGTTGAACCTTCCGGTCAGGAGACATATGAGGAATGTTTGGACTACGTAAGCGACCATCAGCTTTTTAAAAATTACTCTAGTCCATGGAGTCGACGCTGATTCTATTCTAGCCCATCCACCAGTCTTGAAAAATTATATATATAATATGTATAATATATGATCAATATATGTATGTACATTTTATCTGAAATGTTGCTGTGTGCTCTTTGCGCGATGCAGTCCACATGAAATAGTAATTTCCAATTCCCTGCAGTTGCTAATAAAAACGTGACAAAGGCATAGAACGTGAATTGGTAACAACACTGAAGCTATTACCGAAATGAAAACTATTACATTAATTAACCATCGTAAGAGCTGTCATTGCAGTGACGATAGTGCCCACAGTAAATTTTTTGGCTCTGTGGAATGCACGTACGTATTCATAAAGCCGAAACTGCGCAAGACCGCGTGCTCTGCAGTGCTGATAGTACCGTCCCAGCCTTGTTCCAATGTGAGCTTCTCACCATAGAGTGCTATCTTCATTACCCTCCTAGCAAAAGGATGGGCCCCAAAATGAGAGCAAACAAACATTTGCGATATCTGACATCACATCTTACGTTGGAATATAAATTCGACGAGGGATGTTATGTATCCAGGGAAATCTGCTGGGCAAGGTTTTGCTTGGCTTTTTGCCAAAGTTTACTAATGTAATATTCACTATAGAGGAAAGTTTGGTGGTGTTGATAAACACCAGAGGGCATGGTGGGACTGAAATCACATGGTATGGTCTGCATTGTGATATCACAGGCCATAGTTGTTGTGATATGCCAATAATTTATAGACGTTACAGGGCTTATATTGAACTCTAAATGCGCCGGAAACTAATCAGATCTATTGCATGAATTATGTTTTATTATAGTCTTCCCTATTCTCAGCAATGGAAGCGTTTCTGTGCAGAATATATTATGATAGAAATGCGTGAAATGTGAATTTATAATTGTACAAGTGGGCGTAGCATCTAAAATATTCCTACTTATGTAAACTAATTCCTGCAAATTAAACTTCGGTAACTGTCTACTGCTTCATGGTACAGGCTAAAACACAATTTTTAATTGGTACTTCCAAATGTGCAAGTTTAATAATCAATAAATAAATGTTGGAAGATCAACGTACACAACCAAACACAATATTTTAACCATTGTTTAGGGGAAATACGTAGACCCATAGATATACAAATAGCTGTTTAGTATAGACTGTAATTATAATTTTTACAGATACAAGAAAATCATTTTAAAATATTTCAATCATTGTACTCCACAGAATGTATACTGTGATAAAACGTGGGATTCCACGTTGGGATTCCAAGTTTTAAAAAGTTATCATGTCGCTATTAGTGTACATTTTTCCTAAATACAAATTATTTTGGTCTGAAGATGGCTCATTAGAGAGCCGAAACCTGTACCTAATGATTAATTAATTCTTGTTGTGCTGAGTGAGATACTTTAACAATTATTAATGCATTGAGTGATAAATAAACATGACTGGTGATTTCAGGCTTCCGCCGCGATGTAGAAGAGATCTGCGCTCTTCTGGGATATTACGCAGCGTTGGGTGGTAGTTTTGTACCGACGTTTCGGGACAACCTTCTGGTCTTAACTTCTAGGGTCATTTGAAGATAGAACAGATAGGTTGTCCCAAAAAGTAGGTACAGAACAACCACTCAACGCTGCGTAATATCCCAGAAGAGCGCATATCCCATGACAGATAAACGCCAATCCATAGCGCAGTGCACACAGCTTCGGCTTGTTCTGTGCACCTTGACACGCTGTGTTAGGAGTCATATGCAGACTGCTATTGTTACTTGAAAATTAGGACTGCAAAACAACTGCTAAACGGTTTATGGGATACATGAAAAAGTTACGTGTGGACATTCGAAAACTACGGTTTCTTGCAGATTATTAATTTTGGAAACTTTATTTGCTAGACAACTTTCTCTAGAAATCTTCCATATCGAATTTTAACAATATCTGTAAACAGTTTTCCGGATACACGGAAAAGTTCACTTTTAACTTTTTTTTTTGGGGGGGGGGGGAGAAGGACCCCGCAGCAGAAGCTACGGACGCACCACAGCCTTAATGCTTATTGTGCAACCCTTGTGATGAAGATGAAGAGAAAGATGATCAGTTTTTTTTCACCACTTCTAATCTTAATGTCTCTGCTTTTTTACGGATCAAAATCTCTAAAAACTAGAAATTATGGAATTCTTCCACATAGAATACAAACAAAGTCTGTGAAGCTGTGTATGGGATACATGACAAAGTCCGTTTATGGTTTGCTGTAGACCAAGAGGCATTATGAATCAATATGTTCGAAAATTGGAATTGTCCTGCAAATTCTTAGTGAGAATTTCTAGTGTTAGATTTTCAAGAAACGCGTCCAGCAGTTTCAACTCAGAAACAAGGGTACAGATGGAGGGACAGTCGCGTCCTACACATAAGGAGTTATCCATACTTTGTGTAAAACGCCTAGTAAACAAAGGAAACGAATTAATTGCTGTAACAGCAGGGGCCACTGGCTTGTTCATGAAATTGTAACGTAGTGGCGCTGTCGTGCGGTGACGTATCAGACGTCTGTGTGCAGCGTGCAGACAGAGCAGCGCTCAGCAGGTGTTTGCTTGTTATATAGCGTTCTTCGTTTTTTTTTTAGAAATGGATATTCTCCTCCGAGAAATGACGTGTGTATGAGGTATTCAAATACCTCGCATTCACGAAACCATGTAATGAGCATTGCCGAGGTAAATTTGTAGAAAATAAAAACAGCGTTTGGCATAGGGCCTGTGTTTGATTGCTTACAGTCTACACTGAAAATACGGTGTTGGTATGTTACATATTACATACATAGTTGTCGGGAAAATGAGCAAATTCTTTTGATGCCATTTGTTGAGAAACGGAAACCAAACCAACACTACAACAGAGCGAAATGTATTTTAATTTCGATTTCATGGCGATAATTTTGCCCCTGTCTAAATATGCTTGTGTTCGATTCTCTGAAATTACGTGAAGGTAAAAGCTAAGTCACTGTCCAAGCCGTGAAGGCATATGGGGGGAGTAGAGGTATAGCTCCACTCATTCTTAACCTCGGCACTAGATGGAAGTGAGTGGTCAACTTCACGCCCCGTCTGCTTTTGCCGTGGAAAGAACCATACTCATTGAATATGAGGCCTGGTGAGCCCCAGAGCAGGTCTGGAATTTTGTGTGTGTTGTGTGTGTGTGTGTGTGTGGGGGAAAGGGGAGAGATCTCCTGCCCCAACCATCAGCATGAAAACAAATTTTTCTTGTCACGACTACCTCCTCGGACAACCTAACTTTCTGTACTCCGCCAGCACTGTAACCAGTGGATTCCCCTGTGCTTTATACACAGAAAGAAACCTTTACGCTATTCACGGCCTTCAGGTACTGCCGGTTCGTTGCAAAGTATCCGTTGAATTCGAAACCTTCGTCCTGGTAAAGGTAAAAGGTAAAGTTCTCCCTAGAACAGGCCATAGCGAGTCGCTATACCGACTGCGCTATCCCGGCCCACAGCCTTCGTCCTAAGTTTCATAACGTTGGAAGGTAACTTTCTGTTTGCTCAGCAACAATATTGGATAGCCATCCCCTTTCTGGTTCCACTGACAGTTTATTCTAGCTGTGGGCAACCCGCGGCCCGCCGGACGTACTTGTGCTTGCCTGCCCGAAGAGGGGCACATTTTTTAGTGGTATGGTGAAGGTCGCGCGCTTAGTTAAATTTATTAAACTCCATGGAGGAAAGTCCTCCTTCAGAAACTGGTAGTCGCTTAGCTGGTCAAGAAATTGTCCATTTTTCATCGAACCCTGCCTTTAATTATTGTGTTCATGAGAATTACTTTACCAAATCCAGACCGCCTTTTGGAACTTTAAGAGCCGTGACGTTTTTAATTTTGTCTTACAGTGTATGAACATACCCAAATATTTTCCTTTCAGGTTTTCAAATTAAATTAATTTCCTCACACCCCGATATGTAACACATTCTTCTTCATTTGATCACCGCAATCATATCTTGAGGCCCAGTCTGCAGTTTATGAAGCTTCTTCTCCTAACACTGTTTTCTTCATCGGCCTGCTGCTTTCTCTCTGAGGTTCAAATATTCTTTCCAGTGTCCTGTTCTCAAACACTAAGATCTGTGTTCTTCCCTTAGGTGAGAGACCACGTTCTTATAATTAAAACCACGGTATTGCTTCACATGACGCCGTATGGTTTGGTATGAAGCAACTAACGTTTTAGCTTCCATTGTATGCTCTGAATATGGTGGCAGCGTATTTCTCTGAAATGTGGGTACTTAGCTACCCAACAATACGGCGTCCGATCCCAGAAGACGGTAATCTTAACCTAGGTTGGTACCCTGAAGATGGAGGCAGCATATTTGTCGGAAGGTTTGGTAAGCCTGCCTGTCAACCAGACTACAGGTTATCATATCCGATAAGATCATAATCTTGATACTGCCGTGAAAAGGCGAATCTTACGTAATCTTCAAATTTACGGCCGTGAGAACCTCAGATCTCATGAACTGTTGTATCTTAACTTACGCCCTGTAACCTGTACAATTTTAGGATTTTAGATGGCGGCTGGAAGATATTTGGAGCTGAAAGGCAACAAGCACTTCCCGAATTTAGGGCTCGGTGTGCTCTTGCTTTTCGAGATCAGGCGAACTTCGCGGTATTTGCGATGACCGGCGCTAGCAAACATGGCTTCAGTACGAAATAGGCCTGTAGAGTGGACGTCCCATGGTTCACACTCACGGTGACACCGGTTGCGCTCGGAGGAAAGTTTGTGAACATAATAAGCAAAACACTATTTTATGACTATTGAGGAAAGCAAAACGTTTATCGGACAGTTAGCCCACTCTTTCTTTGATAATAAGCCTGCAGACTACACTGATGCACTGGTAACCACTATTTAGATGCCTTGTGCGGGGTTACGGCTCGCACACGCTTAACGCCGTCCCTGTTTCAAAGAATAGCTGCATGCCGACTCCATCAGCTGTTGGGTGACGGCGACCGCTTCACATGGACTTTTCTTTCTGTATATTTCATTTTTGATCTTTTCATTGGTACGCATACCTGCCTTGACATAAAACAAGCTCTTTACATTACGAATAAATACTGGGGATCAAGCAATATTTTAAGGCAGTTATATGTGACGGATATTTCGATAAATAACAGCGCTAGTGACGTTACAATAACGGCCATTTTGTAACCGGGAGGCTGTGGAGGAGGTAAATGCGGGTGATTTTAGGTTTTTTCGTAATTAAAAATAGCATTGGTGACATTGTCCTGCTTTTTATAATTAGAACAATAATTTATAAAAATGGGTTTACATAAGATTTTGAAGGTAAATGAGAACGACATTGGATAATAGTGCAGAATGGTGTTTGGGCGTTCCTGAGCTAAAGTGACTAACCATGGACGGGATAACGTGGGTTAGATTTTCTGCGTTGGCAAATTTTGCCGTTTGCCACCACGTCCAAACTGCTTCTGGGACCCACACAACCCACTGACTCTAAGGTACCCCATGTGCAAAGAGGCCTAAGTGTGAAGTTGACCTATGTTTGTAGTGAGAAGGTTAAGTAAGACTGGATGGTGGTATTGAATATTTTCATCAAATCGTAAACTTTTGCGGTTTTAAATTACTGTGATGATATGCCTTTCACACCAAAGCTAAAATGAATTTACATCACTTAACAAACTCCATGGAGCAGAGTCCTTCTTGAGAAGCTAGCAGGTCGTCAGCTAGTCAAGAAATTCCCCGCGTTTTATGGAACCCGAAGGTTCATTACCGCATTCACAAGAGCCCGCCACCTGTCCTTATCCTGAGCCATATTAATCCAGTCCATGCCCCCCATCCCACTTCTTTAAGATCCATTTTAATATTATCCTCCCATCTACGCCTGGGTCTTCCAAGTGGTCTCCTTCCCTCAGGTCTCCCCATCAAAATCCTGTATGCACCTCTCCCCTCACCCATACGTGCTACATGCCCCGCCCACCTCATTCTTCTTGATTTGATCACCCGAATAATATTTGGTGATGAGTATAGATCATTAAGTTCCTCGTTATGTAGTCTTCTCCACTCCCCTGTTACCTCGTCCCTCTTAGGCCCAAATATCCTCCTCAGCACCCTATTCTCGAACACCCTCAGCCTATGTTCCTCCCTCAGTCTGAGAGACAAGTCTCATGCCCATACAAAACAACAGGCAAAATTATAGTTCTGTATATCTTAATCTTTGTACTTGTGGATAGCAAACTGGAAGACAGAAGATCCTGCACCGAATGATAACAAGCATTCCCCGACTTCAATCTGCTCTTAATTTCTTCCTGAATGGAATTTTGATTTGTTAGGGTTGTTTTCAAATATTTCAACTGTTCCACCCTTTCAAAGGATTTATTATCTACCTTTATGTTGTGCTTTTGTCCAGCATTCTGATTGCAAGACATGAACATGTACTTAGTTTTCTCAGCATTTACTTCTAGACCAATCTCCTTACTAGCGACAACTAAACTTCCGTGTTTTTGTTATAGCATGTATGCTTCCGCCCAATATATTAACGTCATCAGCATAAACTAGAACTGATGTGTACCATTTAATTTTAAGCCCTCCTGGTCTGCCTGAACCCTCCTAATGGCATATTCCAAAGCAGAGTTGAAAAGCAATGGCGATAAAGCATCTCCTTGTTTCAAACCATTCTTAATAGGAAATGTGTCAGACAAATGTTTGCCTACCCGGACTCTGCTAAGGTTTCATTTAGACACATTTTTACTAGCCTTACTAGTTTCATAGGGATACCAAACTCAATGAGAATATTATACAAGACCTCCCTCCTAACTGAATCATAGGCTTTCTTGAAGTCTATAAATAGCTGATGCACTGCCTCATTGTATTCCCATTTTTTCTCAAGTATTTGACGAATGCAGAAGATATGATCAGTGAATTTACATCACTTAATCTTACAAAACCAAATGAAGCCCAATTTGGACAAAGAACTTGGGATCAACAACCGTCCTGAAAAACATCATCAGGGGAAGACCCAAACCTTGTTCTGCTCTTTAACTACATTAACAATCTTAGGGTTGTTCAAGTGAAGGAAGATAGGACAAGGCGTGTAGCACAAATGGGAAAGTGAGAAATGTCTACAACTTTTGCCAGAAACTTAATGGTTATTAAAGAATTAGGCCAGGAGGTGTGCAGTGGATTTGTTTGGCTAAGGATAGGGCCAAGTGGCATGTTCATTGGGGTACTGTAATGAAGTTTTGGGTTTCATAAAACATGAAGAATGTTTTGAACAGACAAATGACTACTAGCTTCTCAAGGAAACATTTTCACCACGGACTTTGTATGAAAATGGATGCAGTCTAGTGACACTACATCATGGAAAATAACATTTGAGTTCCAGATTGTAATTCAGAGTAAAAGTTGGTGCTAAATGACCTTTCCTTTCTAATGTAGAATGCCCAGGCCTTTAGAACCCCCAAAAATCTTATGCTGTGGTGAGATATGATGAGTTACAAGTATTTTTAGCATTTGGTTCTCTCTCTGTGTCCCTGTCTCTCTCTCTCACTCCTCTTCATGTGTGTTGTTTCCTTTGTTGACAGGAATGTGATACACAAATAGCTGTTCCTAGTGAGGCAAGGTCCTGATTGCATTCTGCTGAAGCAGCAAGAAATGCCAAAAGTTTACAGCCCTGCTCACCGAGTGACAGAGTTACTGTAATGGACATGAGTGTTCATCAGAAACTAATTCTAGGTATGTCTGAAAACCAAACATTAGAATTTGTATGCTGATTGAGCAGTACCCTTCTTCAAAAGGCCTGAATTTTAATGACTTCTCTGGCACCATTGTAAATACTATGGTTTTTAACATTTAGAATAGATACTGCTCTTGTAGGCGAGTAGAATAATGTAGTCTATTTAAGTATTTAGGCACAGTACTTACCAAAGTTAAGTGCATGGGCAATAAGAAACCACATTTTGAATTTGGCCTCTTTAATCATATTCTCAGTCTGAGGTGGTAATTTAGCTCTTACATGAAGAACTGTGAAAGTGACTAGGTCAGACTTAGTGATCATCGTCACACAGCAGCCACTTAGTGCTTGGAGGTAGAGCCCTCAGTATGCATTGGATAGAAGGTTGGGTGGGCCCTAGAGCCAGTCTGGATACAGTGGCAAAGCAATAAGTATCTTCCCCACCTGGATTAGGATCTTTGTCATCCCCTCTGTAACTAGTCACTATACTCACTAAACTATTCCAAACAGCGTTAGGAATTCTGTATCACCACATTTTATGTCACTGTGTTGACACATGAACACCAACATTTTCATAGGGCTCATAATCTGAAAATGAAAGACATTATTTTCTTACAAATTTAAAATTCTGTTTGAACAAGTAAGAGATAAATTACTTTTATTGCCTTCTCATATAACAGATGTTATTACATTATATCCCTGTGTGTGATTTAGAAACAGAAAATTTGCGTTTATTGGTTTTGCTGTTGGAATTTGAAAAGTCAGCGTGTCCTTCCAGCCAGATGCACTGTAAAACACAGAATATGGTGGACAGCTGTCAAATATTTTGTTTGTTTGTTGGCTGGAGCAGTTGATAAATTGTTGTTTGAATGGATGAAAAAGCCTTTGGACTGAGCAGCAAGTTGCTGTAAATTTCCTTCACTTTCTCCTGCACACCAGTTGTGAGGAAGCTCTACTGTAGGTAGGTGTGTATATTATATCAGCAGATTCTCATCTTGCAGTTACAGCTAACTGACCTGTTGACACCAGCCCACATAGATCATAAATATGTTGCACATAGTGTTTTCTGAGAGGGCCGGGATAGTGTAGTTGGTGTAGAAACTTGCTACAGGTTGGACAGTCCAGGTGGCTAATCCCGGTGAGGGCAAGATTTTATGCACCACTCTGGGGCCCACCCAGCCTCCTTTACAATGATTATCGGGGTCATTCCCGGGAGTAAAGCGGCCAGGGCGTGGCATTGACCACCCACCCCCATCTAGTGCCAAGGTAAAAGAAAGAGTGGTGCTATATCTCTGCTCCCCCCTCTGTGCTTCCAAGGCATGTTACCTTTCTGTAGTGTCCTGAAATGTGTGCACCCCATTCAACTATTACACAGATCTACAAAAAAAAAACTTTTTAAAAGCTGTTTTAATTTTAATCACTGATTTTGTATAATTAACACATGCTGATTGCAGAAATAACTTTCATTTTGCTGTATCACATCACATTATTTCACCATTCTGAAAGAAAGATATAAAACAAAATATTTGAATTTGCAATGTTGCAATGCATGTATGACAAATGAACAACATAAAATTCCAATAACTTGGAGAAAATATGAGCAAGTTTACATTTTTAATAGGATTTAAACATTATGAATAAAAAATAATCATCACTTACTGTATTACATTTGAATTTTTCACAAAAAACAGCAAAAAGTAACACTAAAAGTCACTAAAACATGAAAAACTTAAACTGCTATCATACTGTCATAAAAACATATGTGATTTTGCATTAAAATATGAGTCTGTGTTTCATGTTATGCATTTCAATCAATAGAACCTTTGTCGCTTGCTTTGAAAATTTCTTCTGCCAGATTTTCTTTTGTGTGTTATGTCACATTCATCACTTTTCAGCATCCAGCAGTAGTACGCCATGATGGATACACTCCATCCCCCCTGGTACCGCCTTTCCATCTCCTTGATATCTTTGTGAAATCTTTCACCTTGTTCCTCACTGACTGCCCCTAGATTTTCTGGGAACTGGTCCAAATGTGAGAAGAGGAAATATAGTTTCAGGCTCATTTTACATCCTAAAACTTTATATTTCTCTAGCATATTGTTTACAACTTGCTCATAATTTGGGTCTTTATTATTTCCCAAGAACTTATCAATCACTTCTTTAAAAGAAATCCAAGCTTCTCTTTCAGCAGGAGTCATCATTCATTCATTCTGTAGTCTGTCTTACGACAGGTCCGTAGCCTCTTCCAAAGCGAGTTCTCCACAGGGTGCGATCTAGTGCTTCCTCTTTCAATTTCCAGTATCTTTTCTTTTCCTTAAGGTCATCCAGTAGCTGCTTACGTCTTCTCCCTCGTCATCCCGTCATTTCTATAATTCCTTCTAACTTTCCTTCAATCACGTGTTTCAGAAGGCAGTTTCTACGCAAGATGTGACCAATCCAGTTAGCCTTTCTTCTTTTTATTGTATGTAGGATATTCCTCTCCTCCTTGACTCTGTGTAATACTTCTTCATTTCTCACACGATCGGTCCAACTGATCTTCTCCATTCTTCTCCAGCACCACATTTCAAAACTTTCCAGATACTTCTGATCTACTTTCCGAAGTGTCCACGTTTCAGCACCATACAAAGCTATGCTCCAAATGTAGCACTTTACTAGTTTCTTCCTTAAATTTAATTCCAGTTTGCTGGTGAAAAGATTTTTCTTCTTGTTGAATGCTGTTTTTGCCATGGCAATTCTGGATTTAATTTCACGTGTACACCTTGCATCACTTGTTATCATGCTACCCAAATAATTGAAATATTCCACATTCTCCAATTGTTTTTGATCTATCATAATTTTCATTGGGGATGGTTGCCTTGAGATTTTCATTACTTTAGTCATAGACTCTTCAAATATTTTGTCTTTAGTTAGTGCCCTGATCTGTGGTCCTACAGATATGCCTTCCTTGACTCTTGCCTGTGAAAGTGCTAGAAACTTGTTGCTTAGGTAATTAAAACAATTTCCATTTCCATCCAGGGCCTTAACAAATTGCTTTATTAAACCCAACTCTATGTGTAAAGGTGGTAAGATCATTTTTCCAGGGTCCACTAAGCTCTTTCTCAGTATGTTCTTACAACCCGGTATCAGTCTAGCTCTTTGAGTCCACTGTCTTTGTGTCCAGTGTTTATCTTGAGCTCGACTGTCCCATTCACAGATGTAACATGGGAATTTTGTGTACCCCTGTTGTTGTCCTAGCAGCATGCACAGAACCTTCAAGTCACCACAACCATCCATTGGTGTCGCTTATAATTTATTTTCTCTAGTAGCTGCTCAAGATTTTCGTAGGTTTCCTTAAGATGAACTGAATGGGCAACTGGGACTGAAGCAAGACAGTTACCATTATGTAGTAACACACCTTTCAAACTTCTCTTGCTTGAATCGATAAAGAGCCTCCATTCATCTGTTTTATACTCTACACCTAACATATTTACTAGATTTGGAATGTCATTGCAATACACTACAGATTCTTCTTGGGTGAAATACTGCAGTAGATCTTTCTTTCAATTTCTATAAAATGTTACATATGTTCCTTGAGTTAGCAGGTTCTTTCTCTACAGTCTGGAGCCTAGAAGTTTTGCAGCATCCTTAGGGACATTTAAATCTCTTACCAAATCATTCAATTCAGTTTGGGTGAAAGGTTCAGGTGTGCCATGTGTGTCGGTACCATATTCAGAATCCTCTGACGATTCATTGGGAGTGGCACTTGATTGAGCCTCCAGTGTATGAAGTTGCTTAGAAGGATTAGGCACTGGTATATCAGGGCCATGTGGCACAGGTCTTATGGCAGAAGGCAAATTGGGATAAGTAATTGCTTTCCTATTTTTTTTTTTATTGAAGCCTTTCAGTGTACACATACAAAAATAGCAGTCATCAACATGGTATATTGGCTGATGCCATACCATTGGTATATAGCAAAATACATTTGGATTGTTCAGACACTGTCTTCTTTGCATTGTTTTTGGCACAACAAATACACAAAAGCACAAGATTTGACCAGGGAAATCACTGTTGTTAACATGTATTGGAATTTCTTGCTCAGCACTAGTTGTAGTACTTGCTATCAAGTACAGCCATTACCACAGTGAAAAGTGCTGCCATCTCTATGAAATAAGCTGTCTTCTACAATAAAACAATGTTGCCAAATCCATAACAACTTAATTTAGTGTGTCTTTTGACTGTGATATTAATGTTCTATTATTGCAGTGCAAACAATTTTTTAAAGTATTATTATAGATTTACTAAAATTACTAAAAAATGGTATGTATTATAACAAAGTAATAACATTTCTGGAATCAGCACACAACACTTCATATAAATCAAGCTTCAAAATCGAAACAGCAAAATTCATGTAGACCAGTGTTATCAATTGTCAGATAACACCATATTGTTGTGGTTTAGTTTGCCAACATTTGGGAGACATTACCAGTCATGATTAAAGCATGGGGTAAAGAAATAATTAATTAACTGAAATAGCTTTTAAGGTACATCAAGAGTTGACTGGTTTCTCATGAGGTAGATTTTGTCAATTAGAAAGTTTGTAATGTGTGTGTTGGTAATCATAGAAAAGTGTATACCAGCAGTTAGTTTCAGAAATATTCAAGGTTTCAGTTTCTTTTGAAATGTTGTACCGTTGTAAATTAGGTTTTCCCCGACTGTTTCAATAATAGTGCAATCAGAGAATTGTGCACAAGATTTAGAAACCAACATATACACTATATTGTCATAAGTAAGTCAGTTACCCCTACATATATTTCGGCTTTTAACAAGCCATCCTCAGGGGGTCAAAGTTTTACATATGCTTTACATCTATTAGTTCAATTTTTAAGCAACTTGTACACCCCCTGAGGATGGCTTGTTAAAAGCCAAAACATATGTAGGGGTAACTGACTTACTTATGAGAATATAGTGCATGTGTTGCTTTCTAAAACTTTTAATTAATTATCAAGATGCACGGTGAATACAACGTGAAATTGTGCACAAGTATTTTGTGTGTTTTTGTGTGATACAGTCACACATTTACAAATTGCTGAATGTAAAGATGTACAGATTTCTGATTCCCTTGTAGTACTTAACCCTTTAAAACACAGTAGCTCTGCATTCTGCCCACACACTCTTTTTGTGTGTTTCATGTGACTGTCAGAATATACAGCAGTTATTTCTGCACACAACATTAGCTGTGTGATCTTTGTAATGGGTGTACTGCCTTTACTGTGGTGCAGTAACTTAATTTTTAAATGTTGTTCAAATGAACTGCAGGCTTCAGAAGGTTAATTGTTCAGTTGAATTTGTATTACAGTTCTTTATCCAAAGTATGCTTCTCAGGATGGAAGAACACACCACTTAAAAATGCTACTCTAAACAGGCAACCTTCCACATCCTTTTTCTTTGCAGAAGTGGTGATATGGTCTTTGAAATATAAATCCACTGTCCTATCTGACATGACTTCAGATTGAAAGCAACCAGAACATTTCTTCAGTTCTGTAAGACTGATAGCTCTTTGTTCTAAGATGCTGTTACTTTAATAGGACAGCTCTATATGTCAAAAGCTTCGAAAACTGAATTTCATATTATGTGATAATGTGTGCAATAACAAATCCTGTGAATTTCCCGAGTTTTGAATTTCATATCCTGTGCAGGTGCAAATTCTGGTATAGCATTCAAGTCATATGTAAGTGTGACCACATTATGTGTCTCATTTTCTTGGCGACACATACACAAGAACAATGTACCTGTCTGCTTGGCACACACAAAAAAGCTGACAATCACTGCGATGTGCACCGTATAAAGTGCGTACACAAGCCAAAGAGATCTTGTGTTGAGTGCAGAAAAAATATTTTCAGGTCCTCCAATTTAGTGGACAGACTGGAGCTTACGGCATTGGTGATGTGACACTCCAATAAGGATTAGCATTGAATGTGATTGATGAATTTGGTAAGGGTATCCAGTTGGTTTGCAAGTAATATCTTTTACCAGAGCAGTGTTATTTATGCATAGCCACATGGGTAGAATAAAACTAGTGAAAAGTTATCACACTGAAGGGTATGTAGAAGCTCTGTGCATGCTGATGAGAAAATAGGACTACAAAAGGAATGTCAGCTGTAAATTTGTGCTACAGTGTAAGAACTTCCCTTAATCTCTGCTCTGAATATGGTTAGTGTAGTTAATATGCTGATTTCATGAATAAATGTGAGTATGAAGATTACAGCTTTCTGGTATGTAATGCCATGTGATTTGGTAGATGGGTATTGATCATTTTGGAGGACCAGTTGCCTACATCTTCAGTGCAGATTAGTAGTGAGCATGAAGACAGTATGTTCTACCCAGGCTTACACACAGAATTTTAGTTGGTGGGATTGGTGGGAGCTGACCCTCAGACTATTTCTAATTTCAGTTTCAAAACTGATATAAAAATTGTGTCATAAGTATAATTCTAACATAACATTGTTTGCAATTGCATTTATGTACATACAAAATATAACTGCATTTTATGTGACTTACTTGCCTAATTTAAATCATGGGGTGTAGTTTGGTATCATCATGTCTACAAAATGTTTTTAAAATTTAGATTTGGGTGTGTGCTTGTTTCCACCAACATGTTCATTTACAAATCCCAGATGACCATAATCTCAAATAAATTTTGGCTTGGGATTTGCATTGCATGGCATGGAATAACTGGTGAAGGTTGTAATAAATTGCTGAAGTCCCGATATTTACATTTCAGAAATCGGTACAGTGATTCAGTGCTATTCATATGCAGGTAGTTGGCTGATGCAGTGAATTATAGTTCACACAATTACAATGACATTTTTTATTGGTTTAGGAAGTTACTACAATTACAGATCAGAATATGCCCAAAGTCCAGTCAATGTAGGTAAAATCACTAATAGTGGTGGGAAGTGAATTGTCAGATAAAAAGTGGTTACAGTGGTTTGGATGTCGTCCTCCTTGAAATTTTTTAATAACCTTCAGTTTCTGTTCCCATTTCTAGAACATTATTCAGTAGAAAGTAAATGGCTTACATCACATTTGCCAGGCGAGACCATAGTAAACCATTAAGAATAAATCAACATTAATATGGGTGACTTAGTTGAAGTGGGTGCATCATGGAAAATTCTGTACATCTTATAGATGTAATTATGTTATCTTAGAAACCACATTCATTTTCAGTTATATTTATCATTATCTTCCTAGAGCGAATGGATAATGGGCGTCTAGATGTTTGTTTTCGCAGTTTGTCTGTATAAAATATGGCAATGTTGCACGCAATGAACCGACCGGGTGTTACAACCACAGATCATCTAGTATGGTTACAACTATACTAGATAATCTGTGATTACAACCACCGTCGAAACCTACAGATTAGGAACTAGTTGCTATTCGTTGGAAAGGTGTGTATCCGTATCACAGATTACATATTTTCAAAGAATAGCAATGAGGTTTTCATCCGTAATTCGTATCGGAGCTTTTAACCAATAGAAAAATTGCAGCGGCAGCCATTTTGTAGCTGGTGGTGGAATGGAAGCAGCTCTGGCGAGTTAGTTTTCATCCCTTTTAACAGACAACATAACTGAGAATTTCGATATAGTGTGCGCTCTACAATGGCATTAGTATGTTCGAAAATAGTGTTGAAATAAGATTTCACAAGTAAGTAAGAAATGACTTTCAGTGGGCGGTGTGCAGGTCTTCGTCCTTCTTGCAAGAGTTGCGGGCTGTAAGGGGTGGAACGGGTAGCAGATATGGCAGCTTTTACTGTCCTAACAGTACTATCAAGTTTCCTGTCTGTGATATCTGTGGTGTATGTAGTGTGTAGTTTAATGCACCCACAAGATTGTGACGTAAGCGATAAGCACGATTTTGGCCCAGCGACATTTCTTGTGGCCACACGTAATGTGCGTATGCGTTTAATAGGCAAAAATATTTCACGACCGTTTAAATAAGCTGCATGTATTGCTCATGAAAACTTATATTACAGAATGCTGTGTTGATACCTCGCGGGTGATGTATGGTTAAAGACGGACAGGGTTGGTTGACACGATAGCTCATTTTAATCGCCTTACTAACGTACCACGTGTGATGTAGGGAAGTTAGCAGTTGTCAGAAAAGTTTTAGGCCCGAAAAAAAATTATTAGAATAATGGCAGGCCCTGTATAAAGTGTCAGTGCTAAGAATGTGTGGAGCTATACCTTCACTCCCCCTGTACCTCCATGATGAGGTGCATAATTAAGCGTGGAGGTAGCTGTACCTTACGTGAAATGTAATATTACTGAGTTGTATTGTTTGCAGCACAGACTATTGTGAAGTCTAGGAGGTTGATTATAATTTAAAATAATGTACTTCTTGTTGACAGGCAGCAGTGACAAAATGCCGTTCCAAATGGCAGAAAGAGAGTGTGGTCGTTGCTTCTACACAGCATCCCCTGGGACCTCGGTGACCAGGACGAGGGAGGATTGCTGTCTTGTGGGCTGCAGCGCAGTGTAGTCTGATAGAGACACACCATGAGGGAGGCAAAGGTTTCCCCGAAACATTGGTACTGTGCTACCAGACTACACGGCGCCACAAACCAGAAGACGGTAATCTTCAGGAGAATGTCAGGTCTCAAGATGCAGAAGTTCTCCTCCATGATGCACATCATCCACAGAGGGCTTTTAGTAAAGGTGTGTGTCATGTTAAGTTGCAGTTTGTGTTGCTAGTGAACTGACACTCAGTGTATCATCTTGTTTGTCTATAACTTGGGAGACTGCACAGACATAGAATTGTTATGAATTTTGTGTGGGTGTGGTAGTGGGTTTTAGACAAGTGGGGTATCGGGGATAATGGTAAGTTGTTTTCCCACCTGCAAATGTGTGTCAGAAGCCATGCGTGGCACAACACAAAATAATTAGGTAATTAAAACAATTTCCATTTCCATCCAGGGCCTTAACAAATTGCTTTATTAAACCCAACTCTATGTGTAAAGGTGGTAAGATCATTTTTCCAGGGTCCACTAAGCTCTTTCTCAGTATGTTCTTACAACCCGGTATCAGTCTAGCTCTTTGAGTCCACTGTCTTTGTGTCCAGTGTTTATCTTGAGCTCGACTGTCCCATTCACAGATGTAACATGGGAATTTTGTGTACCCCTGTTGTTGTCCTAGCAGCATGCACAGAACCTTCAAGTCACCACAACCATCCATTGGTGTCGCTTATAATTTATTTTCTCTAGTAGCTGCTCAAGATTTTCGTAGGTTTCCTTAAGATGAACTGAATGGGCAACTGGGACTGAAGCAAGACAGTTACCATTATGTAGTAACACACCTTTCAAACTTCTCTTGCTTGAATCGATAAAGAGCCTTCATTCATCTGTTTTATACTCTACACCTAACATATTTACTAGATTTGGAATGTCATTGCAATACACTACAGATTCTTCTTGGGTGAAAATACTGCAGTAGATCTTTCTTTCAATTTCTATAAAATGTTACATATGTTCCTGGAGTTAGCAGGTTTTTTCTCTACAGTCTGGAGCCTAGAAGTTCTGCAGCATCCTTAGGGAGATTTAAATCTCTTACCAAATCATTCAATTCAAACCTGCAAATGTGTGTCAGAAGCCATGCGTGGCACAACACAAAATAAGTGCCCTTAGCCAGACATTTTCAGATAAGGTGGTGTTTACCATATGTTAAACAGCATTCAAATTATTGCAAATACACAGTACATGGAATTGGACATAAGAATTTGTGAAGCCTTTTGTGAGGTTTACTTCATTGTTGAGGCTTTTCACTGTGGCACAGTGTCAGAATGGTAACAACAATTAACATCTGGAGGGACTTGTAGCATCTTCCTTCAGGACTGAAATGATTGAATTATAAATAAGTGTTAATATTTGGTTGTTTCCCTCTCCTGACAGTGTAGAAGTGACAGAAGAATTGCTGCTCAGTGTGTCCCGGGGTCTTGTAGTTTGGACTGTGGTGCTTATCAACTTCACATATGAGTGGACCTACCATCCGATTTAGTGCAGCCCATCTGAAGGGTTTTGAATCCTGTCTCACTGGTACACCGATCACTTCCCTCGTCCCTCTGTGAAACCACCAGTGAGGAGCCCCTGTACCACAGGTGTGTATCATCAGTTGCCAGTTATGTGACAGTTGGGAAATTCAGAATGTGGCATTTCCTTGAAGTTTTCATTTTAATAAATTGCATTGCATATTTAACAGATATTGCCAACACCAATTGCTAGACAGATATTTAAATTGTGTTAACTTTCATATTATTGTTACACTGGTGCCCACTCAGCCTGCTCTTGATTGGGGTTTGTGGGGTCTTTCCCTGTGGGTGAAGCAGGCTGGGCATGAAGTTCCCCCATTCACATCCATGTAGTGCCAAGGATGATAACGTCTCTTCATGGTGCAGAGCATAATTCAGCACCAGAACAGTTTTAACTTTAACCAGTAGAATGGCCATTAGCTGAAGCTAAATGCCATTGAGATGCCGCTGTTATAATTTTGCCATTAGTGTACAGTGTTGAATTCCAGGAAGATTACTTCTGAAGTTTATAGTGTGATTAAAACAATGGAAATGCCAAGCAACACCAGTTTCTTGTACATTTATAGTATACATTTCAGGTCATAACATGAACTTGTACCTTGGTGATTTGAATACAGTGTTGTGACCAAGACAGGAGGCACCTGTAAAAGGTAAAGGTAAAGCAATCCCTGGACAGGCCCTGAAGAGTCCAGGAGGTTGGGGATCGCAGATTTCCAGACAGTACATGAAGGTGGTTGTTAGTCCTACGCTCTGGCCAACTTCCCCCCCCCCCCTATGATTAGTGCACTTAAAGAAAATCTGAGATAATGAACATTGCTTGTGATATCTGTGTGTGTGTGTGTATACATATACAGTTTGTGTGATGTAGTTGTTATTCTGTTGGCAGTCCTGCAGTGGCATTGGTGAAGGATTGCTGAAGGATGTGGACCATGAGTCAAGAAGAAGGACAGTGGGGTGTCTTGATCTCTGCCCGGCCCGTCAACTGTAGACAGTCTTCGAAGTAACCGCAGTACTAAGGGTATGCATTATGACAGACATTTCTGACCACTATACGTGTATCCATTGCTCAATGGATTGTAGGTAGAGGGTCGTAGGTGTGGCTGTTGGTTAGACATGCAGGACCTTTTCTTGGAGGGGCTAGTGTGGATGTCCTTCCTAGAGGGTCTTTGGTGGAACCTTGAGTTGGAACACCCAAAGGCACTAGGTTAACGATCTTGGGGTAGTCTGACCCTTATGCGAGGGATTCTAGGCAGATCTTGATGGCTTGGGGTTGTGGTATAAACACAAGTGACCTTTGGCTGAGGGACTGGTGTCAGGGTGGTACACACAGGGTCGTGGGGTAGACCTGTTGGTTGAATGACAAGGACCCCTTGTGTAAGGGTCCAAGGCTCATGTTCTTTCGGTGGGACTCGGGTTCGACACCCAGGACACTTCATGAAAGGTTAGTATGGGGTGGTAGGTAGAGGTCTTGGGGTAGGGTTGTGCACTGGAAATAAAACACCCTTGGGCTTACGGAACACTGGCTGGATATAGATAGGTAGAAAACGGGAGTTAATGTGCTGTGTTTATGGATTGCTGGTTAGCAGTAAGAGAGTACAGATTGTGAACTGGAGGTTATGTGATTTATATTGCAAACATCCTTCATCACAGTTGAAAGGGTCTAAAACATCTTCACAGATTATATGGTGTAACTTTTTCTGTGCATGGATGGAATAAATTGCTTGATTAAAATGATGAGGTCTCGGAATGTTTTTTTGTTTGCGTTATGCTGTTACATGTAATATGTGATGCAAATTACCGTATTTGAATATAATATGTCCCAGCATGTAAGACAAACTCCCATTACAGCATCTGATTTTCAGGCAGATACCTGTACAGAACATTTTTAACATTGTGCATGATTGTGAGGTGACCCTCTATATTTCACAATGAATTGGGGGAATATTCTCATATATCTGGGTATACTTATATTTATTTCTGACTCTGGGGTCATGAAACAAAGCCATTGGCCTGATTTGGGTCATGGCTCAAAAAGGATGAGAAACGCTGCCCTAGGGAGTTGTGACTGGGAATGGAAAATTGTAAATGCAGTCCAAGAGGCACGGTTTTGGTCCAAACAGTTTATTCTCTTCGTCCTGCAGTGGCATCAGCGAAGAGAAAGCTGTTCACTGTGGTGAAGGTTGTGCAGTGTGAGTCGAGAAAGGCTGTGTAGTATGTTCAGCTCCACCTGGTCTGGCAATTGCGGACTATCGTGGAAGAGTCCCTGTACTAATGGTATATGTTGTAACAGGTACTCCTCTCCATCGTACATATATCCATTTTTTAACCTGGATTGTAGGCGGAGGGGCTAGTGTAGAAGGCCTTGCCATAGTATCTTCGGTGGGACCATGGGTTGAAACTGATATGCATTATGTTACAGATCTTGGGGAAGGGCAGTCTTTATGCGAGGGGTTTGAGGCAGATGGTGTTCGGGTGGGGTTGTGGTTCTGACACAGGTGACCGTTGGCTGAGGGACTAGTGTCAGGACTCCACATGTAGGGTCTTGGGTATAGCTGTTGGTTGAATGATAAGGGGCTAGATTCTAGGTTCATGTGCTCGGGTGAGGTACTTGATGTAGTGGGCACCCCGCAGAATGCCTTATTTGCCCGAGTATGAGATGACCCTTCATGTAAGATGAACCCCTTCACAGTCCTTAATTTTGAGGAAAGTGCCTGTGGAGAAGATGTTTGAATTACTGAGACTGCGTACCAACAGCTGTGCACATACAGGTCTGAACAAGTTTGCATTAATTCAATAACGCTTGTGATATGTTTCAGTTGACCTTGACCATCCTCGGGGAGTGTTGTTGAGACGTGTGTGTGTGTGCAGCTGATGGTACCAACTTTTGTGTTGTTAATTATTTGGTGCATGGTGTATTATGGACATGTTAAAAGATGTTTAACTTTGTGCATGATTATATTGGGACCCCTCATTTATCAGGATGAAATATAAAAAAATTTTCGTCTTATATTCTGGTAAATACAGACTTGTAGATCACATGGCTTTCTGTTTTGCTGTTTATGAAGTGACTGATGGAGGTTCATGACACTAAGTGTGTAGGTCGTATCACTGAAGAGCACCCAACCTTTGTACATGTTTATTTTGTGTGGTAACAGATCTTAGAATATGCAACCTTTGAAAGGCAGTTGGTTTGTAAAAACATACAGACATTAATGTGGTAGGCTTGAACAGTGTACAAGTAGGTTTTGTACCTACAGTTTCTGTATTATTTCCTTATACAGTGTAAGCTGGTCTATCTGGCACCTCCAGGACCAAAGTGTTGCTGGATATTGCAGTTTTCCAGATGTTCAATTTTATTTAAGTGTAGCAAGCAACCTCGTGGACAGACCTAACCATTTGTCACTAGATACCACACTGTATTTTCCCTGTTACAATTTCTGTTCTGTTTTCATCACTGTTTATATAGCATTGTGCATATATAACCAAAAAAAAAACTAGTAACTGTTTGCTTATGTAATTTAACCTTTTTGCTTTTTGAAGTCTTGGAGTCCATGATGTGTGGTACCAGTAGATGGAATAGTGAAACGTAATGGGCTTCTGTAAATTTTTGTTAATAGATGTTTATAGTTCATCCAGTGCCAGATAAACTAGCTTTTACTGTATGTTGAGAGTTACAAACATTATGGTGGAAAGTGGGCATTGTTAATGTAGTTGGGATATGCACTATTCAAAATTATGCATGGATTGGATGATGAAATTTTATAAGGCCCCCCACCCTAGGTTTGACATACACAAATTTTCTGGTACATGCACTGAAGCAGAAAGTCTAAAAATTTTCAGAATGCATCCAAGTGGCTTTTCTTCTTTCTTCTTCTTCTGTCTATGGGCCCGTCGGCATTAGCTCCGGACGCACCGCAGCCTTAGGCTTATTGTGCTAACCCTTAGTCTTTCAATTATCAAGTCTGCAGCCACAGCCGTTCCTTGATCAGGTTCATCGAAGGTGGAATACTCGAGTAAGAGTGGGGTCTGTTCACACCCCCACTACTTCTCGCCACCGCCTTCTCTTATTTTAATGAGCTGCTTCCGCTGCGTTCCCGAGAGTCGCCTGGTCTGCCGTTTATTCAGGCACCTGCAGCCAGTCTGTCCTCATCAGAAGAGACAGCGCAAGGCTCAGAGCGTACAGCCCCTCTATGGGCCCGTCGGCATTAGCTCCGGACGCACCACAGCCCTAGGCTTATTGTGCTAACCCTTAGTCTTTCAATTATCAAGTCTGCAGCCACAGCCGTTTCTTGATCAGGTTCATCGAAGGTGGAATACTCGAGTAAGAGTGGGGTCTGTTCACCCCCCCACTACTTCTCGCCACCGCAAGTGGCTTTCAAAAAGTTTTTATACTGCCATTCAAGTAGTGGTTCTCTCATGAGAGGTCGTTGCAAGTTCAGACTGTGTCAATGTGTTAGAAGTTGTGTGCAGTCATTTGCATTAATTGTAAATTTTCATTTTCTAGGACTGGCCATAATCCACATTACATGCAACTCTGGGTCCTGGGTTCAGGTTCAGCTTCAGAATTGAAGACATTTAAAGTGCACAGCAACAGGAAGTGTTCCTGCACACCTTTAGAGGTATGATTGTTTCTGTTTGGTTTTTTTCCCCTCCTCATCCTACTTCAAATCTTCTTCTCCTTTCTGTTGCATTATTTCATATTTTTTGTCTTTTCTTTTTCCCTACTTCCCATCATTCTGATCTACCTTCTGTTCCTTGATTCATGCTTCCTTCTTTTCTTTTCAATTGTTTCTTTGTTCGTTTTACCTTTGGCTATTTTCGTTCCCCCTTTTATTTTTGTCTTCATTCTCACATTCACACGCATGTGCACACGTTTCCTTTACTGATCACCAATATTTTTTCATAATTTCCTGTGTTTCATCTCATGCAGCTCTTCCACGTGTGTTTTTTCGTCCCGTGCTTTGATTTTTATTTCCATCCACACCTGTTACTGCTTTTAATCCTCTTCTCTTTTTATATTTCTGTTTTTTCATTCAGGTAGTTTTAAACCTCTTAACATTCCTAATTGATCTGTTTTTCTCCTTCATATTTGTCTTCTCTTTTTTATTTTTTGTTTCATTTTTTCTGTCCCCATTTCATCATAATTCTTGGCATTCTGGCCCCTTATTTCCATTGTGGCATTTCTGTTTTCTGTTCTTCCCTTCTCTCCATTTGTCATTCACCTTCTTCATTTATTCCTGCCAGTGCGTCTGTATATTTCTTTCCTGGGATATATTTCTTTTTGTGTTCTTGCATTTCCCATCTTCTGTTCTCTGCCCTTGGTTCTTTCTCATTTTTTGTGCCTTCATTCTAGTATTCTGTCCTTTCTGCTTAATTTTAATTTTTCACTCTTTGTTATCACTGATAAAAAGTCTTGTCACTTTTTTTTATTTATGGTCTTTCCATCCATTTATACATTTTTCTGTTGATCCACCCACCCATTTTATACGTATTCTGTATGAATGATGTTCCTATCCTACATTTCCTGCCTCCTTAATTTCTTTTATCATTTTGTGTTTCCAGTCTCATATAGTGCACAAAGATTTATGGTAGTTTAATTCTGTGAATTAATGAACTGTTGTCATGGTAAGTGTAACATATGGAATGGAATAAATGTTTAAAGAAATAGCAGGTTTTGTACTTTGAGAACATTTGACATGGTGTGTTATTGCACCATATCCAATGTTGGCTTAGGAACAGAGTGGACTTAAGTCCTATCCATACCTGTTACCTGCAACTTTAAGTTGGGAATTTGAATTAAATTTGTAGACTGCATAGATTACATAAGTACCCTAGAGATGAAAGTAGCCAGTTGTGTAGAAAATTTCTAGTGCAGTGTCAATTTGTAGGTAGGTAATGTCAAGCAGATTTTCCTTGAAATGCAAATTTTGTGTTGCTAAGTAATTTTGGGCCAAAAATATGCCAGCACTATCAATTGATGACTTCTGGCACTAAAACAAGCACCCTCTGCTCCTAAGCCACATTGCCCCACAATCCTCTATGACATTACCACACCATCCCCTATAGCAAATTGCCCCACAATCCCTTAAGCCACACTGCCCTACGTATCCTAAGTCAATACTACTACACCATCCCCTTTGCCATATTGCCCCAATCCCCTATATTAACACACAATGCCCTAAGCCATATTACCACACCTTCCCCTATGCCATGTTGCCCCACAATCCCCTGAGCCATATTACCACACCTTCCCCTATGCCATGTTGCCCCACAATCCCCTGAGCCATATTACCACACCTTCCCTTACGCCATGTTTCCCCACAATCCCCTCAGCCATATTACCACACCTTCCCCTATGCCATGTTGCTCCACAATCCCCTAAGCCATATTACCACACCTTCCCCTATGCCATGTTGCTCCACAATCCCCTAAGCCATATTACCACACCTTCCCCTATGCATGTTGCCCCACAATCCACCATCAAAGAGCCATGTTACCACACCTTCCCTTAGCCATGTTCCCCACAATCCCTAAGCCATATTACCACACCTTCCCCTATGCCATGTTGCTCCACAATCCCTAAGCCATATTACCACACCTTCCCCTATGCCATGTTGCCCACAATCCCTAAGCCATATTACCACACCTTCCCCTATGCCATGTTGCCCCACAATCCCTAAGCCATATTACCACACCTTCCCCTATGACATGTTGCCCCACAATCTCCTAAGCCATATTCCACACCATTCCCCTTTGCCATGTTGCCCCACAATCCCCTAAGCCATATTACCACACCTTCCCCTATGCCATGTTGCCCCACAATCCCCTAAGCCATATTACCACACCTTCCCCTATGCCATGTTGCCCCACAATCTCCCTGAGCCATATTTCCCACATCCCTGAGCATGTACCACACCTTCCCTTGCCATGTTGCCCCACAATCCCTCTAAGCCATATTACCACACCTTCCCCTATGCCATGTTGCTCCACAATCCCCTAAGCCATATTACCACACCTTCCCCTATGCCATGTTGCTCCACAATCCCCTAAGCCATATTACCACACCTTCCCCTATGCCATGTTACCACACCTTCCTAGCCAGTTCCCACAATCCCTCTAAGCCATATTACCACACCTTCCCCTATGCCATGTTGCCCCACAATCCCCTAAGCCATATTACCACACCTTCCCCTTGCCATGTTGCCCCACAATCCCCTAAGCCATATTACCACCTTCCCCTATGCCATGTTGCTCCACAATCCCCTAAGCCATATTACCACACCTTCCCCTATGCCATGTTGCCCCACAATCCCCTAAGCCATATTACACACCTTCCCCTATGCCATGTTGCCACATGAATCCTTGTGCCATATCACTTACACTATCCTCTGCCATATTGCCCCACAATCCTGTAAGCTATATTACCGCAATATCCCCTAAGCCATATTACTACATCCACTATGACATTGCACCTCAATTCCGTGAATCATATACTCTTGCAGATCCCTAAACTATATTGCCAAATACTTACTAGCACAATTTTTAGTTTGAGGAAAATCTGACAAAATTAACAATTTAATTTTTGGCTCAGAATGTTATGCCAAAACATATACACACAGTGCAAGCATGGGTAGTCTCCAAATTCGGGATGGAAAATGTAGAATACAAATGGAAAAAAGTGAAAGCACACAAACTCAAAAGAAAATACAGAAGCAAAGGTCAAAATTATGAAAAATGAAACATCTGAATAATACAGGAAAATGAAAGTGCAGAGAAGTTTTAGGGACAGATGAAGCTGGGTAGAAGAAAAAGGCAGATAAAGGAAAACAGGAAGAAATAAAAACAAGGAGAGAAATGAGATGATAAAATATGAAAAGGAATGAAGACTAATGAAGATGCATTCACTAAAAATAGTAGTATATAAAGTACAAATGGAGAAAGTAAGAAACATAATGAGTTGATCAAACGAAGAAACATTGAGGGAGTGAAGGGAGAAAGTTTAAGGAAAGGAAGCAAGAATTAAAAAGGAAAGGTGGTTGCAAAAAGGCAAACAGAAAGGAACATGCAAATTTGAAGGCATGATAAAAAGGATGCAATGAGGGGACGAAGTAATATATCAGAAAATGGAAAAAAGAAGGCTGAAGGGAGAAAAAGGAGACAGAGAACAAAAAATTTGATCAAACGAAGAAACGCTGAGGAAGTGAAAGAAGAAAGTTTCATGAACAGAATGAAGAATAAAAAAGGAAAGATGGCTGCAAAAAGACAAACAGAAAGGAACATTAATGTTTGAAGGCTGGTAAAAAGGGTGTAATGATTGAATTAATATATCAGAAAATGAAGAAAACCAAAGGGGCTGAAAGGAGAAAAGGGAGACAGAGAACAAAACATTTGCAACTTGAAAGAAAGTGGGAAGACAGCAAGAGAAAAGTATGGAAGATGACATAAAAGAGAAGAAAATAAATTGAAGGATGCCACTTACAAGAGTGGAAACAGGGAAGGAATAAATGAACACCACTTGCCCATACAAGTAGTGCCCACTGCTTGTAAGAGTGGCCTAACAGACAGGAAATAGAACATTAAGCACATGAACATCAAGAAACAGGAAAAAGAGGAATGCAAGACAGAAAAAGAATGCAGAGAGACAAGGAAGAAATAAGTAAATGAATGAATAGAAAACTTAAATGAAAGACAAATGCACAGATATGGGGGGTAGGAAGAAAGTTACAAAACAGTGAGAAAACAGAAACAAAACAAATGAAGAGGGAAGAAACTAATGGAAGCTTCAGAGTAAGAAAGAAGGCAACACAAATACAGGAGACGGGGTGAAAAAAGTAAGAAAAGAAAATCCTGAAGGAAAGAAACGAGCAGAAAATGTATGCAAAATGAGGCAAGTGTTAAGAGGCCAAAAAAATAAGAATGGAGGACAATAAGGGAAATAAAGACGACACACACAGGGAACTGAAACAGCACTTAAATAAAATACAGGTTAGGAAGAAGGGACTAAAAAGGAAAGAAACAACATGAAATGCAGGCAAAGGAAATATGGAAGAACTGAAGAGCTAAGGAAACAAAATCATGAAGGAAATGAAAATAAATATAAAGAAGTAAAATGAGATGGGCAGGAAATGGGGAACATTAAGGAACAAATACCACAGTGGTAAATAATCGATATGGTAGTAACATTTGAGAAAGCATTTTCAGGCCGTCTCACATAAATTGATGTTAAGAATATGGTACATTTTTGCACACCGTGTTATGGTTGTGGTTGCTGCTGAAGAGCCAGGATCAGTCATGTGACTGTTTACAGGATGTGGTTCATCCAGACTAACCTGGAACACATGCACTGCTGATGTCTTCCAGTGACAGTAAAACATGCAGCCGACCACTTACCTTCATACTGCATTGGCACTGTGCTTAGATGTGGGGGAGGGGCCACTTTTTGGAGAAAAAGAATTGCAAAGCACCTCTTACTTTTGTGGTCCATACAAGCAGCTGGCCAAATTGGTAGAATTTGAAAGTGACTTTACTTACTACATTAGTTGTTTTTAGTCTGATTTTGATAATGCTTAATGAACAGCGCTACTTCCATATGAGCACTACCACACAAGTTCAATTAATGTAATTCTAAGGATAATGCGACAGGATAGCTGGCAGAGCCTCAATACATTTTTACATTATTAATGTAATCTGAAATTATGTCCAAGATGAATGTTATTGGTATCAAGCAGGTGACACATTGTGCGTTATACGGTACTTCTGTTAACACTCATTTTGAGATTTAGTGATGTATAAAGATCCAACTGAAAACTGGTATCTTGCCTCTTGCCATCTAGCTCATGTAGCAGACAGACAAGATGATATTTATGGCCAGTATTTTATTTTAGCAGTGCGTTGAAAGTGACTGGCTGCAAGCCGGACAGCTGAGGTTTGATTCTCAAAAGCAGTATGCAGTTCCCTCTCCAGTTAGGCTGTGGGGTCCATCCAGTCTCCTCTCCAGTAGGCAGTTTCACGGCAGCATGTAGCTATCACTTACCTCAGTCTGCTGCCAAAATAAAGAATTAGTAATATCTCACTACCAACTAAATGCACATTTTATTAAAAAAACTAATATAAGGTTTTTCTAAAATCGTCTAAAAGGCCCCTACATATGTTTCGGTTTCTATAAAACCATCATCAGGGGGGTCACTGAATTATACTTTTCAAATTCGCCCATGTGCTCCTCTATCAGCACTCATAATTTAGGTCACCACGTTCACTCCTGATAGTTACGGTATCACTTTTAGCACCATATGTTAAAGTAATAAAGTAAATAAATATTATTAAAGATGTGGAAAATATCGTGCACTATCACTGAACTCGTCTCGTTGTGTTTTCATGATGGAGAGTCTTTAGCGCTGCGTGTCGTTGGATATTTGAAGAATCGTGGTTCTGTGTTACTGGTGTTCCTTATGTTGTCTAGTTGTGGTGCATACTGTTTGGCCGTGATGTGCACTATTTAGTTGGTAGTGAGATATTAGTTAGTGAAAATGCACGGTGAACCCAAAATAAAAAAGATTAATAGTTTGGAAGATTCCAGTCGTCTGGGATATGGCACTGTGTAGATACCTGGAGGATGGAGCCAGCATGCTGGCCTGTCAGCAATCCACCAATCTACATGGCACCGTATCCTAGAAGACAGGAATCTTCACCAGCACTGTAGTGATAACCACAAACTTGGTAAGTAGAGTTTTTCTTCCATATTGCCATGCTTTTCATTGCTTGACACGCTGGCAAAGAGACAACTTTCATATTTCATGTTAACATAAGAGGGGGCAGTTTGACATGCATGAGGTACGTAGTGTGTCCATCTGGAGGAACTTCAATGAAGTTCTGAAGAGGGAGGGAGGTACTGGCTGTGAAATACTGCAGATGTCTGCATAATGTGTTGTTTGTTCACAGGTGGATGTGCAGCAAGTGAACGCGTTGAATTTGATGTCTAATGGGCCTCTGTATGGCGTATAAAAAGAAGGTAAGCCGTTAATTGAATTTTAAAAGGCTGGTTGTTAATATTTTCACTTTGAAAATCATTCTTGCCAAGTCATATTTTAGTGCAAAATATTCCATATTAAAAATGTTACTAAAAGTAAAACTGATATCAGCTTGAAGATGATAATATAATAAAGGATGCCATTTCATAACTTTTTTGGCAGTGATAAGGTTGTTAGTATATATAGTACACTGACAAGTGCCAATTTCTAGACTCAGATGCATTAGCAGGGAGGAGTAGAAGTGTTAACATGGTAGGTGGTGGTTTAGAATAGATCAGCAAGGTCATTGAAATTTTGAGCATGCAGGACCACTCACACTCGCCAAAAACCAAAACCAAATTTGGTAAATCATTTGGAGTTGCCTTGAAATTGGGAGTTTTCTAGACTAATTTCAGAGGTCTGTAATGTAAGCATAGTTAGATATGTGATTAGGGAAATTCAGTGAAAAATCACCTTAGGTTACATGTGCAGAAACAGTAAAATTAGTGGGATTTGTCTTGTGAGCACAGAACATTTAGTTTTTATTTCCAATTAAATGGTCTTTTGCTTTGTCCCTATGTAATGAAATGTCCAAAATTTAAGGTGTATTCAGGTGACTGCAGAGCCCCCACATGATGAAGTCCAGGCCTATTAAAGCATATGTTGTATCACAGTGTGGAAACTTAAACACTGTGTGCTCCCTTTCTAAATGTCTCAGTTGCATTTTGATTGCCTGAAATTCCTCAATTAATTCCAAGACTACTGTGTGTACATATGGACTGGCTGTCCTGTAGGTTCACTGTTCACAATGTAATTAAAACATTCTCCTTCCCTGGAACACAGCTACTAGATGTGCTTGCAAGTTGGTCATTGTTGCCCCAGCCAAGTTTGCAATGATTTCATAAAGAGATAGTGAGGATGGTTTGAGGTCTACATTGGAAACATGGTACTCATCAGTGTGCTATATTAAGGGCCGGGTCACTGCCAAAAAAAAGAAAGAAAAAAAACCATAGTACTTTATTGTAACTGAAATAACTTTATGCTGTGTGGGTCTCCTGCGGTGCTCTGGATAAGTACAGATGTTCCTCTGAAATGTCAGTACTTACCTACCGCACTACAGTCACATCCCATAATTCTCATGTTTCTTTCAGTACTTCATATCTGCAAGCAACTTACTGCCCCCATCTTCAGGAATGTGTGCCCAGTGCACTGGGCACACATTCCTGAAGATGGGGGCAGTAAGTTGTTATTGGAAATGCAAGATTCTAATTCTTATTTTGTCTGTTCGCAGATTGGGAGAACACAAGGACAATTAAGGATGTTCTCGCACTGCAGAGGATATGTGCAGGGTCCCACAAAAAGTGGCGCGTTTCGAGATAGTGCGCAATAAAATCTTCAAATTTCAACAGCAACACACACCGTGAACTGAAGCCATCCTTCTCCTTCCTCATCATGCACTTTGTGTTTGCTCTCACACACAGGTGTGATTACACTTCATCTTTAATAGAAATACACCTTTCAACTGCAAACTGTGTTGTACACTTTGTGTACAATGTAACACTCAGGTTGTAATTACATTTCATCTTTAATAGAAATACACTTTTGAACTGTAAACTGCATAATGTTGTATGACTACATGTTATAGGAGCATGTAGTTGTACAACATTGTAAAGCTCTAAATACACGAAGTGTATTTGTTGTGGTTTTCTTGTAGAAATTGAAGTGCATTATGCGCACTATCTTGAAATGTGCCACTTTTCCCTGGCACTGTGCACATATCCTCTCCAGTGTTGACACATTGTTACCTCCCATCCTCCTCCCTGAAAAGCAAAACAAAAATCAGCTGTTAATTTTCACATTAGTCATTACAAAATGTCAAACTGAAAAAAAAAATTAAAACTTCAACATAAACTTGAAGGCAGTTGGGTTTGAACCTCAGTTCTTCTGAATACCAGCCTAGTATGCTAACCACAAGACCACAGCAGTGCAACTATGTATGACTGCTGTTGAACTTGGCTTAAGTTGTGGCCTTTGTACTGCCTTATAGGAGTCATGGGGCTGCTGTCTTAGTCCTGTGACCCCTGATGATCTGTTCTCCTGCATACGCTCTGTCAGTTTCCTAGTGATTCTGTTTTCTTCTTTGTGAATGATTTCTCCCTCACCCCTTTGTGTTCTGTGGTGGTCACTATAGAGCACCACAGAACACAAAGGGGTGAGGGAGAAATCCTTCACAAAGAAGAAAACAGAATCACTAGGAAACTGACAGAGTGTATTCAACACATCATCAGCCAACCAAGACAAGAGCTCCATGTAACTGACTCCTTGTAATGCAGTATAAAGGGAATTTGCATAGCACTACAACAGCAGTCACCACTAGTTGCAGCCATGCTCTAGTGGCAAGCACACTAGCCTACTATTCTCAAGAACTGAGGTTCAAACCCAACTGCCTCCACCAATATTAAAATAAAGTAACAACACAACTACCAATGTAAAAATTTCAAAATAACATAAACAATTTTACTTTCTATACAGACATATCTACAAGCAGAGCGTGGGATAATAACTTATTTTGATTATGAAACTTCTACATGTTCAATCCTAACCAAAAGTACCTACACACTTCTGAGACTGTCTTTAGTTTGTGACAGAAACTAAATAGAACTAAAGGAGAAGCTAAATTCATTGTCAGTTAACAGGTCAGACACCATATAAAGACTGAAGCTGAAGTACTATGTAGGTTATCCCACAGGTATACAAATTTTCCAAAAATCTACAAGTCACAAGCAAGTTCCATACTGAGGACTCGTAAGTATTAGGTACCACTGTAATAAATGTAGTCACCTGGGATTTGTGCACCCCTGGGTTATCCAGCTCTTGCTACTCCCCCTCTCCCTTCTTGGCTATGTAGGCCTACTCGGCACTTGACCCTACTGCCTTTCCAAAAAATGACTACTGGTGATACCGGCTCAGCTCCACTGACTAACAGTCATTCTCTCAAACACAGACGTGAGGATCAGCTCTGGCAACAGGAGTCTCCAGCTAAGACTCCTACACTTGTCCCTCTGTCTAGGATACCTTTGTAGCCCTGCAGAGTTGCTCAGATATCTGGCTTGAACCTCTGACCTGCTTTACCCATTTTCCACTTGTATCACTTCACACACCTTAGCCACTTTGTCCTCTCTTGCTGAACTTTTCAGGCCCTGAGCTACAGTATGAGCTATGCCCAGTCCTGCTCAGACCCCTTTGTGTGCCACACTACCTAGAAGCATCGCTGGGCACTTCTCACCTACTCAGACCTCATCAGTCTGCCTAATAACTTGTCTGGGCCACGCTGATGATTAGCTGAATACCCTAACTCAACAGCCCCCCCCCACCAAGTCTGCTCAGACACAGCCTGAATCCTCTACCAAGCAGTACAACTCAGCCCACACATGCTGGGACCCCTGGCGCACTGGATACACCCATGCCCTGTTTGTGCCCCTACCTGACATCTTACTACAATGGTGAACACTGACAACGCACATACCTTTAACACTGGGCTCCTCACAGATCGTGCACAGCTGATGACACAGACAGAAAGGAAGTTAGCGCACGGTCCTTCTTCACACAGGAACTGGACACTGTTCGTCATTGGTGACAGCATATCCTTCACCAGTGTTACTCCAGGACTGTCAAGAAATGGTAACAATCATACAACAGTATACACAATCAACAATCCACCTATCAGACTAAGGCCAGTGAAAGAATGAACACATGTGGTGTCAGTTTAAGTTGTCTGCTAGCCCACCTTACCTACACTGCATACCTTCCTTTTGTGAACATCAGCAGCAAACCAAGAATGGAAACACATATGTGGGACAATAGTCAAAATGAAAGGGGGGATGGTAGGGCTAAAGGCAGGTAGTTGATAGGGTGATGTGGTGGGATGGGGGGTGTTCATTTGTTTCCTGACTTAACACTAATATCTGTAACAATTTAAAGTATGTATGAAGCAAGGCACTGAAATAAAACCCCCTTTCTTGAGGGTGTATTACCCAACCTTTATGGCAACTCAAGCTGGCATGATTTAAGACTTCCAAACAATGCAGATTTACTGCATAATTTTGATGCGACATGACACGTAACTTTACTACAGAAGGCCCTCCTACTTGGTACATAGTAATGTGAAAGGACAATAAACCTGAAGTCTGACCTGATGCAATCTGTGAAGGTGGTATATTGGGAATGGTGTCTCTTTGTGCCCTTCTACTCCAAATCTGACAGGCATTCTTTGCCACTTGCAACAGCAACTCCTTTACTGATACCTCTACTGAATTCTCAGCAAACAGGAACAATTACTGTATAAGCTCATAATATGGCAAGTGTTGATTATTATCGTGTCTCAGACGTATATGAGACATACCATATATACAAAGCTTTTAATGATCACTGTCATTGTTACATTATTATACTTTATTTAATATTAATTTTTGGTTTGATCCATTTTTTTTTGTCATCACAAACAAAATTACTCAAAAGTAAACACAAAAAGTAAGTGATATAATTATCTTAAATGAACAAAGGTATATTTATTATTACTGGCCTTTAAATTTAAACAACGTATGACATCAAATGATAATGAATAACAAAATCAAAAGGAATGAGTGGCCTAATCTGAGGTATGATCTCAACATTTGTCTGTGGTAATGAGGAACACCACAGAGAACCTGTCAGGATCACCAGCCTGCAGGCTGAGATTTGAACTCAGAATCTTGCGAATATAAGGCAGAAACAGTGTCCATTACATCATGACATTCCGTCCTGAACAGCACGAAAATGAAGTTAATTTAAGCAGACAAATTTATAAGAAAATACACTTTTTAAGCCACCAAAAAGACTGACCAGCATTTTCTGATTGTTTGAAGATAAACATAATGATCAGCCTTATGTTCTGTATGTGGTGTAATCTCTATTTAATGATTCACCAAGGAAATGGTTCTTCTTATACTAAAATGAAGTTTCCACTGTATGAGGATTATGCAAAATTACATCAACTGTTCTGCTTATTATACGACTACTGTATAGAATTCTGATAAAGTAATTTATGTACAAAGCAGTGTGTTTATGTGACTTGCCAACTGTGCCATAATGATCTGTGGCACAAAAAACGTAACAATGTTGTTTCAACCACAACCGTACTAAGTCAAGGTATGAGTTCTGGAAGGTCTAAAATTTTTCACACCAACTGTGTCTTATTTACTAAATTCAAATTCACTAAATATGGGCAAATATATTTATATGACTTTGGCTGGGACCCTGGCTGCTGGTCACGCTGCAAGTCACGCACTGGTGAGAGTCGGGGGCACAGGCTTCCAGGGGAAGTGGGAAAGAATTTGAGTCTTCCCACATGCGTGTGACGCTTTAGCGACACTTGGATATTTCTCTCTGGGCTCGGGCAATCTGGACCCAGAGGTTACTAGGAAAACTCATCCAAGATGAATCCTGGCCTTTAGTAAGGTTGTAGGACTTGGATAACATTCCCTTCTAGACAGAAAAGGTTAGAGATGAGGCAGCACAATGAGCCTGTTAATAAAAAGGCCTACGTACATCGGGCCTTTAAGGGCTCGAACCCATTATATTTTCTATTCTATTCCTCTATTCTTGGCTGGGACACAAAGTATTGACTAAATATGGGATTTCACTGTACACTGTCAACTTTCTATTTTGGTCCTATTACATTCACCCTTGTACACCCATCCAGTGGTATAGTGTCATAGTTCACTGCATAAGCCACACCATCGCGTACTTCAGATGTCAGTTACCATTCTGACACTGTGCCACAGTAAAAAAAGCCTCTACAGTGAAGTAAACCTCATAAAAGGCTTCACAAATCATATCAGATTCCAATCTACTATGTATGTGCAATAATTTGAATGCTGTTTAACATATGGTAAACACCACCTTATCTGAAAATGTCTGGCTAAGGGCACTTATTTTGTGTTGTGCCACGCATGGCTTCTGACACACATTTGCAGGTGGGAGAATAACTTACCATTATCTCCGCTACCCCACTTGTCTGAAACCCACTACCACACCCACACAAAATTCATAACAATTCTATGTCTGTGCAGTCTCCCAAGTTATAGACAAACAAGATCATACACTGAGTGTCAGTTCACTAGCAACACAAACTGCAACTTAACATGACACACACCTTTACTAAAAGCCCTCTGTGGATGATGTGCATCATGGAGGGGAACTTCTGCATCTTGTCAGACCTGACATTCTCCTGAAGATTACCGTCTTCTGGTTTGTGACGCCGTGTGGTCTGGTAGCACAGTACCAATGTTCCGGGGAAACCTTCTGCCTCCCTCATGGTCTGTCTCTACCAGACTACACTGCGCTGCAGCCCACAAGACAGCAATCCTCCCTCGTCCTCCTCCTGGTCACCGAGGTCCCAGAAGATGCTGTGTAGAAGCAACGACCACACTCTCTTTCTGCCACTTGGAATGCCATTTTGTCACTGCTGCCTGTCAACAAGAAGTACATTATTTTAAATTATAATCAACCTCCTAGACTTCACAATAGTCTGTGCTGCAAACAATACAACTCAGTAACATTACAACATTTCACGTACGTACAGCTGCCCCCACGCTTAATTAAGCACCACATCATGGAGGTACAGGGGGAGTGAAGGTATAGCTCCACACATTCTTAACACTGACACTTTATACACGAGTGGTTGGCTTCACAGCCCAGCCACTTTACCACAAGCACCAACTGAACAGGAGGCTGGAAGAGCCTCAGAGATGATCTAATATGCTGTGGAGAGGAGATGTCTCCTTCTCCTGCCACACGTTGAACCATAATTTCTTGCTCATGAAGCCTATAGCCCACTCACTAATCTCACAGAGCTATTCCAGTTCCATTTCATGTAAGTTATGTTACTCAACACACAGCACAGTCCTGCTTGCAAAACATGCAGTAGCAATCTGAGGACTCATGCAGATTCAATGGTATCCCAATGCATGCAGGGAAAAAATAATTGTCTTATAACTAATGCCATGAAGCAGACTCCTTCTTACTCCTCTTCCTCAGCCAGTCAAAAAATTTCCCACACTTTACGGAACATGACATGTTCATCACACTGTTTACTTCAATTAGTTGTTCTGATCTACTGATATGCATTGTTTGCAGTGTCAAATGGTATAATGATTGTCATCATCAGCAACAGGGTACAAGCTGTATTCTGGCTTCATCTTCAGTGTTGGTATCTCCATCTTTAGTGTTGGTATCTCCATCTTTGCCTTGGTTGGCCTAAATTTCTTCTGCTGCATGATTCATATTCACATACTAAATGTTGCGTCCACTTACACAATGATTTCATTCAAGCTATACATAATTACTTTAACTTAATTCATGTTACTTTATATCCACATGGGACATGCTGAACAACAGGATGACTCTAATAATGCAATGGAAAGGATGTGGAATGAAATTTTCCATTCCTCTTCTCTAAAGCCTCAGTATTTTGGCAATCTCCTTTCTCAACTGATGGGGCAAAGTAGGTAATCCTACTCTGTTGGGCTTTCTGTTACAGTGAATCTCAAGCTATCCACCATTTTATTACATTAGGAATGTCACTCTGCTGGACCTCTGGGCACAGTTACATTTAAACACTAGGGAATATGAGATAAATTCTCCCAAGGTTGTAATTTTTAATTTTTTAACTAACAGGTGCTGAGGATATCTTGGGGGGGGGGGGGATTTGTTAGTTTGTGAAACAGACCACTAAACTCCATCTATCTAATTCCAACATTAGGAATGCACAGACCATTACCTCCAGTCTCCCTCCCCCACATTCCTTTACAACATTCCGCAAAACCGGAAAAACTTCATCCTGATACAAAATCGAATGCCCAAGTTTTTGTTGCTTCTTATTTAAAATCACGAGAAATTTAATACTTATTAACAGTTTATTTAAAAGTATAAAAAATGTCCTAGTTTACTTTTCAACATACGACAGTAAAAGTGATACCAAATTGCTGGATGCATAATAAGTGCAATAATCAGGCCATAGTGCATTTCCAATGAATTTCAAATTAATTTCTTTTAAAAATGTTCCACAAAGTGTGCCTACTAAGTAATATCTAACAGACGACACAAGGACACGGTAAAAATTTCTCACTGTATGATGCGGTGACACTACTTGAGATTTATCCTAACGATGCTAGCTTCGACAATACAGCATTAGATATTACCCCAAAACGGTTTATCCCCCCCCCCCCAACGCACACATCGCCAAACCATCATAATTCTTTGTTACATTTTTCGACAATGAATGCCAATTATCGAGGCAAATTCTTGTACACAGTAACTGCCTTGTTTGCGTCATGATATGAACACTTTAATCGTAGGTGGAAGATTTTCAAATCCACAAACACAAACATTACAACACACATCACTTCATTCTTACCTACAAAATCATAATTTCTTGAACTTTCTAAACGTATTATTTACACAATACACGACATACAGAATTATTTTAATATTTTCATTACGAGTACCACTTATCCTTTCCTTCGGCACTCAAAATGGCTGCCCTTGCTTGTATAGGATTAACATTGCAAGCATATCACCCAACACGCTTTACCATTTCTAATAAACAAATTACCGTAACAAACGCCACTTCACTCTTACCTACAAAATCAAGAATACTCAGTCTTCCTGAACGTATTTCCATTATTCAAATAACATAAAACACCCATATTTTTAATATTTTCAATTAACACATCCTTCTTTCTACCATTCAAAATGGCTCCCGTCGCTACTCTTGGTCACGTGTTAGGAACGTAAATCGCAGTAACCATGATGTACACATGATCATCAATGCTATTTACTATCCGTGACTGATATAGCCATGGATCAGATGTTGCAGCGAACGGCAGAAAGGGAAACTGCTTTTTCACTTTCACAATTTGTTTGTCCCTCCTAAACCCAATTTGCACTTGAACCCCCGATACTGAAAAGGGACTTAACCATCTTTAGGGTATAAGTACCCTCTAGATCAATTCTGGCGTGCTGCAGGGTGACCTTTAATTATAACCTGCATGGGCTTGCATGTTCTGTAAAATCAGCTGACACCATGTGAATGTTTTATCACGAACACCTCCCCCCCCCTCCCCCCCAATTTTTCAATTTCGCTGTCTTAGTCCATACACCATGAAACACAACTGTAGACATAATTCCACCAGTATTTTTCTTGCATAACATGTTTGAAGCATATCCTGTCTATGGGACAAAATAGGATACAAACAATTTTTGGTACAAGCAATCCCATTAAAGGCCTGGATAGGGCTGGTACAGCTTTAACCCTACAGTGCCAGCCTCGGTTCAGTTTGGTCATGAATACATTTAAAGTTACTTAACTTAAACCCCACCATCATTAAAGGATCAAGGCTTTTTGCTTCTTCAGCACCAAGCATACTATATGACACACATCAATGTATTTTATAAAAGCTTCTGCATGTGTGTAATGTTGCTTGATTAACATTTTAATTTCTAGTTTACTTTCAGTAACATTCTCATTTATTGAAGAAAACTCTTTTATTTGATGAGATCTTTTTGATGATTAAAATGCAGACGGCACTCTTCTGACTTATGACATATTGCCATCTTGTAAAGTTATCAAACATTTTAGATGAACCTGCTGTCTCCATATTCAGGAATATAACACTCTGTGTTATGGTAGGTGTTTATCAGAGAAATCTGCTGCAATCTAGTTTTTCATCAGTATTAGTTTCTTGGTGTGGCCTAATGTAAGAACAGCTTCATTCTCTACTGTGCCAAAATCTGGTAGGTTGCAATTAGCCTGGAGGCTGACTTGTACACACATTGTTCACTCTGCCCATTTTGATTTCCATTTTAGGCCAGTTATGCCATCTGAACACAAGGAGTTAATGTTTGCATGCCCACTACAGGAAATTCTTCTGAAGGACATTCTGAGAGCTGGGACTGCTCTATGTGCTATAATGTCTAAATAAAGACATGATTATGTGATTCTTCAATTTTCTTTTTTCCAGACTTGTATTCTGTGTACCTGAATAAGGAACTTCTGCTAGGAATACAGGATTTTAAAATTAGAATTGACTTAGGTAACATTCTGGTTACAATTTCATGTTTTATGTTATGTTCGAAAAGCTTGCCCAGGAATTGACGGCATGAACACGGGTATTTAAACATGACTCCATTTTTAAAGTAAGGATTCACATCTGTTAAATTTCTTGAAGGTTACATCAAGTGTTTCAAAAAGTGGCTGGAAATGTGGTATCAATGTTTATTTATGGCCTTATGTAAAAAAGGATCTAAGAATCGATCAACACAGCTAAAACCAAAATTGCTGATCAATGGTCCACATACATTCTGTATCAAATTGCACCAAAATCTGATTGACAATTTATGATATATATAATATACAATTATGACTCATGTACAGAGGAAGCTTCACTAGGGATCAGCACACCTGAAAACCAGGCTTGACAACTTTTAGTGAAAGTCTCCAATGTCAAATTTAAAAAAAAATGGTTTTGACAGTGACATAATGTCACATATACATAGATAGATATGACCTAAACAGGTCATTCTGATTTTTACTTCACAAACAATGTCTAAAATTACCTGTCCAATTACAAAGTGTCTTCTCTACTACACCTAGGAAGACAAAAGAGCTCTGACAGAGCTAAAAATATATATATTTCCTCTCTTATCTGATCTATTTACTGTATCTTACAAAGATTTCTTTTCATATTTAACATGACACACAACTTTCTTTAATAACTGTTGTTATGAACTGGTTCTAGAAGTTAATCATCCACATTTTTAATGTCAGCATAAAATATAAGAACTGACCTTACTACAGTACAACAATTCAAATTGAATCCCATGCACTAAACTGACGACCGGTTGGTAAATGCAGCACAGAGTGTATTGAGTGTAGCATCACTGGCGTGCACGTTCAGACCCTTGAGATAGTGAAAGAATCTACTGTGACGCTTTGTGTTGCAGGCAAGGCGATCATGTTCACAGCGACTCACAGCACGCAGCATTGGGATGTAATCAGAAGCTAAAGAATGGTGATAGGGATGACACCAAAGTGGCACTGCAGGTAACACTGTCTTCTCTGCTGCATGCTGCACTGAACGCCACCTGCAACATTATAAATGTACTCAAATGGCACCTGAAACATTGCATGCTTCAATGTGAGGACACAACACACTGATAATGGAAGGCCTCTAGGAGGACCCCATGACAAAGTATCACAAGCCTGGTCTCAAGGAAGAGATAATTTTGAATGGAACAGACTGGGAAAAACATGTTTCTAAAAAGTAAGACCATTAAAAGAGGACATTTAACACTATGGAAAACTCTGTGTGTATCCACAAATGCAGAGCTAATAAATAAGTCATCATGCCACAAAATAACAGAATGTATGTCGCTGTGATGTGTGTCTGTTACATATATTTTCAGATGCTTCACTTTCACCTTATAAAAAAATGTTGTGAGTCTTCTTTAAAGGTCCTTGGTTTAAAGCTTGGCCCTGATACCAGCTAACAGTCAGAGGATACCATAATTTTCCCCATCCCTTTCAAACACTTGGTTGGACAGTATCTGAAAAGAGGCTACTATCACCCTCTCTCAATTCACTTACCACAACCATCCTACCATTCAGCAACATATAACCTATGCAGTTGATACAGCTAATGTTGTCACTGGATACATAATGAAAGCTCCATTCATTTGGAAACTTGAAAGTAACAGATCGACTTAATCCCTACAGTCACTTCCCCTTCAGGGAAAATGTTGGGTGAGTCACAGAGCACTCTGGACATTAAGGCAAATACAAGAACTCTACTAACTGCACCACCTCAGCTCATGTGGCTAACAAAGCATAATTAAATAACACAGATACCAAATTATTTGCCATGCGCACTTACCTCAGTTCTTGCTGTGTTGGCTTTGTGAATGTCATTCTAGCACCTTGTACACCAACTTGGCAGCCTTTAGCTTCCTGAAGATTTGTTCTGCAATTATGCACATTGCCCTCTAGCAAATAATGACAGAGAATCCTTGAGACTGTTTCTCCCACCACTGACACTGGACATCTTCATTCAAAGACACTCCATCCTTTGGAACTTGATCCCAACTCCTACAAGAAGGCTCCCTACTATCACCACCACCACCACCAGATGACATAATATCCAATGCAGACATTGCCTCCATAAATTGAGACATGCAATCTACCTCCACTCTGACTACAACAGTTTTTCCCTACTCTTTGTACTTTCAAAAGTTCACAAACTGTATTTCCTGTACTTTCACTGTCACCACCAATCCTTTCCATAAGAAATTCTTCATTACTACCATTACCAACTTCACCAAACACTTTATCCACTAGAACTACTTTATTCCTTCCTTCTCGCTCTGATACTGTCATACTGCCAAAGTCTGTTTCTTTCGTTTTCATCTCTGCAGAACCCACTTTCACAACATAATCCATCTCATCACAAGCTATCCTAGCCGCACACAAAGTCCCATCTCCTCCCACATCATCATATGGCTGAATACAAATTCTATCCTGATACAAACTTTCTGGTATGGATAACAGTGAAGCCAGATTCCACCAAACACGACCCAAATCCAACGGAAATGGTACCCGACAAGTTGCAAAATATTTCTCACCGTATTCTGTAAATACTTCAACACACATAGCATGTTCAGTGACTCTGACTGCGGTGTCATCTGGTTCATCACCAGAAATATAACTCAAATTTGAAGATTCGTCTGCTGTATCAAGTGCAGGGAAGTGACAAGCTACAGAGTTTCCTGACAGCGTGTTATCACAAATACTGGCAGTATGTGGGAAGTCGTTTCCACCAGTTAACACAAAGAACTGTAACTGCAGCAAAGTCTGACGCACGTCACCACAATTCTGATCCAGCAACCTTTCAATTTCTGCACGTCTCAACCAGACACCTTCCAAAATGCATATCAACTGCAGCCATACACCTGGAAACGAGAGAAAAGATTATTTAACTGTATACATGTTACTCATATCACAGTTATCTTCAAGCAGTAAAAATTAAATCTTAATTCATAGTCTTCTGACTGAGAATAAGAGATTCAAGGAAAACTGCTGCTTGCAACATCCATTAAGCTACATCATCTGGGCTATTTCAAGTACTAGAGTTGGTAGCCCTGTTTAAATTTTAAAGTAACAGTTTACCATCTGGGAATATGGGATTTAAATTTGCTGGTTCTGTGCAGTTGGAATCCATATTTAAACTTGGGAATAATTATGTTAGTACTGAACAATGTAATGCTCAACCAGTTGGACCACGTGCCTGAGCTAATGCAATAATGCAATGCATATTCTATAAACGTTAATTGTCAAAACTGAGAAGATCATTAGACAATACACTTACTCATTCTCCTCGATGAAGGTGCACTGAAATTCAGAACAAGATGGAGATCCATAAATCGTGCCAAATGGGGGCAATGTGGGTCGTTTGTGACCAGTATCACTGGTCGCTTTGATGAAGCTACCAATGAAGTCACTGCAGATACAAAACCATCTTCATCTTCATATACCACATCCACCTGAACAAGGGATATATTTGTAAACCATTAAACTCAATAAGAATTGTTCTGCTTCTACTTCTACGCCAATTAAACCTTTCATCTTTTTTACGGTGTGTCTGTTACAAAAAGCTGTATTTTTAGTTTAAATCAGACTACTTGTTAATACAAGCCTTCACATAACTTCTCTGTACTAGACAGCAACAATCGACAGTTGAAATGACAGATCAGACGGCAGCACCTATCTGTTATTGAAAAAGAAATACAGTATGAAAAAATATATGGCAGTCATTCCCTAACTTACGAGTGTAATATGGATGTGACATGAATGGAAGGTTGTATGTGATAAAAGAAAAATGAGATAAAAAACTAGTGACTGTAAAACATTACACACTTGCAGTTCAGAACCCACAAAGGAAAAACCAAGTGCTTGAACAAGACACCATTATGGATTTCTCACACAAACCCACTCTTAACTTACCCCTTCCACTAAAATAATTGACACCTTTCTGGCATTATGTTCATCCCCGTCCTGTTTTGTCACAGTAGTGTCTCCAGTAGCCTCTGCAATTTTAAACATACCATAAGGATACGCACACACACCTGTCAGTTTGACACTGGTACTGACTGCACTTACAACACAAATCAAAATCTTAAATTTCAGATTCAAACAAATCTCAGTGAAGTGCCAGAGAGGCTAATATTCTATTTACATCATAACTAAGTCCACAACAGAGTCCTGCTTGAGAATCTATAGTGGTTTGGCTAATTACAAAATTCTTTAGCCTCACACGGAGTCCTAACATCCATTACCACACCTACCAAACCCCAACAGTGGACCCTATGCCGAGAAAATGTAGCCAGTATTCTACCTCGCGTCCTTTTCTGAATACTCACTTAATTTCACCTTCCTTGACTTGGCAGGCCCTCCTTTGGAGAAGAAATCCAACCCACATGAGGCAGGTTCTGATAAGGTCTTTACTTGGTGAGACTGAGTCGCCTCTTGAAGCTCTAACAGTATCCGTTTCCCATTGCGTTTTGATGAAGTATTGATCTCCAGCACCTGTACCAAACACAGAAAATTACAGGGGAACTTCCATTACATGCTTTTTTATTTAACACTTCGCTGTTCCATTTAAAACACTGGTCAGTGGTGCCATCGGCTGTTCTTTCAGGATATTTGAATTTCAAGGTTTTATTATGTTGTAGTACATAAACGAGGTAAACCCCTTTCAATTTCACTACATTATGAGTTTGCAAGGGATTAGGGTCTTCCCTGTTTTCTCATTCAATTTCTATGATCATGGCTCATTACCTTGGCGATAAATGTCTTCATGTTAAAGTTGGTAGCATTATATACAAGCTGAGAAGTATCAATATAAATGGCTGTCGATGGTACACTGTTCTTAAAATTTCAGGACCAGTGAATAAGTGCCTTTCAACCTGCATGGAACAGACACTATATGGGAATACGAGGATTCCATACAGGGTAAAAAGCATCTAACCAAAATCAGTCCAGCCTCAACATACACCAAACCACTCAAACTATAAAATATTTTAATTACTACTTTCCCGTTCCTAATTACTATTCTCCAGCCTAAGTTTCTTGTACATTATTTCCTTACTTCTCACTTATTTAATTAAATTTAACATGGTATTTCATAACTTTCATAAGCCATTTTCAATGTAATTTATCTTCTTTTATCTCAACTTTGCAAATGAAATGCAATGTATCCAGTACAAAACTGTGTACTAAAAACATTTTGATAAATGATTACTAATATTTTTGACAGTTAAAAACACAGAAAAATTTTCTGGAGAAGGGATGGAGATTTCTGAAAGATCAGAATAGGGTCACAACACAAGAAATGTTAAGAATCAATGTCTATGATAACATCCACATCTGTCTGAGGGAATGGACAAACACACAGTTTGACAGAATTCTGAAGAGATTACTCTCTTCTTTTAGAATCCTAAGAAGTCCCATTTTCTTACCTTATAGCCCAGTTCATTAGCTACTGCATACACAGCAGATGTCTTCCCACAACCATAAGGACCAACCAAAATTGCTGCATTATGTGGCAAATTCCTAGTCCTGCTGTCATTTGTGTCACTGTCCATGAACTCATCTCCACTGCTCGAATCTGACAAAAGTAAATATCATTATGGGAACATGGACATTTAACATATCTGATTTCACCCTACAACATATTTGTCTCTTTTGTTTTCTACACTAACAATTCCATGCAAAATGTAGGTATAAAAAGGTCAGCTCATGGGTTGGACACAACTGGTCATGAAGAGATGTCATATATCAAGACCTCATAAATAAACTTCACATAATTCTGCTTGGATGTGCAGCAAAGGTGCACACCTTTTTGATAGAGAATGGTGGCGAGCTTTATGTTTCACCTAGTCCGGTTTATGAGATATGCTAGAATGCCAACTGTTGCTAACCTGTGAATTTCCTGTCCTGCATTCTCATGTTATACAGCCCTGTTACTGTTTACATTGTTAATAACATTTATGAAGGCTGTGTCCATAAGATGTATCTAAAATGCATGTTGTTAGAAGCATCAACATATGCATCATATCAGACATTTTAAGAAAACAAGGACAAAAATAGGCGCCTCAGCTAAGGTTGGGTCATAGACATAATGAACAAATTCTCCCTCACACACCTGTTTAACATCACCTTCCACTGCATGCTTTGCCCCACACCCACCATATTCTGGGTTTCATTACATTTGCAGGCAATTGGGCATATGCACACATGCACATGCTCTCTCTTTCTCTCTACATTCTCAGTCTCGTTGGAATACCTGAACCTGTTATGAGATTTAATAAAAAAATCAGGTTCATCTCCTCCTGAGGCCACAAAATGAGTAGCGCTTATGATGGAGTAGACGAATGCAGTGTAGGGAGGGTGTGACAAAAAGTAGCAAAGAACACCCAAACCCTGACTTTATTCTTTCCATGAAGAATATACGAAGAACGTCCAGAAAGTAAAGATACAAACGCAATCAAATTTTTTAACAATATTTATTAATAAAATCGAGTGAAAAAACTCTTAACACATACCTTTAGCTATTTTTCAACATAATCACCAACTTTGTCAAGGCATTTGTTTATTCTGGGTACGAGTTTTTGTATTCCGATGTCATAGGACTCCGCCACCTGTGCACGCAACCAAGTAGTGACTTTGTTTTTCACATCTTTGTCTGCGTGACACTTCCGGCCGCCCAGATATTTCTTTACATGCAAAAACAAATGGAAATCGCTGGGAGCGAGGTCTGGGCTGTGAGCGGGATGGTCTAAAACTTCCCAGTTGAAACTCTGCAACAATTGCTGTGTTGCTCTTGCGGTGTGCGCCCTTGCGTTGTCGTGCAGTAAGCAGACACTGCATGTCAGCATCCCTCATTTCTGTTCTGAATTGCACGTCTAAGCCTTTTCAGTGTTTCACAATATGCCGCAGCATTTATGGTGGTCCTATGAGGCATAAAATCAACCAGACAAACAGAAGACAGTTGCCATGATTTTCTTGGTTGAGGTTGACGGTTTGAATTTCTTTTTTGTGGGAGAATGAGTGTGGTGCCACTCCATCGACTGTTGTTTGCTCTAAGGTGTGTGGTGAAACACCCACGTTTCGTCCCCTGTCACTTTGGAGTCCAGGAACTCATCACCTTTTTCTGAGTAGCACGTGAGAAACGTTAGTGCAGCACCCATTCGGTTTTTCAGTCAACATTTTTGGTACCAACCGTGCACACAGCTTGCAGTAGTCTAACTTCTCTTTCACAATCTCATGAACCAACAATTTGGACACTTCAGGGATCATTTCATGCAGTTCATTGATCGTCACACGCCTGTCAGCACGAATGTTTTCTTCAACTTTTTGAACAAGATTAGCGTTTATCAAAGATGGCATACCAGTCCTTTGTTCATCATGAACGTCTGTTCTTCCTGCATTAAATTCAGGACACAACTTTGCCACATTCTGCCTGTTCATAACATCACCATAAACACTAACAATTTGACGATGAATTTCAGCTGGAGCTTCTCCTTTCGCGTTGAGAAATCAAATAACAGAATGCACTTCACACTTGGCGAGATTTGGAATTGACACGTCCATTTTAAACTCGCAAAACACACAAACACGTTGCTGAAACCGACTGCAATGACCGCAGCGGAATGAGCAGGAGTATGCTAGACACAACAGTGTTTCCACCTTCGCAGCACTGATTTCCCTTCCCCTCCCACCCATGTTGTATCTTTACTTTCTGGATAACTCTCGTAGTAAGATATAACATTCCTCTGTGAAGCAGGACATGAGGTAAGTCCCAGCATACTCAGCATTTTCTGAATAAACAATGTGTGAAAAACTACAGTAGCCAAAAATAAAATATAAAGAGACAAAACTCAAATCTGGGCAAAGACCCCAGGTGTTGTGAATTTTGAGGAAACCGATACAAGTAAAGAACAAAAATCTTTTTACCTTTTCTCTTACAACCACCTTTCTTGTCCCTGTGCTGCACCTCATCACTGTAACATTTCCAACCCTCCAACCAAGTTTTCAACTGATCTATGCTATGTCCATTCCCAACAAGATCACCTGCAGTGGTTGGTTTATATTTCTCTGTCCACATGACACATGAATTAAGATTACAGTTCTCCAACTTCTCTGCAGTCTGTGTATGTGACCTTGAACCTCTGCTCTTTCTGGCACTCCTCTTCTTCTGTTTAACACATTGTCCCCACACATTTCCTGTAAACTTTTCAACATCCTGTATGTATTTTGAATATAGCCGTCTAAAGTGTCGATAAATGGGAAAATCTGGTGACTCCAATTTCAGCATCTGAAGCAATTTCCGATAACATGTAATCCGCGTTGGTGGTGAAGGCTTCGTGCAAGTACAGACTGAATCGGTCCTGCGACAGTTGCTGAAAGTGCCCAATTCAAGTGATTCTGTCTGCTTGAATGTAACAAAGTAGACTCAGTCTGTGTGGTTTGAAGAGGCAGTTCTACTAATGGCAAACTCCATACATACAGTTGATCCTCACGTTGCTGAACATGGGACACAGGGGAAAAATAAAGTGACATTGTTCCTCCATGCTGTGGGAGAAACAAATACTTCCATTATCATCTCAATGACATATTCTAAATTTAAGCTTATGCACACCCATAACACGTTCAGTACTTCCACAAATACAGTGTGTACCACTATTACTTGCATAATCCAGGTTTTTTTTGGTAATTTTATGTTTAACTTTTACATATGAAAACTTTTTGAATGTTTATTAACACACAGACCATCTGACTCCAGTGGTGTCACACTACCACTTCAAGGCTTCAGTTACTTTCATATTGTTATTAATGGCAATGGTGAATTTAACCCATCAACTTACATCATACAGACAGAATTCCAAATTGTGCACCCAAATCACCCACCCCTTCAATAGATCTAAGATTTAGCAAACTGTAAGTACCAAATAATTTCAGTCAGTTATGGACAGTCTTTGAACTGCAGGCTTTCGTTTGTGCTTTTAATAAAAAGCATTCTGCCTTAAGGTCAACAATTTGCACAGCAAACAAGTGTTTATATTAAAAATCTGAAAAGTGGTAATTTGCAAAGGAATATAAAAGAGATAAAAAAGGTAGATAGACAAGGTAAAGCCTTCAGATATGGGGTGACCTCAGGTGGCATGACAGTCACACCAAAATTAATAAAAATAAAAAAAGTTTTGAAAGTTACCAGATGAGGACAGACATACAGATACACTTAATTCTAGACAGTAAGAGATCAGGTCATTCACCATTCTGTTGTAACAAGCACTTAAGAAATCCATCACATGTGATGCACTGGTATTTTAAAATGGGAAGCATACATATTTACGTATTTTCTCATTATTATGTTTTGTTACTTTTCTGGACCACATACCTCCGCTGCATATCCACCAGCTTCTTCACTGAATCAGGAAATCCACTCTTTAAGAAGTTCTGTCGTGCTTCAACAGTGGCTGCGTCAACTTTTGGTTTTCGCACACCTCTAGATCGTACAAACAGTGGTGCCAGTTTCACAACATCTGAAAGCATTCAACAGCATATAAATTGTAACCTGGGAAGGAGAAAAAAAAAAGCTCTTGCACCATATTTGTGGGCATAAACACAAAGTCTGACAAGCAACACAGCCAGACCCAGACATACAAAATGAATTTAAAGCACTTCAATATGGTACAGCTATTGATAACCCTGCTAGTCATAAGTATTGATATATAACAAAAAATATGAAATTCCAACTATGGTAAAACATAATATTGCAGTTTCAGGAAATGGGACATGTTTCTATGTAACATAATATTGTGGTTCCTGGCATCAATATGTTAAATATCACACAGGGAATTCTACATAAAATATAGCATAATTATAGTAGACATCAATCAGTGTTGACACTTTCAGATTACCCACCCTCTGATTGCATATGTGCATTCCAGCATCTCTAACATCAGTGTTTCTGACAAACAAAACACTCTTAACACTTACTGCAATTACAAAACAAATGAAATCACTACCACTGACACAAAACTATTAACTAACGAGGTCATATGACCTAACATGTGCCAATCGTGTGTTGCTAGTTGCTGCACAAGAACACTGATTAATTGTCAGACCTTGAAATAGAAAAACAACAACATGGAAACCTCTATAAATCATACTGTCTTAAAATAAAAAAGTCTCATTTAAAAAATTCTGTAAAATGGTATCACACCTCTTGAAGCTGCAAAAACTCCTTTTGAGATGTGAGGGTCTCACAATGATTAATATAAAGATTACAGTCACCTGGGATGTGATGCCATGTGGAGTGGTACATAGGTATCAGTATTACAGGTGAAGAGCGCTTTATCCCAAAGACAGGCGTAGCAGGTTCTTCTGAAATGTTGGCACCTGTGTATCAAATTACAGAGCACAACATCCCAGAAGACCATAATCTTCACAACGCTTTTTTGCCCAAGGCTTTCTGCCAACACTGTTTATCTCATCATGTGTATATCAATCAACCTCTAATTTCAGAACATCTAAAGACTGCTATTCTCCATCACAAACATCAGCTCCTCAACGATGCAACTACACTGCCAGCCATGTCACCACCACCACAGCCACACAATAAGGAGGCAAATGGCAAGATGTGCAGGTCTTCCCCAATACATACTACAAAGGACCAACAAAAATTAAAATAATGTAGTTCTTGGTAAGAAGACTTCCAACATAAAGCATTTAAGACAGGTATCTGCGCTACTTTTCAACATAAGTGCCTCAACTATTAAAGCATGTATCCCACCACACAATAAAATTATCCATACCCTTGCAGTAGAAGTGTAGGAGCAACCCAGATAGCTGACAACACACTGAACACTGAACACTGAACACCAATATCTGTGTCAAAAATGCCTTCAAGATAAGTGTTGCTTTTTAAGGCCAAACACATGACAATCAGAAGAGGCAGGCCCAGACTGTAGGGTAAATTTGCCAACACCTCCCACCATGTTGACAATACCTCCCTTACATTTCAAATATCCTTTGAGATGTTAATACCATCAGTCCAAGGTAAAAAAGTGTAAGTTGGAAAGTCCTTGGTATGCATTTAATATTCTCTCTACCCAACTTTTCCCTTTTTGGATCAAAATATTGTCCTGGGAACTGATTACATACGCAGGTTAAAAATGGCTAAAGGTTTTCCACTGGTAAATCACAGAACATAGCATAAACCATCTGTGCAGATTTCTGTTCAGTCCTGCACTCAGCAACATTTTTACCATTTGAATTGCTGTAAGGGCTCGAGCAATTGGTGATTTCTTCCGCTTCCCCTGCACTGACTTCGTCATCTTGGTTTCTCATTTGTTCCACATTCATACATGTCACTGCTGTCTTAGCATTCTGTAACTGTTCCCTTGCAGCCTTCCGTTGGACTGAGGTTTCACCGGCTATCAATTTCTCCTTTGTTATGAAAATACTGTCATCACTGCTGTCTCCACCTAATTTAACAGAAGTACACACAAGATTATATTCAGGACAAAGGAAGATGTCCCATAGATGGTTGAGATGGTGGTGCTCAAGACTTGTACTTTTGTGTCTACTGTTGTATTTCCCTCCAGTCTTCTCTGGCATTTGAACCAGGCCAAAGCACTTGCCACTACCAAAGGTTATCATGTGATTATCACTATCAATATTCTTGCAAACAGAATAGCTAGACTGGAGCAGAATAAACAAATGTTTCCTCTACAGTATTCTTCATTTCATGACATTATGAATGTTAACAAAGAAACACATAAGAACATAATTTATGACTTTGCAGTTTAGGCACACTGTGCTGAATTAAACACCACTACATAAAAACATATATGTTGGAGTGGAGGTACAGTTCCACTCTTTCACAGCAATAAACAGAAGTGAGTGGTCAGCTACACTCCCTGGTTTCTTAACCCCTGTCAATAGAGCCTATGGTACCCACTGAATAAGAGGGTGGGTGGGCTCCAGAACTGATCTGGACATTGTGCCAAAAAAAAAATCCCTGCACCCATTGGGAATCAAACCTCATTTCCCCAGCTGCCCAACCTGTAGTCTAGTGACTACACTGAGGTGACTAATGTATCTGCAATAAATGAACATGTGTGACAAAGCAGTATAAAATTCCAAGAAACATGTATGAAACTCACGTGTACTGCAGTGCAGTATAAATTACTGTTCAATCATAAATGTAACAAATATTGTACAGTCATGGCAGCTGCAGTTCCCATGTGTCAGCGATCAAAGTGCAAAAATGGCATTGTGCTATAGGACAAGGGAATTCAACTTAGAAAGGAACTCAGCCTCGACCATCAGCACTTCATCCCAACTGTTTCATCATGTACATGGGAACATCTGCAACATGACATCCATGATGAACACTTCTTGCAAAACACCTGATATTCCAGCCAGCTCTGATATATCCTAACAGTAAATATGACAGAAAGAACTGCAAAATGCAAGCAGACCCCCTTCATAAGAACAGTCAATAAAAATTAATAATGAGCCTAATTCCTGGGCATACAGAAAGGCCAAACAACTACATCAGGAATCTGACTTGACTTTTTCCAAGAAATTGGGCATGTAAATAGGACTCCGAGCCCATAAAGTATGTCATTTCAAAAAGTTCTCAAGAGATTAATACTAACTATCCATGGCTATCAAGCACAACAGTGATTCTTTTTGTGCTCACACCTATTTAAGCAGCAGTTCCTCTTGAAAATAAAGATGTTTCCACATATTCTTTTGTCCAGTGCCAAGCCTGTTGCACAAAACTAACACTACTGCTTTATACATGATACTTTAAAATGTGCAATTTTCTCAATTTTTAATCAAGACAGTATACATAAATTTTTTTGGAAAAACAAATTCCATTATATATCTGAATTTGCTACTAACAACTCATTAAACTACAGGGTAAAGGAGAAGGAAGTTATCAGCTACTGCTGCCAAAACATGGTAGAACAAATACTGTATATGAAGTTATGGTCAGCAATATGTCAAAGACTCTTTGTACCTATTCTCTATGGGCCTTAATAATCAAAAATGCCTTAACCTTTAAACAACCAGGTTGGTATTGAAAGTTTGGTGCGTGGTTTATGAAAAACGTATTGTTTAAACAGGAAAAGATAAAATTATAAAAGAAACGGCATTTTGTGCAAAATAAAAACAAAAAGATTATGCGCCACGTCTTAAAAATGCAGTAAATTTTCTTGTTGCCTAAATATATAAAATAATTTCTATGGGTGTTTTTTTAGCATGTGTTCACATATGCAAACATAGGTCATTTAAAGCTTAAACAATTCAGAAAACAGACGACAGCACCCACTAATGCCTGGGGGAAAAAAGCTTGTGGTTTGTAGAAGTAACAGCAGGTGGTGCAGTGACAGCGTGGTTTGTATGTACACAAAATAATCTAATGGCACAGATAAAACAAGTTAAGCAAAAGGATTTAAAAGTACTTTTAGCAAAAAACCTAGGGTACCACCAAATTAAATTTTTACCTGTATCACTGTCTGAAAGAGCTTGGACAGGCAACTCCCTCAATCTGACGCGAATTTTCCATCCACTGCTAGAAGGTGAAGTTTTCAAGCTACTGATTTCCTTACTCTCCTTTAAGGGTGTCTCAGAAAGATCACCATCATCAGATGCTGGTTTCACATTATGTGACTCCAACACCACAATCTGATCTGCCAAGTCCAACACCTTACTTCGCACGCAGCAACGCTTCCGTTCTCCTTTGCATACAGTAACACTAGTACATCTTTTCTCCACTGAGGGTGACAGAGGGGGAGAATGTATTTGAACTTTCACTGTAATTTTTTCAGGCTTGAAGGCAGCTTCATCTTTAGAAACTTTACTAAAGTAACTGAATAAACTGTTCCTTTTCTTAGTCTCATCTGGAGAAGGTAGATGTTTCTTTGGTTCCGTCAGCATTTCACACTTTGAATCTACAGTGCTCACTGTGAATGATTTGTTTGTTTTGCCTTGCTTATGAAATTCTTTCTGCTCATGGTTCTCTTCTTCACTAACCGCATCATTCCCAAACTTAACATTCTCTTGGCGATTTGAAGATTTCTTTCCCAAGGTTTCCACTTTTTGTTGAAAGGAACACTTCAATGGAGTTTTATTACATTGTGTGACTAACACGTTTGTAGTTGTGGGTAACTGTGATGGCATCTTAGTGTTACACACGGAGAGTTGACATTTAACCTTCCTGTCCTCACTCATTGATGCTTGTTTCTTTCCTTCTTTCTTTAAAGCCTCTGATTCATATATTTGCTCTTTTTCACACACAACTGGTTTTCTTCTTCCTTTAAGAACACTTTCAGTGTATTCAAGGCACTTCTTTGTAGACAGTCTCTCTACTTTTACCACTAATTCCTTTAACTGTATGTGATCTTTTTCTGGTCCTGAACAATCATCTGCGGTCTCCCCAACCAACAGTTTGCTACTATTTTTATGAACCAAGTTGCTTCTGCTCCTATCCAGTTTCCTTGTAGAAAGTTTACTGTTTTGCAAACTCTCCTGATTCATTACTTTATCCTGTTTCTTCTGATGTTTTGAACAATAATCTGCAGTTTCCTCCAAAGCCCATTTCCCACCATTTTTATGAAGCAACTTGATTCCATTCCATCCACCCTTCTTAATGTTGTAGCATCACGTTTCTCACAAGTTAAACTGTCACAACGGGCCCCTTTATCATGTTTCTTCTCATTATATGATTCTGCGGATTTGTCACCCTTTTCTTCCAGAAACACTTCACCAAATTCTCCATGAACATGCTTGTCGCCATCTTCCACTTTAAAAATGTCTGTATCCTGATAAAGTCCCACGTTTCTCTCATCATCTGAATCTGATTCAGGTACAACTACAAGTCTCTTACATCTTACAATAGGAATGTCTGCAGTTTCATTTCGGGAGAAGTGTCACTGGGTTTTGCTTTCTTCATTCTTCGTCTTTCTGCCAAATCTTCCAGTATCTTCTTCCTTTTCTTTCCACTTTCCTTCACTGTAGCAGATTTCATCAGTGTCTCTGCAACAACAGTTCCCGCCTTCTTCCTATCAGGACACATATGATCCTCAGTTTCATCAGGACTCACCTTAAGTGGTGACTGCAAAATCCTTGAAGACATGAGAATATGGAATGCATTGGTACTTTCATTCGATATGGTAGAAATCTTATCAGAATGTTTACCTGTGCTATTTTATTTGTCATACCTGTTTCAAAACCACATTTTGTTTCACCATTTAAACCATCCACACAGCAATTAGCCGAAGGACTAAGTATGCCATTTCTCTGAAATAAAAGACTATGCTTTTTCTTTTGTGCAGACTCTTCTAAAAGTGCTTCATTTATTACTTGAGTTTTCACACACAAGGAATTCTCTCTACTGTCACAGTTATTGGTTTTCTTTGATGACAAGTTTACTTTCTTCTTTTTTAACTTTTTCTTCCCACAACTTGCAGTCTTTGAGACACCTGTTTCACTACACGGTTCTTTGTCTGATGTTCTGATGGGTGTTCCTTGAGAGGTGGATATATCCATCATGTCTTGCAACATGGTACTATGTAGATCATGTTCAACACCTTCAGTATGATAATTCACATCATCAGTCACTTCAAAATTTAGATTTTTGTCAGATCTAGCTCTTCTAGCACTAGTTCTAACACATGAAGGACTATCTTTAATGTCTGAGCCTGAAGATGATGATGAAGAAGAAGCAGAAGAAGAAGAACCGATTTCAACCACGTGACTAGGCTCGGAAAGTCCCTTGTAAAAGTTCATTGATTTTGTATCATCACTGTCACCATCTAATGTAATTACATTTTCATTAAAAATCTTGTCTTCTTTTTGCTTCGCTGGAAAATGGAAGTAATGTGTGAGGTCCTTCATCCTTCACAGAAATTCTGAAAAGTTGAAAAAAAAAACAAATTACACATCTCAAGATCACATTTTAAAAATGTTGTCCTCATGAAGAGTCACTCTATGTACTCTGCATTACAGAGGAAGGGAATTATATAGTACTGTGAAACAAAGAAGAATTTTACCTTCACATATATGGATAATAAGTTGTAATTTCAATGTCTGGTGCTTTTCAAAACCCACAATGACAGTGTTGTTAAACAAACTACTAATAAATTAATAAATAATCTGCAATAAATAATGTATAACTGAACAAATCACAGCAAGCCTGTTGACACCATCAGGAAACCTAAAAGACTACATTAATACAAAATACATCATTTAATTAAAACCATACATATGTGGATACTTACCACAAAAAATGGATGAAACACCACACAACCCTCTAGAGAAGATATAATGGTTACTTTTGTTAACTAATTTTAATTTTACCACAATTTTCTACAACATATTAACATATTCAGACACAAAATATACGGACAGTTACCACAGCAGCACAGATTAATTCTTAATCAGCTCTTGTCTTTACCTTAATTTATTCTTATGTTTATTCAAGGATCATTCAACTCCTTCGACAATATTCATCAAATGATACAACTTTTTGAAAATAACAAATTGGAACAGATGTATAAAAAAGGTGTAAACTAATCACCCGACCCAACAGCACAGCACCACATCCCAGAAGATATGAATCTTCAAAGTTGCCTTGGCCTATTTTGGGCACTGTTCTGACACTTAATTGGATGAACTGAGAAAAATCATGCAAAACCTCAGTCAAGAGCCAGTCTGCAGGCTGACACTTGAACCCAGGACCTCCTGACAGTAACAACCAGCAGGATCATGCTACTTAACACTTCTTTGCATGGAAGTGATCAATGAGACCGCGCCATCAAACATTTGTCTACATCCAATTTTGCAATTTGTAAAGGAGCAATGCTTAAAATACTGCTTGATTCTGTAAAACTATGTGTATATGCCAATGACCTGTGCAATGCTTATATTACTCAGTCCAGTGGTGGTCATTTGCCAAACAAGGAACTAGTACAAGTTTGAAGTTTTCGCGGAAACAATACTCTAGAAAATCCTCTCAAGCCGACAGCCGCGTCAGGTAATTCAAATACACCAACGTTTCTGAGACGACTTCGTCTCCATCCTCAAAAGGCTGTCGGCCCAAGAGGATTTTACAGAATACACTAGTACAGCTGACACAGCATAGACAAGGAGAAGCCAGTTTGGAAGTTCGTGATGGACTTTACTCAATTATTGTCCGCGACAGGCTTGTGTGTTGTATGAGAGTGACTTAGCAGAACATCGAACCTACAAACAGTTTCCACTGATATTATTAAATCAGGAAATGTAACCTGTAACAACGTCGAAGTATTGCACTGGATGTAATCTGAAAATGTTCATGTCATTATCAACAGAATCGTACAGGTCATCATTACAGGCCGGATTTATCCGGAATACAGGTACTCTGTGCACAAATAAATTGCATGTACCTCCGAAACAGCAATTAAATACTAGCAACTAACCTCAAGCATGACATACCTTACCTACACTATCCACAAAATAGGAGCATGTGAAACAGAAAATGCACTCACACTACTTCTTATTTCTCATTATTCAAACTGTTTCACTTCATATAAACACAATTCCTTACGAAGGCCTACAACAGACATCAATTGAGAACACTATACATAAAAACAAAACCCCTCATAAATTGGCGGGAGAAAGCTTCCGACAAACACGAGAGTAGTCAAAGTTTAACGATATACTCTCTCCACCACAGATGACAAAAGAAATCGCTGTCGTTTGTTACTCAGTGACGTAAAAATTCTGGCAGTAATCATGTAAATGAAAAATATGGATGCTGCTGAAAATTCAAGAAGTCACCTTTTCATGAGGTACTACAGCAATTCTATATAGTATGTGAGAAATCTGAGAATTTTCTTCCGGTCCAACCTAAACCAGCATACCAACCAAACATTTCAAATATATTTTAACACGAAGCCGACCATCGAGACAGGTTGATTACACTTGGCGTGCTGAAAATTAACTACAATGACAAATACTTCAAACATCTACTCAAAACTTAATTGTTCCCGTTATTTTATTTTTTTGCAGTAGATAATCAACAGCACAGATGACTTGATCAACAGTTGCCTTTGAGAAATAACTCGTCAAGGGCTCCGACGTAGATGAATAACACAGAAAATGGAGTGATTAGCCCATGATTGCTTATAGAAGTACGTGGATATCACGAATAATACAGGTAGCCCTCGATTTGCGCCGATTTTGAAACCAGGAGGTCAAAAAGTGAAAAAAATATATTTTACTATTATTTATAACGTTTTACAATTTTTCTCGTACTGCTTCTTATACTAAATCGTAATTCTTACATAGCTAATTTTGAATAAAATATATAAATAGTCATCTCTGCAATTACGTACGTTTCGTTAACGCGAATTTGCTCTAATGAAGACTGAAACGATGACAAGCGATCTACAGCGCCTACTCTCACATTAGATAAACTCACTGCTGAGCTCTGCGAGATTGACCACGACTGGGAGCGGAGTGCTACAGCGAAGAGGAGAGTTATGGCATCCATGAGGCGTTATCATGAAATTTCGATAGAAAAAAAGAAGAAATCACGAGTCCACACTGCATGTTTTCTTTTAAAAAAAACCTGACGATCCTCAACCAGGGACTTTGTCAGAGAACTAACGCTGCTTCATTACGCCATTCATAGTGACGTAACACGTTTATAGTGTTCAAAGGTAAAATTCTATTTGTATATTATGACTTATTCCACATCCAGTTCTCTTCGACAGACTTGTGGATCCATGAAATGTATGTATTGCCGTTTGTAACTGTACGAAATACATTTTTTAAATTCCCTTTATTATTTTTACGTTATTTCAAAGCATTAAATGCAATGCCATTATATTACTCGTCAATGTTTGTGTGCTGGGAACGCAGGTCATTGACTTCCCATTGATTTACATTACAAAATCATTTCAATTTACGCCGGTTCGTCCAGGAACGCATCCCTGGCGTAAATCCAGTACTACCTACCTGTACATCCCAAAATGGTTTAAAAGAACTAGGTGATACCTGAAATCAACTCCATGTGGCAAATGTCCTTCTTGAGCAGCTAGTCTTTGACGGTGCCTGCATTCTATGAAACCTTATTACAATGTTTACAAGGGTGAGCAATTGTCTTCGATAAATCCATTCCCTCGTATAGAACATCCACACACTATTATCATAAGCCTAGGCGTTCCAAGTGATGTTTTTCTTTCAGGATAGCCCATCACAACCCTCTATGCGTGACCGTTCTCCCCATTGTGTACCACGCATGCATCGACTTTCATGAAGTCCATCAATACTTCATGTACTGCCTCACTGCATTCTGATTTGTTCTGAATAATGCGAAATACCCGGTCAGTGGCTAATCTATTATGTTGAAATCCACAGTGATGCCAATTGCCTATGTATGGACTTAACCTAGAAAGGAATGCTGGGTTTTGGAGCAATGGAGTTTTTACAGGGTCAGGAAGTCAGCCCTACATCTATCCTCCCCCAACATGGGCCACACTATCAGTAGACCGCCACTGGCATGGCTTTAAAGTGCACTGATGCACACAAGCTTGCTCACCCAACTAAACATGCCTTTGACAATGGAGATATTGAGGGAGACTTGATCCTTTACAGCTCCAAACCTGGGCCTGTTCATTTTCCCACAGATGTGTAGTCCCATAGTTGTCATCCTGCAAAACACGCTAATTGCACATACACTGAACACTGGTTGCTGACTAACCACCTTCTCTAACATATAATTTTACTGGACTTCCTGTCTTTCTACACTTCACAACCTTCCTTGTTATAAGTTGTAGAAAAGGCAGTTGGACAATCCAATACAATTATATGATTCAAAACCACATGATATGCATATTATTAACTTCCGTAACAGTGTTTCCTTATATCCCGGAAAACTTCAGCAGCCAGTGAATTTTATTTTCTGAGGCTGCTGACAAATTTTGAACCCACTGAAAGAAATCAGCATGTACTGTGAATCTTAGACTGCCTTCATGTGGAAAGTTTCCTCAAGTTTTCAGAAGACTTCAAGAGCTTTTAACCTTACAGCCATGAGAATTCACCCGATCTTCAATCCATGTCACAAGCATTGCCCGTCTTGTCCCCCCACACACCTTAGACATGGAACTTGCTGCAATTCCGGCAGCATTTGCACGGATAGTACAAAACACAGATTTATTACAGCTGGTGAGACAACCACTTTCTTCACTGTCCTCATACTGTTTAAACACACCGATTTTCTGGTCTAACGTTATAACTTTCCTATATTTCGAGCACATTTCTAACCCTTACCACTATTACCATTTCACTTGAAACATAAATACAAATTAAAGAAATCAACAAAGCCACTTAACAAACACAGAAACTCATATTCAGCATGTTGCCCAACAGTGACAGTGGAATGGCTTGCACGCACACACACACACATCTTGTTCTTCCCAGAATGTACCACACCATGCAGAATTCCTTTAAAATGAATTTTATGAGTCTGGAATTTTGACAATTTTACTGTTACTAGTCACTGCTCCATCCAATGTAACTGGTGACCTAAAAGGAAATGGAATGTTGAAACAGCCATCTGCCACACAGTGCAACCTGGTCTTGAGCTATACTGGCATGTAAAATCTTGCAACATGTTGAAGGATTCACTCAGTAACTTAAAAGGATTAAAGTTAACATACATGCCAACTAAATGTCTTTATTATTTCACCTCCAGTATTAGAAGGCTCATAAAAGTCAACTTATCAGAATGTAAACCATGAGACTGTTTTACACTGCTACTACTTCAAAAGAGCAGAAGCAGCATACTTTGCTGATAATAACTTGTGCCTTAAATCATCCACTCTGATTTTAGTTTGTACTGTAAAGTATTCACCGAATATGGACTTTTCAGACCTAATATAATTATCACACAGTAAAGAAAAACATTATACATAACAAGCACGCACATAAGCATTAGATCGATACAAATACGTTAACTGTAAGGTCACTAGTTCAGCTACACTACACAATCCAAATATATTTGGAGAGAGCACTTATGTTAAATTAAAACAGTATACTAGTTAGGACTCAAAATTCTCTGTTCTGATGTACATTACAACTTGCCCTGAGAATTCTGATTTTAAATACAGACCACTTAATATCATTCCGATTATTGTTAAATTTACAAGTACATTTCTCATACAAACTTCATTGAACATTACATGCTACTGTTCATTATCAGGACTGTGATACCACATGATGAAAACATTCAACAATTAAATGGCAATAGAAAAGTACCGTCAAACCCCAATACAGAACCACCCTCACTCAGTGCCCATGAAAGTCAGGAACAGAAACTACCTGTTACGTACTATTTCAATTTGCTGCCACACTCAATATACCACCGCTGTTGATATATATCGCCGGAGGCGCTGTATCAGGGTTTGTGTATTCAAATGTGACCTCCTGTTATGCTTACTTCAGTCCACGCACATTCTCCTTTATAAATAAAAGTGAACACAATGAAAGAAATACACAATACACACACACATAATATATATATATATATATGTATGTATATGTATATATATATACACATATATACATAAAAAATGTAACATATGAAAGCTTTCCAAGGCCTCCACAACAACCCGAACTGAAGAAAAAAATATTTTATTTTATATACAGGAACTATAACACACTGTACCAAAATTATAATTATCGAAGACAGGGCTGTAGCAACAACAGGAACAGCAGTAAGTCGAGCAACTGTACAATACATCAGATTCAGTTTTAATGGTCCAATCTAACTGCCACCACCCTTCTCAAATTTCTGTTTATTACAGCAGCATGAACGACCCCAGCACACAATACCATTACACTGTGTGCACCGACTTTGTCTTGTATTACATGCGAGGAGAAATAAAGAAGCAGAGCAAGGATAAACAATCATCTACTCTGCCACAAGCGACAGAGTAACAGTTTCACCATCAGATAAATAAAATGTCTCCAGAATGAGATCACAAGCATACTGATCACTTCTTGTAATGAACACTAACAGATCCACATATTTACATTCTACAAGTCCCAGAAGAATGAGATTCAAACAGGCCTTTCCTGGTTCTTACTACTTGCATGACTTCAACTTTTACACAAATGAGTTACCAGAGCACACCCTTCCTTCACAGCAGACAGCAGGCATCTGAGTCACAGTTATTGCATGGCTCTGTAGCAATCTTTGAACAAAGGGTATGTGCAGACAGTCACTGCAGCAGTATGCTTCCTGCAATACCTACTTCTGGTCACCAACTTAATGAGCAATGGAAGTTCTGCTAAAAACGTTTCATTTACAGGCAAGTACAATATTGCCCGGAGTGCTGAATGGACCAACTCTTGAATGCACATCAACAGCACGAACAGCAAAGTGGTATTTATGGCCTTCCAAGAACTAAAATTAAAATAAACAAATGATGAGTAAACAACAATTAGCAATGTAAATGTGTAACATAAAATAGTTACAAACACAACCTAAAAGCTTGTGGTAAATTTAGTAAATCTCCAAATTTAATTTTTTTACAGGAGCAGTGTGTGTAAACAGTGCTTACCTGTTATACATTCTACAAAAATTAAAGTAAAATTGCTCTCTCACACTCCAGAATTTACCAACAGAAGATCCTGTTCCTCTAGTTTTCCAATTTTGAACAGATGGATATTTCAAAACTTTTCACTCAGAACTTTTAGTATAACATCAATGCTTTTCTGTAAATGACCAGTAACCTTGATACAACCACACGTGTAGTTAGTTACCTGCGTCAATGTGCAAGCCATAGGCAATGGCAAGGCTTTCACATCACCAACTTTCTTCCATAATGTGGTGCTTGGCGCGGCACTTCCCTCCTGGTATGCATACAGCTGGTAACTGGCTATCTCTTCATACTCTGAGGTCAGCTGCATATTCCATGACAGCACAATGCCTACGGAAATTATTACCAACAATAATTGATACAATATATTAGGGCCAGGACAGCATACCTCGTAACGTTCTATGGACTGGATGACTGAGGAATCATGGTTTGATTCCTCGGAGGAACAAGACTTTACTTTCTTCTCCTAAGCATGAACACTGCCTCTGGGGCACACCCAGCCTTCTAATAGATGGGTACCAGGACTGTTTCCCTTGGGGTAAAGTGGCAGGAGTACTGAACTGACTGTGTACCTCCATGTAGTGCAGAGGTAAGAACACATGGAGCTGTAACTTAACTCCTCCATACAACTTCATATGCACAGGGACAATTAACATTAATATTATGCAATCCTCCCTACAATCACACTGGAGAATAAAAAGCACAGCAGTCTGTCCTCTACACACATTTTCATGTACAGTCTGTCATGCATCATGTATAGTCTGACATGCATAAGAAGTTTTTCAATGCACCCATGAAAAAGAATGTCTTAAACAGGAACAATGCTTGTAAGAGAAAAAAAATTAGGCCCATTTTTTTTTATCCACTTTTGTGTTCTGATCCCAAGTAACCGGGCTGAATTATTTTACTATTTTACCACTTGAGCCAACTTACATGGTTTAATGATAAAATCAAGCACCAAAATTATGGAGGATTTTTTTCAAGTTTTCTAGGCGACTGGCAAGCAGAAACACGTACTGAGTGTATTACATTTCTAGTCATGAAAATCATACTACACTGCACACACAAATATATATAGCAAAGAGCCACAACAGAAATATTTAGCTATGTACCATACCTTGTTGATGTTTGTTAGCAACTTTAGATATTTTGAGTTCTGGTTTGGGTGGTGCAAATTTCCAGTTGATAGGGTTGGTCTGATATGCTGGAGTACTTGGAAGCGGTGCTGGATGCTGCATGAAGTAAGTGCCAAATTACTTTATTAAAGTGAGTTCTCCTTAATCCATTTTACCTATTATACATGTGAAAAAATGTAACAAGAACTATTAAGTAACAAAAAGTGCAGTGGAACCTCGTTCCAACGTTCCCGTTACCGTCATTTTCCCGCATGTATCATCTGCCTTATTTGGTCCCGAAATTAGCCCCATATAGATAACACTATTTTTTCCCGCCTCCATCATTCCTCGAACTGTCGTTTTCCCGCATCAATCGTTGAAAAATCACGGTCCTGACGCAACATTTTCCCACATTGATAGTTTTTTTAAAAATTTGAAGTGATGGTTTAGTGCGCTGCGCACACGTGTATTGCTTTCTTAGTCTTGTCATGGCAGGAAAAACTGTAAAGACAGACTTACTGTTTTACTTTGTATTAACAGTGATGGAAGTGACAAGTGCCGATTGTTATCGGAAAATCTCCAAAACCGCAATGTTTCACGAATGTAAAAAAAAATTACCCGCCACATACCACGCGAACAATAAAGCGTGGATGACCACAGACATTTTTCCTTCATTTCTGCGTTCATTAGACACAAGTATGGGTGCGCAAAACAGGAACATTCTCCTCTTTGTGGACAATTGTGCCGCACATCCAAAGGATACATCGTTTCTAAGAAATGTAAAAGTCATACGGTACCCGGCAAATTGTACAAGTGTGCTCCAGCCCCTTGATTTAGGGGTGTTAAAGTGTTATAAGCAGCTTTATATAAAACGCCTCATGCAAACAGCTGTTTGCTTAATGGATGCAGGCAAAGATACGAAAAAGAAGATAAATGTGTTGGAAACTTTGCACTACACTGTGGCAGCCTTGCAACAAGTAACCCAGCAGACAATCGAAAATCGATTTCGAAAAGCTGGTTATGTGCAGGGACAATCTTCAGGCGATAGTGACGTCGTATTGACCAACGATGAACGATTTCCCCAAGACTGGGAAAAGTTCAGTGACATGAACAAAGATAAATTCGAGGACTACGTCTCTGTGGACAGTCACGTGGCAACCTGTGGTGTAGAAACAGTGCAGGAGCTGTGCGTGAGCCTCGTGGCGTCTGGGAGTGTGGAGGGGGAAGAAGGAGGGGAAGGAGGAGGAGAAGAAGAAAATGGCGGACCCGAAGTTGTGCCGAGCTTTGCTGAGACGCATGAAGTGCTGATGAAAGTAAAATATTTCTTTTATGCGCACAGCACGAGTGACAGTTATCGTGAAAGTGTTCTAGGCCTTGAAAAATCGTACTTTGAATTGAGGAGTAAAGTTTGCACAAAACAAACGTCAATGAAAGATTTTCTCAGCAAGAAGTAATAATAATCATTAAATTGTTCTTATCTATAATTTTTAATGATTTCCCGGTACTATCGTTTTCCTGTATGTATCGTTTTTGTTTTCCATCCAAAACGATGGATAGAGGTTTTACTGTATTATTTTTTAAAAAATAAACTAGTTTTCCAGTTGCCTAAAATCTGGTCACAACTGACCTACTTCACACATGATGTCTTTAAATACTCTGATGAGTTCTGCTAATCAAAGTTACTTATAGCCAAAGAAAATATGTGTTAAGTAACACTCATCAAAGACAGCAAATGGAATACCCCTGAGGTTTTAACTTAATGCTTTTACAAATTCCAGTTAATACCAATTCCAATTCTTTTTCTCAAACAGGAAGACACCTTCCCAAAGTTTTACTACTACTAAGGTACAATTGCAGTATCATTCCAGAATGTGCAGAAATTAGGATAATTAATATTCCTTTGTACAGTCATAATTTTCTGAACAGCTTCCATGGAACATACTCCTATTAGGATGATGATGATGATGATGATAATAATAATAATAATAATAATCTGTATGTCAAAATGCTGTAAAATAGTTTCTAGGTAATACCGTGCACATTAAATGACCAAAATAAAACATTCATCAAAGTATGTCACTAATACTCATCCATTGCTAAGCATGACTGGGGTCAGTGATATTTTACCTTGTTCCCAAGTACAGGATTAACACTGGTAATTGTAGGCGCAGTCATGCGACCTACAGCTGTGACAAGACCTGGAGTCACACGGATCTGCTGACCAGTTCTTGTGGGATTCAACACCTGCTGCAGTTGGCTGGCCTGCACTGACGAGCTAGGCCGTAAAATGGCAGTGGTATTAACAGGTGCTATTCCTGAACACAATAATTATCCTGTATCAGTACACACAAACTAACTTCATGGAACTGAGTCCAACATAATAAGTTAACAGTCGCTCAGCTAGTCAGTAAGTCCCTCACCTTTTAGAGAATAATCTTAAGACAAAAACCAACTTACAATCTGTCAAACACAACACATATTCGTTATAGGTACAAACAGCTGCGTCTGTACCTATAAAGAACGCATGTGTTGTTTGGCAGACTGTAAGTTGGTTTTTATCTCAATATCTGGAACACAAAGGGGACAAATTACCTAAGGGTACAACCCCGTTCACAGAACGCCACTACTGAACTTATTTTGAGCCGGATGAATGCAATCCACATCCTGGCATCCTATTTCTTTGTGATCCATTCAATATTATCTTCACATCTGTGTTCACATCTATCCAATGGCACATTCTTGAATTTTTATTGAACCCTAGCTACAGACACTTCTCACATTCAAAGTTCCAACAGTCACATAAATATTTTGTAATATGTTAGCTGTTGAATGTGAGAAGTCATTAGCTCTCTGCCCAATGACCCAGTTGGTACACCCTCAGTCCCATGGTCTTGCTACAGCTTATTAATTACACTGGAAGCTACCCTCTATGTACACAGAAAAACAATTATAAAATGATGAATGTACTCATTTCAGAGTTTTCTGTGCAAATAATACATACAGCTAAAACTCTAGAATGATTAGCACAAGTGTCTACTCCACCACTTGGATTTCCTTTTAAATAAACTCTACTGAAAGAACACAAGCTGTCAAAATACTTTTGTGGAGGACCACTCCCATTAACAATTTAGCCATGAAAAGCCGGTGTCTAATTTTCATCTCTTTGCACTTTGCTATTCTCATTTACAAGCATCATCATATACCAAAAGACACATTCACTTTTCACACACATATCACTTCCTAAAAACTTCTCTTCACATTCTCCATTACAAAGCAGTCAAACTACTTCATTGTCTGACAGTAGTTTATGCAGTCTGTCATATTTCAGCACAAGCTGATCAGGTACCAATCCCATATGTCAGAGTGATGTTGTCAACATCTGGGGGCAAAAAAAAAAAAGGGAAAAAAACAACAACAACAACCCCAGGGTAACATTTCACCAGTGGCCTTTAAAAGCAATCTGTCATGGATGACTTAACCTTTGGCTGAAAGACCAAATTTTTGACAATGGGTCTTCCCACATGGCATTTTCAGCAGATGAATTTTTGCTCACCAGATGAATACAGTACCAGAGGTGCAAAATTCACCATTCTCACTTGTTTTGCCCTCGCATAACAATATGGTTCCTAAAACTGAAAATATAACTGCAAGGAGTTAACTTTGGATCACTTTCAGCCATTCACTGTAATGTGAGAACTACTGATAGAACTCTTCACAAATAATTTCCACAATGTTCACAAATATTAGAATGCATGAACAATGTCCATAGACAAGTACAAGGACATAACTCTATGACAACTGTCACTAATCACTTCCCCATCAGCTTGCTCAACTCTGCCTGTGATCACATGAAACTATCTGAGTGAAGAGTGATGTGCGTTATCAGATGAAATAATGTCCCTGTACTCTGCAGGTAACCTCTCCCTTTAAAGGACTGGGACAATACACATTTTCAGCAAATAGTGTGATTACTTGTCTGACACTGCACAGCAAATGCCACTATACTCTAAGCCACACAGGACAGATATGAAGTGACCAATTAACTGACCTGATGCTTGTTGGATTGGGACTACAGTTCCATTCTTGAACAGTAATGTAGGCAGTTGATTCTGTCGATTGGCAACACTCACTACACCTGGACGCACCTGAAACACATGAAGAGAAATTGAACTCTACATAACTGCACATACAAACCCTCTCCCAAATATACACATGGTAAAAATGTCAATAAACTCACAGGAACATCTGTACACCCAAATACCACCTGGTGGCCGAAAAAGAAAATGCAAGACAGACCAATAATGAATACCTTGATTTTACAGAAACTTGCCAAACCCTTAGGTGCCAGAATTAAATGCCTGATGTGATGTGCAGGAGACAAGAATTTAAACAACAGCTGTGAAACAATGCCATTAATGTATACACAACCTTCAGCTCAGCATTTTGATTATCACGCTGTGTAACAGGCAGGGCCAGACTAAGGGACGGGTCAGGTGGGCAGCCACCCAGGGTGCCAACCTATAATGGGTGCTAAGATGTCACTGGAATAATCTGAAATACGTTGCTAGTAAAGTCAGGTTCCCATGTGTGGAAGAATTTCTCCAAAAATCATCCACAATCTTGGAACATGCCCCCAAAAATGTTTACCACCCATCTCCTAGGCCAAAAATGTTAAAGAATATCGGTCTGAAGGGGTGTAAATTATTAGCCTGCCCGGGTCAACCACATGTTTCAGGCCAGCCCTGGTGACAGGTATGTCAGACATTAGGTGCCAAAGGTTTAACAAAGTTTAATGTTTACATGACAAGACTGGTAAACAAAACCTGTGTCAAAAACACAAAACTGCTTCAAAGATAAGGAGAAAGAGATGATGTAGTAGTAGAAGCAGCATTTTTTTATCTTTTATTTTTTTTTTAATTTTTAATGGAACATTAAATAAACAAGAACTTTGAAGCAAACTCACAAAGCCCCATGCATATTATTAGCATTTTTACAGATCTGTTACTGTTACTATTGCTACTTTATTTTGTGAGCACTAATTACTTAAGTACAGATTCTTTGCATGTTAAATATATCACATATAACTTCAAAGTTACATATACTGCCACATTTGTAATGGCTGAATTACTAAGTGCACTCCACACACAATGTGTAAGTAGGTTGACGTTTATGTTAATGTTTGTACCAAATTTCATACACCTAGCTATATGGTTCACTGCACATTGCCATCACACCAAAAGCTATACAAATATTTTCACTGTAGGGAGAAGGCTTCTCTCTTCTCTCTATTTTAGGAATATTCACAACCCTGCAGAGCACCTATTCAGACTTGTCTGTCAGTCTATATACATAACACAACTGCAAAACTTCTGAACATCTTCATCAAATTTGATAGGGGATAATTTATGACAAACTGTTGGGTCATTGCAATTTTGGTTAAAATTTGGCAAACATAACAGACATTTACATAAAGTCCTACATGCACTCTGGATACATTCCCAGTGCTAGGCCCCCCCCCCCCCCCAAAGGTCGCACATGCTTACCTATCATCCCATGCCAAAAATGCCATTCTTTATTGCATTCAGACTGCACAACAAATATGTTCTATTTTTGATTAAAACAGAACTCCAAACCTTTACGCCCCACTACTGCTGCACACTAACGTGAATACATGTTAATGCAGTCGGCACACTTACTTTCCTATCGGTGAGTGGGTTATGTGTCAAGTCAAGATGTTTCTACATGCAATTTTCTGTTAAAGTTGATAAATATGAACAAAAATGTCTCCCTACAGTCATAGATTACTATGCACATACATCAGTTTTTCCTACCCACAATGGCAACAGACTGTAACTCACCTGTGATGCAGAACTTGCAATGAGGACTGGTCGCTGTTGTACTGTTCCTCCACTCGTGGGGACGAAGTATGCCACCCGTGGAGCCGCCGCAGTTGGCGCAGACTATAAAAATTAATTAGTTAATTAAGTGAATAAAACAAATAATATACAGATAAAACCATAAGACTTGCTTGTAATTAAACCTGAAGGGACCTTTCTTTTTTATATTTCAAGAAAAGTTTCCATGTGAAGAACAGTTACTTCTAAGACTAAAAATATTGCTCAGTATAAACCCCAAATATAGCAAAATGTAGCATAACACCCATTACAGATTTCTCAGGGGAGCAGCAGATCTGAACACGATACTGAAAAAATCGTCAATGGAAGAAATTTAACAGTGAGATTATCGACTTGGGATTACCAAAACAAAATGTTGAAGTAGCAGATATGTTCAATTCAGAAACGCTGCACTGCACTTATGATCCAAATAACAAGCTTAACACTCAAGAAAAATACACAGCATTCTTTGTCTTCATGTCTGACCTTACTACTGCCTGCTCACAGGGTGAGACACCTGTTAACAGCCAGCTTATCTTGCCTAAGAGAATCATGTATTACCATCAGCCACAGATCAGGAGGTTTAACATCTAACCGCATTTCACACTGAAATAAGAAATTCTGACACAGGACCCACATGCCATGAATTCTACAGCATCCCACATTTTCACCTATCACGCTTCCTTCAGATTATTTAATGAAATCTGGAAGCTTTTGGAAGACTGAAATCACATCGACATTCACATCTAGGTAATATAACAACCACAGCCATATAATGACTATTTGTGCAGCACACAATGACTCGTATGTTAACATTAGTAGATTCTTTCAACTCTGTCAACATGCCAGAAGGTGAACAGTCTATCTGGGAATAATTCTTTGTGTCCATACAAAACAAGCAATGTCTGTTTCTTGTTGCAAACAAAGTGCTACAAATTTCCTGTACAACAAAACACCAACACACAAAGCAGCCGCATTCTCCAGATCTATGTCTGTGATTTCTAACCCTGAGAATTTAAAACAGAAGGCCCACAGCAATAATTGGTGCACAACGGAAGCTTCACAGATCAAAATCCAGAATGCTATTCTACGCAACACAGTCAACTTCAGTGTAAAATGTGCTTGGATGTCGGACACAACTTTCAGCAGCAAGTAACACATTTTTGGCATTTGCAGAACCCAGAACATTACGTGGGTATGTCATCACCAATGTGTGGTGCATTCTCACGTCACCCACTGATCAGCAGACAGCCTCCAGATAGGTAAGGCAGCTGGAAGTACACTGAATAAGCAGACACAAACAGTCAACAAGTGGTGGACTTCTAGCTTCAGGGTTGTGTAGGAACTATACTGTCACTGTGACAAACAAGCACATTACCAAAGGTTATACGGGGGTCTGGACTTAATGGGCCCCTGACTAATGATGATTTGTTTTCTGTGGCACAACAGCCTACGTCGGACCTAGGCCGCCTCATTGTTTGAGGTTTCTAGATCACACAAACCTGGGAGGACTCCTCCGAACGAGACCAGCTCGTTGTAGAGGCCACTACCTAGACAACACACAACAAACACAAGAGACGAACATCCACACCCTCAGCCGGAATCAAACCCATGATCCCAGCAATTGAGTGGCTGCACACCTAGGCCTTAGACCGCATGGCCACTAGGACTGACTACCAATGATAGTTATACAAAATGCAGGCACTCTGCTCCACAGAGTGGACAAATGTGTGTGTGTGGTGTGCATGCACAAAAGCACAGGTCCATGAGCACGTGGAGATGCCATGCCAACTGACCATCATCTCTTTCTGTCTTTCTAAGACGAAGTACATGCCACAAATTAAGGAATAAACCCCACTGAAGGTGCAACAGTATTATCATTTTTACCCAAATATATGACATACTTTTCCCCAATTCATCACCTGAAAAATAGGGTGTCGTCTTATAATCATGCACAAATTTATACACTCATTCTACATAGGTGTTTTTCTGAAAATCGAAAAATGGAAAACGGGTTGTCCTATATTCTGGTGAACACAGTACTTTACAGCATACAATGTCAGTCTTCTTCCCTTTTCAATCTTCTCTGTAGGCTCAGTATTCTGCCTATATCTCTGTTGGGAGTCAGGCTTAACTCTTTCTCATCTGTGACAGGTATATTCCTTCTCAGTTCAGTTCCAGCAAGCACAATACAGAACAATTCCACAAAAAGAAATAGGATGTATTTGACCACATTATTTATCTCCACAACATAGTTCTTAATATCCATTCTATGTTGGATAAATTATGCCTATAACCAGAACACAGTTTTACACTGTTTTTGCTCTGTATTTTTGGGAAGAAATGTTCTAACAAAACAGGTTTCCAATTTAATTCCCTTAAATTTTATATTAGTCTCAATGTGCACTTTTTACAATTCACTGTTTAAAACACCAACAAAATGCACTTCACTTTCACTTTTATTATTTATTAATTATCCCCTACACATATTTCGGTCTTATATAAGGCCAACTTCAGGGGGTTCATAAACTACATTCATAATGGCAGATGTAACATTGGATGTAACATAAAAGCAGTTTATGAACCCCCTGAAGATGGCCTTATATAAGACCAAAACATATGTAAGGGATAATTAATAAATAATAAAAGTGAAAGTGAAGTGCATTTTGTTGGTGTTTTAAACAGTGAATTAATGCTCTTAATCCTGGTTCTGCTTTAGACAGGTAATTTTCTAATTCAATCTGCTGTCACAGTCTAATTTCACCCACAACTGACAGGTTTACAAGTATGAAATTTTCCCCCAGCAATTTACTGCTACAGGTATACTTACAGGGGCAAGGATTGTAGTGGCAGTTGTGCCTGTCAGTTGATGTGGTTGCACAACCCGTATACTGCCTGTCTGAATCCCTGGATTATTGGTGGCAGAAACTGCTGTTGTAACACTACTGGATGAAATTAGGTTGGTAGTAATTGCTGCTGGTGTAGCACTCACTGTACGTACAATTCCTGCTGCTGCTGCTGCAAAAAATCCACATGTCAGTACAAGGAAACAGTACATATATTCTGAGGGGGAAAAGTGAAGAAAATGAAAAGTACAGTAACAGATGGCCAAATCACAGAGCCCATCAATATAGGTGACCACCATAAAATCCCCGTTTAACATGTTCACTGCCGGGTATTTAAATCCCTGAGGGTATTTAATTGCCAGGGATTTATTGAATGTTAAACAACTAGTGCATCATCTTATAAAAAAATCAATTACGAGGAAACTATAAGAGATAAAAATTTGGAATTTTGAGCATACCTCCAGTAATGCTTCAGTGTATGATATCGTGTGTAGCAGCCTTCTGGATGGAGAGGAACACCGCAATTCGCACAAATAAATCTCGTTTCTTTCTTGATATTTTTTCGTATACACACTCGACATCTTCGTGTAGGTGTCTTGTCTTTCTTTGTAGGAGGGATATGCACGAGTTTATGGTTTTTCATTTTTCAATCAAGCATGCCAGGTGGGTCACTTTTCGGGGCTAGTTTTGGCGGAGTTGGTGTAGGCGTTCTGCTCAAGTCTTGCGACTCGTCTGATGATGATGATGATGGTGTTGATACATCTTCTCTTGCGTGTATAAGATTTTCACTGACATCCACTAAGTAATCTGGGAATGATTTGTGGGAATTAGGGTTGGATTTTGTAAATACAACATAACTATTAAAAAGTGCACAATGGAGAAGGTAGAAAAAGACTTTCTTAGGCCATTTTACAGTTTTACGGATGAAGGGGTAATAGGCAAGGTACTGGTCAGCTGTATCAACACCATGCATGTGTGTATTGTATCTACTATGCATTCAGGGTTTTTCTTTGTGACACCAGTACATCTGCTCCAGTCATCTACCACAGCTGCAGTGTTAAGTTTTGAAATCATGTTTACGAGTCTCTTATCTTGGTGCAAGACCAATAGTACATCCTGTTTCCTACAAAAAGTGACCTCACCCTTCTTCAACTTTTTTGCCTCTTCTATCATGTCCTTGGGCAAACCATGATTTACTCTAATTGTGCCACACACTCGAATTGGTCTATGAAGCAGTTCCTCAGCCAGACAAACACTATTATAATAATCTTGATAGAGATGGTAACCCTTCCCTTCATAAGGCTCTAGTAGAAGACTTACTGTTTCAATTGAAGGCCCACATTTGCCATCATATATCTGCATGCTGCAAATATAGCCTGACATACTTTCACATACCAACCGTATCAGAATACCATACTTTGTTATTTTACCAGGGTTGTATATGCGAAAACGCAAACAACCCCGCCAACCAAGCATGCCTTCATCAAGTGAAATCTCTGTCTCTCTGGAACATAATTAGATTTGAAATTATTGTTCCTATTGTAGTATTGTCGTTGAAGTGCAGGTATCGGTGGATAATCTGAAATCTGTTCCTAGACATCGTTTGTGAAAAAATTGGTGTTAGTAAAATGCCTCTTGTTGACCAGTACCACTCTAATTTTGGTTTTCAAATTACACCTGTAAGGAACATCAGACCAAGAAATTTCTTCATTTCATATACTGTCACAGGTTTCCATTGTTAACTACGTGCATCTTTAGTAATGGGTCGTGGCATTGTCGCGATCTGTTGTTGTGCGTATAAATTTGTCTGGTTGACAACAATTTGAATGAGTTCTGGAATGATGTAATTATCAGCATATTCCATCATATCTGTTCCATTTTGAACAGCAAATTGTACTGCTGGATTTCCTGTGAAGAGTGGAATAATTGGTTGACGATCTTTTTCTACAAAACCCGTCTACACTAGGGCCCCGACCCCGAGTCTAAAATGTTGTTCACATCATCACTCTCCTCACTACTCGATATTTCCGGGACACAATCTGCGTCTGAATCACTGTCATTCGCAAGTTCCTCATCAATAGAAGCCACTATATTTGCTTCAGTTCTAACCATTTTCTTTTCCTAGTAGCCATATTGCACTTTATGTATAAATAAACTCACAACCAACTTCACAGAAAGTAAATACTCTACTGACTGCAGCCTCAAAAATCACTTGCTCAGCTCGAGACTAAACATAAACGTTGTGATATATTTATGATATTTCTCTACCCTAATGTACGAGACCAAATGCACGTATTTTTTCTAGATGTAAAATACGTTTCCTTACAGAAATTATTGTGTGCTTGGCCTATTTAAGGCAAAAGAGCAGAGTAAACTTCAGATCGACTGGGGTCAAGGGGATTGTAGCTGGGTTCGTGCCCCGGTCGGGTCATCGCTGTGTGGGGACAGCATCGGCCCGGGCTGAGCCGGGCTTAGGGCAGTTCCAGGCTTGGTTGGGATCATCGCCGAGGGGTGATGGCTCCGGCCGGGTTCCCGGATGCTGTCATGTCTACTCCAGGGGTGATGGATGCGTTATATAGCCTCTCCTCACCCAAGACCGACTGTGCGTGGTGAAGAGCCATAACCTACGAGAGGTGACCCTGTTTGTGCAGAACACAGCAGATCTAAAGGAGTAAACCTTGAAAAATAATCCCCAATCCTACGGTGTTAGTGCCGTGCCTATGGGATGAATGACAGTGGGTTAGTCTGTCGCAAACGGCACCCTCTGGGATACCAGGCGACCTCCCAGTTGTAATATAGCCTTACCAAGCACGGGGGCTCTGCTTGGTGGACAGAATTTTTCCCCCCGTCATCGTGGAAGAGAAATGTAAAAGAAGGCTCTGGAACGGGTGTCTCTCTCCATATGGGCCCCGCTGGGGGAACTTGGAGGAAGGACTGCTTTACCGGGGACTTCGAGAGACAGGTGAAAGAAGGTTCTGGAGGAGAGCGTCTCTCTCTTTATGGGGGCTCTGAGAGGGGGACCTGGAGGGGGGCTCCTTTACTGGGGATTTTGAAAAATATGTAAAAGAAGGCTCTGGTGACAGGTATCTCTCTCCATGGGGGCCCTGTTGGGGGACTGCTTCACTGGGGACTTTGAGAGACAGGTAAAAGAAGGCTCTGGAAACGGAGCGTCTCTTTGCATGGGGCTCTGAGAGGGGAACTTGGGGGGGGGGGGGGAAGCTCCTTTACTGGGGACTTTGAAAGATATGTAAAAGAAGGCTCTGGTGGTGGGCATCTCTCTCCATGGAGGCCCTGTTGGGGGACCTTTGAGGGGGTGCTTCTTCACCAGGGACTTTGAGAGACAAGTAAAAGAAGGCTCTAGAGATGGAGCGTCTCTTTCTGTGGGAGTTCTGTGAGGGGAACCTGAAAGGGGGGCTCCTTTGCTGGGGACTTAAGGGGCTTCATAAGGGGAACCTGCGGGGGGGGGGGGGGTTTCTTTACTGGGGACTTTGAGAAATATGTCAGGGAAGGCTTTGGAAGGGGAGCATCTCTCTCTTTATAGAGGCTCTGTGAGGGGAACTTGGAGGGAGGGCTCCCATACTGAGGACTCCAAGACACGTAATAGAAGGCTCTGGAAAAGGAGCATTTCTTTTTACAGGGGCTCCATAAGGGGAACCGAAAGGTATTTAGAAAGGGAGGGCTCGTCCAATATGTTTATTGGGCTGGAATCTGTACTTGATATATTTTTCTGCTATGTATAACTTAGAGGATTTGTGGCCTTATGTTGGGCCACAGCACTCTAAGAAAGTCTGTTTTTTTTAGGGGGCACAAAGGGCCTGTTATAATAAGGCCTACGTGCATTAGGCCTCTAAGGGCTCGAACCCATTAGATATTCTATACTTCTATACTATACTTCAGATCGACTAAAGTCGACGCTGGCAATTTAAAATGTAAATAATTAAATCGACCAAGGTCGACTTTGGCAGTGAATGTGTTAATAAAAACCCTGCCTAATTACTTTTTTTATATACTAAACAATGGACTTTAACTCTCACTAGAACTGTCATTCTCAAATGGAATTATGTCCTCATCACTTCCTCTGTCACAAAATTCATCATCATATTCTACTGTTACCACTAAGTCCCAAATATTTTTGTCTGCTTGTTTACCCTGCATTTCAAACTGATCAACCCTACATATACTTGTAATTTCCAGTTTAAATGATCAAATAACTCTAACTTTGAGGAACGTCAATGTGGACCAATCATGTCTGTTATCACATGCCTGAATATCAATCAAAATCAAAATAACAATATCCATCAATCATTTTGATATTGGTATCAGAATCGATCAATCCACTTTCAGAATCAACTGGCTACACCGGCCATCTTTTTATGCCCTACTATGGTCTCAATCACATCATTACCACTAGCACTGTAATTACAATTTTCACTACTAAAATAGTCAAAACAGTTGTTTATAATATTTATGGTCACGCATAATAAAAACATGCTTTCACATATGAGATTTTGGATTCACACAGTGGTGACTAGTGAGGGGGCTGTCTTCTAGGAAAACTCAGTCACGTGGGCTGACAGCTTAAGTACGGACATTTCAGAGGTACATGTCGTTATTTTCTGGGCAAAAAAATATTCAAAACAATATTAAGTAGTCAGTCTAACACAACTGTGTTTATATTTAAAAGCTACACATTTTGGTCTAGATATCGACCATCATAAGGCTAAAAAATACACAATCATTAAAAGGTACGTAAAAATGCAATATACAAATCATCATCAAGTTTCATGTGCGATCCCATAGTTTTAAAATAATTTTGTTTTACAATAAAATTGTAATATTATACACGGTACATGGTAGCTGAACACTACTGGTGGGAATATAATATTAATATTCTTTTTTGTTATTAGCTCCTAAAAAAAAAATGGGTGAAGTATATAGCAGAATATTATATTTTTAATTGTTCTTTTCACTCATGTTTTGTTTTCCAAGTTTCACCAATATTCATTAATATTAAAAGTACATTTTATAAGATGATGAGTGAGTAGTTTGACGGAAGGTTGGCCTTCAACGTCTATTTTTCTCGATATCAGCGCATACACTTGTTTTCATTACACCAGACAACCTGACACTGGGTAGAATATGGAGGTAGTAGGTTCCTCCAAAATGTTTGAATTTATCAACCTAAGTATATGGAGACAACAATGAAGACAGTAACCTTCATGCCTTCATATCTCACAATCACTTGTAAGCAGGCTTTTTAAGGAGAAAGGAATGACATGAAATGTGCATAAGCAATCTTCAGTCCCTGAACTGTATGTCTAGAAATTTTATATTATCTTCACTGTGCATTTTTTTAAACAACTCACAAATTACACACCAACAAAATGCACTATATTTTCACTTTTATCATTTTATTACGAAAAACTGACAAACCCCATTTAAGGAGTTTATATATTCTGTGTTTTATATATTTTAAATCCAGAAATTGTAAATAACTGTAATCTATAAATGATTATAAAACTTGACTACATGCGATATAAAACATAATAGCACACAAAAACAATGGATGTAAAGTAAATGCAGATTACGAGCCCCCTGAAGATGACCATGTAAAGGTTGAAACATATGTAGGAGTTAAAGAATAAAAGTGAAAATATAGTGCATTTTGTTGGTGTGTAATTTGTGCGTTGTATGTCTAGAAGTTTACAGAAACAACGCCAGATGCCATATAAAGAACATCTACACAAAAAGGAACAATTACACCATGTAACACAATTTTTGTTCCTGGGTAGCAAGTGTTATTGTCTGATTGCTTATATGTAAAAAGTATAGAAAATGGCTATTATTCCCCTCAAATGTTGCTTTTGTGACCAGGACAGTGATATTTTGAAATTCACCTATTTCCAATGAGACAATGGGCGAATTTGCGTCTTTTCCTTCACATAAAGTCAGAAAAAAAACAACATATGAATCAAAATTAACATGTATTTATACTACAGTTATACAAAAATGACCACAAAAACATTTAGAAGTGAGTAGGTTTTCGAGATTTACGACTATACTGTAAATCACTTTCACGAATCAGCCCCCAAATGTAGTCTCCCATCATGTTCTCGTTATACTGTCCTTGGTAGCGACGTTCAGTATATCCTGGTGGAAGCGCTCGCCTTTCTCCTCCGAGTACGCTCCCGTGTTCTCCTTGAATTTATAAAGATGAGCATCAAGGATATGGACCTTGAGAAACATTCTGCAGCCCATTTTGCCGTAGTTCTTCACCAGAGTCTCAACGAGCTCCACATAGTTTTCGGCCTTGTGATTGCCCAGGAAGCCCCTAACCACTGCGACAAGCTGTTCCAAGCCACTTTCTCCTTCGTAGTGAGCATCTTGGGGAATTCCTTGCACTCCAGGAGCTTCTTTATCTGTGGTCCGATGAAGACACCGGCTTTGACCTTTGCCTCAGACAGCTTTGGGAAGAAGTCTCGCAGGTACTCAAAGGATGCAGACTCCTTATCTAAAGCTGTGCCAAATTGTTCCATAAGTCCCAATTTGATGTGTAGTGGTGGCATCAGCACCTTCCAAGGGTCCACCAGTGGCTCCCACTTTACGTTGTTCTTCCCCACAGAGAACTCGGTCCGCTGTGGCCAGTCCCGCCAGTGGTAGTGCGCCTTAGTGTCCCTGCTATCCCAAAGGCAAAGATAGCAGGGAAACTTGGTAAAACCACCTTGGAGAACCATCAGGAATGTCACCATTTTGAAGTCTCCGATGACCTCCCAACCGTACTCATCATACTTCAAGGCGTCTAGCAAGCTCTTGATGCTGTTGTAATCCTCTTTGAAGTGCACCGAGTGAGCCAGAGGAAGAGACAGGTACTCGTTCCCGTTATGGAGTAACACGGCTTTGAGGCTCCTGGATGAGCTGTCAATGAAGAGGCGCCACTCGTTCGGGTTACAGGCGATTCCAATTGCCTCGAACAGACCGGTCACATTGTGGCAGAAGCAGAGCCCATCTTGACGGGCGAAGAAGCTGGAAAAAGCTTGGTGACGCTTCCTCTGATCTGTGACTTGCACACTTTCATCCAACAAGTTCCACTGCTTCAGCCTAGACGTCAAAAGCTCGGCATTGGACTTGGTGAGATCAAGATCTCTGATCAAGTCGTTGAGGTCTTTTTGGTTGGGGTAGAATGGGTTTCTCTCCTGAGCTCCACCTCTCAAATTGTAGTTTGGATCTCCGTCTTCCTCGCTCTCTGACTTATTGCTCTCTTCTGAAGACGGCTGCTCTCTCTCCGGAGGAGTGGGTACAGGAAGCTCAGGGCAGTGTGGCACCAGGGCGATGGATGAAGGAACGTCCGGATACGTGATAGCAGGTGCATTCTTACCAGTCCGACGTTTGGAAGGATCCACCATGCAGAAGTAGCAATTGTTTTAAGTGGTCAGTAGGTTCCCACCAAATTCTTGGGATAGCGAACTTCATGGCTCTCTTTTCTCCTCTGTGCCATCCTGCAAAATAACAAAATAAAATTGTGATAATGAAAAAATAAATTTATTCTACCCATGACTAATGTGTAAGAGATTCTCGCAACATATTTCATATATGACATACGTTCAATAACACTGAAAATTTAAAAAAAATAAAAAATTAAACAATTGTACACTTTCAAAAATTTTTAAAAATTTTATAACATAAAATTTGCCATCAAAGCAAAGAACAATTGTCCATCTTACCTTCCAAAGTTTTCTTGCGGTGCTGGCAGGTGAAATGAGGTGCCCAGGGTTTGTCTTGAGGCATGCCGAAATATGCCTTGCAGGCCTCGCACATTTTAGCAGATGCTTCCACAGAGTACTTTTTCGCTCGTCTTGATAAATTGGCCGCAGACATAGCAAAATGCGTCTGCCAGATGCTTACAGTGTCTTGATGCCATTTCAGAAAAATGCAGATAAGCAGCTGAAACTGAAATGAACTGGTGGGCTTAAGGCCACTGTATTTATACTACTTGTCGCGATTATGTGCGAACAGAAATACTCCCAAGCCTGTGCACCCTGGGTCCCGTTAGGTCCCCGGGAGAAAGCATCAGTATTTTTCTTTTGGACACCTTTCCCGGGGATACCTGTCGACCTAACAGGACACCAATTTCAAAATATGACTGTGCTGGTCACAAAAGCAAAATTTGTGGGGAATAAAGCCATTTTCTATACTTTTGAGGCATAAGCAATTAGGAAATAACAGTTACTACTCAGGAACAAAAAATAAATAAAAATTTGCTACATGGTGTTATCTGCCTTTTCATAACTGATTGCTTGACAAATTTAGTTCGCTATCAAAATTTATGGATTGCTGCTTTTACATGGTATGGCTAAAATTTCTTCTCAAATGAGAAATGTTTCCGACAAAAGTTGTAGAGAAAATCAATACACACATTTTATGTCCAGTAACTTCTTTCTGAAAATTGTGCCATTTATAAGATAATGTGGAAAAATATGGTAGAGGCAGACAGGCCACAGGTGACAATATAATACAAAGCATGTGCATTACATGCTGAATAACGAAGGCTACACAGACACACTAAGAATATGTACTACTTGGTGCTTTTCCATGGCAACAATGCTTACCTGAAAGTACCTCAATGTTACGTTTATACATACATTACCCTTCCTGTTTTACTTCGTATCATACAGAACATATCAATGCATTGTATATGCAGAACACGGCATGGTACACAGTTACTACTGGGCTTTAAATGTGTGGTACACATATTTACTACTAAGCTGTATATAGTTACAACAAAAAACTGTTAAATACTTACTGGACTTGGCCCTGTCCTCTTCATCTGTTAAATCAATGACCTTAAGGTCAACATTAGATTTGTTAGGTGAATATACAGTGGTCGGTTTTGACTGCAGCCTGCTGCTCAGCTGAGATGTTTGAGCTACCCTCAGGTTGTTATTTATGACAGTACTGTTAATGGTGCTGACAGTGCTGGTTGTTGAGCCAGTACTGACAGCTGCAGTTGTGGTAGTTGTGGCTGCAGGTCTTGCTATAATATTCTGAAACAAAAACAAAAAAATCCATCTGTAGTCATCCAATCTAACAAATCACTACATGTAGCTTGATAATGGAGGCAGCGGGTTTCTCAGAAACATCAGTACACACCTGCCTGACTACACTCCATCACATCAGACAAAACAGTTATCTTCCTAATCCTGTGGAAGCCCACTATAATCAAAATTTGTAACAGACTGAGAAGTGATGCTATAGTGAATACTCATTGTAGGTAATACAAAATGTTTAAATTGCTACAAATACTGAACAGAGAATATTTTTGGTTATCTTATTGTAACCTGTGCAATCGCTGGAATGAATTATTATGTAGTAGTTACTAACCAATTTAAAGCTGATAAATACAAGAAAAATGTTATGTGCCATTTACTAATGATGCACACTCTTACATCAAATACCATGAACAGGATCCACATGGTGGCTGTGGTCTAATGCCAAGCTATGACTGCACTTAGGACTGAAATCTGGTTTGTATGTGCTATGCAACTCTTCTCCATTGGTGCACAGCTTCTTGAAAACTCTTAAAAAGGCAGCAAGTCAATTATTACTGAAACAACACACAATCTAGCAACTAAAGCATCCTCCTGCAGTCACTGCTTCTATTCACAACTACTTGCTAGCTTTATTTACAGTTTATTAAATGTTATCAGAAGCTCAACTACAAAGCACCAAATGATGGGATAATTAGCACAAGAAGCAAGTATGACCCAATATGAGATACTGTCCCAGCATCTGCCTGTACAAACTCAGAACCCACAAAAATCCCTTGTCAGGGCAGCCAGTTTCCAGGAGCAGACACATGCTAACATAAACGCCAAACATATGTAATGACGCACAAGCAATCCATGACCTTCTGTGTACAAGCATGCAATACTGAAGTACTATAATCTATTCAAACTGGACACACCCTAATAATGGTCCCACCTTAAGTGATACTGGCATTGGACCAACAAGTGTTGTGATAGGTGCACGAGGAGCCACGGACTGGACAGCCATCGTAGGTGCTGAGGCAATCTTTGTAAACCCCGACGTTATAACCTTTTGTACTGTCATTGCATTTGTTGGGGTTGTCTGCACAACTGGATTTTGTTGTTGTTGTTGTTGCTGCTGCTGTTGTAGCTGTGGCTGCTGCTGTTGTACCTGTGGTTGCTGCTGCTGTTGCGCCTGTGGCTGTCGCTGCTAAGAACAACCCACAGTTACTATTTAATTTAATATCTGAATATTCGGCATTTTACTATGAAACCCTGGTACAACACACAGTACAGTGACTGGGCTATGGGCTGTATGCCTGAGAATTCAGGGTTCCTTTCCTGGCAGTGGCAAGAGGCTTCTTCCATCTCTGCAGCATGCAGATTGGCTCTGTGTCCCACACAGAATCCTATCCAATGGGTATCAGAGATAATGTGGCCAAAGCACACAGCTGAACACTCACCTCAACTAGCGCCAATGTTATGAAAGTTTAAAGCTATACCTCCACTCCCCATACATCTTCTTGATGTGGTGGTTAATTGAACACAGGGACAAATTGACCTTTACTATTAGTTTACTGCATCACAACAGATGCAAGGCCTGACAAATAATTGGACTAGCATATCTGTGCAGCAACTGGCAACAGTGATGAGCTGGTGCATGTTGCAACAAACGATTACAACAGTCGGCAGTACAGTATCAAAAAGTCACTGGGATTCAGTCTATTTGTTGTAACTTTGTCGGTTAAATGTGACAGGGAATTAACATTACAATGTTACACCAAGTACAACACAAAACTCTTTTGCAGGTTCCATAAATGTAAAACAGGGGCAAGACACTGCAGATGACAAAAGATCCGTCTGTCTGGCTGTGCATGTGTCTGTCTAACAACTTCAAGAAGTGATACTTCCATGACTAATTTATTTATATCTTTAAAAAATGGCCAATAACATGGGTTATGGGGCTTTCCAATCATTCTGTGTGTAAGCAAGTGTTACTGGGTGTATATATGTTTGGGGGGGAGGGGCATATGTGGGTGCGCATATGTGCATGTGCATATCAAAAGCAGTCTAGGACAATGTCACCTTCAAATCCTTGAGTAACATCAACATCATGCTGATAGTAAACCACCATGCTTTCCATCTTATGTTGCCAGTATCTGTGAAGTTAATCCCCTCCTCACCAGTGGTTACTTAAAATCCAATATGTTCTCTGAAATCTTCTAGGCAACATCAGAACTACATGCAACAACTGTCACATATCCCAGTAAAACATGAGGATATCACAAAGACAGCAATGCACTGGGCCCAGAAGTTTTTTTGGCATAAAACAAGCAGGAATACAATAAGTCACAGAAAGTGAAATTAACCCCTTGCACTTAAATAGGCATGACTTAGCCTTCATATTTCAAGCAGTCACAACATACTGCACAGGAAGGAGAATGTCAATCTAATTTTTAAGTAACTGTCTTGTAGATAATGTAACTTACGTTGAATTAATAAATATAAAAAATACAACCAAAACAAAATGAAAATGCCATCACTATTAAGTTGAAACAAACAATCACAGCACAGCAAAAGAAAAGTAATAACATACACACCACAAGCAATGTCACAGAATAATGCCATACATACCACAGGTGACAGAATAATGCCATACATTCTACAGGTAAGGTCACAATGCCAGATGTACCACTAACTATGTCACAGAATAATGCCATACGTACTGCTGGTACTGTCACAGCAGCCATTCTACTGACTCTCCGCCTGACTTGACCTGTAGATCTTAGATTGGCACTGCCCAACATGTGGTTTCTCAGCATACCTGAACCCTAGACACATTTAAAGGGGCAACATCAACATCATCATCATCATCGATGACAACAACAACACAGAAACTTTCATTTGAAGTGTCACATTTACTGGACTTCTACCATCATCTCATTCTTTAAATAAAACATATTTCAGAAGCTGGCCCACCACAAAAATTTGAAATGTAGTGTAGTGGGACAATTTGAGCCAATTTCTATTCCAGGGACCACCTCAGTCTAATGAACCCAAAACACATTCAAAATGTTTATTTTTTAACCTGAAGATGAAAGAGCTTCCAAAGTTTGTATCTTAATAAAAAAATTACATGTTCTAAGTGCGTTATTTAACTTTGCTGTCAATTTGTAAGTTTATATAGTGTCAGTAATACATGAATAGATGGATGGATGAACGAACGTAGCAGCAGTATAGAGCATTGGTAGAATTATACCAATAGGGTCAACCCACAGTACTTAGAGAAAAACCTGTCCTAGTGCCACTTTGTCCACCACAAATCCCACACGGAATACAGAACATGCCTCCAAGGTAACAGATCACAGTCCAACCACCCAAGAAAATGACATGCAGAATCAATTCCAATATATATGTCCATTAAAATGTTTCAGAAAAACTTAACAGGCAAACAGCCACATGTTTTTTATACAAAGGGCAGTATTACTTTATTTGGATATAAACTGAATCTGGATGCTACAGCCTGGAGTCACAGTCTAGTAAGTACACATCAGGATGTGGATATAAAAAATTTATACAATGTTCCACAGGAATCTGCCATCCTTCAGGAGAATGTTCTTCAGGTTACTTGATATTACTCATTCCATGCATTATTCTTATAATCAATCAGATTCACCAACAGATTCATATAACAGGGATTACAATCTGTACATAAGGTCAAGGCACCATCCTCAGGAGTACCAAATACCAAGGAATACAGGCACCAATATACCAATCTGGGAAGTACAATGCCAAGTATTAAGACATTTAAAAATATTAAAATTATAAATTATAAAATATAAAATGGTAAGGATAAAATTATAGTGTTACTGACATTATGTTTATCATAACTCTGACGACTTCCAGACCAAAGTCTGTCTGTTTACATTATGTGCAGTGCATGCATACAAATGTCACAGTCCATCCTGCATGATCCAAAAGGATTCAGCCCCAGTGGCACATCTCAGTATGTATCACACCAGAAGGTACTGTATACTCTGTGGGTTAATTACCCTTTAACAGGAAATTTAAATGCCAAATGTGTCTCCTGATGGCTTGACTTTTTCAGGCTTAGCATGGACATGTACACTGCTACCAAGTAAACACACAGAGACCAGCATATGGCATGCTAGGCCATTTTCCAGTAAATTTTACAGACCAGCATATGGTTGCTTAGGACAATAAAGGGTAACAACAACACAACCAACATACCTATATCTGAAGCTGGGCGGTTATGGAGATAATGACGCGAGAAAAATGTGGTTTTCTTGTGGTTACACATACTGTGCCTCTTTAAAATAATGTGTCATCTGTATACTATGTGGGCCTGTCCTTGAGCCAACAGCAAAGCCAAGCTACCCAGCACTTGGAACCAAAAGGAAGATTTTTATGAAATGAGTACGAGATTTTCTAACTTCATTAATGTCTTCACGTCACTCAAACATTCATTTCATGTTAAGCACAGGTGTTAAAATTACATAAACTACAAAGTCCTCCTTGTTTTAAATATGTATTTGGTAATTAATAATGGTATATAAGCTACCATTCTTTAAAAACTGATCTTGTCATTACCTCCATAATCATTCAACTTTGGATACAGGTATGTTTTGTTGTACTGATATAATTTAACCTAAGGAATGCTCCCTCAAAACAGGGCAGATTCTCCTGGCACACCCTGTATAACAAGGTATTCCAGCAGAACCCATAAGCCTACTTTCCTACTGCACAGACGTCCACTTCTATGAGCTGCATGAGGTAAATATCATATTTAGACATTTTGAATTCATAATTTGTCAATTGTGACCATACAAGCCATCCTATTCATGTCATATTATTGTTATTGCTTGCAAATATGAACAGTTCACAATCCTCATGCACACCACCCAGCATGAACAGAATCAGTGCTCTTGACTGCAAAACAATGCTCTGGAACTTACCACAGGTGCCAACTGCACCTGAAGTGCAACAGACCGAGTTACTTTAAATGGAACAGGCCGTTCCTTCCCCACACGAGCTTCACCAACATACCTCTTCATAACCGTTTCCATGTCCCTCACCTAAAGGCCAACAAGCATGATTAATCACGAGTTGATGACGCATGTAATTGCTAGCCACGTGCTATGTAGTATGAAGCATATTGAACTTTCACTTACCTTATCTGTTGAAAAATAACTTCAAAACCTTGCTTCATTTTATATTTACTTCAATCATTTTTGAGAACTATACAAAACAATAAAAATGATGAGATTAAAGCCCACAAAATAATATTATTAAAAACATTTTACACAGGTTCACTGAATGTGACACCAATATATCTAACTCCTACAGATACAATAAATACAGTGTAATATACACATACGTGACAGGGAGCTTTGGGGGTACTTATACGTGATTCCAAATTTTAAAATCAAGTAAAGTCACACACCAGATATGGAATTAACCTCTTTAAGAAGGGACTGACTCAATTTTCTGACCATATTGTTGGTCACCTCCTGTTGGCTCATTGTACAATATTTGGCACATTAGGTCGCATATCCACATTCAAGCTACTGGCAAGCTTGAGAGGTCTTTTCATCATTAGTCAAAATATGTAACCCAGTGGAAGATCACACATTTCTGTAAGATAAACATGCTAAACACAGTTACTACAGAAAATAAATTTTGTCAACATGTACCATCATACGGCACATTCTGGAGAAACAGACCCCACACTTGTTCCACTTAGTAATCACCCTTGGTTTTATTTCAGTGGATATGTAAACTCTCAGAGTAACAGGTATTGGTCTACAGAAAACCCCACGGTATTCCAAGTGCCACTACATGACATTAAAGGTTGGCGTGTGACGTGCTATGAGTGCAACTACGATTATTGGGTTCATATTTTTTTAAAACCATACATTCACACTGATATAATACACACATTCTGACACCACTTTGAACACCTGTCTGATTAAGAGAGAATATATGTACAGTCTTTCAGCAGGAAAATGCAAGACCTCACATCGCAAACAGATCTATGCATTGTTTATAGTGTGTTTTTAGTGACAGGTAAGTAGTGATTGTGCCATTCTCATGCACCAGCACAAAACAAAATGTACAATAAAAGTACTGCACTGAAGACAATCTGAAAAAAAAGCATTTATGACATACTGTCTTCATTTTCACCAGCAGAACTTTGTCATGAAATGAGCAATGTGTTTGTCACATGGGACATGTGAGCCAAATGAAATCATTTCCAGCACCTTGTTTAAAAATAATAACTAACAACCTAATACCAACTGCAGTACAGTGAACTAAAACATGTCAACCTGAACTTACAGCACACTGGAACAGGAGCAGGAAGTGACCAATGATATGGGTCAGACAAAATAATGATCCTACACTACTGCTCTTATGGCAACACCAATGCAGTGTACAGAAGAACAGTAACTCTAAGCACTTGTTCACATGTATGCTTTACAAAACCAGCTTTAGCCATTCCTTACAAACACAGACTACACTTCACAAAGATAGCAGAGAAAAACTAACAACATTTGCAAGGTTGTACAATGCACTAGACTGACCACGTGTGTTAAGAAACAAAATCAGGTATCCCAGTAGCCAGTTTACGTTCTCTCTCTCTCTCTCTCTCTCCCCCCCCCCCCCCCCCAACGCTGTTTTGATTCTTTATTCTTCTAATTCATTCATTTGCATTTTTAACAAGTATGGCTGATAATTTTTTACTCTGTAGAGGAATTTTTTATGTGTAAAGATTATCTATAATATTGTTTTATAAAATATTTATTAGTATTTTAAACTGTAAAAATTGCGTATACGTATTTACGATTTGTTCCACATCCTACTATATTTGTGACACACTTAGGGATACATGAAAAGAATGTATGTACGTATGTACCAGACAATTAAAGCAAATTTAAAATACTTGCTCTGACAAGTATAATATAATAACCATTTTAACAGCCATCTTACAGAAGACACATAACCCTGTCACAGATATCTGTGGTTGGAGTAACTGGATCTCTTCTTCCAAACTCCTCTTTAGTTGCAACGCAATCTAAGTAGTAATTTTCATGGGGACATTTTTATACACAGGACAATACTGTCAACAAATCAAGTACCTGCTTTTGTAGCTGCTGAGCCCTCTTGCGCCACTGATAAACCATTTGTTCCAGGAACTGACACCTCTGTCGCACATCGCCCAACTCGCAACGTTCAGTTACAACCTCACACAACTTCTGCACCACAAATTCCTCTAATTCCTGTAAGCATTACCCATAATCACTCAAGTGACTTTTCTTCTATATGCACCTCACTTGCACAACAGAGGGAGATATTTTACCTTGAAACTGACCAATTCATGGTGGACTACACAGAAAGTATGCTGATCCCTTAAATCAGCACCACTAGATTTTTACTTCTGACATTCAAAGCAGTACTATATGTGTGGAAGCCAGCTACACAGGAGCAGCTGACGCAGCTTACCATTGTCTGTATGGTGATTTCATTAGCAATGTACAGGCAGTCCCTGTTGTTATGAATAGTTACATTCCCTGGAAAGACTTCATAAAGCGAGTTGCTATTTCCCCATATGCACAATGTTACAACTTTAGAGTTCAGTTCACAAAGAACCAAAAAATTACCTAAGAAAATTAGAAACTGACAACTTTACTGCCTGAAATGGAATATAAAAACCAGTGAAAAATACCATTATAAACAGGTTACAAAGATATATTTTAAAGTTCTTAATTACAAATATGTCCTACAAGGAATGTGAAAATCAACGTTTGTCTGGCCTTCACCTTCTTTTCTCTTGTCCTAAATCACTCAAGGACACTCAATTTCGTTTATGAGATCTCAGATGTGTTTGCTTTAGGAAGACAAGCCAAGTGGAGCGCACACACTTTGTAACAAGAATTCACACAAAATTTCATAACCAAACCTACATCAAGCAAGGACTGACTGTAGTCATAAGTGCATCAATCTGCTGTACACAATCAACAGTGAGCTAATGCTGCTGATGGACATTTTGAATATATGTGACATTAAGGTAAACTTCACAACAACAAACATCTGAATGCTTCAATGCTAAAGCAGTAAATAAACACATAATGTGTGAATACATATTTTAGGAACAATGCAAAATATGCCTAAAACTCAAAACTTAAAGAACTATAAAAACAATGTGTGTGCTGAGAACTTACATTTCTGGAAAACTTCTTTAGCAAGTTCTGATGGAGACCTTGCATGAAAGGCATACGATTTAATTTCCGAGCAGGATCCGATAGATTAGTATGTTCAGGTTCATCTGATATCCCAGTGGCAACACGTTCAATTGCTAGGTCCAGATTTGACTTAGGTTCCTTAAGAGGTACAGATTTTACAGGCTCTTGCTTTTCTTCACCTTCATTCTGTGCTTTCTCAACACTGTTGTTTTTACACTCCACCAGCTTCAGCTGTTTCTCCACCTCGGGAGAGATACGGACTTTTTTTACTTCAATTAAACCCACTGGTTCATGAACACGTTTGGAACAAATACTCGCTAGTTCACTATCTTTTGATGCATTTCTATTTATCTCCTCCTTGGCACCACTACACACTTCCTTGTCCTCACAACCTTCTAGGTTCCTCTCACCACATTCTTTGTCGAGTTCTTCACAATCATTTTGTGATTCACTATCCGTATCCATGGTACTAATAATGTCTTCATTTTCACTAAATGTTTTATCTTCATCCTCCTGTGTTTGAACTTTTAAGCTGTTATCTGTTTCTACATCCTCTACGTTTGCAAATACATCACCACTTTCATCATCACACTCCGAAGCACCTTGCAAACATTCAACCCTCGCCCTTTTGGTCCCTCTTGCATCATCAGCACTATTTGATTCTGAAGTCCGTTTCTGCACCAACTTACCAGCTGCAAATGATAAAACTTGAGGTTACGACTTACACATACTGACATGTGCATATAGTCAATTCTGATACACAGGAAGGCATATCCAAAAGTTGCTGAATCAAATCAATTAATGAAATACCTTTACTTTTGATACAGGTCACTGCTGTCCCCTTCTGAGTTTATTCAACAGGTTCAGGATTACGCCACTACTGGAAGCACCACTATGACTTTTTGGAATCAAGACTCGGATGCTAAATGTTCCTGAATTTCAGGAACATCGTGGATATTATGCCCTCATAGCTACAATTTCATCTTTGGAAACAAGAGAAAAGTTGCAAGCAGCCAAAGCACATATAAGTAACAGGGGACCACAGCCTCATTTTTTAGTGACCAGAAATTGCTGCTGCCACTGCTTTTTGGTGGCCAAGGCACCAACACCGCAGAGATCTGCCACATGTTGAAGTCCTATTTAGAATCCACTGGCACTTTCCGTACCAGAGGTCTAACCTGCCAGCTATCTCCAAAATTGTACTTCGCTGGTCTTTGTTGACAATTTGGTGAACTATCTCCACATTTTCATCTGTGCAAGTTGTGGTAAAATGCCCGAATGCTCACAATCAACTGAGGTTTCCATGTATGAACCAAGAAAACCACTCACAGTTGCTTTGAGCATTTCATACGTTTCTGATGCACTTTTGCCTTAGTTTTAAGCAAAATTTAATGTAAATGTACTACACCTCCAAGCAAGCCATCCAAAAAATCATGGATCATACTTACGATACATAACAAAACACTGAGAAGCAACACAGAGGGTTATGGCTTCAAAACTCACTAACTATGGGACCTAGTGGCAGAAAGCAGTAATTTCTTGCACTTCTCAGTTTGGAAACTTCTGGGTATGCTTTTGTAAAGTGTTCATGGATCATAACAAGCCCAAGTATTATGAAAGCATGGTAGTAACATAATTAAATCTGAAAAGATCTACAAAAAGAATGACGGCATTTAATAACCCATGAATCATACATATATAAATAGTAGAACCTCGATTATACGAAATAAAGGGGGGCGGACCCGATTTCGGATAACCAAATTTCGGATAATTCGGAAATTCGTTTCGTCAGCATTGAATATCTGATCTCCTGTGTAGCCTTGTATCGTATGTTCGAACTCCGTTTTAAACACATTGATACTACGTAGCACCTTCATCAGCAGACAGCTTTTCCCCACAGATGTTCAAATGTCGGATGCCATATCGCGTTTTCCAACTATCCAACCAACCCGAACTCGCGGTAAAACTTTTACATTGGTCCCCCATCATTTTTGCTTTTCCTTGAATAATCGGTCCCGAAAAAAGAGTCCCCTTTTCCCCCTGTTGCGTGAACCACAAATAAAGGGCCTCATTCAGTTTTTCATACTCGGCAGTTTTCATCGTTTTCCGACTCGGCATTTTAGACGAATGTTCTTCGACTTTCGATTTTATCCAATCTGAAACCGCTGATATGCCAATACCTAAATCCGCCGCGACATTTCGCAAGATCTCGCCATTTTCAATTCATCTCACAGCCTCCAATTTCTGTTCAATTGTTATTACAACACGTTTTCGTTAAGCCGACATTATTTGGAATCACAGTTAAATGAGATTCTAAAACTGCACTGTAAGCAGCACACACGTCAATTTGCCACTCGTCTGCATACGTCAACTTTTCACAACAAACTGATGGGGAGAGGCTCAGAGGTGTCTTGCGGCAGGCAGTTCTGGGAATCACAGTGCCTGATAGGCGCCAGGGTATTCTCGAAACTAACTTACTGCTATTGATTAACTCACACCAACAAATGCACCAAAACAAGTTTGTCGTTGATTTCTTTATTAAAAGATTACCCCAATACGCATTTCGACACTTCTACATTGCCATCATCAGGGGGGTCGTTGAAGTTTTTACATAGACCATGTTCTTGAGTTACATCAAAACAGTTGAGGCTGTGTATGGTAATATTACAATATTCGTTATCACTTTGTATAAAATTTACAATAGTAGTATTGTTTAAAAATGCTAAAACAATAGTAAAACAGTATATTATATTAAACTACATGCTGTGATGTAATTCGTAAATTATTGGCAGCGTGGCCCATGTATTTTCCGGTGTGCTGTTTTGTGCCGGTTATCTGTATGTATTGCTGTGTGGTAGACCCTCCTTGTCGTTCCGTGTCTGCAGACATTGGTCTATGTAAAAACTTCAACGATCCCCCTGATGATGGCAATGTAGAAGTGCCGAAATGCGTATTGGGGTAATCTTTTAATAAAGAAGGCAACGACAAACTTGTTTTGGTGCATTTGTTGGTGTGAGTTAATCAATTGTACAAAAATGCACGGTGAATATAATGTAACTTACTGCTGTAAACTGTCATTTGTATTTCAATAATAATACGTACAGTTCCCAACAATTTAATTCAGATAACATCATCTCGCGTACAAAAAAAAAAGTGTTTCGGTTAACCCGAGTTTCGGTTAAGCGAAGTTCAGATAACCGAGGTTCTACTGCATTCAAATTCAGAGCATGCACAGAGCAACATGAAACCTCAGAATCATGCAACAATTTGGAAGCCATTCTCTCAAATATCATTTCTGCAAAATGTACAGGATTATTCTGCCTCTTATGGGTTGACAAAAAACCGTGCAACCATACCACTGTAAAAACCAAAGAGTTCTTGGAAAGACACAAATTAAAACACAAGGCTATGTGCAGGGACAAAGACCGTCAATCACAACTGTCCTTTCAGGTTTACTATCCTATAGCTTTATTGTGACATGTTTCAGCTTACATTAAAAAGTAATCATCAGGTGAATTAAAGACACCCAAAAAAGATTACCACGTATGATAATTTTTTTAATTCGCCGGATTATAGCTTTTTAACGTAAACCGAAACATGTCACAATAAAGCCACACAATATTGTAAAACAGTTGTCACTGATGGTCTCTATCCCTACATCTAACATATCTACATCACAACGGGATGTCTGACTCGAGGATAAAACACAAGGCGCCAGTGTGACCTTATCGTTCTCGGAATAGGGGGCGCACACGCGCGTGCAACTCTCTCTCACACACAAACACACACACACACAAACCCTCTCAATGGGTGCTCGGGGTGTCACATATACCTCTTCCTAAAACACTTGGCCTGTTTTGTTAAGGCTGGATTAATGCTGTGTTTTAATTTACATATCCCTCTTCCAAGAACACGTGCTGTTTTGCTAAGGTTAGACTAGCAGTTTTTGTTTTAATTTGTATCATTTCAAGACGCCTTTGGTTTTTATGATGGTGCAGTTCCACAGTTTATGTCCACCCAAATGAGGCAGAATAATCCTGTACAGTTTGCTTACATATCGTGTGCGTGTGTGTTTGTGTGCGTGGGCACGGATCACTCTCACTTCAGTCAAGCTCTGCCCTTCATTAAGTGAGGCTGATTGCTTTGGTGATTTATGGAATGATGTTCTATTTCAATCATGCAACGTATTTTATGGTCCCAGAAAGTGTCTGCATTTTATAAAATTAAACTTTAATGCCTTTGACACCTTTTGCAACAATTTTACTTCTATTACAGGTATTTTTTAAGTTCTCAGGACCACACAGGCATTTTACACTAAAAATGGGTTCCACTCTTCGTCACGGTTTTATCAGTCCCAATTCATAACAAATATCAAGACTCTACTGTAGCTAGATTTAATAAATTAACTTTTGCTTACAATTATAACTCATTAAAATTACTACTGTGCTTTGCCGAGACCTGTTTCAGTTTTCCAGTCTACTGCCTCTAACTTGAGTATCATGTCCACACGTATGACGAAGTGTGACAGCGAGTGAAATTGAGTATCATGTCCGCATGTAATACGAAGTGTGACAGCGAGTGAAACTGAGTATAATGTCCACAAGTATGAATTGAGTATAATGTCCACAAGTATGACGAAGTGTGACAGCGAGTGAAATTGAGTATCATGTCCACACGTATGACGAGGTGTGACAGCAAATGAAATTGAGTATCATGTCCACATGTATGACGAAGTGTGACAGCGAGTGAAATTGAGTATCATGTCCGCATGTAATACGAAGTGTGACAGCGAGTGAAATTGAGTATAATGTCCACAAGTACGAATTGAGTATCATGTCCACACGTATGACGAAGTGTGACAGCGAGTGAAATTGAGTATCATGTCCACACGTATGACGAGGTGTGACAGCAAATGAAATTGAGTATCATGTCCACACGTATGACGAAGTGTAACAGCGAGTGAAATTGAGTATCATGTCCGCATGTAATACGAAGTGTGACAGCGAGTGAAATTGAGTATAATGTCCACACGTATGACGAAGTGTGACAGCAAGTGAAATTGAGTATCATGTCCACACGTATGACGAAGTGTGACAGCGAGTGAAATTGAGTATCATGTCCGCATGTAATACGAAGTGTGACAGCGAGTGAAATTGAGTATAATGTCCACACGTATGACGAAGTGTGACAGCGAGTGAAATTGAGTATCATGTCCACACGTATGACGAAGTGTGACAGCAAGTGAAATTGAGTATAATGTCCGCATGTAATACGAAGTGTGACAGCAAGTGAAATTGAGTATCATGTCCACACGTATGACGAAGTGTGACAGCGAGTGAAATTGAGTATCATGTCCACACGTATGACGAAGTGTGACAGCAAGTGAAATTGAGTATAATGTCCACAAGTATGACGAAGTGTGACAGCGAGTGAAGTTGAGTATCATGTCCACATGTATGACGAAGTGTGACAGCGAGTGAAATTGAGTATCATGTTCACACGTATGACGAAGTGTGACAGCGAGTGAAATTGAGTATCATGTCCACACGTATGACGAGGTGTGACAGCGAGTGAAATTGAGTATCATGTCCACATGTATGACGAAGTGTGACAGCGAGTGAAATTGAGTATCATGTCCACACGTATGACGAGGTATGACAGCGAGTGAAATTGAGTATCATGTCCACATGTATGACGAAGTGTGACAGCGAGTGAAATTGAGTATCATGTTCACATGTATGACGAAGTGTGACAGCGAGTGAAATTGAGTATCATGTCCGCATGTATGACGAAGTGTGACAGCGAGTGAAATTGAGTATCATGTCCACACGCATGACGAGGTGTGACAGCGAGTGAAATAAGCCCATGTTGTTCTTTTCGTATGTGAACTTTCGACATACATCATGCCACTGTAAGTCACCGCACCTTCGCAAGTTGCAATCCATTTCCAACACTAATACTGACAATCATGCAAACCTCCCAAGACATAATTAACAATATGTAACTTCACAATCGGTTACTTCTGTAAAAAAAGTACAAAACATGGCCACAAAATGCTGGAACATTGAAACTACACTCCATACAGTAGAATCCCTTTAATCTGTATGGTGATACTCCAAAAATTCTGATACTTGAACACTGTTTGTTTTGTTATCTGTAACGTCCAATATGCACAATTTTACGTTTTACCTTGTGTTATGTGGACTTTATCAAGTTCATCAAGTTATAATAATGGCTTCCAAAATCCCAGGATGAGTAACCAAGGTGCTGCAGGCAAGAGGAAGCATAGAACATTAATGACTCCTCAGAAACTTGAAATAATTTGGAGGCTTGAAAGTGGCCAAAGCTGCAGTGTGATGACCACAGTATATGTTGGACTGTCAATTATCCTGATATAAAGAAACCAGAGGACCAATTATGATCCCTTACGGCATCAAGTGAAACTGTGAAGGGCCTTCTGAAGCAACATGCACTGAGTTAGCCTAAATTTGTACAACTGGATAAGGTGTTGTATAAGTGGTTTACAAAAACATGTTCCATTGAAAACCCCCTGAATGGGCCCATGCTTATTTAAACAGCTAAACTGGAATGCTCCTCTAATTAGCCCAAATACAGAAGCAGTAACAAAAACTCACCAGTGAGAACTTAGGTTAGCATAGGCACTACATATCTGAATATTTGACATTTCAGCACCTGTCAGGTTCCATGGGTGCCACACTAAAGGAATTCTACTGTATCTAATTTGAGGGCATATTCTACCATACTTTACACATGAAATGTTTCTTGGTTTTACACAAAACTGTGAGGTTGTGTGAAAACTCTCAGATACTGGTATGGACATTCTTGCAACCCCTAAAACTAGCCACTGTGAACATACTTCTACAGAGCCACAAAGCTTGCACATTAGACTTAAAAATTTACTGACACGTACTAAAAGCAGTTTACTACAACAAAACAGTTTGAAAACATGCATAGCATACAAATTCTAATGTATTTGCTCACTTCCATGTGAACTGAAAACCATCAAGACATAACAGAAAGTGCAATGGGCATGAAATACATGTTTCATTTTTCATCATGACTTATCCAACGCATTTTCACTCCAATAAACATTAAGTATGACAGACGGCCAGAGACAGATGGCAAAGCTAATAGGCATACTTTTGTAACTTTCAACTGCAAACACAAAAAAAGTCAGAGCAATCAGTACGATAAAAGTGTCGTGAACTTTGTAGCAGCATGACATCCAATACATCAGACCATCTTCTGGTTAACTTTACTTTTTGTTCACAGTGCATTATGGTAATAGAAATCACTCGTATACCAACAACTGCACTAGTAGCTGTAGTGCAGTTGTTGGTAGACGAGTGATTTCCATCTTCTGGTTGTTCTGTCAATATTTTTATGCTTTCTAATCTATCACTCATGCCTTCCCTTAGGATGAAACAGCCAGGGCATAAAGCTGACCACTCATCAAACCTTGTGCCAAGGTTGAGTGTGTGCGGTATACCTCCATTCCCCACGCAACTTCATGGTGTGTAGGGGGACAACCTATCATAACTTTCCCTTAACTTGACCTAATTTATCATTGCAAACACATTTAAGAATTCCACCATCCTGTAAAGATGTTCAGTCCTTCAGTCCACTAGTCTGTAATGTAAAGATGTTGTCTGGATGGAGTACCTGTCATACAGTGAAACCTCTGACCATTGCTGCTGAAGGCAGAGCAAAACACATGCAATGTATGTATAATGTAACAGTATGATATATTCACATAACCACTGCTGCCATCGAAACACAACACATTCCCTTTGTACTGTTGTTGACCTACGTGTAGCTGTCAACCATGTAAAACTGTTCAGTGTTGGTATGGGAACGCAACAATGGGTTCCCTTTGCAATGTTATTGAGCTACAAAACATTTTGTACTGGTGTCAACAATATAAACGTACTTACGTCTTCATGTAAACTGCCTGACATTTTGGTCCTATTTTAAACCAAAATTCCATTTTCAACATTTTCATAAAGCCCCCCCCCCAATCAAATTTCACGAAAATCCGTCCAGTCGGAGCCGCGCTAATACATTTGGGCAGACAGACAGACGGATGGTTTTTAACGACTTATGCGAAAGCGCCTAAAAACGAAAAAACAACGGGAAAACTGCAGCTGCGGAAAGCACTGAATGTCAGACACGGGAAATCAACAAAAATAAAAATTATCCATTTTCCACTTAGGCCCACAAAAAAAATAAATAAAAAGGTTACTTTTAATACCTGTGCGTAAATCGTTTTCAAAACAAATCCGCAGTTTTCCAGCTCCCTTTTTGTGGACTAGGACATGACGATCTTTGAATCTGCAAATCCATCTATTTGACGCAAAAAAATTGTCAACCTGCAGTTCATCAGCTATCTTCCTGGCTTTGTCACGTCAGGTACTGCCATCAATAAGAATGCCTGATGCCCGGGCGGTCTGGTACCACGCAAACAGAATGCTCTCAAGCTCACCGAAAATTGATTCTCTTCCCGTCTTCCTCTTCTTACAGGACTCCCCGCACTTGACAATTTGTTCTCAGATTTCCCTTTTCCTCGCAACAACCGAGTTTAACGTTGATGGTGCTAATCCGAGGCGTTTAGCTATGACGGTCCTTTTCTCAGTGGGATTTCTCTCCACTTCTTCGACGATCTTCAATCTTTCGTGAAGCGTCCGGAAATGCTTTGCGAGGCGCGACATGGCAAGCATCGATGTACAGGCTTTACCTAAGAGAGATAATACGTCGCGACATGGAAAGTTTCGATGTGTAGGCCTTTACGTACATGGCGTAATAACAGGGTGACATGAATGACACAAAACGGACTCAACAAAGCGAAGCTAACAGGGAAGAGATGTTAGACACATTCCAACTACTGACACCTCGAGATGTTAGACACATTCCAACTACTGACCCCCCCCCCCCGGAACTTGCAATGCTGACTTGCCTGTGGCAAGGCGACATATCGTCGCACGGGCTAACACGGTACTCAACAGTGCGAGTTAATTACTGCTACTGTACGTTTCCAAAAACATCGCACTACTTCCGCTGCTTTTAAAATCAGAAACGATCACTCCGGGAGTACTGTGGGGTCATTACCACGAATTCCGAACGGCTGACGCTGTAAGAACGACACTTCGAGGAACGATGCACCTGATATAATTATACGTTCATATGCGTGACCTAAGGGGACCAGAAAAAATGAACGATACCTGCGGGGAAATGATGTACAAAGGTTTCACTGCACTTCCAAATACTCCGAAATATTCAGTTTGCCTGGATAAAAGATACTGCCCGACCATGGAATTTCAGGTCGAACAGTTGCTGGTCTTGGTGTACACTTGTGCGCCCATTCACTTGCAAGTTGTCCAGCTTAGTTCATTTAGTGAAACGTGAGTTCATCTAATAGTGAAGCATTTTGTTTTGTGTGTGATTCAGAAGGACTGGGCCTTTCTTTTTATAACGAATAAAATGGATTTTCTTGTTACAAAATACACTTAATTCAACAGCAAACTTAAAACAAATTACAGCATTTTGGTCCACATCTTCCTAAAAACTTCATTTTTCTGAACAGACCCACTAAATATCCTCTCAATGTTATTAAGACAGAATTAAGTAATTCCAACCCAGAAACCAACACTAAAGTCATCGGACACTTTACAAGACATGGGCAAGGACAGTTTTTCTACAAGACACTGACACAGAAAAGATATTGTTTCATTAAAAGGTAACGATGAAGTTAAATTTCTGTAAGAGGAGAAAACAAAGTAGATTAATTCTTCACATCATAGGAGAGACAGTCAAGGCAAATGGTAATAATAATAATAATAATAATAATCAGTGTGGATAATGATATAGTAATGATTCTCAGCCCTGAAAGTCAAGTCTGAAACTTCTTCATTCATCAACTTCACTGTGGTAAACCAAAGAAAAATCGGTGCTCAGGATAGTCAAGTGTCCTGTCTGAGATTCAAATCTTGAACCTCACAAATGCAAGTCACAAATGTCACGAGTCAACATGCTACTTGGTGACATGCCCAGAGACGCACAAAATTCTTCACAGTATGGATGTAAGTATGCGTGTGACAGCTCCATTACTGATATTTATACGCATCTATCATAAATTAACTACCGACTTACTTTCCATGGAAGCTCTGACGTACAACAGACGAATACCTGCACAAAATGCTGCGAACAACTCTGCAGCTATCAAGCAGTATATTAAGCTGCTCAACTGCAGCTACATGACGTAATCTGGCCCACGACTGACATGGAGCCAGAAAATCTGTGTAAATCCTAATTCAACTAAGACGGGCGGTTCAAAAAAACACCATCTGAATAATGCAAAGAATAAACACTCAATTCCACTTAACTCATGATTTAAAATTAAATGATTTAGTGGTAACAGTAGTATTTTGGCAAACAAACATAAGCATCAAGCAGAAGCACAAACCAGAGAGCAAAACTCCTTTAATCTGACATCCAATAATCCACAAATCCAGATAATCCAGCACTTGAGGAGAGCAGTCCCAAGACGAAGGTTTGCTTTTTACCAGAAAACAACTTCATGAATGAAACAGGAAGATCTCAGGGACTTGGTCAAAAAGGCCTCCAAGAGTCTCCGTACATCAACCGTTGTGGTCTCCTGACCCCTTCTCTCCAACTCCAACTTCTTCAGCTATGAAGACTCCAGAAAACATGCAAGAGGACCCTGATGACCATGAACCACCAGGTCAAAGAGATATCCAAATGGAATAATCCTCTGATTAGTTGTACAGCCCAAGTATAGGAGCAGTAACAAAAAATTACCTGTAAGAACTTAGGTCAGCATTCAATAATTCGACACGTCTGGTCCCGTGTGACTCGGATTAATGGAATTTTGCTGTACTTCCAGTTATATGCTGAAAATGCACTTCTGTGTTGTCCAGGTTTCAACTTATGTTTATTAAAAATGATTTAAGCTTCTCTAAGTGGAACATCTGGAAGTTCAGATCTTTCAGGTAGGCACACAATGGTCCAAGCTGCCATATTAGCCTACAAAGCAAGCCACGAACTCATGTCATATTATGGGCAGGCGAGTGACAGTTTCTGAGATGTAGATTTCAGCAGGCCATATTCAGAGATGGAAGCTGGGAACTTGTAACTTGACAATTTAAATGACCACCAGTTATATAAAGGTGGGTTTGAGACCCCAAAAAGCTGGTGCTGCACATTTTGGAGACCAATGGGAAACCTTTTATAAGAATATGTCAGATTCCTTATTGAATGACAGTACAGGAGCAGAGGAAAAGGCCAATCACCATTCCAACTCAAATCTGGTTTGCCACATACTCAGTAACCAACATGCAATTTGAAAGGAGAGACAATGCTTCTTCTTCAAACAAATGCGTAAGGGAAGGCCAGATCAGTGCACTTCCCGATATGATTTCATAGGTACAGGCTACTTAAATGTTGCTGTCGTTTCAACATTAACACAATATTAATGCAAATTATCATCAATAAGAGAGTGTTTTTCAATAAAAGGAGCAGACACATTTGCTTAGCACAAAAAAAAAAAGTTACATACTTCACTGCCTGAAATATACTCATATTTAACTGTTCTTCAGTTACAGCAAAGTACAACTTTTAGACAAAAGACGCTGTATCCTTCTCAACATCTAGTTGCATGTTCAGTGGCAATAAAACCTCCAGCAATCACTTCATTGTGACAATTATGGTATCGGCAATCCTTCCTCTACTCACTCACCAACAAACCCCTTCCACACACACCTCAACATCCTTTGGTATTACATGCTTTAGCATGACTGAGCAAGCCACCTATCATGCTTACCTTACCTGGGATAGATTTCAACAATCAGCCAGCAATCACACTCGTAGTGATCAACAGTGACAAAAATGTGAATGGCTACAGCTCTCACAAGTGCAGTGCCACATGCTGCAGACACGATTTCGACTAACACCAGAATTTACATCTGTCCAGATTGGCGTAAGCATATATTCCCAGCCCCCGTTCCATTCTCCACAAAGAAACTACAAACTTGCCTATGAAATACTCCACACCTGGATATTTAAATTATAAAGTCCATCCCTTTCAATACAAAATCAGTGCATTATCTATTTTTCACATCAAAGAATAGCACCTTCATGTTCTACAGGTCACAAAGTTAAATAACAACTATGTCAAGTTCTGCTCAGGGTGATACATACATGCAGAGACAGGACAGAAAGCTAAACCTTACACTACTTAAGTGAAAAGGGGTATCCATACATCAAAACACAAACTGTAACATCACCACCACCTAACAAGAACATCTGATTTATCATGTTAAAACATACTTGTGTGAGGGATGTCAGTCACATTATACAACTTCAATTACACAAAAATCACAAGCTACAAAGTGCATACAAGAAATAGTTTTACAAGCAAGAGTGTACCTCTAAACATGTTTGAGCACAACAGCTGTCAAGGAAGCAGTATTGCACAGGAAACCTGCACCTGCTTGGAATATTTAGTCTGCTTTCTCCCTCCAGTTCAACTTACCTTATTTCACACAGGAGTCAAAATACCAACCTCCAGCACCTTAGGCCTTGCACCCTCTGAAAATAGTTCTCAACACATGACAGGCTTGTCTTGAAATATCGACAATTTCTGTTCGAATATGGTCTTCCAATTCGTGTAAAGAATGTGGCCACTTCACATAAATTCTAATTCTATCTTTCAGTGTCTCCCACAAATAATAATGGCAACGATTTGAATCTGGTTATCTAGGAGACCACAACCTGTGAGTTACCAACCATTCACTAATACCTCTTCTATGGCAGGCATTAAGAGGTTTGTTCTGTCAGCCATGGCATCATCATATATGAAGTAACGGTACATTTTATCATCTGCCGATTCTCTCAAGAAGTGTGTCAGAATTAACTCAACGGTGGTACAAATTTACTGTTCCTTTAAAGCACATGGGCCCTGTGATTCTGTGCCCTCACTGCACACCAGACGCCAACTTCAGGTCGTGCCAAGGAACTTCATCAACTGCATGGGGATTTTCAGAACACCAGTATTTCTTATTCTGGCTGTTTATATTACTATTTAATGTAATTCATGTGATCTTGCAACAGTATTGCAAATCAACACTCTTTGTTTAACAACATACATTCCTCATATGCAGTGACCACCTGCCCTCTCACTCATTACACGACTTAAAAAAGCCGATCTCCCCTGCCAGTGCTGACAACAGCATGATCTTACATACAAGGATCTTGTCAGTTTAGTTGCCTTTGCAGGCAGAAATTGTATTTTCCTATGCTCAGGGACACGTTTAGAGGTACTCCCTGTCTTACATGCTAAAATTAATTCCAAAAACATGCTGGTTAGTTCCCATATAAAAAGGTTAACTTTTTATTACCTTTTCCATTTTCCACAGTGTGCTCTAGTTCAATGAAGGGTGTTTCTTTTTCAGAAGAAGCAGTGCCATTGTGCTCACTACTAGCTTTGGTTCTGAGTACACTGCCTTCATCAACTGCTTTGACAGTAATTATCTTCTTATCATTGGAAACTGCTTGCCATACATCTGCTTCAGCATATCCCTTCTCCACATGACATAATTTACCATCCTGTTCCACTTCAGGATCTTTATCTAATTTATCAATCTGTTCAACTTCACTGTCTTTATCTAATTTATCATCCTGTTCTACTTCAGCGCCTTTATCAAATTTACCACCCTGTTCCGCTTCAGTGCCTTTATAAAATTTACCACCCTGTTCTGCTTCAGTGCTTTTATAAAATTTATCACTTTGTTTTGCTTCAGTGTCATCTAATTTATCACCATGTTCTGCTTTAGTGCTTTTATCTTCCAGGTCAACGGGTTTCATGCTTGGCCCATTGACATCATACTCACGATCTTCACTAACATGTGCAATGTGGTAATCTAAGTCACTTGAACCTGCCCGATCATTCAAATCAGATGACACTTCATTTTCATCATTCTGCATTTCCACATCAGCTGACTTTTTACTTAATTCAGCCTCATCACTCCCCATCTCCACATCAGCTAACTTTCCACTTGGCTCCATTAAAACATCTTGTTGCAACTGTACATCACATACTATTCTGCTCGGTTCAATCCCATCACTTCGTAAGTCCAAATCAACTGACTTATCATTTAATACAGCCTCACTGTCATCTGCACCACCATCCAACCCTTGGAAGTCACCATCCAACTCTTGGAACAGATGAACATCAGCCTCACTTCCTTCTGATGCCTGATTGCAGTGACGTGACTCAGGCACATCACCTGTCCTGGAAGACACTACACTACTTTTTCCATTCTCATGCTCCACAGCATCAAGGCTGTTACTAGATTCAATGTCACTAAACAATTCAGTGTCATACTGTTTACATTCTTTAACAAGCTCATTATGTGGAGGGCCACAGTTCCCTGTACATCCAAGAGTTTTGTCAGGATTAACCAAAGTTTCTGAATTACTCTTTAACTCAGCAGAACTATCCTGGAATAATACAGTAATTTCTCTTTCAGAACCGACAGGATTAGCAGCATTTCTAGCACTGTTTTCACCAGCTGCATCAATGCCTTTATCGGTTACCTCAAACACTTTGGAATCACTAATTTCATTTGAAACTTCAGCATTTTTCAATTGTTCCGAATTATGAGAATCGTCTCCATTACATATTGGAATGCTGGATTGAATATTCTCAGACAAAGCATCACAGGACAATGCAACATCTGTTACACTGCTCGATTTTTTGCAATTTCCATGCATATTGTCATCTGCTGTGGTAACGGTTTCACTGCAAGTGTCTGTAAGATAAAAATCCAAGTACAGACACATCCATTCATATGCCTGACATCACACATGAGAACATCAACATTCAACAAATGTATATACAGGGCGTTTCAGAAAGATGGACCCGATTTAAAATCGCTAAATCTCTGCAACCACGAACCGCCCATGAATCAAACTCTTACCACGAGAAAGGGCGGGGCATAGAGTTTCCGATGACCGCCGCACCGGCAGGTTCGACGTCTTCTAGATGACACATTTCCTCAACGTTGGATAGGTCGCACGGGACCCCAAGACTTGGCGCTACACTCTTGGCCCCCAAGATCCCCAGACATTACACCCTGCGACTTTTTCTTGTGGGATACGTCAAAGACCGTGTTTTTGTGCCACCATTAGCGACTAATCTGGATGACCTCAAAAACAGAATCACGGCGGTGGTGACTTCAGTGGAAGAAGACACTCTGAGAAGCGTTTGGGACAAATTCAACTATCGTCTCGATGCTGTTCGTGCAGCAGGTGGAGGACACATAGAGCATTTATGAAATGGTTAGTAGAACTTGATGGCTCACTAGACCGTTTGTAATTTTTTGTGTAATTTTAACATGTTGCCATCGTGAAATATAGTGGTTTGAAATTGGGTCCATTTTTTTGAAACACCTATATATTTATGACCAATGAGAAAACAATTCATGCATCCCTGAACAAACTACTCCTAACTGGCACAGACATATTTCAATGCTGTAATTGAATTTCTACATTCAGTGCACTAAAGTCACAGTGTTCAAGAACTTTTTCTTTAACTAGTTCCGATTTATGAATTAACTAAGTGGCAACCGGAACAACAGATTGAAGTGATTCCAAATGTACCTACATTACATATGCATATTAAAAAAATGGTGAACAAACATGTAGTGAAATACAAGCAATGGAAGTACACTCCCAACCAAAAGAATCAGAGCTTCAGTTGTCAAGTTACTATCCCCAATTTCAAAACTAAACACAATACTGCAACTACGCTGACCACATGTACCAGTTTTAAGTTGAGCTCAAGAAAGAAAACTCAAATACGCCTACACTATATACGTATACGTGCATGTGTATGTATACACAGGACAAGATAATGAGAACATCACAACATCCATGGGTTATGATATCAGTCATCAACGACAAGCGAAATAATACGCCGTCAACAGGCATTTTGTTTCTCTTGTTATTATATCTAACACAATGGAATGACAAACGTAAAGATAATGAATAAGACCTCTTAACTAAGCACATTTAATGCATAACATGAACTGACCAACTGTTACATTTATGTTCCCAGTTTCACAATTTACACAAGTTTCTGGAGCCATAAATTTTACATTGTAACACCAAACTACTGCAGGAATGCCATATAAATACCACTATACTGTAACTCGTTTCTTACTTGCATTCTGTTCATTCATAATATGTCCTAAGAATTACTTCAGTCTCAATTACCAATTCATATAAAAAATGTCATTTTCTGCCATATGTTCCAATAAATACTATTCACAGTGTACACCAATATTTTACAAAAGGTGTACAGTTACAATAGAGGGTAGACCACCTCCTATGTGACCGAGCGGCCCGACGCTTCTGCCAGCAATGTGTCGTATACCGCATGTCGGGAGGGTAACAGTCGGTGAAGGTAGTTGCACAAAGTATCAGTGATCTTTAGAAAGTCTAATAGAAACTCACCAATGTTACAGTAGACACTGAAAAATGTTGCCCTCCTGGCCGAATAGAAGTTCTCCCGGAACGCAACTATTGTGTTAAGTCGGGGAGTGGCAATTTTTCTGTCGGCTGCTTTAATAAAGTACGATTCTGACGCACGGGATGGCGATTCAAGTCTTCTTCGAGGTTACGCCGTGTCGACTGGTAAACAGTTTCCGACGTTTCGACGACTGCCTTCATGTTTGAAATCAGGCACCTCGGGAGACGTGCGCATAGCGTAACAATTCTGAGGGATTATCGAAAAGCCGTAAGGTTCACCGTCAAAAACAAACTGCGCACAAACTGCTCTTCTATAAGTTTTTTTTTTTTTCGGAACGCTTTCCTGCTCCGACAAATATTTCGCAATTTACGGTCGGGTGTGCGCAGAGGATCACATGGGTCTTCGCATAAACTGATTATTTTAATCCGATGTCACTAAAATTGAAATGCTCAAATTTTTCGTTAAATTCGCCCAATATATTTTACGAAAACCTGTTCCGAGGATCTTGAACTCCACGCGCTGGGCTATTTAAACTAGCGCTCCGCGCAAGGATGCGACCGCGCCTAAAAACGAGCGGAACTTTCCCGCATTACATGACTTCACAGCGTGCTGCGTAGGCACAGGGGTAACGTGCCACTGCCATTAATAACGCCCCTCTTTACTGCATACCCCATTTCAATTTACGTGCCTGCACACATGGAGGACACACCACACGTGCGGCGTGCTTACGCACCGTTCAACTTACTCCTAACGCAGAAAATAAAAACGATCAGGATCCAGTCTTGAATGTCTGGCAACACCGTTGTCAGAACCTAAAATCTCCCATACTGGTGTTGGAAAAATGTGTTCAGCTATTCTTGGGATATGTAGAATTTGGCCTTCTTACGGCTCAACTGTACCTGAAAATCAAACTAGTCAACAAATGTTGGTGGATACTCCCATACTGAATTTCAGCAAAATCTACGAAACAATTTACGGTATACACTGCGAAGCCCAATTACGGCCCTGCATAAACTGTTTATGATGAATCAATAGGGTAAATGCCGAACTTTTGCGTAGCCTTCGTTGAGTCGGCGATGTCCGATATGGGGGGGGGGGGGGGGGGGGGGAAGAAAAACCCTACGGTTTATAGGCCGATACTGGGACATGAACAGGCATACCTTCCCCATACGGGTTGTTTTTCATTTGTAGAAAACACCTCAAAATTTCAGTCCATTGATTTTAAAGATTCATTTGCGACTTCCAACATTTGTCCCTCAATAAACTTCAGAACCGGAAATTCTAAATAACAACAATTACGACGAAACACTTTCTTTTTCTAAAGTGCGTTTGCCGGTGATCTAACTAAAGAAAACGTCAAAGGTCGAAGCATATGCCGGCACTTGACAATACAAAACACAACTGTTTACAGTAAACCTACCTACCGGTTGTAAAAAAGCGATGAGGACAGGTAAGACAACACCTCCAATGAATATAATTCCTCGTCGAATGCGGGGGTTAGGGACAGTTATCACGGCGTGCTAAACAAACAGCGTTGCTCTAACTGCTTACGGAAAAAAATAGGGTTACGTGAACGCAGACGTTTAATGATACCCCCCCACCAGCGCTTAAAATACACACATTCTTGGACAGTAAACATTTACACAGTGCTTGGATAGCTGATGCTGCCAGCTTCCGTGGCGGTTCAGTGAGTAGACCGATTGCGTTTATCCGTGTGCATTTCAGCATTTTAGCGTTCGACAATTTTTCCATCCACATACCGAATTATTTTCAACAGCGTAGTCAGAACGACGCTGGGCAAGGGGTACCTGTAACTCATTTTTATGCTTACTTTCCATAATTTGGATTCACAAACAAAAACGGCATTTCCACATACACTGTTACAGGTAAAGCGACGGCTGCTGCATCCCCAGCACGCGCTGTCTTCTGTACCATTAAGAATGGTACTTCGCGGTTCATCACTCAAACGCAATTTACAGCAACCAGGGTTTGGCTTCTCGAAATTAATTTGGCGCCTTCCTATTACAAAGCTGTAGGTAAACCCGTTTTCCCTTGCAAGTACGACCCTCAATGGGCATGTGTACAAACTTCACAAAACTCAACAGAAACGTTTTCACTGAACTCTGGTATTTACCGCCAACAGCTGAATGCAGTGATTCTATTTACACCACTTTTGGTGAACCTCCTTTTGATCCACAATTCGTAAATTCAATTCGTCAGCCACTTCAGAGTAATTCTACAGTTGTACATATTGGAAACAAAAGAAAACAATCACAAATAGAATTTCCCAATCGCACAATTACGAAATGCGCAATGAAATTATACATACCAAATGCCTAGCTCGGCAATGACAACCAAAATCAAATTATCGTGAAAATTTGTTTCAGCATGCTATTTGCAGCCACATGATAACTGGACACTTCAAAACTTAAAACTGGGGTTCAACTAATATGAAACTCCATTCCTACAATCAGTATTTGGAATACTATTTCGTTCAAGTTACACTAATTGGCACAGTCGACATATTAAACACACCCAGTCACTTTCTGCGTCATTCCTTGTTTACATTTAAAATGTAAGATAGTAAATATCCTTTGGAGAGAGCAAAAACTTTAGAACTTCCAGACCTTTGCATACAAACAAGAATAAACATATTCTCCTGAAAAAAACACAGAGATACTGATCTGGAAAACATGCAATTACAACAGATTAAAACAACAAACAAAAGAGAGACAAAGAGGAAATCCCTGTACTAAGCAGGAACAAAATAATGCACTATAAAATAAAATGTTATCAAAAAGTGTTACAATAATATTCTACATCTTACAGTTAACATTAAATGTTTAACTAGACTTACCACTGTCTGAACTTTCAACTCCATTTTTCTGTTTTATATCTGGCCGAGTACTTGACGGTTCTAGCTTTTCGTTTTTATCTACATCTTTTAACAGTTTATCGACTTCAGAATCACTCAAACCAAATTGTTCACAGTCATCAACGAAATCATTGGCCACAGACTGAACACTATCCTTTTCTTCACACTCTGACTCATGTGAAATTCCATTTGTAGATCCTACGCTCTTCAATTCAATACTCTCATCAGAAGAATTCAAACTCCGTTTCTCCCACTTAAGTGGTATAGTCACTTTCTTTACAGTCATGTCAAATGACACAGATTTAGTTGCTTCAAATACTTTTTTAACCGGAACAGACTTTTGTGATGCACCATTTAAGGCTTCGGCCTTTCTTATTTGTCTGTTTGGATAATCATTTGATGGAAAAGGAAGAGCAGTTTTGCTGTCTTTAGTTTCCTTCATCATGCTGTCTCCTTTGATCTTAGACATGGGTTGACAATTGTTTACATGGGACACTTCATGTGGAAGCTCTTTAATAAGACTACTCTCTACTGGTGAATCAATTAAATCTACAGAATCTATCGATTTCATGTTATTCTTGTGTCAACTGGCAAACTCTCATGTCGTATGGGTTCGACTCACATATCTGAAAACAATAATGCAAATATTAAAATAATAAACATACATGTCCAGTTTATATTTTCAGCACAGCAAAACATTATACAATTCCTGAAACATAAAACAGTCCGTTACTATTGTTGTTGACGACGATGATGTTACTTAAGACGCTGTTGCTTGGACTACACACTACGTCTACCGCTAGGTAAAGGTAAAGCAATCCCATTACAGGCCTGGACAGGCTCTTAGGGTTCCAGGAGGTTGAGGCTCTCAGATTTCTTGACAATCGACACATGAAGGTGGTAAGGTTGTCAGCCCTACGGACCGGCCGCCTTTACCCCCAGGAAATATTCCTGGTACTCATTTCTGTTAGAGGCTGAGTCGACCCCCAGGGCCATAGTACGACCGAAAGGATTATGTCAATGAAAAATTCCAATGACACCATCGGGAATCGAACCCGAGACCTTCGGGGTTGTAGCGCAGTGCCTCAACCGGAAAATTAATGATGAGTGGGACTCATATGGAAGTGGTTATAACCTCTCAGGGCACTGTCCCGGAAATGCCCGGAAGACTGTGGGACAGGACGAAAATTCCCATCTGGGACAGGAGTCACCGCTGTGATTCCTGCCAGGAACCTCCCCAACACAAGTCAGAACCGCTTAACCGAACTAGTTCGTATTAGTAATCTCATCGTCGTCGTCGTCAATACCGCTAAATCGGCAAAGTTCACAAGTTCGGAAACGCCACATCCGTGAATTTGCGAATGCGTATGTGACCAACCTCGTCCGACCATCCTTCCTGACGAGTGTCCAAGATGGCGGCCGAACTCACAACACGTAGTCTCTCCTGGTGAACCCAGTTCTCCCGAACAGCTCTACCCATACGAGAAAGTATAAATACCTTACGATGTACGAATAGAAATAAAGACCACAGAAACCACACGGCAACCGATGCTTTGCAAAGAATCGATACTGCAAAACTCTGATAGTCACATTACACAACAGGATGCAGAAATAGTCCGAAGTCCTTCAAACTAAAGATGTTCAGAACTCGACATTTTGACATATAAACATACATACAGGGTGTCTACTATTTTCAAAATAAATGGATCACTCAACAAAATACACATTGGGGAACTACCCACAATTCCACAACATAATGCGCGCAGCACGGACCAAGAGTTTCACACACAACATGACAACGTTGCCTACGTTACCACTTTCAGGTCGGTGCAGTAGTTGCGCCTGGTGTAACCAAGAGACTGTTCTAAGCAGGATCAAATAAACCAACATGGCGGCAGAAATACAACGTCCAGTTGGCCCTCGATTTAGTCCCACACGTACATTAACTCCACAATATTACACAAATAAACCAGCGTGGTGTCTGAAACCAAATTTACATTCCTTCTTCTCCAGTTTCCCCCAAATATGACTGAACTAAATATTACACTACTTAAGCCAAGTTTGCCATTTGTAACTACACTTCCATCAATCCAATTCCAATATCATGAACAGCACCCACAGCTTGTAGCAGAGTGCTTGGTATGTCTTATTTCCTAATGCGGAGCAGTTATGTAACATTTAACGCGACCCTTTTGTCCACAAGTCGACACTACAAATGTTCACAGTGTATTGTGTGCGTTTCCTGTCATGCTGCATTCACTAACTCTATTTTTTGAAGATTAAATCTTATAGCAAGTGAGGCCGTGTAGTCTGGCACAAAGGAACTAACGTTTTGGAGAAACCTACTTCTTCAGAATGGTGAGAGCAGGTTCCTTCTTACCCGACTATACGCCGAAAACGTAATGCAAAATCAATAATTAATAATATTACGGACAACCTAGTCACAAACAGTAATAAATTTTACAATAAAAAACTGATAAAGCTGCTATAATATAAAATCAATGCATTGTGAACTATCTGGCAAATCATATTTTAGACAAAAAACTGCAAGTCGGTGTCGGTGAGGTACAAACACAAGGTCAAAATACAATGGCTGCAGCTTCAAAAATCTTGGTTAATACAAGTTATATCAAGATATGCTATATGGGTTCCTCCTGCAGAGGTGTTGAAGACTGAAGTATTCTGGGATGACGTCGTGTTGACTGGCAAATAGTTACCGACGTTTCGGTGAATCTTGCTACAGTCATCCTCTGGGCCCAAGAAGAATGGGCTAATTGGATCCTGAACATGACGGCAAGCACCTCTGAAACGTCGGTAATTACTAACAAATTGGCACAGACTCATATACCTACAAACCTCACTTCGGTAACACATGTCTTATATACGCTCCTAACGGCATGCAAATATGACCTATTTGATACACGAAATTGGACGCAGGCGCCGTATGCATTTTGCGCAGCCACATACAAAGCCCAGCAAAAAATTACATGGGCGCAACTGTGCTAGAATTCAAATACGCACATCCTATACGACCCGTTTCCCGTACACCACGAAACAAAAACCTTCATCGATCGACGGGACAGAGGATCGTACTACGGCGCGATTCGGCGATCCAAGGCCTAAAACATGGGGACGCAGTCGTTTAATGCAGATGTGGGTATTTCGATAACAGTGCCTCAAAAACGCAATGTTTTAAACCTACTGACCATTCGGCACTAGAGTTTTAAATTGGCACATGCACATGTTCCCCTAAATTCACCGACGATTCACATGCACATGTTCCCCTAAATTCACCGACGTTTCACATGCACAATCAACGCACATCCTTTTAATTCCTTCGGCGCTCAATAAAACTCAGCCCCTTTCGATACTAGGCAGATGCACTGCGCCAATGCGCAACCTTATCCTGCGCAAGTGACTGCGAGAACCAATAGGAATAACAGCATCAATAGCTACGCATTTGTACCAAACAGTACATCACAATACTAACTAACGGTATACTTACTGAAACCATTCGAGGTACGCCAGCTGACGGTAAAAATCCCAAAAGTCGAGCTAACGCAGTGCGTCTACGGCGTATCACCAACTCCTAGACTTTGAACCGCGCAGGAATATGCTATTCTACTGATTCTACTGATCCAACGCCGAATGACGTTGCCCACCGTTGCCACGTCGCACACAAATGTGCAACGTCTGGCAAACAGGCAACGACAGTTGGCCATTTCAAACGAAGTTCTGATATATATGTGTGTGTGCTTGATCCAAACTGAAATGCATACATTGGCACTATCCTAATATGTGCAAGAGGACGTTTTCAAATACCTCAAAATATATCTCCACATTTCCTGCTTTCTTTTCCATACGGCGTTTACAGCTCATATACGTCCAGTCGAACCAAACAGTGGCGAAAATACGGCACTTCCTTTGGCGGCAACGAAAAACAAAGACATATCACTCTACGCATGCGCCAATGGATTCAATTTTCCTGTCATGTGTCACCTCATCCAGCAAGAATACACCACTAACTTTACAAATTATTATTAAGTGTTTCTCGTTCGTTATATTTTGCACGAGTTGACTTCGGGCTAAACGTATTTATATCTCAAGTTGTGCTATGAATGTGGCAACTTTAATATAATAATGTTTTAGCTATCAATAGCCTTTACATTTTAATGCAATGTAAGGTTTTCTATGGCTGACTGTGCCAAATTTGAGTAAAAACTGTACATAAATGCCGAGAACATTACATTATCAACGGGCTACAAATGACACATTGGCCGTTCAGCTCCCGCCTGGCGCTACTACTTGATAAACCAGTTTTACACATGAGCAGCTGTCTCTAACACACAGTTGCTTTGCATTGTACCTTGTGCGAGGATAGCTTTGGTGTGCCAGCCAACAAATTACAGTATACAGATGGCTTACTATCACGCCTTTGTGATTGGCTGTAAATTTTATAATGCATGTACCAACACACATTTCCCCACGCAAAGAATCCTTTTAAAAAGTTGTCCCTGTTGATCCATGTGTTCAGCCTGACGTGCAAATTTAAATCCCGATTTTTCCATTCGTCCTCCAGCCGTACTTTTTTCATGTTACTAAAGTAAAATCCCTGGACTTGGCCCCATGCCAGTACGATCCGGGACTGGAAGTGAAGCTATACGAAAATGTGCACTTGACATAAAAAATGTTGGTGGGGCCCGAGTCCTTCAAGAGAAAAAAACCTAACACCCTTACAGGGAATAGAAACCTGGCCATACAATGTGCACTTTAAAAAATCTGCCAAATTAAAAATCAAAACACTGTAAAAACCCCCACACGTTAAACGAAAAGCTTTGCAATCATCTGAATTACCGGTTTCGAAAGGATTCAATGAACAATCGTCATCATCCAATCTAAATCAACACACGTCATTCCGCTGCATATAAAACCAGGTACATACTGCAGAAACAAGTGCCCAGAAATTCCGGGACGGTCCAGAATTTGTATGGCGCGTGCCAGGGCTGCGAGACGTGATTTGGAGTTTATACAAATTTTGCTCACTGAAAATAACACATACTGTCACACTGTATTGACTAAAATTACGCACGTATAATTGTGTCAATACATTAACACACACACACACACACTTCGAATGTCTCTGTGCACATCGATACGTATACCTTGGCTCTGGCCTCCGTTCGTAATGCAGCCAAAGCGGGTTACGTATGAGAATGGAGAAAAAAATTGGTGGTGGTGATGCCTCTTGGGGGTACTTGGGAATGAGAGGCTGCAGGTACAAACGCGGTTGGAAAAAAAGCAAAGAGTGCAAACAAAGATAGCAATGCGTCAATAAACAGGCAAAAGTAAATCACAGATATTCAAACCAACAAAGCAAACTGTTTTTTAAAAAACAACCAACCAATGCACATCAAATGTCACCATTTATTGCATGTGCATTGGTTGGTTGTTTTTTAAAAAATAGAGTGAAAATGCAGGTGATTATAATATAAAGCAAACTGTATTTAGGGAGAAACCCCTAACACTCTATAACAGTTTTTGTAAATGCTTCGGCCCTTTGGGCTCATTACAAAAAAGCTTCAAATAATCACAAATAGAACTGTATAAAGATACAATATTGCATACATCAACAAACCACTAATGCATATACAAACATAAAAATACAACAAGTTAAAAATATTAAAAAAGTAAAGTAGCCAATAATTAATCAAAATATCTATGTGTTTTTCTTGTTTCAATTTCTGTGATTTAATAAACAAATACACTGTAATATTCTACACTATAAGATAGGCCAAAGTAAATAAAACTGTAACACATTTTGACTGTGTAAGGAAATATAATACTATAAAATACCAACAGAGTATACTATTAAGAACATATTTATTAAAGACACAACATGTTTCGGCAGGCCGTCATCATCAAAAATAAAATGATTACAAATGTCAAGACTTCCAGACCATATAATATGAACTAATATAAAGGTAAAAACATAAAAGATGAAAACTATGAAATGTTCGTTACATACTATATAGACACAAAAGACGCCAAGATTAAAACTGTACATGTAAAATACTACACACACACAAAGTATGCCAACAGTTACTATCTAATTGTTGGCATACTTTGTGTATATACAGGGTGTTTCAGAAGGAATAGTAAATATTGTAGGAGGTGGTAGTATGGACTATTCCGAGTAAATAAGTTCATATAAACATGTGTCCAATTTTCAATGGGTGTGGAGATACAGCTGTTCGAATGTTACGCATAAAAAGCCTTACAAAAGGTATGAAGGAAAGACATAGGACTTATTGATTGCATTTATTGATTATGTAAATGATCTCAATAAATTGCAACAGTTCAAAGTAATTGTTCAAAAATCCCACCATCGACTTCAATGCACTTTTCAACTCTTTTGGCAATACTAAGTGTAGCTCTCCTCAGGTCGTCTTGGCGTTTGGCTAAAAGGATGCGCATGGTCTTCCAGCATGACGGAGCCCCTGCACATTATAGCCGTCTGGTGACACATCATCTGAATCTAACATTCCCCGAAAGATGGATCGGCCGCGGTGGTCACGTTCAGTGGCCACCAAGGTCCACAGACCTTACTCCTTTAGATTTTTGTCTGTGGGGATGGATGAAAAGCGAAGTCTACAAAGAAAAAGTAAACACAAGAGACGAATTGGTCGCTCGCATTATGAATAGTGCTGCCCTCATAAAGACAGAACGCGAAGACGACCTCAGGAGAGCTACATGTAGTATTGCCAAGAGAGTTGAAAAGTGCATTGAAGTCGATGGTGGGATTTTTGAACAATTACCTTGAACTGTAGCAATTTATTGAGATCATTTACATAATCAATAAATGCAATCAATAAATCCTGTGTCTATCCTTCATACCTTTTGTAAGGCTTTTTATGCGTAACATTCAAACAGCTGTATCTCCACAACCATTGAAAACTGGACACATGTTTATATGAACTTATTTACTCGGAATAGTCCATACTACCACCTCCTACAATATTTACTATTCCTCCTGAAACACCCTGTATAGTGTACTCTTATTTTATCTTTTTACTTTTATATTAGTCCATACTATATGATGTGAAAGTCTTTCCACTAGCCCTCATTTGATCCCTGACGATGGCGGCCCGCCAAAACATTTTGGATCTTTTACTAAATACGTTTTTAATAGCATACTATTTGGTCCAGTAAGTATTTTGATAGTGCAAGTGTACATGCCAACATCAGAGTATGAAGATGACGAAGTGGAAGGACTGTATGATATAATAGAAGAAATTCCTGAGGAGGATGGAAAAGGCGAGACAAATACGATTACAATGGGAGATTGGAACAGTGTGGTTGGAGATAAAGCACATCGCAACATTGTTGGACCATATGGACTGGGAAGGAGAAATCAGAGAGGTCAAATGCTCATTAATTTCTGTGAAAGAAATGGGCTTGTTATAACCAACACATGGCTCAAAAAGCCTAAAAGAAGATTGTACACCTGGACAGCACCAGGGGATAGGAGTCGACATCAACTGGACAATGTACTAGTGAAACAGCAATTCAGGAACAGTGTGAAGGACGTGCAGACACTGCCTGGAGCAGATATTGACTCTGACCACAATTTACTGGTTGCAAAGATCTGCACCAGATTGAATAAAATCATAAGGTTCCAAAAGCAAAAACCAAGATGGGATTTGGAGAAGCTATATGCTCAACGACAGGAAGTACACGACAGTCTAGAAGAAAAACTTGGTGCAATCAAATGTGAAAGTGGCAATGTGGAAGTGCAGTGGAACAATATCAAGAAATGTGTGTTAGATACTATGAGTGATTTAGTGGGAAAAGTCGAGAGGAGAGCAACAAAATCATGGATTGCACAGGAGATGATCAGTAAAATGGATGAAGGAAGGAAATGGAAGAACATCAAGAACAAAGAAGGAAGGAAGAACTACAGAAGACTTGAGGAACGAATTTAAAAGAGCCACGGACACGCCAAGAAAGAATACCTTGAGAGCACATGCGACGAGATCATAGACTTTCAAAGAGCAAGACGTTATGATTTAATGTACATGAAGACAAAGGAACTAGGCTGGAAAGAAAACCATGGGATTCAAAACATTGGCATCGAAGACTCTCAAGGGAATATAATAATAGATCAGAGACGAGTACTGCAATTTGGGAGAATTATATTACAGAGCTCTATGATCGGGCTAATTGACCAGAACATCTAGAAGTCGAACTTGAAGAGGAAGTAGATGAAGATGAGAAAGGCCCATATATTTTGCAAAGTGAAGTGGAAAAAGCTATAAAGGAGATGAGGGATGAAGCTACTGGAGTTGATGATGTACCTGGGGATGCACTCAAATTATTGGGAGAAGATGGTCTCAAACTAATGACACAGCTGATCAAAAGCATATATGTAACTGGAGAGTGGCCCACAGATGTCATTGAAGTTACAATTATTGCCTTAAACAAGGAGCCCAAAGCTACAAAATGCAGCGACCATCACACAATCAGCATCATCACACATACAGCAAAGATAGCAGCAAGGATACTTAGATGAAGGATTGAAAGGAAAATTGAGGATGCACTTGGAGAAGATCAGTTTGGATTTAGAAGAGGAAAAGGAACTAGGGATGCAATTGGCATGCTGAGAATAATATCAGAATGAACCTTGGACATAGATGAGAAACTGTGTGCTTGCTTCATAGACTGGCAGAGGCATTTGACCATGTTAACTGGACCAAATTAATGCTGATCCTAAAGGGAACTGGGATAGACTGGCACAAAAGAACATAGATCAGCAAATTGTACTTGAAACAGTGTGTTAAAGTATGACTGGACCAAGGGGAGTTGAGAAGTGTGAATATTGGAATAGGAGTTAGACAAGGTTGCTGTTTGTCACCGATTCTGTTCAACTTATGCAGCAAGTTCCTTACCAAGCAAGCTCTTGAAGGGTTTGGAGACTTCAAAATAGGACAAGTAATTCGCACTGTGAAATATGCAGATGACCTTGTGCTACTGGCTAAAGAAGAAGGGTGCTACAGGGCATGATTGATAGGCTAATTGAAATTGGAAGGTGTTGTGGAATGGAAATAAATGTGGAAAAAACTAAGGTAATGAGAAACTCAAGGCAACCATCCCCAATAAAAATTATGATAGATCAAACACAATTGCAGAATGTGGAATATTTCAATTATTTGGGTAGCATAACAAATGATGCAAGGTGTACATGTGAAATTAAATCCAGAATTGCCATGGCAAAGGCAGCATTCAACAAGAAGAAGAAGACTCTTTTCACCAGCAAATTGGACTTTAATTTATGGATGAAACTAGAAAAGTGCTACAGTTGGAGCATAGCCTTGTATGGTGCTGAAACGTGGACACTTTGGAAAGTAGATCAGAAATACCTGGAAAGTTTTGAAATGTGGTGCTGGAGAAGAATGGAGATGATCAGTCCGACCGATCATGTGAGAAATGAAGAAGTATTACAAAGAGTCAAGGAGGAGAGGAATATCCTACATACAGCAAAAGAAGGAAGGCTAAATGTTGGTTACATCGTGCATAGGAACTGCCTTCTGAAACGCATGATTGAAGGAAGGTTAGAGAGAAGGATAGAAATGACGGGAAGACGAGGAAGAAGGAGTAAGCAGCTACTGGATGACCTTAAGGAATAGAGAAGATACTGTAAATTGAAAGAGGAAGCACTAAATCGCAGCGTGTGGAGAACTCGCTTTGGAGAGGCTACAGACATGTCGTAAGACAGGCTACAGAATGATGAATGACCGGTATTTTGTAGTTTTAAATAAAACCTCTTTAAATAGGGTGACTAGTTCCAAATATTCTTGGTCCGAATTCTGGTACCTCGAACAAATACGCAGACGTTTTATTGGTGTATTTCCAGAAGTTACAGCAATTATACCAGTTATTTTTCCGTGGGCAGTGATGGGTCACGTGTTTTTTTGACGGAATAAGGGAGTTTGTCCGAACCAAAATATTGCACGTAGGAGCTGCCACGTCGACAAAACAAATGTGCCTCAAATCGGCAAGCCACTAAATTGAAAACTCCTGCTTCTGTTTAGAATGTATGTCATCAAATATTACTCACTCGTATTTTAGTATGTTATTCTCGGAATACCGTGCTCTTCAACACAGATACACTGCTCTCAAAAGTGACATTACAAACTGCAATATAAAACTATTTTCAACGGGATAATACAGCCAATGAAATCCGCGAAGAAACGGCTGAAGTACAGACGGTTTCCGATTTACGTAAGGGTTCCATTCCTGAAACTTGTACGTAAACCGAAATGTACGTAAGTCGGAACTGATCACAGCCCCACTTCATCGGCTATGTATACGTTTCTATAATGTCATCGTGTATGTTTAAATGTTATTTCTGTCAGTTTTTTTTTCATGTGAAACAAAGTAAAATACATTTCATAACGACAGAATTAATAATGCATAATATTTAATATTATGTATATATTAATTAACAATATTAATAATTAATAAGAATTGTTGCGTTAAGTCCGAGTGTACGTAAGTCACATATTACGTAACCCGGACACTGCCTGTAGTCAACTTCTGATTTCTAGGCACGTGAATTAAAGGCAGGTAAATTTTGTGACCTGTTACTACCACGCACTCGACAAATACTGCTAAGGCATCAAAAGAGCATCAGACAGACAGACAGACAGACAAACAAACAAACAAACAACAACAACAACAGGAAGGGAGGGAGGGAGGAACGGACGGACAGACAGAGAGCGACGGGGACGTACAGACGGACATACAGGAACGGACAGACACCGGACGGACATACGAACAGACGGACGGAGCGTATGATCAGTACGGGACAGAAAAGTGGGAACACCCGAAAGAACGAGACCACCTGGACGGCCAACGCGTAGGCAAAATATACTAAAATTGATCTTACATAAACAGAACAGGAGGTTCTGGGCTGAGGATACGGACAAGTAGTGGGATCTTGCAAATACGGTAATTAAAATCCTTGTCCCATAAAATGCAGAGACTATGACTAACTGTTGAACTATCAAAACGACTCTTCAATAAAGCGATCATTACAATTATCTAAACGAAAGAAAATATGAACTGCTCGACAGAGTTTAGTATAGGTCTCATCGGCCAAGTAGTCCGGGCCACGCCGAGTACGGACGGACATGACCTCAGCAGTGGTTATAGTTATGAAAGCGCGTCAAAGGACTCAGAATACTGACTTTCATGAATGGCACATACACGACAATGAAAAAAAGTATTACAAACGTTCGGTTCACGAAAGCCCAGCTCCATTCCCAGAACGACAAAAAAAATGCCTTTACATAAAATGATACAAAACGCGTGGAAAAACAGATGCATGACTAACAGCACACAAATTTGTACCTCTGTAACTTTAAATATCTTCTATCTCTCTCTAAAAAAAATCGATCTCCTTTTCTAGATGTGCCCGTAATTTAAATGATTACACAATCATGTTGAGCCGACCCCAGTGGTCAAGCGATACAACAGACTTTTCAATACCGCTGACTCAACCTCCAAAGTAGAAATATTTTTGTCTAAAACTCGCCAAATAAATTTCAAACCTTGCGCCCTAACTGCTCTGACTGCATATTTTGAATGTAAATTGGTAACCTCTCGCTGCCGCTGTAACATAAAATCAATAGGACATGCACACAGATCTAAAAATGTCCGGTTCATATGTAAGTCCTTTCCAACGGTTGTCAGCACTTAAGCTTGAATACAAAAAAAAACTCTTCATTATGTCTGTTGTGTGGTGCAGAATTCACAGGCGTAGTTGATTTGTTCTGACGTATTTACCTCCACAGAATTCATTACGTCACGTCAATTTTCTTTACTAGTATCTAAGTTTAAGTTTCTCATCATAAACATTTCTCAAATGTCGCCTGGCCCGATTATTTGAACAGTACTGAGTACCTTTTAAATCAAAATTCGGCTGTCGTGATAATCCTGAAACGGCTCATAGTTTCATGCAAATATCACAAAATTATTATTTAATACTATGACATTATAGTGTATATACATAACTGCATATGGGCAAGGTACCAGTACACGGGCCGTGGCCTGTCACATCCTCTTCAATAAACCAAACAAAATGTGAAAACATGAACGTCATCCGTTTCGGTTTGGTTCGGATACACTTCGTGTGTAATCGGAAGCATCGGCATTCGCATTCAATAGCCTCGCGCAAGGGTCCCCACACTCCCCAATAGTTTTCAGATTACCGACCAGTTTCAGCTTTACATTCAGTCAGTAAACAATGCCTAAAGCCATTGTTGAAGCCATTTACACGGTCCACTACAAAACGTGTCTGTCAAAATTGCTGGAAGCATCGTCACATCCGATCGAGTTGCACTACACAAAACATCAACTTCTGTAACAGTACGCCATCTTTGAACGCCCTGCAATGAAGCGGTCGCGAAAATAATGCGGGCAGAATTGGTTACAGAAATTGTTCAGCCCGTGTACAAAAACGTGTACAGTGCGTTTTATTTCGAGAGCAGACTACATTGATAAAACCTGATCATCGAAATACTCGTGAACTTGCCTACAACTTACTGTACATGATGAAGTATTTGGCCCTTCTGTATACACATACTATTACTCCTAGTGGTTCATCTTATTTTTGGTTTCCCGAAATCAATATGCTATCCCAGCTGATGTCCCTTTTCTCATAGACTCAGCCCCGAGAATCTCCCTTTTTGGCCAACTTCTGCTTACAAATTTAATTTATCCTACTGACCACCTGCATGAAGTCACTTATTAAGTTCCGAAACGATGTTTTAGCCAGCACCTAAGTACGTCTCAACAAAAGTCATATCAAACCCAAATATGGGTATGCACACCAAAACAATGTAAATATCGAGGGGCGAATATTACACATCAGCATTTCGGATGGCTGAGAGAATGTGTGTACGAGATTATAAACAGTGTTACTGAATGTACACACTGTCCCGTACCTAACGGAAAAACGAACTCGGTGCTGCTCCAAATGGAATGGGATATGTAGTTTAATCATTATGTATTACCTACAATAAAAAAATGCATGTCTGCTCACACATCGTGTTAACTATAGCCACTTCAATACATCATGCGAATACTTTTATAACACCTGTCCCTATTTCGTGTACGACCACATTCGAAACCCGAAACTTCCCCCTGTTCGATCCTTTATTGCATTGCAAAATCGAACGGATCACATACAAATAGACGAGAGGTGATCGGCTAGTTGCTCCTGGAAATCCAGGAGCAGTGACCCCCTTCCAACGAGCCGCTACTAGATAGCCATTTTGCAAACCTAAGGCCAACGACTTTGTTACACGATTGTTGAAATGATGAGCAACAATGCTTGTTTAAATTCTGGGCATTACCCAGCCATCACCAGTCTGTTACATAACCACATGCACCGCGCCGACAACTAACACTGAATCAATGTAACTAAACATCACGGCATGCAATAAAGTTTAAATATGTGAATAACAAACCCCTTATTCCATGTCATGTCTCAAGGTTGTCGAATGGTGTTGCTTTTACATACGACCCTATTTCCATGCACCATCATCCAAACAAGTGTATAAAGTACACATCAATGTATACACATCCCGTTACACACTCAATTGTAAGTGAATCACGTTACTCACCAAGTCTAACGGCGTTTCGGCGGTCCACACATCTGTGCTATTATGCCCCGAATGACGTATTGTGCCGTTGCGCATGCGCACGAACGCATCCAATGAGTGCAGATAATGGGAACTAGCAGCGCAGTCACGGATGCAATTAGAACTTCTGCAGTACTTGTCCAAATTAGGCACGGCTTCCAGTTCTCAAATTTGGATTTTTCCAACGACCAGAAATATCAGCTTTATTTTCTACGTACATTTACAATAAATTATGATCTTAAAAAGTCACAATTATTTGTTGAATTTCCTTTCATTTGGCTCAATAATTTAAAATTTGTTGACCGCAGAAAATGTATTTTTTTATATAAAACGTCGATTTTGCTGTCTCTTGGATTCTGCCGCCCGGGGCGGCCGCACCACTCGCAACCCCCACCCAACCCCACCACCGACGCCCTTGATAGGAGTCGCCCACGCTTCTAACCTAATCACACTTGTCAATCAGGTATGTGCGTTGGGTTTTCATTGTAGATGAGTGACGTACGTGAGCACTCACGGGCGTCAATGCCAGGTACCAGCAGTTCATTTCTGCCATAACATTTCAATATCCGTCACCTGTATCGCTCTCAGAAGATGTTAATTACCCATTTCCTCGACACAGAAGCAGATATCTCAAAATACTTTTCACCGCTGAATTTCAAAATATTTCACGGACAATTTTAACAACGCCCATGCCACGATCGAGATACATACGAGATATGAAACTGGTCCTTCTATAGATTTGTAGAGTGTGACATTATCAGTAAGATGTAACTTGTAACGCGATATCCTGGCTCTGCAGTCAGAAGCTGGAAATGTTAGCATGTGAATTATTTGGTTTAGTATTATGAAGGTTTGCTAAAGAAACATATCATACTGCACGTTTTTCGTGTATTATTTATACATTATAAATAAGTGTACCATAAAATTATTGCCAGCATCAATTACATAATTTCACAATTCCAAAATCTATATTCGGAAAGTGCATAAATTCCTTCAGAAAATGACACACGTTAAACTTTGATCTCTGATAGTACAATTGATATAATTTGGGGAATCTGCATATTCCATGAGTAGTTAATTAATGACAAGTATCAACTACTGATTACTGTTCATGTACCGAACAATAGTCAAGGATTTCGAAAGAAAGCACGGCACGTCTTTGAAGGTCTTTTTCTTGCGAAGTACGGTCATTCAGAATGGCTGTCGAAAGGTGGAGGTCTGGCGAGAAGCTTCAAACATTGTTTTTCGTTACTCTAAATGTAATGCATTTATGCGAGCTAACATTGCAAATTATAATTGCACCAGATTAAAGTTTAGAGTTTTCAAACTGTGCAATGCTTTCTTGTTTTTAAAGCATGCATTACAAATTCAATTACCATTGTGGAGTCATTTTGCAAGACCTCAGCAGTAGAACGTCGACGTTCTCATATCGATACTTGTTTCACTGATTGTGATTCATGCAGAATCGATTTACAAGGCAGTTCGTGGTGGTAGTCGATCAGCTGGTGTTGAATTTTGCGTGGCTGTTTGTTATAGTTATTAACCCGTGATAACTTTTGAATACGTTTATAAATACAGTTCACATGAATACAGTACATAGTGTTTTACGTTCACTTCAGATTTGCAAAGTAAGCAGCTTTTTTGTGTTCGACTATGGACTTGTGGTAGTTCGCTTTTTAGAAAGACGGACACATTTTTCGAGCGTCCTTTGCGTTTTTAAAGAAAGCTGGGTTACGACATCGGCATACATATGTGTGATAGTGTATTTTAATTTGTTTCAGTTCTTGACATAGTGGACTGGCTTCTTGTGAGGTGGGACCCTAACATCACTTAATTTAGTGTCCTGAAATGGTATATGTGAACAGACTGTGGGAAAATACGTAACTGTTGTTGGTACATTTGTTGTAGGATATGAAATAACAACATGGTGTTTCTGCGAATACTGACATGTTGAGTTTGATATGAAGACAGATGAGGAACATGTCTGCATATTATGTACGAATTATGAATCAAAAATTACAAGCTTTGCAGTGGTCCGAAACTTTGAAGTTACATGTGAAAAGTCACTGATGTATACAGAATCTGTATGTAATGTTAAGCTATTTTAATGGTCCGGACACGATAAAGAAAAAAGAAGAAAGCTATTCACAGAAATAAATAAATAAATAATAAAAACAAACATGATAATAGAGCTGTAGTGCAGTTACTTTGTTGGTTGTGGTTAGCTGTAATATTTGGAATGTCTGTTTTAATATGAGGAAAGTTAATTGTATCAATGCTTTCAGATAATTTTGTACATGAACTTTTCGTTAAATCAAAGACTTGTGAAAAACATTAGGGTTGAACTTCACATAATATCATAAACATTTTAAAGTGGAGAATAGTTTGGTATTTTTACAACCACTTGTAACTGTTTTCAAATGGGCTGAGTTTGGGGAACTTTACATTTGCTGGTAGTCTTAGTTGTCAGATTGTCATGTATTTCCAGCGAAGATAAGCATCTGTCAGGTTCTGCAGGTAGAAATAGTAAAGATTTTTAGTAGAAGGGCCTAATGCAGTTTGGTTTCCCGAGGCTAAGCGAACTTAACAAAACCAAATCTGTGACATTGAGAACCACCTGGAATATGATGTAAGTGGTACAGTTCACTTAGATTTTCAGTAATTTAAACTTTCATGGTCAAAGTTAATTTCTGTATAATGGGATAACTGAAGAAACAAGGTACTAAAAAGGATAGGGAAGGAGATGGACATAACATAAATTTTTACTTAATGGAACTTTGAGGCTATAACCAAAGTGAACATACTGTACCATGTCTCAGAACCCATTTTTTTTTAATTTGGCCCAGCAGTGCCTAAGAAACAATTTGGGAAGTTTCAGTCCATATGAAAGAAATTTGTTACATATTATATTTTAATTTTCCCCTTTATGACACTGGCTATACTGCAAGTTTTAGCTCCTGCTTTATAACATAAAGTACATATCCTTAAATGTTTGGTTTCTGCCTTGCTTCTGGTGCACAATCAGTTAAATTGGCAGAATATGTATACTATTTCTGTGGTAATACCTGATTCTTATTTCATACGACAACCATGATTTTTCACTTCTTGCTGCTAGTCTGCTGCCGTGTGGGCAGTTGAGTGAATGGTTTTGTTGATACACTAATTGAGCTGACAGGAGGTGGCAGCCAATAGTTGCCAGATATGATAATGACCCTATATATTCAGAATTGTAATTTTGCTCACAGTACCTGTTACTCTGACTTGTAATATTTGATGAGGAGTGCAAATCATGAAGCTCCTTATGAGTCACTTTTCTCAACACCCTTTTCTTAAGCACGCTCATTCTGTGTTCTACTTTCAGTGTGAGGGACCAAATTTTACAGTCTCACCTCCTAGTATTGCACCCCCAGTCTCGACCAAAGAAAGGGAGGAGGAAAGAATATTGATGTAGAATTGAGAATTTTATAAATTGAATAATGAGCAGGGGAAATAGACAAATCTCAAAACATCTGCTCTAGCACAACTTTACCTATCGTAAATTCCATGTCGAATAGTTTGGATTCGAAACTTGTGTTAAGATGGATGGCAAGCCTATCCGTTTCAAGGTAAAGTCTTCTCATTGTATTTATTTATTTTATTCCAGGCTTGTTCCCAAGCTGCATTGTACCGAATACATAACAGCCAGATGAGGCAGCTCTCTAGCCTCTACCAGTCTCGATATAACAGTAAAGAGGAGAAGAAAATCTTACAAATACTTAATGAATCCACTGCAGAAGAAATGTCCAGGTAACTGCTAACACATTGGAGTCAGATTAATTATTTGCCTTTTACAAATGACAAATTTATTTATGCCAGCATGAAAAGTTTGACAAAATTTATGTATCTGCAGGTATGAGAAATTATTTTAGACTAGAATTAATTCTAGTTTTTACTATGAAGGCTTTCATATTAGTGAGATAAGGATTTATATTATGGTTACCTTCTCAGATAATGTAACCAGAATTGATGTTATTATTGTACACACAGAAATCAAACCAGAATTTGACATGGCTGAAATAGTCGCAAATCACCTTACAGTAATACATAAACACAGTGTTTGAAGTACTTTCCAGTGGTGAATATGAGAAAAGAAGAGGGTTGAATAAGTGATTAAGAATATACGTGTCTAGCAGTTTGTATGTGTATGTAGTTTGTAATGAACTTTGAGGGCTTATACACAAAATTTGGCAGTTGGTGAGCATTTCTAAATGCATAAATGTTTTAGTCATGTTAAATTTCTAGTTTTTCTGAATGTTTAACAATTATATAATTTCTTGCCTAACAAAAAGACACAGATTTTAATGGTAAAGTGTTTGCACTAAGTGATAGAAAGCTTTGACAAAATAAAAAATACATTCATGTCTTGTTTAAAAAGAACTGTACTTGAGTCATAATGTATGAAAGTTATGTACATAATGCTCTGTGATACTGAAAGAAAGCTGCACTTCCACAGCCATGAATAACCTGAATAGTTTTGTACATATAGTTTGTGCTGTATGCCAAGTTTGTAGCTATTAGGGGAGAGCCAACAGAAGTTTTATAAGATCTTTCAAATATGAATATGTAATTTATAACCTTAAAATAATGGATGAAAATTTCCATAACTTGGATTCTTCAGATGTTTTGCAACACTTTAACTCTATAAATTTGATATTATTCATTCCATGCATTTCTCTTATAATCAGTCACATTCACCAACAAATGCACAGAACAGGGATTACAATCTGGACATAAGATTTAAAAGCTCCTGCATGTTTCAGCGCCAAGGTGCCATGTTCAGGAAGTCTCACATACAGAGGCGTACAAGCACCAATACTTCCCAGATGGATGTATTGGTGCTTGTACTCCTTTGTACTTGAGACTCCCTGAAGATGACACCTCAGTGCCAGAACATGTAGGAGTTCCTAAAATGTATATACAGTTTGTATTCCTATTGTGTGCATTTGCTGGTGAATGTGATTGACTTTAACTTTTTAAGTCAATATTATAACACACAGTTAAATTTACTATTTTAGGTTTGATGTCAGCAAAGGTCGTATAAATAGCCTACAACAGTTTCGGCGTAAACGTGGCCAGTTTTGCACATTAGATGAAGTTCTTGAGGTGGATGGTTTGGGGGTGAAGGTGTTGGAAAGGCTTTGTGACAGTATATTGAACCAGATTTCTGGCTCTGAAATGGAAACGTCTGTAGAGATGTCTCAAGTACAGAAATGGGCAAAACCAACCAAGAGCCACAGAAGTCAAATATTGACCCCAGCACTTCACTTCAACCAGAAAAAAGTGAGAGTTTAATACAGCTTACAGTAAAAGTTGCATTAAGAATGCACCATGTTGTGGGCATCTTTAGATTATGAACTGAACTGTACACTCACTATGAGGAAATAAGAGTGGCAAAAGAATGTTACATTCAGTTTTAATAACTTGTATGACCACCATTCCCATATTTAATATTTCAGATATCAGTGTAGAGTCTTTGACCCAGTTTTATAGAAATCGTACATAAAGCTGCTTTAAGGCAATTAATTTGAACTTGTTCAAGATAGAAGATAGGCCAGAATATAACGCAAGGTTTTTTCTTTTTCCAGACATAATCACACAGAAAGGTAGGGGTTGCCTTATAAGCAAGGCCTTAATGGCATTTCGCCGTAACACGTCAGGGACACTAAAGTTCCTAGTAACAGTGATGAACAGGGCATGCTATAGTGCTGTTCTCTGTGACTCAGTATTCGACTGAAAACTTTAGTATCAGTTACAGTGTATTGCATGTCTTTGCCTAATTCACAGCCTGAGTTTGTGTTTATCAGTTTTTTTTCACTACATACCCCGGTGGGAAGGAGGGAGTTGCGTTGTATTTGGAGCCGCCTTATGTTCGGGCTTGTATGATAATTTTTGGTCTGCATGTTCCCATATGTAATAGCTTTTCACAGAGCCTGTTATGAAAATCATGTCTTTATGAACCAGTTAATGGGTTTTCACTGTACTTGGTATGAACATCAACACCACTGGAGGCCATTGCCCCTTTGCACATTTTAATTTTCTACCACCAATCATATTAACAAACATAGAAGAAGTATGATAGATGAAGAGGCCGAAACAGTGGGAAAAACTTGGAGAGAGGTCAGGGCAGTAGGTGGAAACAGTTTGCTGGCGTTGCTTCATAGAGGCCTTGCGCTTCAAAGTGGAGTAACGGCAGCTGACTTGACTTGAATCATAGTAACATGGCGGCTGTGTGATAGGCATTAAAGAGACAGAATGGTGTGTCACAGAGTGAGGGATTTAGTGGGTCTGTTCAACAACTTTAATCATTCCAGAACCATTCTAAACTGCCTTCATAATCCTTGTAGTGAATATTGTTAGACAGCAATACAAATTACCATTTTTAATGTGATTAGAGCATTGTGTGTGAACTTTTTCAGTCTGCTGGATACCGTATAGCATCTTAAACACTTAACTACCTCTCAGGTATTCAGCTACATCATTATACCTGATGATGGAGGCAGAGACAGTATCTGAAGCATTCCAGTTATGCTTTCAGGCTTATTATATGAGAGGATTTCATTGCATATAGTTGTTGCAAGAACTTTAAGTTGTAAATACTTCAGCGTCTTTTTCACTTACAACTGGCACAACTAGTTCCTATTGCAAACTTTATTGTAGATGTAAAAACACCATATATTTTTTGTAACCCAAGAGATAAATATAAATTCCTGTAGTGGCTGTTAACAGTTTCTCTTTCAAAAAGTAGAACTCAGACTGTTTAACTGACATAAGAACTAACACGTGGTAGGCTACAGACTGGACAGTTGAGGAACTGTCATTTTATAGCAGATGGGGTAAAAGAGTATCCAGGCTGACTCTGGGATGCACCCATCCTCCTATTCAGTGCATACTGGGGGTTCTTCCCCTGGTGTAAAGCAGCCAGGTCATGAAACTGACCTCTCACCTCTATGAGTGGAGGTATGCCTCCATTCCCCCATATGCCTTCATGTCAGGCACAGGGACAACTTTACCTTTACATTGCTGCAGAAAAATTGACAGCTGTAACTCACAGGTTCTAGTAATTTCTTTCTCAGCACTGGTGAAATGAAGAAAACTTTAAACTTGCAGTTTATAAATAGACTTAGGTGTTAATAATGACCAGACTCTGTTTCTAAAATTAAATTAAGACATTTTCAACCAAAAAATCTGTGGTTGATAGGACAGACAGCTACCAAAAATATGGACTGAAAATTCACAGAATCAAAGTGCCACTATTATAATAATTAAAGATCTACAAATAGAAATTTGTGCATTGCTCTACAGTTTTGATTCAGGGTGTTCTGTTCTTTATGCAGGCCGTGCAGAGTGCCGTGGGAATTCATATTGGTGTCAGTACCTTGACGTGGGCTCACATCAGTGTCGGCGGGACGTTACTTGATTGGGATCTGTACAGTTTTGAATTTGGTGCCAAGAAATTGCATATCACATCTTTGTTTGAAGTTGTAAGTTTCATTTGTCAGTGACTTACTTTTTCTCTTCTGTTCTTATACAGATCAAATAACAAAAAGTCTCCAGTTGCTTCCTTCTGCCTAATCTTTTGCTTAAATTTCTTGCCAGCTTTTTTCTGTCTTCATCATGTCTTCCAGTATGTGTGTGACCTCCCCATTATGCACTTATTTCATGTAAACATGATATAATGACATAATGTAAAAGAAGTTTAAAGTCTGTTGTATTAATTCAAACAGGCTCAGGGCATATGCGAGATCCTTCCTAAGGCAGATTTGTTCATCATGGAAGACAGTGGTGGCTCAACGCATTCATTGCAGCAACAACAAGCATCAGTGGCCGTCAACTTTCAGATTTTGCAACTGACTGCCTTGTTGGTAGCTTTACTCAACAGTAAGCATATGAATTTGATTTTCTTTTACTAACGTATAATATGTAATGCTTGTGGTTCATATGAGGATGAGAAATTTTTATTTTGTCAAAGTGAACTGATATGGCATCATTCTCAAGCACAACCTGCTGTTGCTCACGTTCTGGTATGAAAATCTGAATACACTGCACAGTTTTAAAGGTGACAGCTGTTAATAAACAGTATTTTATATACAAGAGGGCTTGCTTACAGTGCAGAATTCTACCACTGCCAGAAGATTCTTTACTACTGCTATAAATTCATTTTCGTCTGTTATAGAAGATCTACAATTATCATGCTGTTGTAGAATTTATTCACAATTTTTTAATTTTCTATTCACTCACTCAGATGCCACTAACACAGCAACATTCCACAATCTTTGTTCTTGATTGTAGTGAAGTAGTCATCTCATACAGTGTCTGTTTAACAGTCTCATTGCTACGTAGATTTAAGTGGTAACCTGAGCTCTGCGTCATGCACTTTACAATCTTAGAAGATGCATGCCTTGAGGTTTAAACTGTTTTTTCTGTAAAGCAAATAAGGCAATGTTATTAGAACATGCTGTTTTTTGTGTGCAAAATGAATAGTTCTCTTTGAAGAAGTTATTATCCTGTGTGAATTCTCAGAGTAGTCAAAATATAAGCAATGTAAGTATATACATTTTAGACATTTCACCATTGCAGATTCCTTGTTGCCTGGTGATGAGTCACTATTTGAACATCAACACCGTGTGTTTTTCTTACGCTCACAACTACCGGCACGGTTATTTGGAATTCTGGTTGGTGCAGAGAGGGTATCTGCACAAACAGTGGTACTGGACATTCTCTCCGAAGCTCAGAAAAATTCAACAATAGAATCAACTAGGAGAAACGAAACTGCTAATATATACACTCCCATTAATGTCAGTCGGGATTTGACGGACAGTTACCTCAAGAGGACGAGCATAGAGAAGGAAAGCTTATGTTCAGGCCTGCTACTGACCATAGCATTCATGGATCTTGTTATGCATCAAAACCCTCATAGTCTGAAAACAGTTAATATTAGGAAATCATTACAATGCAGTAGCATAGCTAAGGTGTGAAGAATATTTAGCTCTGTGAGTGTGAGTGTGTGTCCAGAGTAGGCCATTTAAGTGTCTCGAAAATTATGCAGTCTGTCTTGAAGAACTGAACATTATCGTGAACCAGAGCAGAGGGAGGAGTGTCAGTCGTAAGCAATTTGAAATCAGAGGGTTAGTTATATATCCTGGTTTTTTCTGTGAGTGTGTGTGTGTGTGTACCTCTGCGACATGATATTAGTGCCTAAACTGTTGGATAGATCTTTTTCAAATGGTACATAAAATAGAATGCGACTGAAACATTGTACATTATGATTTTGAGCTGTATTGATACACAATAAAGTAATTCAAGCAATGTAATGCTGTAAATCGGGGCCTCCACACAGTGGCCCATGGGCCACGTGCAGTCTACCAGGTTTTGTTATGTAGCCCACAGACAAATTTGTAAATTACACATATATGTGTGTGTATAATATAAAAATCAGGCAATAATTTAGGCAACTAGGTATACCATTTATTGTGATTTTTACACATGCAGGCTGTGAACCAGCCCACAATAATGGTTCTTGCCCTTTGCCAAAATAGGTTTGACACTGCTGCTGTAAGTATCCCTAATAAACTGCAAAGAATTTTCTGTATTGCTTTATAGACTGTATTTTTTGCAGGTGATTTAATCTGAAAGACCGCCTGCAGTGTGTGGGCCATGGTTTGCTACCCGCGTTTCTTTCCAAATATGACAGCAGATAGTTGTAACACACCTTCCTATGTTCATAATGAAAAATGTCAGTTGGCTCTAAGAAATATTTAATTACAGCCTAGTCCTTTGTACTTAACAAGTTGAGATAGCTCAGTCAGTATAGTGACTAGACTATGGGCTGAATGACTGAGGGACTGTGGTTGGATTTCCTGCAGGGTCACGAGATTTAAGTGTACAGACCGACCCTGGGGAACACCCAGACTTTTATTCAATGGGTACCAGCAGTAAAGCGGCTGTAGTGTGAAGCTGACCATTCACATCCAACCAGTTCCTAGGTTAAGAATGAGTGGTGCTATGCCTCCACTACCCCATATGCCTTCATGGCTTGCACAGGACTTCACATCTACTTTTATTTTACTACTTAACCCACAGTAACAACACAGGGTATTTCATTGTATATTATACTGAATTATCTCACCCAAGTTCAGTTACAATTTTTATACTGAAAATGTATAGCTGTGTACTAGAGCTGCTGTTTTATTTTTTGATGCACATATTTTGAATATTTGAACATAGCAAACAGTCATTTTACAAATTCATTTCACTTAAAAAAGCAGATGTCTTTGAAGTGAACAGACGTGTAGAATATCTATGGTATGCATCTTCTTCTTAAGAAATATGCCCAAAAGTTGGTCTTAAATATAGTGAACATTTAATAAAATCAAGACTAATGATTTTGACCTTAGGAACTGTCAGTATACAAAACACTAAATTTTTATCTCATCCTTGATGGTATCTGCACCTTGTTGAAGGCTCATTTAGCTGGGTGAGAGAGCCTGCATACACCAATGAACTCAAAAACTGTGCTGGCGGCTGCCTAGCTGCTGGTAGGGCCACTCATCCTGGACAGGTTTTGAGCAAGGTGCTAGACAGAGATACTCTAGCCCTCCAGGTTGGGGGTTGGGTGTGGGGCTGACATTCTCACCTCGTAAAAACTCTACTGTCTCAAATCCCTGGCAACGGGGAGGCCATGGCCCAAAAAGGGCTTATGCACCATAGAAGAAGAAATTTGTATCTGTAATGGAATTTAAGTCACTACCTGTATTCGTTTTCTATTAGTGAATAAAATTCACAGTAACCTGTTAGTTTACATAACTTAAAGGTACAGCTAAAATAAAATTATGTAGTCTCTTGCACTGTGAAGTGATATAAGGGGCATAGAGGTATAACTCCACTCATTTGTAACCTTGACACTAGATCGAGTTGAGTGGTCAGCTTCACATCCTGTGCAAAAAGGCCCACATACTCACTAGATAGGAGGCTGGGGTTTGGACTTTCGTAGAAGAAAAGATCTCCTGCCCCTGGCATGAATCAAATTCTGTATAATCCAGCCCATAACCTAGTCACACCAGCTACACTATACTGCCTCTCTGGTGTGACTCAAAGTATACTTAATATTCATTCAAGAGGTAATTATTACATTGCATGAGTGGATAATGCAGCAGAAGGTAAATACAGCTGTAAAACTGAAATGTATTACCCAAAACATGGAATGAACATTATATGTTCTGACTACGCAGGAGAATGGTTGCTTGGACAACATTTATGTCCCATCTAGTAACTTCAGGACCAAATGACGAACTTCCATTAAATTCCATATGACTGTCATATCACCATAGGCCACCCCATTTTGTTGTATGAAGGCACTGGGAGAGACCACGACAAAAACCTCAGTAGGACAGATGGTCACTAGGCCAAGAATTTGAACAGCAAACATCATCATCCAAATGGATGCTAGCAATTACACTGACATTTGGGATGAACATCTTGTATGCTTGGGTATTACTTGATGTGACAGTCTCAATTTTGCAAAAACACAATCTTGAAAAATGTTACAGACATTAGGAGTCAAAAGATTGAATTGCTGAAATGATTTTTTTTATTCATCTCGTAGCAATCCTGTGATTTTTTATCTGCAAGAGTTCTGTGTCGGACTGGAAGCAAATGATACTGCTGGTAACTAAGGGAGCAGCAGATTGCATATGCGAACAATCTTCATTCAATAATTCTGAAAAATAAGTAGATTGCTTATTAAAATGGTAAGTTGGTTTGTGGGTAATTAATAGAACTGTATCAGTTGCAGCAGATTAGTCAATTATGTGGACATAAAATCATGCTTTCATATTTGTTAGGAAATTACCGAGATATGTTGCTGTAAATGTAATTCTGTAGGATTCATCCATCCTCTGTTCAGTGTTGGTTGTTTTGCATTTGTATTATCATCCAAATTACTGTAACTGAACTCTAACAACAATTTGACGTAGGTCTTCAAACATTTGTGCTACAAATGAATTCTTTCAGAGCATCTCAGCTACCATTCGCATGTGATCAAGAGGTGTCACAACACAGTATAATCTCCCTCATTTCTTAAATGTATAGGTTAGTGGTGGTTCGGAACTCGTGCACAACACAAGAAATATATGTGGGCAATGTGATTGCACAAGCTGTAAAATAACAGGTACCCAAGCCATTCTAGCCAGGTCAATAACATGGACCCAAGACTCCGTGTATTCTCAGGCCTCAGCCCAGATGGAAGGGAATGGTATTTTCACACTTGACGAACATGTCATAGGAAAATGCTGCAGGCACACGCTGAATATAAGGTTGGGGAGATTACAAAAGGCAGTAGATAATGGGATGAAGAGAAAATTCCCCCAAACATCCATTTGGGAATGAACTGCACCTGTCCAGTTCATAACAATGTTCAAATTTATTTAGCTGAGAGTGGTCTTATTTTATGTTGAATAGTTCTAACTTATTTTTCGGTTGGTCTTGAAGCCACAGATCTCATGTCATCTAGCTTGGAAGAGCACCTTTCTTTTATGCTTACATTTTAACTTTTTGAATGAAAGAAAAACGTAAGGCAGTGAAAGAAAAAAGCATTTATACAGACTGTTGATAAATGTGCATTCATATTACAGTATTAAAGGAACTGTACCAATATTAATGAACACTGTACCAGCATGCTCTCTGACATATTCACAAAATGTAATGAATTCACTTTACAACAACTTTAAAGGAATACTTACAAACCACACCATATGGAGAACACACACGTAGGGGATACTTTCACTCAACACACAAGATAAAATATGAGGTACATGTTTGGAGATGAATTCCAGTAACTTATGGTTACAATGAGGTATGGGTGACACATTCTCTCTCTCCTTTTGTATGTTAATATTGATAAAAGCTTGTAGTATAGATTTCTGAAACTATTTTCAGAACTTACATTAGTTTGGCAGTGTTACACAGTGTATTCACTTTATACAAGAATATATGTCAGTCCAAATGAATATCCATATGGGCAATTGATCAAGGTTCAAATCATACTGTGGTCTTTTCTAACAAACTTCATGTGGCAGACGCTGTCCTGAGAAGCAGTCATTCATCTAGTTAAGAAATTCAATCTTTTATGGAACCACATGGTTTATTAGTATGTGCAAAAGAGCCTGCTACTGGTCACTAAACCGAGTCAAATGAATCCAGTTCATACCTTACTGTCCTCTTTATTTCTTTAATGTCCATTTTAATATTATGTTATTCCTGCTAAGCAAAATATCAGCTGTGATATATACTCTGAATCGCATTTGCATATGACCCCCTATGTTCTTACAACTCTCCCTACAAACTGCTCTTGAATTATCAAGAATCGTTTATCAGCTACTATCCCAGTCTAACCACAACCTCAATACGAAATAATTACAACTAGCGGAATACAATTAAACATATTTTTTGTTGGCTTTGGCAAAGTTCCTGCATATTTTCTGAGCCACTGTTCTCTCTCCTTCCTGCACATTTTTTGAGCCACTGTTCTCTCTCTATCCTACATATTCTGAGAGCCAGTTTTCTCTCTATCCTGCATATTCTGTAAGCCACTGTCCTCTCTCTTTCCTGCATATTCTGTGAGCCACTGTCCTCTCCCTTTCCTGCATATTTTGTAAGCCACTGTCCTCTCCCTTTCCTGCATACTCTCTGAGCTACTGTCCTTCTCTTTCAAGTGTCAGTCAGTTCACTGAGCAAAAAAGCACTGCCAAAGATTCTAATAATTTTAACAGCTGCAAATCCTGGAACAGAGGTCAGGTCAATTCTAACAACCATATTATCTTCCCCTCACAGTGATGCATGCTTCAAAGCTGTTTTGCACCTAGTCTCAAGTGGTTAAAGTATACATTTCTACTCTTCTATGGGGCAGCACATGCATGGCTAAGAAATATTATGGTGTGTGTGTGTCACACAGTGTACACAGTTGATTTCAATCCACCATGTTTATGATTTATTCTACATCCTACTGTCATTTTGGCAAACCTGGATCCATGGAATGTATGTATGTATATATACGTATCTATGTATGTGTAGGGCATATAAAAAGACACCCGAGATGATGTGGAACATCCCAATATAATTTAGGACGTTTACTCCATCCTGTCTTATTGAAATGTTGTTAGAGTAAACCTGTTATAATTCTACAACCACGTGCCAGAAGTTTATGCTGCAACCAGCAACTTCCTTTTGCTATGTCTAGTGTCCTGTTGTCCTGTACCCTGCCACATTCTCAACCATTTCCCTAAGATCCACAATCATAACACCTGACTGCATTACTTTCTGTCTTTGGAAGACACAACTTTCTGGACATCACCCATCCCTTTACTTTACCTTCTGAAAGTCCAAGAACCAGATCAACAATGTAATGTCCAATCTGTAATACTGAACTTGCTTGAAAGTGAAAGTTGCTGAACAAGAAACTAGAATTTGGACCTTGATTAATTATTCCAAGGAAATTCATATACTACACCAGAGGTGCACAAATCCCAGGTGCTGCCCAGGCAACTAAATTGTGTATGTTTGTGTGTAACATTTGGGGGTCCTAAGTATATTGTTTCATGTCACCATCTGGCACCTAGAATTTTGAAGTGGGCCCAATATTTTTGGAAAATTTGTGCACCCCTGTACGAGACAGTAAAAAATAGTTAAATATGGTAAGATAATTTGCATTAATAACTGGAAAAACAAATCTACAGGTAACTTATTTATTGGTGGATCTAAGAAGGGTGATTATTTTCACCCAAGACAACAGTCTTGCTGCTGCTATTACTCATATACTTTATTCACCCCAAACAAACTTGATGAATTAGGAACAATTTATAAGCACTTCACTGGACTAAAAAAGTTGTCACGGCTGCTCCAAGCAAGCAGTTGTATACTTATTGTTACTTCAAACTGTACACAAAGCCTGTCATGCTGTGCTTCAGACACCCCAATCACCATACATGATGGAAATGAATGAACACTGAAAACCATTCTTTTTCAAAGTTACCAAGAGATTCATCACCCTAAAATCAACAGAAAGGTTGCAGAGGGGAAGAAAAAACATATGTACAAATAACAAATTTTAATGTAGATCTATGCACTGTGTAATTAAGTATTTGTATGTTTGAGCAAATACTTTCTATCATAATGTGATGTACAAAGACTAATAATTATAATTCTGATAAATTAAAAAAAGACAGTCCTTCATACAATGCTGAGTTAAATATTAAAATTTGAGCTCAAAATCAACAGTGTCAATGCTGGCTAAAAACTGCAATGAATGTAACTTACAGCATGTGATTTAACAATGAGAAAGCTGCATGTGACTTTTTAAAATGGAAATAACCATAACCATGTATGTTACATGAAATGACATTTTATTTACTAAAAATTCCTCACGATGTGATGGCAAGATGAGAGAATACTGATCAGCTTCAGCCCCACTTATGAGGGTGATAATTTTAATAGTTAAAACACTACAGAATGGAAATGAATTAAACATTTATTGTAATAACACTGCTCACTCATAAAACATCAGATCAGTCCTCTTCAAAAACCACAGAAAAATTTGGCTTATCTATGTTAACAAGTACAGAATCTCATTAATTATGTTTTGACATCAGCCATTATTTGGAAACATTCAGTCTTTGGACACTGTCCACCATCCCATATTTAAAATAAAAATTAAACAATTAAACATGGGATGATGGGCAATGTCCGTACGTAAATTATTCCAAATGTCATGTACCATCATCAGACTACAGTATTACATCAACTATTAATGTATGAAACTCAAAGAACTGGGCAAAGGAAAATAAACCACTATTTCGTGAATGTACTCTACTTATCCCTATACTCTGCTGCTTAAACTCAAATAGAGCAGGTCCCTTCACATCTCCCAAAAAACATATATAATATTACTGAATTTACAACAGTTCAGTAAAAATGTTGCATTTTTATTGTTACCAGTCTTGTTTGATGATCATGGAAAACATTCTGTTTTGTTGCCTGCATATTAATGTGGTTGTTATTAAAACAATTTATCATCATCACCATCATCATCAGGAACTTTCACTTAACTGCACCTTAACAGTCCAACAGTGTGCTAGGAACATTACAAAAGTAGGGAGCATGTAATTATAGTAATGGATATGAAGACATTAAATTGTTTCTTGTAGATCAAGCTTTTGCCCTGAAGAATATTAAATTACTTGTTTACAGAACTTGGACACGGAATGCAGACACTTTATAATCTTAGCAGTCAAGTGTCATTAAACAACATACATATAATAAAACTGAAAATGACGAGAAAACAGCCATATTTCTAATGAATTTAAAACAGTACCAACTGAATCAGATGGTGCTACAGAATATTTCACAAAGATCTGGGAGAATGTTTAAAGGAGCAGAGACAATTTTAAAAGGAAACCACTTACAGCAGTCTTGCAGTGGGTAGCTTTCATAATTATGTCTGAAACAAAACCCTTTGCTACTTGTGGCACGAAGGTCCGGGTCTTCTGGGATGTTATGTCATGTTGCCTCATGACATAGCGTAACATCCCAGAAGACTTGGATCTCCACCAACACTGATGTGAGAACCTCAAATCTCCTATTTGTGGCACACTTCATGCTGATCCAATGCATGCACAGGTGCTATGTAAGTGCAAATTGTGTGGGAGGTCATCATCATTGGTGACTCATTCAAATTTATCTCCACAGTCATAAAATTTTTATTAAAGTCTTTTATCCCAAACATATGCAGTTTAAAAATTGCTACACAGTAACATTTACAAGTTGTGATGAATACTGAGGTACTGAAATATATCACATTCAGTCTCATTGTTTTAATGTTGGCATCTGTTAGAAAAATGTCAGAAATGCTCAGGCAAAACAGCATCTATCCAGGAACTGTTCTTTGCATTACTGATAAACCGAAGATGAACCAAAGCTGGTACATGCAAGCCCCCATGAAGTATCACTTCATTTTCAGGTGTCACAACAATCAGAGGTACTGGCATTAAGGACTGTTTTAAATAGCAGCATTATCATCTTCAGTATAACAGAACATGCAGAAAAATTTGAGGCTCTCAATGTGGTGACCAAAGAGTAATGTTGAAGTGGTACAGTTTGGTTGAGAGATACAACATTTCAGAGGCTCCTCCAAAACAGTGTTACCCATATAACAAGCTATCCAGTGTCACATCCCATAATACAGTAATCTTCAGCATGCAGAAAAATTACAAGAAACAACTACTGATGCTTATTAATTATGCAGTTAATAATCTTTAGGTTTCCTTTTAAAATGACTGCCCTTGATTATTTGACTTCCCCATCCTAACTTTCAAAATGATATTTTGCAAACTTAATGTATATAAAACAGAGGTATCAGATGATATATACGCAAAAGCCAACAGTAGAAACATGACAAACAGTGGTACAGCCTCTCAGATACTAAAACATTCCACCAAAATTTTAAAGAAGGGCCTCGCCTGGTGAAGACAGTGATGCATGTTAGTGCAGCAGTTCCCAAACAAGCAAGTTACACCAGAACATGCAGTGAGTAACCATTACATTTACACATCAAAATGTATCTAGAAATCATGGATTATACTCCTCCATAGCGCAGAAAATAAACTCCTGCACAAACAAAAAAATAATAATTAAGAAGCGCAAACCCAAACATTTTTCAGTCAAAAGTCACAATACAAGTAAAACCAACAGACAGCTTTGTTATCCCTAAGTGTCTCACATTTTGCTACAAACAAATTTAGAGAAGTTGGTGTCAAATGTGACTTATTTACTATACACAGTATATACATGGTCAACACCCTTCAGCACCAATACGAGATTTAAAGTTACACTATGACCTCCTCCCAATATTCAAGGAGGCACTATCTATCACAGAGAGCTATCAGTTCAATACTTTTGGGAACTGCATGAACAACTGCATGCACACACTTTCGTATCACTCTGTATGTATATGTATATATATATATATTTATGTAAGCAAAATTAATCATTAAGCCTATCTTTTAAAAAACACACACTAAAACAGTGAAACACAGACAAGAGTGTAGAGAGCTGCAAACGATTGTCATGTGTAGGCTCTCCAATGAACTAGCAGAAAACTCCAGTTCACCAAAGTGCAATTCAAAAACTTCAGTAGTAGTAGTAGTATTAGTAGTAGTAGCAGTGGCAGCAGTAGCAACAGTAACTGGAAAATTGATGTATAAAAAATGTTTTTCTGCATACAGCTTTTCCCAGTGCACTATGTAGGACTGCAAAAGAGCGCAGTCAAAGTTAAGTCTTTGTGACATGCCTCACAGGAATATATGCTGGACATGACTGGCAATGTCAACGTCCAGAGAACAACCGAAAACTCTTTAATTGCACAATCAACAGATTCCACTTTTAATTCTAAATCACATCTATTAATAAAAATATGCTATCACTTTTTATAAACCAAACAATTAAAAAATCCTTTCAGGAAAACATTATTATATACACAAAACAAAATTCAAGACAAATTATACTGTCATTATGGTCAGGGCTGTTAAAATAAATACATGTTTAAAAAACAGCAGCTTGTGACATTAAAATTAATGTACACTGTATGAAAAAAGCTCCTACTAGTACTAAAAAAAGTCTGGGAGTTATCAGAAATATCCTCCACAGCCACCTTTGCTATTATCAAATCTCAACATAAACTCTCGACAAAAACTACATAAACCATTTTCATCAACCCATGCATTCAAATACAACCAACTACACGGAATTCAAGCTATAAAACTGTGCTTACAGACATAACTGCACACCACATTTACAAACTGTTCAATTATGTTCAACACATAACAAACATACAAACAGCAACAGCATCTGTCACATAAAGCAATACACTAACACACATCTCAAAACAATCTTTGGAGTGCCTGGGAACAATCCTGTACTTTCAATCTTTTGTAATTTTAAAACTATAAGTGGTATACAGTCATTCAGTTGCTTGTGCAGCACAACTACCTGAGACACAGCACAGCAACGTAATGCCGTTGTTTGTCTGCTGCTGGTCCAGCTCTTCCCATGCTCCCAAAGGGCATGAGCATCTGTAATGTGCTTCATTTTAGACTGAGATGTTCATGAAATGATGGTACCAGACTGTGTCATCAGTACATTTACATATTATCACAAGACTTCTGGAAGCCCGTTACACATCAAACCTACACACTGCATATTCTCACATCTGCAATAAATATCACACTTTCTTCAATAGGGTAAGAGGGGACACGAGTGCTTTGCTTCAATTCCACTAACTTTCATGGAAAGTTTCTTAACTGTTTCTTACTGAAACTAAAAAGGACTTCACTGTAAATAAGGATTACAATATAACATACCAGAAATACTTTTTGGCTGTAAAATATGATCAGATATATTTAAAATAATTTGACGGGCAAACGAACACAGTTTGCCAACAACAGTATTTTGTGATTTTGGGGTATCTACTTTGAAGTCTTTAAGAAATTCATTTTGTGGGCATTTGATTAGATTAATTCACGCAGCACTCCACTGGCTTAATCTTGAACTTAGACATATAGGCATTTGTATTTCCAAAATAAAACTTCGGTTTTAATAACAGCTTCAAAATGCAACTAAAGTACCTATTATTAACCTATTAGGCATGAGAAAATTTATTTTCAACAGAAAATGAAACACATTACCAATCACAACAGAACTTACAGAAATGTACTTGCTGCAACTGGTTTAAATATGCATTACCATTACTGAAATAACGTTTTACTTCAGGTCCACATAATTAATGACAATTTTCTCAAGAAAAGAATCATGTTAAAGAAATGTTATGTAAGAGAATCTCAGCTTTGTCTGAAAAATTTATTTCAGCAAAAATTACTATTAATTATGTCTGACCCTAGCAGCTGTTACTGACGAATATGGTCTGCTGATATAATCCTGTCGCTGAACTTTTACTAAGCCACAGCATTAATTTCATTACGATATCGGACAGTTTCGCCTACTGCAAATTTGCAATGTTATGCAAACCTGTAATCCCAAACTATCTGAAATGAACCAAAAACTTATAGAACAAAGTTAAATACAGGACACAACTATTAAATATTTGTCCAAGAGAGAGGTCTCTTGTGAAAGACTGCCTGTGACAATAAGCATATTTGTTTGACTACAATTTCAAAGTATGAGGTGGGGTGAATATTTTAATGTATGTTTAAAACAAAGGGTTAAGTGTCTCACACTTTTCCTTCTTAATGTGGAAGCCCATACAGTTTCAAACAAAATGAGCATAGCATATAAAATACAGGAGCTTATTCATTATTCTCCGACATAGTTAACAGTTACACTTACTTCAGGATATAAATCTTTATTTTGTTATATATCTTGACACTATGTTTCCAGGCAACTGTAGAGGCCAATTCCAATTCATGTTCAAATTAAAGAGAGTCGTCTACCTTTCAACCATAAGACTGGAAACAGAGCTGCTTAATTGTGTTTGGAAATGTATTGTGTTTCTAAATTAATATAAAAGTAATACAACATACATGGAAGCTGTTCATGTGAATAAATTTAAATACAGCTGCATTTCAGATACATGATTAGCTAATTAAGCATCTGAGGTCTTCACAGCACTGAATCTTAACACATTCACTGGCAGTCTTGTCAACTGATTAGTTTAATAATTGGAAGTATTGGTCTTACCATCTACACAACTTTGGTTATTTAGTCGGTATTTTATTCACATTAAGCTACAGTTTTGACAGACATGCTGTCACCTTCAGGCTATTTAAAACTGTACAAGAACGTGAAATGAATTTAAGCTACATATATTTGTGTAGCTTATATTCAATTCACATACTTACAAACTATACAACCAAAGTTGTGTCGACGGTAATACCAATACTTCTAATTATTGAATTCCAGCAGAATGGGATGCATAACATGAACGTGATTAGTTTAAGTTTATTGTATGGTAATGCCAATGTTCTCAAGTGACTGGCTTTCACCATTGTGTACATGAATATAATTTTCGTCCTACAGATGTCACTCAGAGGCCAAGAAGCTTTAAGTTAATCTTGTCAAATCTCAAAACAGAGGCAATATGGAGGCACTTTTGACTGTTTCTAACTTGCTCCCTTCCATTTATGTTTTGACTGTAAAAGTTCAAAATCCAGTTTTCATGAAAAAATAACTGGCATGGCAGGTAAAATTCCAGTATGGGGGCATAACAGTGAATTTGTAAAGATGTTAGTTTTCAGTTCCACCAAATAAATTCAGTGCCTGAATTAGTGGCACCTCTGCATATGGCATAACATATCCTCTGAACTCAGTAAATGGACAGTGGGAAGGTCAATCCAACAAATTTTAACATTAAGGCTACAAATGTTTCCTGTGTGCCCATCAATTAGTACAGGTAATAAAATACTCTGATGAATAATGTTTAATTCACTGAGAGGGGTTTTTACATTTAAAGCCATTTACTATTTCTGACAAATTTCTTGAATAATAAAACTTTTGCAACTTTGGCTCATATTTCCTGAATCAGTTGATGGATTTAAATGAAACTTGGCACAGAATATCTATTACTAATTACGGATAAAATGCTCACTGATAATTTCAACAGTTTACATATTGACCAATATATATTTAATTAAGAAATGAATCTATTTAAAAACTCTGCACATTTTCTTGCAAAACCTGAAACACTGAAAATATCAGTTTCCAGCATATATAACAAACTATAACAACAGCTGCCTCAAAAAACAAAACTTCCTGTACAGTCCCAACAATAACTGACAGTAATCAGCAACAGCCTAAGAGCTTTAAATGAATTTTGATATGAATGGCTAGTATAAAATCAACTATGCAAGTGGTATTAGTTACTCAACTCTGAAACACAGACAACACACTTAAGTTTTCAAAAAATTAGCCACAACCTAATATGACTGGCAATACATCAGGTATGCCATCAAAGATTCTTTCTATAACTTGCTTTTGGAAAATTCACTCAGGAAATGGGATCCATATTTCTACAAAATTCTGCAACCAGAATAATTACTTATTATATTCAAAATGCAGCTACCTACGGGGATCAAAATTACTAAACTTTTGACTGAACTGTTAATTATTAATTCAAGTAGTTCCAAAAAGTTTTTTTCTTGCTCTGAAATCACACTCATTACACACATACACAAACGAACAAACAAAATCATACCCGCACAGATGCACACACTCCTCCTCTCTCTACACACACACACACACAGAGGTACACTGACATTTAATTATATAAAGAAATGTAAATCTATGCATTACAAAAACAGGTACATCTCAATCTAGTATGAAGTTATATAAAAATTAAAATGGCGTAACATATTGTTAAAACGGTAGACGGCTCTCATTTGCAGGGCGCCTTTATTTAACTGCATTCCACACTGCCAAGTAGAATGACCTCATCATAGATTCTATAACTAAATTTAACAACAAATGACATAACTAACTAAACTCTGAAATGATGAAAATCTTTCAGCAGAAAAGTAAATATCAGTTCAACAAACAGCATTTTCCATTCTTATTGCACAAAATTCATTAATAATGAAGTTTTGTCTGTTTTTTCTTACACAACTACACAACTTTAAAGCTGAAGAGGGAAAACACACAGATCACAAGGACAACAAGCCATGGCAGAATTCAAGAGATAAGCTATTTTATATGCACCACAGTGCACTGTAACACTGAAAGGGAAATGCACCATGGCAGAACTTGCATCTATCAACAGAATACAATACAAAAAAGGAGCGTGCATGCATACTCAGTTAATATAGGAGCTTCCTTGCAAAACTCATAACAATATAAAAAGACTATGCTGCTACTATTCACAACGAACTACTGACACATAAGAAACACTGCATAATATGGTCACTTCCAAACAGGAGCTCTAACTTACATGCTGCTAGGCATCAACAATATCTTAAAATTAAACTGTAAACAGAAACACCAATGTCATGGTAACATCCCTGCCAAGTACTCAAAAGGTCCCAAATTCAAATTCTGACCCACGAATTGGCTATCATGACTAAGGAATTTTGTGGTTTCCCTAGTAACAAAAGACAAATACCACTACAGTACAGTACTTCAAATTAGACCACAAACAGTTCATTCCACATCTTTCCTATTCCAGTACTTATCAACCATCTTACTGTCCGAAGCTATGTCCGTAACCTTAAATAAACTGAAACACAATGACATGCCATCCATCAGCATGGCTTGAGAAGAATTGGAGACTGGTTTTAATGAAATGAAACACGGTATTCTCGAGTGTGTGTCTAAAATAGAAAGCATTCATTAAGGCTGCAGACTGCCTACATTTATTCTGTACTCCTTTCTGCTAACGTATGGTTTCAGTGACAAAGACAGACAATGGAATAAGCTGAACGCTCAGGGAACTGGAAGAACCCTTCACTGTTAAACAAAATTTCAAATATGTTTATGCAGTGTAAGCAGCATTACTGGTGTTACCCATGCATACTTGAACAAAAAGCTTCAGTCTCCAGCCACTACTTTCTTAAACTGCTCATACTCAAGCCAGGAAATGAAATTATACAACAGCAGTCCACCTTCTACACAACAGGTACCAGGGGCTCTTTCCTTGGGGGAAAAGAATCTGAGACATGAAGCTGGTGCTTAAGCTATGAATGGTGGAGCTATATCTCCGAACACCCCGCACCCCTTCAAAGCATGGTGCTTCATTAAAACAAGATCAATTTTACCTTACCTCACACAATAAGCCGTTTTTCTCTTTTTAGAAAATGTTATCATTATTTACACACAAAACCCCAACTAATGTGACACCTGAACATTACATCTCAACACTCAACAGAGATTTGGTTCACACAGCAGAAATGGCCAGATGCTACGTGCTGATAATCAGAGACAATTAAAAAATTATTACAAAATTTTAAAACTCTCACAGGCACCCAGAAACCCTCACATGGCAATCCCAGGTCTAGATTGAGCATAAACGCATACACTATTCTTCGTACATGTAAGAACCAGATGGTGAATCTGACAAAACTATCAACTTACACGCAATGATATTTAAACTTCCAAAAACATCATCCATGTATATTTAGGGACTACTTTAGTTCTTGAGATGCCTAATTGAACTAGCAAATACTGTTTCAGTCACTAGAACTCGCAACAATTAGGTGGCATGACCAAAGGAAGTCGGACGCAATCCCCTTTCATGAAGAACAAAGACACTTCCATTCTACAGTGTGTCCTGTACTGTAATCCATTCATTATTCCTACTACCTGTTCCACTGAAACCTATAATATCTATCACTGGTACATTCAGCATGACTATACCTGCCAAGGAACTGTATGAAGTTGTATGGCACATCTTTCAATTGAGAGAACTGTGTCTGTGACCAATAATCTAGTACGATTCTCTGAACATTTGTGACAGGCAAGATCAAGTTCTTACATGGTCACTACGAAGTCGACTGTCTGCTGGGATATGATGCCATGTAGTCTCGTACAAATTTATTAGCCTTTCTGAGGAACACGCTGCCTCCATATTCATGGTAGAAGTTTCTACCATGAAGGTTCCTCCAAATCACATCTACCAGACTACATGTTATTACATCCCAAAAGCTAGCACACTTTGTGACAATGGTTCATTTATTATATCTATATTATGTGTGACATTGCCCTGTGTCTGAGGTATATTTCATGTACATGACATTTATGACAGCGCCTGTACTGCAGTCTTCAGATGATGGTTGCCACTGCAGTGACACATTTCTTTATAACACACTACATTTAAGATTAACGGCAACTGTTCAAACTGAAGCTCACATCTTTCAAATACCAGGCTATAACACCGACAACTCGAGTACCTACCAACATTAATCTTATTAATAACAAGCCACGAAATGTATGTGTAATGTAACAATGAGGTGCAGGCGTATCTTTGCATCCTTATATGCTCACTTACTATTTAATGTCCTAATGTTTTTCTGGGTCTCATGCACAGAATCAGTGTTTAATCATGTCTACAAACATAACTGCACACTGACTTGTTAGGTCACATCCGTTTATGAAGACAACATCTTATTGCTTTATAAGGACTATTAACACACAAACATTTCATTGCTGTTAAATACAAAGCAGACTGAAAGCAACACAATTTCAGAGATGATGTAAATGTTTAGCATATGAAACACTTATAACATATCTACTTCCTAATCACATAACTGAAGAAAACAAGGATATTGTCATGGAAGAAATAACGTTTTTGCTTTGTGTTATTACTATAGATATCCCATCCTGTTCCCATGTAAATTATTGTTTACGCTTCCTTAATCAGGACCAGGTAACCATGGCAGCCTGTCTGGCTCTGTTGGGTGTCAGCACATACCTCACAGAGAACACAGTATGCCTCAGTTATGAAGAACAGTCAAGGTGGAGGATCATAAATGTAGGTAGGTGTTCATGTAAAGTGTCTGTTTTTGTCCAATTTTAACCAAACTTGGATTTTCTTTACATATTTACTAAACATCCCAGATATATAATTTCAAGAAAAACCATCCAGTGTGAGCCAAGATGTTCCATTTGGACGGATGGATGGACAGACGGACAGACATGACAAAGCTAAGAGCCACGTTTTGCAACTCTGTGACTGTACCTAAAAAAATACAAATTTGTCAATAAAATGACAACCAATCACATACACCACAGCAAACTCTCAAAATGTCCTTTGTATCAAATATACCTCAAAAAAAAAAAACAAACAAACAATATCCAACATAATACTGGTACAATCATGTACAATCCATATTTATAAAACTAAACAGTCACCCAGGAATGCAACAGATATATCAAAACAATCACACATTAGTACCCTGCCAAGAAGTTCTTTTACACACATAAACCAGCCATCTCCAGTTTATCAACCAAGGTAATTTTGATAGTCAAGCAAAATGAAATACAGCAAACACTCATGTCCATGCTTCAGTTGTCAATGCCAAGAACAAGATACATTTGTCAATATGTTCTTCTTTGTAACTACAGGGAGTCATTTTGCGCTAATGTCCTCTTGGCTTGCATTTTGGGCAAGCACTCTAGCTTTTCAAGTGTGTATCCCAAAACTGCAAATTATTTCAATGCAGCTTTCATGATCTGCTCTGGCTGGAATATCATTTGCAATTCTTCCCTTCTTGCAAACTTCCAATGTTCCTTAAAGGATCAAGTAGTACAACTATACCTCTATGAAACAGTTCACTATGTACACTTCATCTCTATAGCATACCCATACTTTTCTGTTAGCTGTTGTCTGTACTCAGGCTACTAAAATTTGAATGTGTTTTTCAACCCCTATTCATTAATGTACATTACAGAACCGTGCTCTATATAAATAATAAAATAATGTCAGAAACATCAATCATTTTAACCCAAAAAAAAGTATGGTGAAACATGAGTCCTGATCCTGAGAAACCAAACCCTATCAGTGCTCCTAGTTATTAATTTTGTATCGATAAATTGAGTATTCCTGGTGTTTTCCAAGAATCTAAACCTCGCAAATATGAAGGAAGCGGTTTAGTGCACAGATCTGTAAGAAAATCATGGCAATTCCAAAGTGGCATACAACTGAGGCACATACACAAGAACTGATTCATGGAAGGTTTAGAAAGATTTCAGTGTCACAGTACATTATGTCTGCACAATCCTATTTTATAGGAATCAATGTCAACCTATGAATCACATCCAATAGGTTGGGATCATCATCAATATTGACAGGGTATAAGGGATCCAGGCTTGTTCCATCTTCCTGGACATTTGTCTCTCCATCTTGTCCTTGGTCACCTACATTTCTTCTGCCAGTCACAGTGTATTCGTACATAAGTTGGGAATGTGTGTCCTAATTATATTTAAAAGCTACTTACATTCACATGAACATAATTACCAACAACCATGGATCTCGCTACCTATCTCCATTACAACTGCACTGATCACAATTATTTCACATATACATCTCCCTGCAGTCACCCATAATTACGATTGTGGTTTTTATTTCAATTTGTTATCAATATACACACGCCCTGACTTTTGCAATTTCATAGTTATGCGATAAAAAAAATATATATATAAAAAAAAGGAAAAATATTTTTTAAACATGTGCCTAATTTTTCCTTGCAGGAATGAAAGTGCAATGATGTGAAGGTGGCAGCAGAATACTACCGAGTGAGTGATGGGGCGGTCGTGCTGTAGCCGATCAGGTTCCCGTGTGTTGGGAGTTTGGATTTTAACCAGACTGCCTTGTATGTACATACACAGTTGATCATTTGTACACTCAATTAGTGCCAGATCCCCTGGAACATAACTACTGTGGAAGTCGGAGAGTGTCTATACTATCTAGCATCATTTCAAATTCATATCAAAGCTGGATATACTACTGAAATTTGGGAATACCAAAAAATGAAAAGTTTTCTGCTGATTATGCCCTTCTAACCAAATCCTGCTTCCAGTCAGCAACTTCTAAATTATAATCCATCATAACAACTGATTTCACCTGATGAACACATTACACATATGGCTGTCTGAGCTTTCAAAATGCAATTTGCAAACAGCAAAAGTAAAATGTTCATGAATGGAATTTTATAATAAACAAAAACACTCACATTTTCTATTCTGGACAGTCCAAAGTATAATGAAGTTAAACAAATCACAAAATACAGACCACAAAATTGAACACTAAACATGCCACTGCAAGGTAATCTAAAATTCATTGTACTTTCTTTTGTCACCACTGAATATAATCAGAAAAAAATTTTATGCATGGAAACAGACAATATATGATGTGATGGCACTGACCTATGTTCATTCACTGAAACTACTTCAACATATATGCTCAATCTGAAGAAAACCTTATCTTTGGCATGATATGCTGGAGATCTCTGGTGTTTTATCATGCAACCTCTCAAAACATGTCATGCATCTCAGCAACACACATACTTACATACAACTGTAAATCTCAACAGTGGCTGCAGAGGTTTCTCCTCAACAACTAAAACAAAACTAAATTTCTAAACATTTTAACTAAACACTGTACACTCCAGTGCACTTCAAATATGTTTAAATGGCAAGTATTTCCAATGCACTGCAGATCTATGAATAAGTAACCTACACAAGTTTCTGCTACTTTCCTTCTGTTAAAGCCAGAACCCTGTATGTAGTGGCCACACATCTTCTCACGACAAAATAACTTTGGTCATGAATATTTTAGCCATTCCAAGTGTAAATTTTACGTATTTTAAATGCATATATATTCTTTTCTCTTCATATGGCAACAATGGAGAGGAATGTTTCATTCCACACCAAATATAGTAAAAAATTTTATTTTAGAGAAAAAGCATTAATTTTCCAAACAAGAGTAAATAAAACACAATACTGCTATAGGCACTACGTACAAGACTTTTACAATACCATGCTCTTTAAAAATTCTGCAACTGATGCCAAAACGAGATCAAACTAGTAACAGCATGAACTTAATCATCTTATGTATGTACGTAATCATCTTCATGTACCGTGTAACATTACTCATTTGATAAGACGGTATATTGCCACCATTTTCCATTTTAAAATCTCTTGTGTATATAAACCTAAAGACAGATTTCCTCGATACGCAATTGCCACGATGTGCAACAATATCTTGATACCAGAAAAATCTGAACACTGCAGATAAACAACACCTGCTCTGCCCATTGCCTGCAACAGCACCTCACAAAAATCACGTAATATATATATATATATATATATATATATATATATATATTTCGTATTATCTACGTTTGTCTTCAAAAGTTTCAGCAGAAGCGTTATTACGGCATTAATATAAAAGTTATCTATATATTTATATATAACACAGCTTTATCTTCCTCCTTATTTCAAGACACTATAATAGTGTAATTAATATTATGTACATGTCTCCTATTTCTGCATTTAAAATCTTGGCAAATTATTTCTATCACATACTACTGAACCAATCTAAGACTGGCATTAAGTCGCGTGAGACACATGGCAATGTCTCTCCACCGGGCCAAGCATGACTTCAGTTCCGGAGCGAGGCAGCGGCTAGTCATTGTGCAGGCAGACCTGTAGGAGGCTTGAACTCCCCATTTCCAGGTGCAGGATTAGGGTTACCAGGAAACTGGGGACCAGGGCCCGCAGCTGCCTGATGGTTGAATGCTGGTGCATAACACTGGGGGAAGTACAGTTCTGGTTTCACAACTGCTGTAGGGGGAATACCTCGTGACAGCAGAGAGGGTCCACGATCCCCTGCACCACCCATGGCACCCACAGGGTGATGTTTTGTTTCTGCCAAACTGTTGCTACGACGAGACTTAGCTGCATGAGGATTCATGTGATTCTCGATGTGCTTCTTTACTTCTGGTTCTGTAGCAAAGCGACGTCGGCAATTAGGCATCGGACAGCAGAATGGGCGATCACCTTGGTGTGTCCGTGTGTGCTGATCTAGAATAGCCTTCTGCCGGAAGTCCTTACCACACTGCGAACACTTGTACGGCTTCTCACCTGTATGAATGCGCAGATGCTGGTTCAATATGGTGCGCTGACGGAAGTTGCGGCCACAGTACACACAACCATATGGCTTTTCATTTGTGTGTATACGTAAGTGTTGTGTCAGGTGTGACTGCTGCCGGAATCGCTTTCCACATTCTGGGCACGGATATGGTCGAGACTCTATATGTATACAGCCATGCTGCAAAAGCGTTGACTTCTGCTTGAATTCTTTTTGGCAGATTGGGCAGCGCACATACAAGGGCATACCTGCACTTCGTCCATGCTGTATCACATCAGGCAAGCAACCCTTTCCACCCTGACCCTGCTTCAGGTACTGAAGTGCCCCAAAGTTCCCACCCCCAAATGCTGCATGGTTTGTCCCCTTAGAGTCCTTGAAGTATGCAGGGTATTGCTGGAGAGCATCAGGGGAGAAACACTGTCCACTGCCCGTTGATCTGCCTGCTGTGAACTCCCATCCTCACCTCCTCCAAATGTCGATGCAGCATCATCCTTTTCTGAGTCGGGAGGATATGGCACATCCTGTGGCCAAAGTGTTGGTGTCATGCCATTCTTGAACACCAGATGGGGACTCACATCTGTAAGGACACAACAAGACACACAAACCAACCTTGTAGAGCCAACACTACATGCATCAACATTAAATTTTCATGTTCTTAGTAATAAACAAATGAAGCAAGTAGCAAGAAAGCAAATTTGTCAATATTACCGGTACTTTTCATGGCACCGATTGCTGGCACATTTAATCTTCTATCCTGACTTTCAATAGCTGAGGAAAAACATAATTTCGAACCCTTTCATACCTCTGATAAACGCAGTTTACCTGCTGAGACAGAAAGCAATACACACAGTATAATTGTGCCAGCATAACTTCCCCAATACAAAACCCCAAACTCAGACCATAAATTTGAGAACCCAACACAGAGCATGGTACACATACCTATCTGTTCCCTACACTACACAGTAATACCTACAATTTATCTGACACATCAGTTTGTAAAATAAGTAACATCTTAAATTAATCATCCAAATGAAATGCATAAAAGGAAGGAACCATTAGCAGGTGCCATATGTCAACAGTTATTAAGTATTTTTCATTGCATTTATGACACTATAACGCTAATTATGTTTTAAATAACAAAGTGGTAATTTAGACTTTGCTATATCCTCCAGGCCAAAACGCATGATGACAACCGCACACAAGGCAAACTTCAAATTTTGACAGTGGCACAACTACGCCAGAGAAGTTATGTTGGTAACAACCATACTTGGCTTGCAAATTGCATTTACTCGATCGTGCAGTTGACGCTTCAAAGTCGTGTCTGACTTGCAGCAGCACTACTACAGATCTTTAAGAGCGCGGCCAACTTAGCGCTGATGCATCGGTCGACCGGCAGCGTGGTGGTAGTCAGAGAGAAAGGTCGCTCGCCTTGGTGTGTGCGGACGTGCTGGTTGAGGATGGCCTTCTGGCGGAAGTGCTTCCCGCACTCTGGGCACTGATAGGGCTTCTCACCAGAGTGGATGCGCAGATGCTGGTTCAGGATCGCGCGCTGCCGGAACGTACGCTCGCAGTACACGCATGCATAGGGCTTCTCATTCGCGTGGATGCGCAGATGCTGTGTCAGGTGTGACTGCTGCCGGAAACCGTTTCCCACATTCAGGGCACCCATATGGACGGCTATCCGTGTGAATTCGTTCATGCTGGAGTAATGTCGACTTCTGCTTGAAGTCCTTTCCGCACGTCAAGCACTTGAACAACCTCAGTTCTCCATTTGCTCCACCTTTTCCTGCCTTCCCCACCATGCCCTGCTGCTGTTGATGTTGTTGCTGCTGCTGCTGCTGAATGATGTCAGGCAGAGATGCAGCTCTCATGTCCTGCATGTTAGTGCTAGCTACACCATACGGATGTCCATTAGCACTCCCATCCACCAACTGTCCACCACTTTCACCACCACCCCCCGTCCCCATGGGTCCAAGTGAAGTGAGCATGACACCAGGCTGCTTTAGATAGTGTAGGGCCGTGAAGCCACCAGGTGCCAGCATGTGTGGAGGCATGGTTGGTGCGTGATGACCACGAGAATCCTTAAAATAATGCTGGCCTGGATACACCTGTTGTTGCATGTCTGGCTGACCTGGACCAGGACCACCAGTGGGTGGGAAACACTGTGGAGGAGGTCTTTGCTGCTGGGGTTGTGGCGGCGGTGGTGGAGGCGGCGGTGGTGGTTGTTGCTGCTGTTGTTGATGTTGCTGTTGTTGATCCACATCACTGTGTGGCTGAGGCTGAGGTGGTTGTGGTGGTGGGGGTGGTGGGGCCTGGGGGGGTTGAGGCTGGGTGCCAGGAGAATGCTGCTGCTGTGATGGATCCTCTTCTCCTGGGGCATGTGGTGGTCCTTGGGGAGGTGGTGCTTGCACAGTATCAGGTGGTACTGACTGTGGTGGAGCATAAGGTGAGGGAACAGGTGATGTCATTGTTCCCTGTTGCTGCTGGTCCCTGCTGGGTGGCAGTCCACTGGCCCCTGTAGATCCAGGTCCATCTGCTTCTCCACCCGGACCACCACATGCCTGCTGGGGACTACCAGATGAAGACGATCCTTGTGGGGGATAACCCCCATCCTGAGGTGCCCCAGGGCCCCACTGTCCAGGCTGCCCTTGAGGCCTATCCATTCCGTCTTTATATAACACGTATGGGGCCCCTGTATCTGTAATAGAAAGTACTTATTATGCACTCAAAAACTGTTTTGGGAAATAACACAAACTACTGCACTGTAAAAAAAAAAAATTTATTCACAGCACTTTTGAAATCTTAAGTTGTGGAAGCAATGTGCTACATTTTACAAAAAATTCCATTTAGTGTCTTCCCAAGCAAAACAATTGACAGAATAGTGGTGAAGTTTTGTGTATCAGGAGCACTGTTTCACTAAACAAAAACTCAAAAAAACACATATTAACTGAAGAAACATTGGTTTCACAAATCTGTGTTTAATGTTTTTCTTGGCACAGAATTTACTTTTGAACCTGATAAAGTGTCATTTATATTGAGCAGGTACATAAAATGTTCACAGAATAGATTCTGGTCCAGTGACAATCCTCGTACTGTACATGTATTGCCTTGACACAATTTTAAAGTCAGACTGTGGTATCAAATTAGTGCTTGGAGAATAAAAATTGGGCAAACTCATTTCTGATGAAACAATAACACACCTTTACCTGTTCAAATATGTGAAGACACAAAAAATGTACAGGCATTTCATGCAGGACTATGCCCTGGCCAACACACGTAATAAGCTTGCGTCAGCAGCCAGGCTTATGATAAACAGGTCAGGTAATATTGATTCTATTATGTTCATGGATGCATGCTTAACTTTGAATACATTCCTTGCATCCTCTTCTGTTTTATAGAGCTAGTATCATGCAACTTCGCTGCTTGAAACATTCTTAGAAAATTATTTGAAAAATTAAAAAAAAAAAAAACACACTTCTCAATAAAATCCACTGCATGCAATTAGGCAGAATATAACACTTGTAACTTCTGCAATTGAAGTCTCACATGACATCAAACAGCAGTTTCTTCAAGAGAAAATCTTTGAAAACTTAGTTGGAAAGCAAAGAAATGTGTATCATCAAAGAACAGAATAATCTAAAAAAATCAAAAGCACTGCACTATCAGACAAAAATCCTGTGCTTTTCCACACCATATTACTGAATATGAACACATAAAACACAGAAACAAACCAACACTTTTAATAACTATACAGTAATATTTATATGCAAACACGTGATTCCTCTGAAGCACCGACATAACATTTAACTTCACTGGTTAAATAACAAGGCCAGACAGTGACATCAGTTCAAAATCGTAACCTCTATAAAGGTTTGCTGAATTAGTACGAGAGTGTACCTACCACTTTAAGAAAATACACTCTCCAAAAAGTCACATGCATGAGATGAATTTTGCATGTTATTATTTTGAAACACACAGTGTTAACTTTTAGGTACAAAATGTCCATATGTACTGTGTACATCACAGTGTTGCAGATTATAAACAGAGATTCGTCACTGCTAGCTTCAAAGCAATATTAGGTACCCTATGTACATGTAAACACAAACCACATTTTGAAGATAATGCATTGAATCACGTGTAATGCTTAATTTATGTAATAACTAAAGCTTACGAACTCTTTAAACACAACACCTACAGCAACACATACACAACTACAGTTACATGAATGTCTTCAAACACACTGCTGCTTGCAGTATAATATTATTTCTCACAGAAGGTGCACAGGAGGTAATGTTGCATTTAAAAAAGGTGAATTTTAAAACAAAAATATTATAAGCAACTGAATTACAGACAGACCAGAATCTAATGAATGGGAAACACCATACATGCAGTCCTCAAGTTCATGTGTCATCAAGAAACATTCACGCCTTCACATTCTCAATACAAGTGCCACTTGTCAAAAAATTTGTTCTTACCCTGGGCAATGCAGTACATAATTTGTCTGGGCACCTTGAGGCCTGCGGCCAAGCATGCCGCAAATGATGCCGAGAAATTTATTGCCATGTCCACTCCTCATCACCATTAAATGTGTCAAAGAGTTTGAAACAACGTGGATGGGTTCACCGTGCCACCACAGCACGACGCCTAAACGGACTGATCCCCATTTAGACAGATCTAGTTAGCCTGTAGAACAAAAGCACAGTCTCAATTTTCACTACAGAATTTCATTATCAGTTTCTTAAAATAAATCTTATGTAGCCCACAATCGTTCTCTTGCACCTATGCCTCATGACTCATCAAGCTATTAGGAGACTTAAAATTATGCGACTTCAAATTTGGTTTAAAGCTTGCAATTAGTATTCTTCCCATTAAGTGTTCTCCATTGCTCACACTGACAAAGCTAGCAGAGAAATTAACATCCATGCTACTTCGATTTTTATTATTTGTAACTTATAATATTCTTCCTATTACGTGCTGTCTATTAACGATACAAATTAGTGAACCTGAAGCCACTCACTCAAAACATGGGGTGAACCAAACACTCGCAAGCACAAAAAAAATTACAGAAGAAGCTGGGCATTAATAACTTAGAGACACTGAAACAAATCATTACACGACATGAAGGAACAACTTAATCCAATGAACTGTCAAAACGAGAAACTTCAAAAAACAAAGCTGGGATGCGGTGCCTTAAAGCCGAGCGTGTGCCCATGCGAGACGGCTCTCTCTCTCTCTCTCTCTCTATCCTTCGGATGCAAGCAGACACCCAAAGGAATCTCACTGTACAAACAGAAATAACTCACCAGACCTACAATATTCCTTAAAATATCGAGATGCTGCTCGTTGCACTATTGAATAATATAGGCTGACATACGGGGCTGCACCCGCTGACGCAAGAGCCATCTATAGAGGTGCTACGCAGCGTACCACTGCATACAATTTTTGCTGAAGTTTTTGCTCTGCCTCTGCGGCGGGGATCTCACTAGCTAGCTCCCGACTTGGAGACAACCGACCTCATGTTCACCGACTTAGACTCGCTCTCGCGCCACGGCGCTACGTTGCCATATTGATGTCTCACGTGCATGGGAAACGAAATGCACGGGTTACACCATCAAACACAGACGATGGGACCCCTAAATCAATATCACACATGTCGCTAAAACAAAAAGTACGTCTGCTCTAAATCATGATTTTGATGTAACTACTCTATTAACAACCGAACAATAAATATATCGGGTCCACTAGCAGAAATGAACAGCATTAAATAAAGAGCCGCAGAGAAGGAGATTTCGAACAACTTTCTTCGGTGACGTGAAGTTGATAGCTGACTGCAATTAAACAAAGAAATATTTTCTGCTTTTGAGTCTTGTGAATTAAATTAAGGATAGCGAGGTAGCCGTAAGAACGTTAAACTATATTTTATATTCAAGATATAAGAAATCTATTTCTGTAGGGGGTTACTGAAATTATATTTCATTGCCTTGCACTCTGAATGTTTGTTATGCACAACAAGCTGAATATTAAATCTATTAAAATTTATATGATAGTGAACTAATAACATCTCATAAATTAATGTAACTCAGTTTTTTTTTCATTCTCTGATAAGTTTGAAAACCTGATTTGCTTCCGCGTTACTAAGGGAGTGTTGCCTTGTATGTATGCCATAAGAAGCGGCTAAGACGTTTGCTCACTCCGTCATCTGAATGGGCTAAGCCTAGGCGAATATGATGCTCACTTGGCTTCTGCCGCCTTCGCCGTCGTCGCCGCCGCCGCTGCCGCCGGTAAGACAGAAGGGGTGGGTGGGTGACTGGAACTTCGGCATTCCTCTGCATTCCCTCGACAATCTTTCTCTTTCTTTATCCAGTCCCTCGATCGCCCTACTCGCTTGCTCATTCCTCGTCTCTCGTGGTCTCTCTCTCTCCCTCTCTTTCATCAGTTTGTCCCGCCAGAACGAATATCCAGTAGCCAAACCATCAGTCTACACAACTTGGCAATGCTGTACACTTTTTGTTTATGTTAGTCGGCGAGCCTCTGCGCGCCATCCCAGCCCCTTAAGCGATGGAGGACGCAATGTTGCCACATAGAATGGAACCAAATTATTCCAAGAACCAAAATTTCAATCGGAGTGATTAATACACTAGCAATTAAAATAAAAACCTCCTTCAATTAGGAACACTGATCCATGCATATTTATGCACAAGAACACGGTATATCGAAGTCTGAGATTTAACGTACGATTTCAGCGGGAACTTTTTTCTTAATGAAATCTGATGTCCGATTGCAGAAACTGACGCGCACTGGACTGGAGCTCTGGTCTCTTCACCGCGAAGTTGTGTGATGGCGCAGGTAGAACTTTTACAGCTAATGTTTTCAGAAATTGCGTGGAAAATTCTGTAATTCAAAAGACGGTGCCTTTCACCTAAAAGTAGCATACTTCTACGGTTATTTATACATCGATAATCGAAACATCACTGCTGCGTATCAGGATTGCCGATATATTAAAGTGCTGACATTTGTGTTTCCATCTTGTGGATTACTGGCAAGAAAAAACAAAATTTGTGTACCTCTTCCGCCTCTTATTTTGTTCAGAACATTAAAAAATTAGAAAAGGCCCTATGTAATACTTTGTGCCTAACAGATCTAACTGAGATGCCTTTCATTTGTCCAAATACATCATGAATAAACTCATGGACTAACGTTAGCACAAGTTGTCCAGACAGTAACCGTTACGGATACCGAAGATTTATGTTGGCACTGAAACATATTTCGATTGTTTCCTTCAGAATGGTGATCATACATCATACGTACATCGCTAATCGGATATGGTTCGAGTTTCCCACACGACGTTTAGGTGTCTCGTCTGGTGCAGGTCCGAGTTGCCCTCTCTCTGAGACTGCCCAGGAATCATGTGAGAAGAGGTTCATTATAATTTGGCGTGGCGTAGCTCGTACCTTCAGCCCGCCTGTTCATTCAAGGTCTTCAATTACATAAAGACAAAAAGAGAGAGACAAATTTCTAATTCTTTTACTGGACAAGTACATCGTTACTCAGACGCAACAAAATCACTTTGACGGCAGTGCTCCTGAAGTGGCTCAAATAAATAACACACTATAATAGTAGTCCATAAGACTCGTCTCTCAATACATCAAAGGTTTAAAAAATAAAGTACTCTGCTCTTCTGTGCGAAATTTAACGCTACTGTGGATAAATCACTTTTTAGCCGCCGTACATGCTTCACAAATAGAACACACCACAATTGGTGTTATAAGAGAACAGAAGCGCATTTGCAGTTTTCACGCCGTTTAAACTCAAGTCCTTGGTAAAGGTGAACTTGTCCTTAAGCACGCCATGAATGCATATGGGAGAATGGAGGTACAGCTCCACTCATTCATAGACGGAGGTGAATCGTGAGATTCACGAACCGGTCGCTTTACGCCCGGGCAAAGCGCTCTCGGTACAATTCGAATGAAATGCAGTATGGGCCACAGAGCTGTTCTGGACGCTTTGAAAAGAGACCTATCTTTTGCCTCTCTCAGGAATCGAACCACGATATCTCGGTTGTCTAGCCCGTAGCCTAGCCACTATACCGATCAATGTAACCACACGACAGTGTAATCACACCTCGGACTAATCATACAGCAGCGTCATAACACCTCATTTTAACTACCGTAACCACATTTCGTTGTAACCATACCTCACTGTAACCATACCTTAGTGTAACCACATTTCACTGTAACCATACTTCAGTGTAACCACATTTCATCTTAGCCATGCATCAATGTAATCAACTTTCATCGTAAACATGCCTCAGTTTAACCACATTTAATTTCCACCACACCTCAGTGTAACCACATTTCATTGTCACCACACCTCAGTGTAACCACATTTCACTGTAACCATACTTCAGTGTAACCACATTTCATCGTAATCATGCATCAATGCAACTAACTTTCATCGTAACCATACCTCAGTATAACCACATTTCATTGTCACCACAACCTCAGTGTAACCACATTTCATTGTAACCATACATCAATATAAGCACATTCTATTGTAAACACACCTCAATCTAAACATATTTCATTGTAACCATACTTCAGTGTAACCATATCTCATTATCACACCTCAGTGTAACCACATTTCATTGTAACCATACCTCAGTGTAACCACATCTCATTATCACACCTCAGTGTAACCACATTTCATTGTAACCATACATAAATATAAACACATTCCATTGTAAACATACCTCAATGTAAACATATTTCATTGTAACCATACTTCAGTGTAATCACATCTCATAACCATACAGCAGTGTAACCACATTTCATTTTAACCATACATCAATGTAAACAAGTCATTGTAACCCTACCTCAGTGTAACCATATTTCGTTGTAACCATACAGCAGTGTAACCACATCTCATTGTAACCATATAGCAGTGTAACCACATCTCATTATCACATATCAGTGTAACCACATTTCATTTTAACCATATATCAATGTAAACATGTCATTGTAAGCCTACCTCAGTGTAACCATAGAGCAGTGTAACCAAATCTCATTGTAACCATATAACAGTGTAACCACATCTCATAGGAACCATACTTCAGTGTAATCACATCTCATTATAACCCAGATATGCACAATCCCACGCTTTAGGACAATCGGGAAAATAATTTTTTATGGTGGCGCATAATATTTGTGGGCCATCAGTATGGATCTTGTTTCGTGTCACCCTTCTAACGCCTAGAGTCTTGATGCAGCTCCTAGATTTGTAGAAAATTTGTAGACCATTGTTGTGACCACACCTCAGTGTACCCATATCTTAGTGTGACCACATCACTGTAGCCACATTTGATTGCAATAACACCTCACTGCAACTACATGTCATTCAATCGTACCTCAATGTAAAAATCCTGCGATGTGACCAAGTGACCAGCCTCTCTGCAGTGGCTATCATCCTGCTTCATACTAGGGAGTTTCTGGTTTCATTTCTGGGCGAGCAGTCCGGTTGTAGCGGTTTGTCTCATTCTCTAGAGACAAATTCCGGGATGGTAGAGCCTCTCTTAAAATGGACCACCACCACTTCCTTTCACAGTATTTACAAGCACTCTCTCATCAAACACTTAGTATTACTGAACTCAATACCACATCTCCCGAATCCTTCAGATTTATCAATATTTCAGTTGCTGTGCCAAAGTAGTCAATCATGAACAGCATCAAATTTGGGCAGCTTTGAAATATTTTGAGGAAATGATAAAGGTTAAAGATAAAAGTTGCCCCTGTCAACGCCATGAAGGCATACATTGACAGTATCAGTGTAGCTCCATTCATTCTTAACCTCGGCGCTAGATGGAGGTGAATGGTTTAGCCCAGGGAAATAACGCCGGTGCCTACTGAATAGGAGACTCAGTAGCCCCAGAGCCTCTCTGGACGTATCGGAGAAGGGAGAAATTTCTTGCCCTGCCGGGATTCGAACACTTTACCGACCAGCCCGTAGCCTAGTCGCTACACCCACTTAAAATATTCGTGGTGTGTGTGTATATGTCTTCGCATCTATCAACCAGACACAGTTAAAGTGAAAAGCATTAAAAATATGAATACATAACAAACTGATGATTGGCTCATCTCGGGTGTAAAAATATATGAGATCAGTTCTGTTTGTTTCAGATTCACTTTTTTTTCAGAAATAGAGAAAATGATATAGTGCCCCTTCTGCCTTCGTGCAAGAGTGGTCGCCCTTGCTTAAAATTAAAAAGACCAGTTTGACATTATCATGAATCAGAGTATTAAATGCGAAGAGATTTCCGGTCTGGTATAGTAACATTTATTACACTAGCAAATTTTGCCAAATCTCAGAAGAGAGAAATTATTTGCTGTATTTAAGTAACTAATATACTAACTAGCTAGCTAACTAACTAAGTAATCAACTGTACTAATTAACTAGCTACGTAAGATATGAAATTTATACGGCGATAGAAACTCGCAGTTTTCTGGAATATGACGCCGTGTAATCTGACAGGAGTTTACCAATGTTTCGGTGAAACCCACTGATTCCATGTATAAAAATTTGTTCGTATCAGCCGCGCCGAATTTGGGTTCAAACCCAAAGTTTCGGAGACACAGCAGGCTCAATGCCTGAGGATTTTCGCCCATGTAATCGTCGTTGAAGCTTCAAATCTTCAGAACTGAAGAAGGAGGCAGTATGCTCTTCCGAAAATTTGGACATCGCCTACCTGACGACACGGCCTCTAGATCGAGAACACTATAATACAGATACACATGGAGCAGACGTCTTTTTGAGAAAGTAGTCTTTCGTTCAGCTGCTCAAAAAAGTCCCCGACTTATATCGAACCCAAGTACTCATTACTGTGCTGACAAGGGGTCTGCCACTGGTCTCTGTCCTAAGCAGGATATATGGGTGTAAAACTTGGTCTCCCAAAGTAACTGAAGCACATTTATTGAGCATGCATGGGAACAATGTGCTGAGGAGCAAAACATTATTTCTGCCGAAATTTGCACTTAATCACTTACGTAGGTAAATTTAAGCTTCGGCTGTTTTAACCCCAAAAGGGTCATTGTTTCTTACAAGTGACAATGGGTAGCCCCAGAACCTGTTTGATCTGTTGGTCGTCTCGGTAATCGAACTCCGGTCATGCTATCTGTAAACCAGTTTTATACCGGTTCATGTTCTTAAGTGGAGATGCCTGAAATTATAACTCAGTGATTGAACGAAAGTTTTCGTCGACAGATTGCCACTCATGCTTCTTATTCGAAGATCCTAGGTTCAATCCCTACATGTAGAGGGGCCACGGCCATCCTGACCGAAGTTTTCCCCAGTGTCCACAGGAAAGTGCTGGAATGGCGCCTCAAATTAGGGCACATCTTCTTAGTACACCATATCCAATCCAGTGTCATCTAATCATCCTACCTTTGGACCCTATACAGCACAACAGGATGCACTGATACTGTATGTACGTATGTATTCACATCAATAATTCCAAAATGCTTCCCACTATAAAATTAAAATATGGGACATCACAAGCATCAAAATTACAATTAAAATTATATATACATATATATTCCTCAAAGTGTGTTGAAATTTTATTATCCTATCTGCATATGAAGGAATGTTATTCCTTAAGGATCCTCGTACTCTGTGAAAACAATTACATTCAAATAAACAAATCAACTATTCTGATTTGCTTCGCTATACAAGATGATGTAAAAATGTGAATCTACGAATTCCAGGCAGCGTATTTTTTTTAATAACGGAGTCTCTACTTCAAAGAAAACGCCGAGTACCTGTAAAACACCAACTCAATAATACTGTGCAGGTAAATAATTGAAGATAATTGTAAAAATTATGAGAAAAAAACATCAACGCCATTTGTGAGCAAAACACAGGGATTTTAATGACAAGGCAGGTGGCACGTACATAAATATACGACTCACTATGTTTGAATATTTAAAACACGGTAAAAATGAAATGATGTACAGGTATGAGAGACACTCGTGTCAGCTGTACAGAGCAGTGCTCCCCATCCCCTTGTACCTTGCCACCCACCTGTCACTTCGTCAAAAAATAAATCTCAGTTCCACCACAGTAAAAACGAAACCGTTCACAAGAAATATATTTTTACATTTTCGTAAATTTTAATAATATATTAATCGATAAAGTAAATCCTGTTATCAGGACCTCACCTCCCAATCAGTCGACCGCCAGGGCCCACGGATGTGACGTGATCTACCCGTTGAGAAACAATGATTTGTAATATGCTTGGAGGTAAGTTCCATTTATTCGTTACATTTCGTTTGGAATGTAAAATATAAGCATTTTAGTCTATTTTCCTTCCTTAAAAATACAGAAAAGACCATTCATGAGACTATTGTACTGTGTGTGTTTGTGCGCGCGCTTCTTTGCGTCAGTGTGTATGCATGTGAATCGCAAATTCTGAACAAGCTGATGTGTTTTCATTAAATTTCATATAAAGTTTAAGTTGAATACGGATCCAAAGTCGTATCGGCCGAATCTTTAATTTCATAAGAGCAGTAATAACAACATGGCGGACAAACGAACTTGGGACGTTAGATCGACACTAGCGCCATTTCGTTTAGGGCCTTAAATGCTGCATGGTAAGTGGTATTAGAAATACACGGCTTCTTATTAGAGTATTATTTTTTCTGAATGTAAAGTAACAATAAGCGCCTGATAACAAATGTATAAATGTTTATTTTAGCTTTCGGTTTCATGATGAAGTATATTAAACTTGGTACGGAAATAAACATATACATAGATACATACATAGACATCTGTTATGCACGAAATATTGTTTGTTGGTCAACAGTTACAATCATGGCGACGATTGAAAATTCTGAGATTGCAGGAACGTCGCTTTTCTTGCTCGATTCTCTATTATATATCCACATTAATAATACCGCAATATAGAGACATTATTTTATCTGACAACTGTAGCTAGTTACTTCCCGTCGGCTTACTTAACTTATAAACTTTGACATAAAATGAACAAGGTGTTTGTTAGATGTGACGCTTATTTGCGAGCCGAAAGAAAATATTGCCAGCATCTTCATTAAACATGGCGAGTAAAAACCTAATGTCAACTGCTGTACGTTGAGTTAAAATACGTGGACCCCGTCTCAGAGCAAATTGGAATATAGACATGCGCTGCGCTGCCCTCAGTCACGCGAAACCATCTGAATGAAAAAGTGATGATTGTTTGCAGATAAAGCAATGTCACTGAACCGATGCATGCGCCTGTATTATTGAGATAAGTCATTCCGGATCTTCCATGGCGTTTGAAATATTTCGTAATAATAATAATAATAATAATAATAATAATATAAACAAATACAAAGGCCAAACAAGTTGGTGTAGCGGTAATGCTCTACAAAGTATTCGGCAAACACATGGTCTGAATCTGCTCTGAAACACCGTCTGTTATGATGTGCGTCATGGTTTTACTCAATTCTGTATCCCAATTAGACAACGACCACTTCCTTTCAAATCCTTTCCAATTCATCGTACACGAATCATCCTACCATTCGATGCTACGTAGCCTCAGAAACTGACAGCGTCGTAGAATAAACGCAGCAAAAGTAAATACAACTTCACAACTTTGTCAACTACACCAGCAGGACGGAACAAAAAAAGAATATGATGGAATGGCTGATATCTTCGTCACAAGCGAGCCCCGTGATGTCTCAAAGGGTGGGAGTAGGGGAGACGTGTTTATATTTAGCCACATCTCCGTAGGATCTATCCAGTTCATCTCCAAGACATGCGGCGACATCTCGCCCGAGCCAAGAAATCTACCTTCCGCGTCCCTCGTGGCAGACATCTTGGTTACCGGCATTTCGATGTAACTACGTGTACAGAGAGAGAACAAATATCGGCATACTGGCAGTCTAGATGCTTGTAGTCAGACAAACAGTACCAGATTTACAGCGGTAAAATATCCATCAAAGTTTGCTCGTGGGTCACAAAAACAATATCTCTGAAAACAATGTCGGCACACGTGTCACCAACACTACAGCCAGCTCATATCGTTTATTACGTCAAAGGTCAGAGGCTAAAATTAAAAATGGGACTCAACCGTCACGTCGTATTACGTCAATCTGGGAGTCCGACGTGTAAAGTGTACGTAAAAGAAAGCGTGGTATCTCAGTTCTTAGGGTATCTGAAAGTCAAGGAGATACGGACTTTTATCACTTCAATTTCAGAGCAACTTGAAATGTACTTTGTTCCAATTTTACACCACGTTCAGACCGGCTCTGGGGGCCCACTGAACGTATGCAACGTGTATCGGGGCGATCTTTCGCCGCGGGGTTAAAGCGGCCGGGATATAAATCTGATCAGTCACCTTTACATAGTACCAAAAAAAAAACAGACATAGAACTACCTCCAATCTATGTTTTCAGGATGCATAAACTTAATTAATCAATTAATTCATTAATGACGGAAACCACTCTTGAGGGGAACAAATTTGGACATGATGACAGAAAAAAATATATTCTTTTGTACATCTGAAAAATAAAATTCTTCTGTCTGCCTGTATCCTCCAGAGTTGCCCATAAAGTGGCTGCTAAGAGACCACATACGATTTAATGCATAAAACGATCTATGCCCACGGCTGTTTCGTCACCATACAAATACGTAGGATGTAATGCATAAGCGATCTATTTGTCATTCATATCTCTTATCAACATTCGACGCTACGGCGGTGAATGTTATGATACACCCTTTGTTATGCGTAACCTGAATTTAGTAACTATAAATTATTGAACTTTTGTTTCTTATAGTAAACTAGGATTACATCTGTGTCTTTAGGATAAAATTATAAGTTATGCTTACGCACGTTCAATGTGGGTGGCGAATTTTCTGTACGTAATGTTAGTGTCAATATCAACACAAAATTAATAATACTACGGAATATTTGAAAAGAATACGTAACCCAGTAGACTGTCTCTTCAAGTGTTAAACTTTGTTATTAGACTTATTCATTCCTTCTTATTCTGCATATCAAATGATAAATCACAATTCTGATCTGCATTTCAGTAAGACTGTCTGATTTGCCTCACCACGGCGAGCAGTTACTGCATTCTACGCACAATTAATGTCGTGATGTTTGTGACAGTGACACCTAAACAACTCCGTTTTCCAACGCCGCTTCGAGCAATTTTTCTTGTTCGAGTTTTGTGACAAAACTCCTAAAGCTTTCATGTACAGCCATGAAGGTGTATGGGGGAGGGGACTTATACCTCCACTAATTTTTTAACCTTGGAACTAGATGGTGGATTTCAACTTCATGACCCGGCCGCTTTATCCTCGAGGAAAAAGCGGCCTACACCCAAAGAATAGGAGACTGGGTGGGCGCCAGCGATGGTCTGGACGCTTTGGTGACGGCAGAAAGCTTTTGCTCCTGCTGACAAACGAAAAACCTTTCCTCGGTTGTGCAGTCAAAATAAACCGATGTTTTGTCATGGGAGAGTAATGTCGTCCCCGTTCGTAACTGAGTACCAGGCTATGAAGACTTACAGGGGAATGAAAGTATAGGGCCACACATTTTTAACCTCCGCACCAGATGAATGTAAATGGTCATCATTACCTGTCGGTCGCTCTGCTCCCGGCATACGAATGCCGCTGCCAACTGGACAGGAAGCCACATGGATTTATTTCACAACCAGTCTCGACACTTTGCCGCTGCCGGGATTCAAAACCCGATACCCTCCCAGTCGCTTTACTCCCGGAAAAGGATTCCATCTCAGGGACTGTTTGGACGCTCCAAACCGGTCGGGATTTGAAACCCGTATTTCCGGTCCTCCAGCCAGTAGTCTAGTCACTGTAGTGTCTGAGCTATTGTAGCTTTCTTTCTCTTCAGACAGTGTTACAGGACACCAGTTAATTGTATCAATTATTGGCAAACAGGTAAACAAATACGAGTAGAAGATGACCTTCAGAATATAATAAAAAATTTTTTAATATCATACTTACAATTTTACACAGCTTGCTTCACTGGCCTTGGTGTCGTTCAGTGCCGATACAAATTACTTGCAGCAAAACTCACCTCACCTCTCACACGACGTGTATCTCGCAGTACGCTGAATCACAAATCATGGCATGCGGTTTATTCGCAACATCGAAGAACTTATACCTTAACCAGATTTATAAGTCACGTAATATACACCAGTCTTCCTACGAAAAACTGTTTGGGGGAAAAATAATATGTTGGATCGGCTTTTAGGAATATATCGCGTAGACACGTGAAGATTTCCCGACGTTTCGGCAAACGATGCATTGGAATGAAACGGGGGGGGGGGGGGGGGGGGGCTACTTACACATATCTGGCAGAGGGTTGGGTGTGGGAGGTTGACGGAAATTGTGACTTTGCAGAAACTTCGGGAAACAAGCTGAACACCGGTAGCGGAAGTCACAGGATTGCTAATATAATAAAGTTCGGTGTTAGCTTCGTCTGAAGTACTGACAATGCAGACTAAACCTTAATTAAAATAAATCTTACTCCGACAAATGCACACTGTTTATGTTATTCAACACAATTTTTATTAAAAAATGCCCGACATGTTTCGAAACAATTTATGGTTCATCTTCAGGGGCTCACCTTTCATAAATTACATCAGCTATACATTCATGGTACACATTATAATTTGAGAAATTTGAGAAAGGTGAGCCCCTGAAGATGAACCATAAATTGGTTCGAAACATGTCGGGCATTCTCTTAATAAAAATTATGTTCAATAACATAAACAATGTACATTTGTCGGAGTAAGATTTATTTTAATCAAAAAGAATGTACAGAACAAGTAACAAAAAATAAACGTTAATTCTCTCGACATTGCCAACACCAAAGTAATTGAAATTGGTGCAGTAGTTTCGGATACGAAATGTGTGGGCAGACATAATCGATACTTCCCTTTATAAATTCATTTAATGCACTTCCTGCAAAGGAAGCGTAAGATGTATACAATTTGTGACGTATTCTTCGTAAATATTTATGTGTGTAACATACGAGTAATCACTGGGGAGCGGTAGACAGTTACATTCGCAAATGGTATCTTGTATTTCGCCGGAATGGCTACCGCAGCGGTTACCGTGTTCATGTACCACGCCACAGAGACAGATCGTGTCATTGCCACTGCACTTTGACCACTACTCCTACCTTGTATTTAGGCGGCAACAAGTTCAAATTGCGGCAGATGAAATATCATCTGCCGATTCCGGTGGCCGTGCGTTCTAAGTTGTAGGTCTGCGACCGCTCTATTGCTGGGATCGCGGGTTCGAATACCTCTGAGGGCATTCATGTTTTTATCTTGTGTATGTTTTGTGTTGTGTAGGTAGTGACCTCTGCGAGGAGCTGATCGCTCATTCTGAGGAGTCCTACCAAGTGTGTGTGTGTGTGTGTGTGTGTGTGCATGTGTGTCGAATTGTGTGATCCGATTTGGGCTCTTACACAACTGAGAAAAAATACGACTGAGGTTTGCCGTACTTTTCCTCAGTGCCTCCAAACAAATGACAGGACAGTTCTGGTAAACAATCCCCGACGTTTCGGATTATCATAATTCTTTCGCTTTCTGGGCCAAGCTGTCACACTTCAGTCCTTATGAACACCGCTGTAAGAACTTCAAATCTCGTCTTATGTACCTGTGTCGAGAGGCTACTTTATGACGCTTATGCAGGTTTGAAAGCCTTCGAATCAAGGCAGCCAAGTTTTATGTTTCCTCTAGCGATGCAAGGAGCAGAACAGCGTCCTCTGCTTCCTACATTTCCTCCACCACATCCTATCCCAAGCCACCCACATGATCTACAGACCATCCTACTTCGAAAGATTTACCCTGATGATGGAGGCACCAAGCTATTTCGAAACGTCGGTGACTATTTACCAGTCGACCACAGGAGACTTGAATCAATCAACCTACTACCTACCCTCGTCATAGCAGTGGAGAGTGTGAATGACACGCTGACATAGCAATGGGAATTCTTTGGCATCACTATGTGTCGCTCTAACGCATCGCGGGAATTTTCGTCAAACTTAAAGACTGTCGGACTTTAAAGTTGACCATTATTTCCTTCTCTTGTCGAAGTAGATAATGGCGGCAGCTTTATCGCCTTTAAGATCACGTCGTCTTAAATGAGGCGAGCTTCGTACAACGAAACGTATCTACCGCGAGGCTGTCGGCAGGAGGAGAGCACTCTGACGGGACACGTCTTCTCACCACGACCGCAAAATTCGTTCAAGCAAGAGATAACTCTGCAGACATGAGGGTTATTATTTAACCTTCACTGCAATGGTACGTCGCTATTTAGCTTAAATTACTTGAATTAATTTAATGAGCATGGACATGCGGCAATTTTAAACACATTTAACTCTTTGAATTACAGTGGTTAACACGTATACCCCAACGTTTAACATAAAAAAACATTTTTTCCACAGCTCATGTGTATTTGCTTAGTAGGCTTTTCACAAAAGACTATGATTATTTCTCTACACTGCCTTAACCAACAGCTCTTTCTAGTAACTCAGACTATGTTCTCTGTGGTGTACGACATGAATCAGTGTGTATGCACATATAATTTACATTAATATTTCTCTTTAAATCGAAAGGTCCTGCGACCAGCCAACTCTATCAATGTTTTATGTGGTTTCTTCGGTTCTAGCAAAAATGCTGATCATTACTCTTTTTTTGGGGTGGGGGTTAAAGTATGAATTTAGTAACTATGAATTATTGAACTTTTGTTTCTTATAGTAAACTAGGATTACATCTGTGTCTTTAGGATAAAATTATAAGTTATGCTTACGCACGTTCAATGTGGGTGGCGAATTTTCTGTACATAATGTTAGTGTCAATATCAACACAAAGTTAATAATACTACGGAATATTTGAAAAGAATACGTAACCCAGTAGACTGTCTCTTCAAGTGTTAAACTTTGTTATTAGACTTATTCATTCCTTCTTATTCTGCATATCAAATGATAAATCACAATTCTGATCTGCATTTCAGTAAGACTGTCTGATTTGCCTCACCACGGCGAGCAGTTACTGCATTCTACACACAATTAATGTCGTGATGTTTGTGACAGTGGCACCTAAACAACTCCGTTTTCCAACGCCGCTTCGAGCAATTTTTCTTGTTCGAGTTTTGTGACAAAACTCCTAAAGCTTTCATGTACACGCCATGAAGGTGTATGGGGGAGGGGACTTATACCTCCACTAATTTTTAACCTTGGATTATTTCTCTACACTGCCTTAACCAACAGCTCTTTCTAGTAACTCAGACTATGTTCTCTATGGTGTACGACATGAATCAGTGTGTATGCACATATAATTTACATTAATATTTCTCTTTAAATCGAAAGGTCCTGCGACCAGCCAACTCTATTAATGTTTTATGTGGTTTCTTCGGTTCTAGCAAAAATGCGGATCATTACTCTTTTTTTGGAGGTGGGGGTTAAAGTAAGAGTTTATGTGAGCACTCCACATTAATAACACAAAATGAAGGAATACATTCGAAGATAACCTGCCAGTAATTCAATGAACAAGCTCTGTCGTGCGTCAAAAAGTATTTCCAGAAGTAGAGTGGCCTGTCTGTTAGCTGGAGATCGGCAGTTCGAGACTCTTCTATAAAATTAAGTAAGATGAATTTTAGGGAAAAAAACGGAATTTAATTCTCGGAGAATTCTTGCTTCATGTGCAATGTAGCTCCCGCAACATTTGCCGTGTGCATGGCCGTCATTAGTGCTATGCTCTGCAACATTCCTTCTCCTTCTCGGCCTGCCACATGATCGTGTACAGAAAAGCTTTATTTTTTGTCACGCCAAACGGTACTAGAGATTTACACCAGTGTCGTACAGTTCATGTCTAGGACGTCTTATACATAAATTCCTTTCGTAGAGTGTTCCATATTTTCATTCGCCTGGGATGTGATTGCTAGGATATTACAATCGGTTGCACAGTGCAAGGCTTTCTACATGTGTGCAATGCAGTTTAGTTGCTAGGCAACAGTTTAGTTCACAGAGCGATCACTTAGCGGCGCCTGGGGATTAGACTATTAACGAACAGGATTTTAAGATTCATAAGACTTTCATAATAAATAAAAAATGTAATTATTTAACGTTTTAAAACATATGGTAACTACATGAATCACCTGCTGAAACGTTAAAATTCTACATTTCAACCCACTCTGTATTTTTATACTTCGTATGATTCTCTCGACAAACAGAGATTATTTCCTCATACGGGACTGACTTATCTTTGTAACAGAGGCGGGGTTTGCTCTCTCTGAAATTTTATATTTAATTTAGAAGAATTCGGCGGTTAGTCGCCGGCCTCTCACCGCGGAGACCACTTTTCGATCGCGGACTACTCCATGTGCAGTGTGTAGGAACCAAGTGGCAATGGAACAGGTTTTTTCCTAGTACTTCGGTTTTCCCCTGTCTTCATCATTCTACCATTGAGCCATACTCATTTTCATCTTTATAATACTCTTATCAGACGGACAAAAGGGCGAAACCTGGAAACGTTCACAGCAACGCTCTTTCACAGTATCGGGAAGCATTAGACAGAAAGGTCGAAGATATTCAGGTTTTTTTTACTTTCTTCCGCTGATGCTCCTTTTTGTCTGTGGCGCTACAGCCCACCCCGGGCCTAGGACGCCTCTTTGTTGAGGTTTCTAGATCACACACAATTAGACACACACGCACACGGTAAGACTCCTCTGAGTGAGTGATCAGCTCGTCGCAAAGGCCGCTACCTGTAAAACACATATCAAACACAAGATACAAACATCCATGCCCTCAGAGGAATTCGAACTGCGATCCCAGCAGTGGAGCGGTCGCACGGCCACCGGGATCAGCATTGCTTGCAGTTATTATTAATAATTTGATCAGAAATTTGATATAAAAAGCAGCGGATCCTGTGCTGTGAAGAAGAACGCAAAATAAAGCAATGAACTTAATTATCAAGTCTCGGTAGTGCACATGTGTTTATCTGTGGGTGAAGTGAGTTCACAGCCAACGTCTTGTCTCGGATTTGATAACAAGGCCAGTGATAGCCCTAGACCACAGGGGAAATGAACTGAAACCTTTGAAATGATCCCGTAATAAAAACTGGCTGTAGTAACAATCCATGGTTTATTTTATGTAAAAAGATGAAGGATATTTTGAACATGTACTGGATTGTAAGAACAGCACCAAGAAGGCGTACAGATGGGTGGGTGTAGGGAGGGCTGGAGGCATTGTTAACCCGGACACCAAAGGGGGGAATGAGCAGATTCACTATCCGGTATATTCTGTGCAAGGCAATAAAGTTTTCGGCCTTCAAAAAATGCAGGGAACTTCTTCAGCGAAGTAAACTTAACCTTCTCAAAAAAGGCCTTGTGAAAAATTTTTCTTCCTGTGGCGCAACAGCCCAAATCGGGCCCAGGCCGCCTCATTGTTGAGGTTTCTAGATCTCACACACACACACCGTAGGACTCTTCTGGACGAGTTATTAGCTCGTCGCAGATGCCGCTAGATACGCAACACGCCAAAAAACACACGAGAAGAATTTCCATGCCTTGAGCGGGATTAGAACTCGCGATCCCAGCAGTTGCCGATCCCGGAGGGCGCGCGGTCTAAGGCATTGGTCAGCGGTGGTTCGCTAGCTGGGATTGCGTGTTTGAATTCCGCCGGGGACATGGATGTCTCTCTTGTGATTTTGGTGTCTTGTCAGGTAGAGGTCTCAACGACGGACCGATTCCTCTTCCAGAGGAGTCCTACCGACTGTGTGTGTGTGTGTCACTGAGTGCAATCAGGCGCAGTAACCCTCTACACCTCAGAAGAAGAAAGACTGAAAAAAGAAAGGAAAGATCCAGCAATCGACCCGCTGCAGACATGCGTAATATACACTGAACTACAAAACCTTTAGTTTTAAAAACGTTACCATTTTTATTTATTCAGTAAATCTAATAGTCTTAAAAATTAGCGTGTAATTGGGAGGACCTTTCTCATGCCCGTTTCTTATTTCCGAAACTAGTAAATTAAGGAGCCAGGACAGCCACGGTCCGGGGTTCGAATCCCGCCAGGGGCGGGAGGTTCTTCTCTTCTTCAAAAGGTCCAGACCGGCTTTGGGGCTCACCCAGCCTCCTATTAAATGGGTACCGAGGTTATTTGTGGCGGGTAAAGCGGCTGGGGGGTGATGTTGACCACTAACCTCCATCTAGTTCCTCTGTTCCCTCCATATGCCTTCATGGCATAGACAGGGACAAATTTGCTTTGCTGCTAAACTTATTTACACTGAGTTTAGTAGTCCTGGAGCTCTATACACAAAAACTTGCACTCTGACAGTTTATGGACAGCGATAATGAAAAACCGAACACAAAGTAAAATACTTATGTGAAGGGAAAGAAGAGAGAAAAGCAAGGTGGAAACAGTTATGCAGCCCGCCAAGCGGCTTGAAGCGCCAACCGGCCAGGTCTATAGAGCTGGCGCTACCGGTGTTGGGCTGCCGGCTAGTCACGTAATTGTGAGCGACTGGACATTGAGTAGTGGGTCGGAACTGTCTTTATCTCACCATCACGGTCCACCGGGCAGTTCTGCTGGACCGGTTTGTCTCGTTCTGTTTTGTTTTAGTTCCCCAACAGCAAGTAGCGCCCCTGTCCTTTAACTTAACTGTTTGGTTTCCCTGCTACACTCCCAACCAAACATGATACACTTCTAAAAATGAAATTACTGCTTTGCTACGTCATGTTAGCAGGGTTGGCGCTCACAGGCGAACAGGGCCGACACATTTTACAGATCTCCTTGTCTTTTGTTAAATCAAAATAAACTGGGATATCTTTATCAGTATATTGAGTAGAAGAGGGGCTAGATGACCGAGAAATCGGGGTTCGATTACCAGCAGAAGCAGGTGATCTTTCTCTTGACTAACTCGTCCAGATCGGCTCTAAAGTCCACCCAGTCTCCTATCCAATGGGTAACTGGGGCTACACCCTCGAGGTAAAATGGCGGCAATGTGAAGCTGACCTCTCACCTCCATCTAACGCCGAGAATAAGAATGCGCTACACCTCTATCCCCATACGCCCTCAAGGCATGGTGTTTGTCTGAGCATCGGCACAGATTTCATGTATTTACTTTATCTTACTAAAACGAAAATTAATTTCTACTGCACGCACTGCTGTTCAGATCGCGGCCATTAATTTGCAGTCATTCGAATATATTCTGCAACAATTTAAATCAAACTCTTTTAAGAATTACGGCACCAACGCAGAGTTTCATCAGTGTGACTGGAAATGTCCTAATAACTGTGTAAATTTGTGAGGCATTCGATCTGTTTTTAACTGAGGGAAAGTGGATTTTCTCGTCGTCTGTGACGGAAATTGGGCTTGCGACAGGCCTGCACCTTGATTCATTAATTAATAAAACAGAAAGAAACAAAACCTGCGCTATTTTGGAACTTACGCTGCGTATAATGGTAGTTTCTTACCGACGTTTCGGGACAACCTATCGGTCCCATCTTCAAGGGTCTTCTTGGACTACTTGACCATTGAAGATGGGACCAAAATGTTGTTCCGAAACGTCAGTAAGAAACTACTATTCTACGCTGAGTAAAATCTCAAAACAGCGCAGATCTCATTTACAAGCGGCGGAAGCCTGAAATCACTCATAAAGAAAGGAAATTAACAAGAATATAATTGTTCATATGATTAACTACCCATAACCTATGAAGGCGTGAGGCAAATCTGATACAGTTCCACGTACTATTAACCTAGTCACTTGAAATAAGTGGCAGATTCGCTTCACGTTCTGGCCGCTTTACCTCGCCGGTACTCACTGACAGAACATCGGTTGGATTTCTGAGCCGGATTCGACGCCGTGCTGCCAAGTGTCTGTACCGCCGGAACCCTAACCCTGATTTCGGCCATCGAGCCTGTCCCTCAGTCACTGTATTCTGTGAGCTACACCGGTCCACGGAAGAACGTAGAGCCAGCGGAAACAGAAGAGTTGGGCGACAGCTAACAGCTGAGCCTGTAGAGACAACAGGGCTTTACACAAAACGGAGGAAGACAAGTAACAGGATAAAGTATAAGCTTCTCGTCAGAGACGTCTGAGGCCGGTACAAGCACATAACTGTCTAGTCTGTTAAAATAAGAATTTGTTTTTTTTTATATTTAGAATGTGAAGAGCGAGAGGAAGACTCTGGAGAACCTGGAACAAGACTTTTGTAGCCGGTACAGGCAAGTAACTACCTAATCCGTGAAAATGAGAAAGAGTTCTTAAATGCAGAGGCGTGAATATCGTGAGGAAGGGACAAATGAGGCCCTGAAATATCGTGAGGAAGGACAATGAGGCCCTGGAATATCGTGAGGAAGGACAATGAGGCCCTGGAATATCGTGAGAAAGGACAATGAGGCCCTGGAATATCGTGAGAAAGGAAAATGAGGCCCTGGAATAGGACTTTCGTGGTTGGTACAGGGAATAATACTTAAACAAAATGATGGTACACGGTTAAACGAAGAAATACCGAGGTAAATGCAAACCATGTAGAATACAAAATTGTATGATTGTACCAATACAGGGTAAGTAGGTCTGTAAGATTAATGAATATCCATTGTTACATTCGCGCTGTAGCGTAAGGCGTGATCAAGCAACGTCTTCTTCTTCTTCTACGTAACAATCTTGGATGTGTCAGTCCGTCTGTCTTCCAGCAATCACGTCATTTGTTGTGGGGACCTTTCTAGGCAAGGGGTAAGGGGAGAGAAAGTATTGTGACCATGGCCAACCGTGGCTGAACCTAGGGTCGCGGTTGATGGCGTCATGATCGGCCCTGGTCATGTAATATGTCGTTCGTGCGTGATATTCTTTTCCCTGACAACGCCTCCGCCCTACTAAACAAATTAAGTGTATGGCGCGGATCAGCGTCTGTGTGTAGGAAGTTATAAACATGAAATATTTCAAGAAAAAGAAACAAAACTTTATATTGTTACGTTTCTGTCTCAATTGTCCTGTATGTTTACATTTGCGTTATTCGTACATTTAGTTTTTTTTGTGAGCAAGGAAGAATAAGAAACAGTTTTCAAACCCAAGGTCGTGAGAGCCTTCTGATGAGCTGTAAATAAATAGACGAACGTGATGGTTAAAGTCGAGTGGTGGGTATAAACTGGCAGCTAACATTCGGTGCGTGAGGCGGACCACGTGTATGACTCTCAAACCACATTACCCTACGTTACCACTTACTCTATGATATATATTGATGAAGTAACACTGTCACAAGTTCCTTGTTGGACACACGCACATAAGGCCCTCTCTCTCTCTCTCTTTCTTTTTCTCTTCTTTTTTCAATGACTCGACAGCCCCTTGGGGGCCTAGGCCGCCTCATGTTTCGAGGCTTCACGATCACACACTTTTAGACACAACACACTCGGTAGGACTCCTCTAAGCGAGTGATCAGCCGTCGCAGAGACCTCTACCTGACAACACACAACACTCACAAGAGACAGACATCCATGCCTCCGGTGGGATTCGAACCCACAATCCCAGCAAGCGAACGACCGCAGACCCACGCCTTAGACCGCGCGGCCACTGGGACCTCTCTCTTGGAAAATGTAAATAAGAGCGAATAAGACTTCTGTGCAAAGCATTCTTCGTCAAACTTGCGATATTCGTATCTTAAACTTTGATTGGCTGTACGGAAAAAGGCCACGGTATATCAGCCTGGATTCGAAACTCGTCCCTCTCGAACAAAAATTCCAAGCCGTAATCGGGTTGTGAAGATAATTCATGAATTCGATTCAGACGTCCTCCAGTTTGGAGTTTGTTGAGAGGAAAACAATCCTCTGTTCATATGTATAATGGGCTTTGTTCAGCTTGTTACAAAGCAACGTGTATCAAATTGGCACCTTGTCTTTCATTCATACAGGACAACCTTCCCCGTGCGAATGTACTGTTAGTAGCAGAACGCAATGCAACTTCATTCGTGATATAAAAAGGCATAACGCTTTAAAGCACTTTGATTTCCATATCTACCACAGATCAAAAAACGAAACATTGTATTTTGTCCACGTAATAAATGTATCGGTTTTATATTATTCTCGAAACAAACCTCTATTATTTTCACAACTAAATATGTCGGTAGACCAAGTCCTTGGAATGCTAATGTTACTTCAAGTAGTTAAGAAATTACCCCACATTTTACAAAGCCCGAAGACCCATTTCCCTATTCACAACAGCCCGCTGTTGGTCCCTCTTCTAAGACAGGTCACACTCCACAACCTCCCATCCTATGTCTTTATGCTCATTTTAAAATTATCCTACTTCTACTCTTACGAATTCCAAGCGGTCTTTGTTTTTATCAGTCTTTGTCGATTATTTGCTTAAACAACATTAACCAAATTTTGTTTGTAATGGAGACACAGTGTTTTTCGTTTAAGTTGAGAACTGCCTCTTGAGACCTGTAATTATGTTACCTCAATATTTGCAATAAAGTACAAACTGTCGCGAAGGCTGTGTTTGAAAAATATTTGTACTTCAATACTTCAAACTGGAATAAGTATAATTTATTCATTTATTTGTAATTTATTTAACGTTGTTTACATTAACCCAGATTGTGTATTGCCGAATGACCGCATAAACTGGAAGAAACGTGGCACAATTTGGGGTGCTTCTCCAGCATTTCCTGGAGACAGAGCGAAAAACCACCACAACACCCAGCGGGGATCATCATGGCCATATTTAAAGCAATATCCAAGCATTTTCTGTGGAGCAACTAAAAAAGCTTCTAAAATCTCAGCGACTAGGCTATGGGCTACACGATCGGGGGTTTGAATCCCGACAGAAGGAAGAGATTTTTTTGTTCTTTATAACTTCCGGACCGTTTCTGGACCCCATCCAGCCTCCAATTTAATGGGTTAAATGACTTCTTTCCCTGGGGTAAAGCGGCCGGGATGTGAGGCTACAACTCACTTCCATCTAGGGACGAGGTTAAGAATGAGTGGAGTTATAACTCTAATCACCTATACACTTTCATAGCGTGCACAAAAGCAACTTTACTTCAAAGAGCACTTACAGACTACAGAGTGCTAATATCTCTGCTCTCACTCGACCAGCACAGGAACTGACCGGAATGACACTAACTTTTCATCCAGGTGTATGGCCAGTTTACAGGAATCGAAATTTCTAGTAAAAGTTTGTCATATGTCGTTGTTTCCTCAATTCAGAAGTTGTTTCTCGCTGCCTCTAGTTTTTATCGTATGGATACAAATGACTCTGCGGCACAAACCATGTTCCTGCCAGTCTACTATAATTGTCTGATACAGATACTGAACTTTCTCTTGATATCTGTCACAGATTTCAGATACTTTCAGTAAATAGTAAGGTGAAGTTTGCCCTGCGCTTAACCCTTTAAGCCTGAAATTAATTTAAATATCACACAAAAATTAGTTTCATATTTCAATATAAATATTTGGAGTCTCCGTTAGATAGACGAACAATTTAATCGTCTGTAGTCTGAAAAATGTGAAAGAACTTCCTGTCCAACACTCCCGTGCTACCCGGGAAGAGCATTTATTTTGTATTTCAGGCTTCCGCCGCGATGTTGATGAGATCTGCGCTCTTCTGGGATATTACGCGGCGTGGTGTGGTAATTGTTTACCGACGTTTCGGGACAACGTATCGGTCCCATCTTCACGGATCAAGAGGGACTAGGACTCTTAACCAGTAAAGATGGGACATATACGTTGTCCCGAAACGTCGGTAAACAATTACCACACGACGCCGCGTAATATCCAGAAGAGCGTAGATCTCATGAGCATTTATTTGTTTAAAGGTTCCAAGGTATCGCCTGCAGATGAATATGGAAAATTGGTGGAATGATACTGACAGGAGAGAACGAAAAACTAGAAGAAAAACCTAACCATGTGCCCAATGATACACCATAAATCTCACACTGAAGATATCTTAGACAGCACCCGGGCCTCCGCGGTGATAAGCCGGCTTCTAACAGTCTGGGAAGTGACACGGCCTTTTAAAGCAGATCATACTTAAATATTCAGCGGTAGCGCTGTTGGTTGAGGAACTGCACTACAAACCGGAAGGTCGTGGGTTTGATTCCCGATGGTGTCATTGCAATTTTTCATTGACATAATCCTTCCGGTCGCACTATGGCCCTGGGGTCGACTCAGCCTCTAACAGAAATGAGCACCAGGAATATTTCCTGGGGGGTAAAGGCGGCCGGTGCGTAGGGCTGACAACCTTACCACCTTCGTGTGCCGATTGTCTAGAAATCTGGGTGTCTCAACCTCCTGGAACCCTCAGGGTCTGTGCAGGCCTGTAATGGGATTGCTTTTCCTTTACCCCAAAGGAAAATATACTAACTGATATAGATAATATTCCACTTGGTTTCGCATAGACGGAAGGTGACGTTAAAATGCAACTCAAATAAATAGGACGAGCGGGCACGGACTGAATTCACTTGGCTAAGAATACAGATCAGGGCGTGTTCTCGCAGACACGACAATCAAATTCGAATCCATTAAATGCTGATATTTCACTGGCTAGCTGAATAACCACTTAATAACCACTTAATAACCACTTATAACCACTTAATAACCACTTAATACACGGGCGCCTAGAGAAGAATTCTACTGAAAGTAGAGAGTTGGATACCGAATCAGTTATGCACTCGCAGTCTGAAATTACAAATAAATAAATACACAAATAAATAAATAAATAAATAAATAAATAAGCGAAAGCGATGTAAGCATAACGGTAGTTTTATACGGTGAAGTAAGGTGCAGTCACGTGGCTAGAGCCACAGTGACCGATATTTAGCCACGGACTGCATATCTGCTGTGACAGTCATTTATCTTCAGGAGTGTTGCGGGTAGTATGACTGGCAGGCAAAATTAGAAAACCTATATAACAATGACGCCACCTCTGGCCTTTTCCACCACACATTTGACAAGGACACACGGAAATGGAACACACTGAAATGGTACAGCCACAATGTCACTGTGAGGATCTGTCTTGGTGTCTTGTACGTTACACGTTACATGGCGGCGCAGATAACCAGACAGGTTAACGCAGCGGCCAAGCTCTGCAAGTGTACACAATCGTATCGCTCTCCGCTAAGCGGTTACTCTGCCATCCTGTGAGTTCACACAAGCGCTACCCTCAAGGTTAGTGCTTCCTCCTGTGCAGTCCTTTTGGTTCATTACGCTGTCAGTAACTCCAGAGTATAGAACGATCAATGGCCGGAAGATATTAAATTGGAAAGGACGCGGAACGAAGCGGCTCTAACATAATTTAAGGTGCTATTCAAGTATCTAGCTGGAGGGACTGAAGGAAACATAAAATTTGGAAAATAAATTGTTGGTATTCCGACCGAAATTCGAAAACTGCAATTGCCAAATACAAGTCACATTTTGACCGATTAATTTCGGTAAATATCTGCCAGTGTTATTCGAAATTGTATAACATCTAAAACTTAAACAAGATTGTAGGGCCGTGCCATGGCTCAGGCGGTTAGTCGCCAGCCTCCCACAGCGGAGGCTCGGGTTCGATCCCGGGTTAGTCCATGCGGAATTTGTGGTGTACAAAGTGGCACTGGCACAGGGTTTTCCCCGAGTACTTCGGTTGTTTGCCCTGTCAATATCATTCCACCGGTGTTCCATTACAAGGCAAAACGAAAAAAAAAACACTAATCATCTTCATCACAGGGTTGCACAATAAGCCTCTAGGCTGCGGTGCGTCCGCAGCATCTGCTGCGGGGCCCTTCACCACAAAAAAAAAAAAAGATTTTAAATAAGGTTTGGGTTTTCTTGAATATGACCCCATGTAATTTGGTAGGCAGATACCAAATTACACGGCGTCACGTTTCCAGGAGATAGTAGTGTTAACATTCTTTGCTGTGAGAACACGATACGGCGTTTGATTTCGTTGACGTGTACGTGAAGAAGTTTTAAGCTCACAACGGCATTTATCTCTGATAATTACATCTCTTTGGCCTCTTGAAACTAAAATGAGAAGCTCGTTTCAAAACTACCGAACTTCAGGCATGGTTGAAGCCGCGTCAACTTTTCATCTGCGCCACATTTCACTTCCGAATATTTGCTTTCAATTAAGTTAAAGTGATCATTATACTCTGCCGTCGCTCCACGGACGTCCCGCCAAGACGCTCATGAGTTTACTAACAGTCTTACTGCTTCGGCCTCACTATGTGCTTCTCACCCCATCCTAAAGTGGATCTGTCTGTATTCACGCTTTTGTAGGGTAATTCAGGGCCAAGAGTGTTTATGAAGGGCCAACAGGTCGGCGTGTGAACAAAACAGCACCACCCTATTTAAAGTAACACACAAATACATCCCATTTCCTTTTTCTTTTCCTATTCTTCTTCTTACATAAACAAGGGTTTGAATCTACGTGGTAACAAGCAAAATTTCAGCTTCAAAATAACCTGCCGTGCAAATTGTTACCTTTTTCTTACACCTGCTATTCCCCTGTATTTGTACCCGCATATACATGTGTCATTTGTCAGTGTATATTATGTTGTGGCCTATTCTAATACAACAATAATCTACTTCCATTTTAGAGTCTTCTTTTCATCAAGAATATTTATTTCCTTGCCCGCAATTCACTTCAACCCTGTCGAGCTTGTGGCATGACGCTTTACCGACTGAGCGATGACGGTTCAGCATCGACAACAATACTGGTAATAATAGCGATGATTCTGAATGCCTAATATTTATGTGACGCAGTTTTAGAGCTTCCCATTTTTAGGCGCTTTCGCAGAATTGGAAAAGCCGTCTATCAGCTTCGTCATTCTTGACCGCCCGTCTGTCCGCATGGCACAACTCGGCTGCCACTGGAAGAATTTTCATATAATTTGATATTTGAGGATTTTTAAAAAATCTGTCTAGAAAATTTAAGTTCGATTAAAATGTGGCAAGAATAAATGGTACTTTACACGAAGACCTATGTAAGTTTATCATAGTTTTCCGAATTTTTCTTAGGATGAGAAATGTTTCTGACAAAAGCTGTAGAGAAAATCAAGACACATTTTACGTTCAATTACATTTTCCCGAAAATCGTGCCATTTATAAGAATTTGAAAAAGTATGGTACAGCCAGACAGGCCACAGCTGACAATATAACACGGTGCATGCGCTTTACATGCTGGATAACTCAGAATACGCAATAAGTTTTGCTTTTCCACGGCAACAATGGTTACGCGAACGCGCCTCGAAGTTACGTTATTCGTACATTGCCTGTCCTGTTTACATGCACATCATTTCGTTCTCGTCTCTCTGCCAGTTTCACGCCCAGTACCGCTCAAGTGCGGCAACTTCTCCGACACGTTTGTTATGAGCGTAGTCTACGTACAGTTCTGATAGCGTACTGTAAGCGTATCCAGTCATACGAAGGTGCATACTTTATTTTTAGACACCTGTGATTACTTCCATTTAATCGAAACAAGTTTCATTGCATCTGTTTAATATAGGTAAAGTTAACTGATCTTATATAAGCACACGAGTGGAAGTATGGCTCCGCGCGCTCTTAACCTCGGGACTAGGAGGAAGTGAGTGGTCAGCTTTCTGGAAGGCCGCTCTACAGGCGGCGAAAAAGCCCCTCATGCTCGTTGGATAAGAGGCTATGTGGGCCCCAGAATTAGTCTCAATGATGTAGAAAATAAATTATCTCTTGCCCTGAACCCCATATGCACTAGTAAGGAGGTTCTGTAGGCTAGTCACTGTAATGGCTTAGCTATGCTGGGTCCAAATCAAGTTTCATTGCTTTTGTTTAATCTAGTAGCATGACGTCTCATTTCAATGACTGAATGAATGCCTTGTTTAACGTTTTGTTGTGTCGAGTGAGTTACTTTGTTTCTCTTTACAAGCACTGTGTAATTATGTTAGTGCTGTTGGACATAGCTACACCGATCTGTAGGAATCTTATGGCGGGTACGTCTGTAGTTTCGTGCCCTAGATCGAACGCGTGCAGCAGGAACGTCAGTGGTGACGTTGGTGGCGGCGGCGGCGTCGGCATCGGGACTGTGGCTCTCGGGGCGGGACGGACGGGAGGCTCTAGTGCACCGTCGACTGCACTTGCATGTCCAGAGCGTCAGGGCGCTCGGATGAGGGACTTGCATCCCGGGTGCCAGCACATTGAGGTACTACGTGATCCCCTCCACAGTCTGTCTATGCACCCACCAATGTTGTAGCCGCCCATATTCTCCTATATCGACAATCAAAACCGCCTCTTTTACCCTAGTAAAAATCGATCTGCTGGGGGGAAATTCTGGCAACACCGCTCTAGCACCAGCAAGCAAGCAACCAACGAATGAACCCCATCTCCCCCATACCACCGCCCTCTCGATGACGAGGAGGTACGTCCCATTCCAGGAATGAAAAATTATCGTGGTGGGTGAAAAAAACCTACTGTCACTACATGCTATATATCGACCGAGAGGAGCGGCACTGGATGAGAGAGCGAGGCACTTCGGGGATCGCAAAAGGGAAGAGAAAATTCTTTCCTCTTCTCTTTCAGAGTTCTCATTCTACTTCGTCTGTAAACTCCGTATCCCAGCTCTAGTCCACCGCCGCTTCAGAAATATAAATGAAAAAACACAGCGAAGGAATAAAAACAAAATGATAGCGTAACAACAGAGGAACAAACTAGCGTCATGGTTGTTGTAGGCGTCGAAATGGTTTATGTTTCGTTCGGTTTCATCTCTTTAACAGCACTCGATTCGGCCTACTGGGAAATATGGGTGGTGGTGGTGGTGGGAAACTTGGTCATAACTAAACAATAGGTGGAGGGGAGAAACCATGGCCTACCTCAATCCTCTCTCTGTCTATAAAGAGAACTACGAACTGAACGAAACAACTGGGAAGTGAGGCGGCGGTGTTAGAGAGCGACGTGTTGAAGGCGACCTATTGCGGGGGCATAAGATTGGCATCCCGTGGAGGAAGTGCTTTTAGGGTACTGATACTGAAAGCGGTAGACACTACGCGAAAAATACTTGTGAACATCACCACGTAACTATTCTAGACTATCCATATTTAAATTCCTACATATTGCGATTCTGTCTTATATCAAGATTGGTCTGTGGCATTTCGCCTAAACTGAGGGCTGTTTCATTGCTACTGTGCTGAATCCCAAAACTGAAGTGTCATAACAACAGTGAAGTTATGTAAGTAAAAGGTAACTCGTTCCTGTGCGCTCCACGAACGAATACGATGGGAAGCAGAGATGCTGCTGCACTCACTTGTAACCTCGGCACTAGATGGAGGTGAGCGGTCAGGTTCACGCCCCGGCCATGTTACTCTCAGGGAAAGATCGTGTGGTACCTCCTTATATGTGAGGATAAGTGGGCCCCAGAGCCGGGTTCGAGGTTTTGGAGAAAGGAATAACTTCTTACCCTTTCCGAAAATTGAGCCATGATTCCTCAGCTGCCCAGCCCGTAGACTTGTCACTAAACTTACCGAGCTATCCCGGCACCGACGTTAAGTTGATTACAGTATTGCAGAGTTCATATATCGCTCTGTAGGAGGCGGGGTAGCTTAGTCAGTATAGTGAGTAGGCTACGGGCTGGACGACCGAGAAATTGGGGTTCTGTTTTCTGCTGGGGCACGATATTGTCCTCCTCCCCAAAAGTGACGAGACATGGTCTGGGACCTAACGAGCCACGCATTAATAGGTAATGGGGTCTGTTTTCATGAGACTAAAGCGATAGCTGACCACTCGCTTGCATGCAGTGCCGACGATAAGAATGCGTGGAGCTTCACCTACACTACCCCATATGCTTTCATGGTATGGTGCCTACCTGCGCACTTTGAAAAATTTGCCTTCAAGGTAAATAAGACGTTCTGGGATTTGTAATTGTTGCTAGTAATCAGTGTTTATAGCACCCAGTATTAAACAGCTGGTTCAAAAGTGTGACCCACAGATATTATTTGAACAGCGATCCGGAACCTGTTAGGTCACAAGAAGGGCGACATTCGAGCAGAAGAGATTGTCTGAATACGCCAAACTTCAATTCGCTCAACTAGACCTGGCGTACACAAATCCCGGGCGACTAAATTTTGTATGGTGTTACCTAATATTTTCAGCATAGTTATTGCAGTTTGTTCCCCTCGCATACAAGAATGGTATCATGTCACATGCTCCCGAGCATAAAGTGCCAGATAACAGTGACGTTCACAGGTCACCTCAAAATCGTATGTCTTCAGCAGGGAACTTGCTTCATGTCATCCTTCTGGTGCCTGGAATTTGGAGGTGGCTTCTACGTTTTTGGAAACCCCGTGGACCCCCTGGACTTCCCTTTCTTTCTAAACAACATCGACGTTTTCAGCAACTTTGATGTTTCTGGACAGTAGGTGTGGCAGCTCGTCGAGCCGTGTGCAAGTGTGCAAGTGCACCGTCTACGTCGTTCGACTGCATTAGGTCTAATGTCGACCGGGTTGCCGGCTATCCTGGCCGAGTCCGGGGCACCGCTTCAAACACACTACAATAATTTCCTACCAAATTCTTACCTATTCATCATTCTTTAGCCCCCTTATCAATAGACGACATGCAATATAGTGCCTGACATACTATCGCTAAATAACCCAAGGATTAGCTAGGGACTATTAAAACAGGAAAGACTCTTACTTAGGAGATATTCGCTTTGATGGCAGAGAATATTATAAACACGGGGCCGTGCCATGATTCAGGCGGTTAGTCGCCGGCCTCTCACCGCGGATGCCCGGATTCGATCCCGGGTCAGTCCATGTGGGATTTGTGGTGTACAAAGTGGCACTGGGACAGGTTTTTCTCCGAGTACTTCGGTTTTCCCCTGTCAATTTCATTCCATTACAAGGAAAAACGAAAAAAAGAAACTAATCATCTTCATCACAGGGTTGCACAATAAGCTTCAAGGCTGCGGTGCGTCCGTAGCATCTGCTGCGGGGACCTTCACCCAAAAAACAAATATTATAAACACGGTATCTTAGGAAATGACACCATGTAGTTTGGTAGATAGGTATTGGCATCTCGGACAAAGTTCTTGCCTACTGCCGAAAGAATATCAGGTTCTCAAGAAGCGTTTGTACCTATCTACCAAACTATATGGCGTCATATCCTATGGCACTGTAATCATTGTATGTAGCAATGTTTCCCTACTATAATTCTACAGAACATAGTTAGGGGTTCCATGGGAGAACGTGAAATGAGTAAATAAAGAGTTCCGAAATACCGCGAAATATTCCAAACATCCCACGATATGTGGCCAAAATCTTTGCCCGGCAATTGGCAATACTGGCGTAATCTCCGTGCGCTCTTCACTGTCTCATTTTTAATTTTGGTCACTTCGTATTTAAGGATATATTTTGTTGTATTCTGTCTGTGTTCTTAACGTATTGTTACAGAGGCACCTCACCGGTGGCGACAGAAATGCTATTCGCTAAAAACTTCCTGTGACCTCTAAATGTTTTAATAAGTAGAGGTTCCTCGGAATATAAAAATTATTTTAGGGGGTCCTCCGTGCAAGAAATGTTGGGAAACACTGGCCTAGAGTCAATACGATTTCAAACTGCGCCTTCTACTAAAATAAATACAATGGGCCGGGTAAATTTTGATATAATTCCATAAATATCAAACTTTAGTGTGTGATATAATATCGTACACAGTAGCACGGAAATGTTTATGGAGTCAGATATTTAAAAATGACGGAATATTCAGAAGGTACGAGCGTGAGACAATAGGGTGGCCACGCGAAGTATACATCAATATTTATTTTTTATTTCCGTCCAATGTTATGAATAGGCATGTAAAATTTTAGTTGATGGTAGATTATAAATACCGTACGAAGCATCTCTTTAAAGATTAAAACACTATCAGCACATCGAGCGATGAACGTTTCTAGTTTAGGTGGGGTACTTTTACCGAGGAATGTCACGAAAGGTTATGATTAAGTATCAGCCAGTGGCGGACTGGCCAGGGTCTCAGCTTGCCCGATGGCAAGTGGGCCCCTTAAACATTAGACAATATGTTAAAAATGTTAATGACCTTTTAGTAGCTTGAAAATATAATAGAAGCTCCAATATTATTACTGTATGCAACTAAAATTCACGTTGTATTACTATTTTAATAAAATCCACCATTTATTTAAAATTAAAAAAATAATTTAAAAATTCAATTATAACAATCTGTATTTACATTTAGTGTCTACTGTATACTGCCAGTAATATGTACAATATATGTACACTGTAATTACTAAAAAATATACATTTATTTGGCAAAAATTTTAATTGTACCTTTTTTCCACTTATGTATTTTTTGAAAATTTTATTTATTTCTTATAAAAATTAAATTATAGCCTAATAGTTGTGGGTGGGCCCCTTTGTCTCCTGGCAACCAATATTTTTAGACCCAGTCCGCCACTGGTATCAGCAGTTTATAACGACCATCGATTATAGACCTTATAAACTGGAAAAACACACGTCGCACTAAAGGCATATTCCGAAGGATTTCTTTGATATTTTGATTACCTAACTGGCTAATTTCACAGCAGTTACTTTGCGTACTATACATATTTTTTCCATTTACGTTCTAAATATTCATAACATAAACGTGTTTAAAATCTAAACGCATAGGAATACGTCCATGTACACCAATCTATCCTATACGTACAGGTGTATTATTCCACGAGGTACCTTCAAAGCACAAAAAAAATTATGTGCTGTATCTGGACTGGAATTCCCAGAGATTTTAGGGGCGTTGCAGAATTGCGAAAAGCGGCTATTAGCTTCGTCATTCGTCTGTCCGTCCCTGTGTCCGCATGGAACAACTGACGGATTTGCATTAAATTTGACATTTGAGGATTGTTCTAAAATCTGTCGAGAGAATTCAAGTTTTATTAAAATCTGACCATAATAACGGATACTTCTTACGACGACGTACTACATTTATGATAATATCTCGCTGAAATCTTCTTAGAATGGAAAATGTTTCAGACAAAAATTGTAGAGAAAATCAAAACACACATTTTATGTTCAATAACTTTTTTTTTTCGAAAATCGTGCCGTATATGAGATAATGTGGAAAAAATTTGTTAGTGCCAGAGAGGCCACAGATGACAATAAAATACGGTAAAGAAAATATGAGATTTGCATGTCAGACAATTAAGGCTAGGGTACAGACAGACTCTAAAATATTTAACACTTATTGCTTCATTACTGATTAAGTCCGTCTGATCTCCTAAAATGTTTTACGTGCAACACGAACAAAAACTGAGAAATTGCGCAGCGACTTATCTGTCACTACGATCTGTTTAGCCAATTGTACGTCTGAAGAAGGCCATGAGCAAACGAACATTCTTTTGTTTCAGTGCAGCATGGGACACTTCACATGAAGACCTACGTACATTTCATTGTTGCCGGCGACATAAATTTATCATAAAAGCATTGTTGTGCAACACTCAATATTCTCATAGAGTTGACAGTGACACGTAGCCCAAAAACACACAGAATACATTGTTGTTTTTCCATTGCAACAATGTTTACGCGAAACAACCGCAATGTTACCTTATACGTACATTGCCTATCTTGTTGTTTTGTGTCTTTGACCCTTTCGAGCCCCGTGGTTACGGCATGTACCACCAAGTTACAAAATTCCTCATTCTGTCGACACAGCGCTTTCACGTGTTTTGTTTGAATCTCCGAAAAATAACAGCCACTCTTTCCCTATACAGCATTAACTGACTGGTTTTTATAAGCGAGATGTTGAGTGTTTACTACGCGGTACGAGCTGAATTTTTATGCATAACTTAGGTCAATTAAGTTAGTATTACGGCGTCTTTATGAAGGGACTAAGGAGTGTCCCGAACGAGGTTAGAAACAGACACCTCCCGAATACAAGTCAGAAGCATTACTGCTTTACCTAGATTCCTACTTTTGTGATTGTTCAATGCAGTGTTGACAACAGAACAAGAGTGGGAAAGTGTACTGAAAAGGACGATTTTGTGACCACTTAAATGTTGAATCGTAAAGCTAAGTTGTCTCCACGCACGACATAAATGCTTGTGGCGGAATACATTTAATCTCCATGCATTCTTAACCTGGGCTATACATCCAGATGAGTAGTCAGGCTCCAGCCCAGCCTCTTTTCCCCGCGGGAAGTCCTCAGTACCCATTAAATGCGAGACTGAATATACCCCAAAAATGTTCGGGAGTTTTGGAGTAGAAAAAGTTTTAAGGTATTATCCCAGAAAATTCATGGAATGACTCAATAAAAATAAAATAATCCTCAATAATGATAATCTAGATGAAAAAGAGTAACTCCAGATTACAGTTCTAGGGCTTTACTACAACATAAAGCCTTTGATTTCTTCAGCAATATACAATAGACACCACTTGATGAATTCACTCTCCAATAGATTGGATACAGAGTTATGGTTTATTATTCCATAGTTTACTGAAAAATCAACGAAACAAATGCAGTTAAATCTCCATTCTTTTGAGGTGTTGCGTCTCGTCATTGTGTGATAAGTGCCCGACGCTCTTTCGAGACAGCAAAGCGATGTCATCTTCAAGGATCAAATGACCACTGCGAAAGCATAAAAACTCGTAAAATAATAAAGTTACTTCCTCTGCCCAAATTCCATTTAAGAGTCTCGGGTTTTTACCCGTCAGCATTCTCTAAATTTTACCTAGGTCGTAACAAGCAAATATTTAGTTTTCATTAACTACACATTTATACGGAATAGCTCCAGCTAGCGGGCCCATGAAGTGAATGATTACAAGAGAGAAGAAAAAGCCACAAAATGTAATTTGGTAGTTACTGTTGAAAATATACCGGTCTCGAATTTTAGTTAAAAATACCTCTGATTTTCATTCTGCATAATATTTACAGGGCTCTGCCGGTGTAGTGAATGAGAAAATTAGAATATCGGATAACAGTCGCGACGCTGTGTTGTGTCAGCACGTAGCGGAAGAGTGGAACATAACTGCAAAACACTTGTGTTCTGAGAGTGCTTGTGAATTAAACATTATTACAGTTTAAAATTGTCCTTAATTTTTACACATTCAATTTCATGTGTAGGGGAATACACAAGCCATTATGAAACTAAGTCTGTCTGATAAAATATTAAATTTCAGAAAATATTGTAGCAAAAATTATCACGTACTTGCCATATTATCGCCCACTGCAGATTGCAAAATACATATACTGCAGTCGTAATTCCCTAAATCAAATTGTGTTTCGGTATACAGCCCGAATGTTTAGTCGTGGGTAGTCTGCTGCGCTGGAGGAGAGATTGGCAGGTGTAATTTCGTCTGCAAGCAAGGCTCGAAATTACGTTATGTCTGTCTGCGTAGGGCAATGGTAATGCTGCTAAGAGGGCGTCATTGGCTCTAAGACTTGTCATACGCCAATTGACACTCAGTTTGTGGACTCCCCTAAATGCACTTCGAAATACTGTCGACGCCTAAAAATAGTACAGTGCATGAATGGAGGGGTTAGGAGTGTGACGATGTAAAACATTTGCCTATCGTTTTTATGATAAAACACCTTGAAAATTTTCTAAGGTAACCTACGCAATAAGATCCGGAACACTCTACTGCATGGATGCAACTATCCCTGGCGCCAGGTCGCCCGGGCGACTAAATTTGTGCAGTGACGCCCAATATTTAATGCTTCAATATAGTCTTCTCGGGCGATCAGCCGCTAACGTTAACTGGTTTAAATACAACGTTTCGGGGACTGGCTCCGTCCCCATTCTCAGGCAGAACTGATTTAACTATCAGTTCTGCGTTAACGCGGCTGATCGCCCGAGAAGACTATATTGAATCATGTCGCAACGAAAATTTTAAAACTTATATAATATTTAATGGATCTGCAGTACGGAACTTGCTTCATATCATCCATCTGGCGCCTAGAATTTGAGGTGGCACCTAGATGTTTAGTAAAATTTGTGCAGTACTGTCCTAATGCTAAAAATGTGGTCTCCAGCTTAATCGACATAAATTGGCCTACTTATAGGACGCTTAATTGCAAAGATGTTCATCCAGAGAAGCAATAAGTAAATTCGTAATCCTCAAAAGCCGGAAATTTGAGTTTTTATTTAGAAGAGAACCTAAGTAGGCCTACGAGTTCAGATCGGCAATGCCTATGACAAGCAGCCAGCTTCGCTTTCTACCGGACCGTGTGTACTATAGTGCCTAAGGTTTTCCTTTGTATGCTTGAGTCCTAAAGGAAGTACCGCATATGTTTAAAGGGGCATCAGTCAATTGCTTCTAAATCTTTAAAGTAACTGTACATGTTGCCACTTAGTACCGCAGAAAAAATTTCACATGTCCGCCTGCAAAACATGAAGTCACGTACGGAGAAATTCATGTTTATAAGGTACAAGGTGTAGGGCGGGATTTCCATTTTGCCTTCAATTATTTTTTTGTGGTGAAGGGCCCCGCAGCAGATGTTACAGACGTATTGTGTAACACTGTGATGAAGATGATTAGTTCTTTCCGTTTTTCGGTGTAATGTAGCACCGGTGGAATGAAATATGCAGGGGACGACCGAGCACTTAGGAAAAAAACCTGTCCCAGTGCCACTTTGTCCACCACAAATCCCACATGGACTGACCCGGGATCGAACCCGGGCCTCCGCGGTGAAAGGCCGGCGACTAACCGCCTGAGCCATGGCAAGGCATTGTCTTCAATTATAGTGAAGACGAACAGAGTTGATTCAAAAGCTAATTGGAACCATTATGTAGGTCTGATATCTCTCACATACAATAAGTTGCAACCTAGAGGAGATGAGAAGGGAAAATAGGTCAAATAGACGTAGTCGGAAGGTGATGTGTCTGTGAATAATTATATTCTTGTCGTCTAGATTATGACACCATGACCGAAGTCTCTGAAGCTGTTACATCCTTGGTAATTAAAAACAAATGAAAGGATAAAGCAGTGATAAACTGAATTATAATGGACTTACCATTCGCCTACTCTATGTTCACCTGCTCTCCGCTTTCAGCCACTCCGCCCCTAAACAGAAAAGTAGGACAAAACATTAGCTTTAATAACGAATTTACTAACTCCATGTACTACATTATTACAGCCTATATTTACAGGATATTATCATGTGGAGTGTATGTAATTGATACATCATTGTCAGACTTAGTAAATTATTCACCCCCTGCTGTGTTTTATTTATTTATTATTTCTGTCAATAGACCGTCTCACTAATGGCGGTTAAGCGGGAGTCGTCTCTATTAGGAGCCCTTTCTACTGTGTGCTCTGTGGGTTGCATAACGTAGCACGTGAATCACTCATACACTGAACACGAGGCACGGATCGATCAGTCTAGACTCTGAAGTGAGACAACCGGTTTTGACCATGCGCACCCTCGTTTAACAAGGTCATACTTTACGACAAAACACGCACGGCATAGTTAGGCAACGCCTTATACACAGTTTCGAATTATTGGCTACCAGTTGAACGCTTCTTCCTTCAAGTACGCACCCTCCACTGCTAACCCTTAATTCTTAAATAAATTATACGAAACGCAGTAAACATGCACGAATCGCGTGATTGAAGTAACGAAATATGCAATAAAACAGCAAACATTCCGCCCAATATTTTTCTTCCATGCCGCGACAGCCCCTAGTTGACCACGGCCTCCTCATTTTCGAGGCTTCACGATCACACACTTTTTAGCCACATCACATTTGATAGGACTCCTCTGGACGAGTGATCAGCCACACGCAGAGACCTCTACCTGACAACACACAACACTCACAAGTGACAGATATCCGTGCCCCCGGCGGGATTCGAACCCGCAATCCCAGCAAGCGAGCGAGCGCGACAGAACCACGCCTTAGACCGCTCGGCCACCGGGATCGGCTCCACCACAAATTAGTCAACAAATAAATAATGGTAACGGAGCGTAACAGTAACAGTTCCTTACAACGCAGCTGCAGTTCTGCTTATTCGGATCGAAATAAAAACAACTGATGCTTGCAAGCAAAAACTCCTCATTACACGGAGGTTCAACCAATTAATTTTCCGGTAAACCTTCTAAAAGAAAATCCGTTAGTACATATTCCATGCATTTTAATAATAAAGGACCCTTTTGTCCACTCAGTTACTTACGTTTCATATGATTCACAGAATAAACAGTGATTATTTCTCTAGACAGCTTTAATTGGCTTGTATTTAGAGTCGAGATGCGGAGTTGACAGTGAGGTGGGAAGTACGTATTATATCGGTAACAAATGTTATGCCTCTGTTCTTCATACTCGTACATTAGGATCAAACCTGTTCAGCATTCATAGCCTTATTACGAATGCTCATCCTATATTCTAACTTCCACGTCACGGCTGTGCCATGGCTCAGGCGGTTAGTCGCCGGCCTCTCACCGCTGAGGCCCGGGTTTGATCCCGGGTCAGTCCATGTGGGATTTGTGGTGAACAAAGTGGCACTGGGACAGGTTTTTCTCCCAGTACTTCGGTTTTCCCCTGTCAATTTCATTCCACCTGTGCTCCATTACTTGGAAAAACGAAAAAAAAAACTAATCATCTTCATCACATGGTTGCACAATAAGCCTTAAGGCTGCGGTGCGTCTGTAGCTTCTGCTGCGGGGCCCTTCACCAAAAAAACTTCCACATCACACATTTGGAGCGAAAACAGAGATTTGTTACGTGTTTGGCCTTTAAAAGCTAGCGTGTGTGTTGTATTACAAATAATTATTAAATTACTAATTAAACATATTATTATGAATTCTACTGCCTAAAACACCCTATGGTTCCGTAGACACTATATCTACTCTGAGGACAGAGACACCAATATCCTCCGCAAGGATGGTGAATTTTTGACAGCGTGTTTGTGAAACTTGTTTGCTGCCTGAACTTCTTGTGAGGAGATCAGGCAGTCGCAAGGCCTCTACTACACAAAAGAAAAGTATGGAAAAATGCAGACATAAATCCCTGCTTGTTTGGATCCAAGAGGAAGCGGTAATAGGAAACTGGAGAAAATTGCACCGTGAGGAGCTTCATGATATGCACTCCTTACCAAAAAAATTATCTGAGTGATCAAACACGAAGGAGGAGATGGGCTGGGCTAGTGGCACGTATGGGGGAGAGGAGAGGTGCATATAGCGTTTTGTTGGAAACATGAGAGAAAGAAAACACTTGGAAGACCTAGTTGTAGATGGGAGGATAATGTTAAAACAGACCTTAAGGACATCGAATGAAAGGTCGTGGACTGGATTGATTTGACTTGGGATAGGGACGGGTGACAGGTTCTTGTGAATGTGGTAATGAAGACTTCAGGTTCCATAAAAGGTAGGGAATTTCTTGACTAGCTGTAGTACTTTCTGAAGAAGAACTCTGTTCCATAGAGTTAGTTACATGCGAAGCCACGAGCAGAATTTGGGCGACAAGATCAATGTGACCAGCTGCGTAATGAAATGTACAGAAACAAAACCATTTACCCGTGGAGTGATCGGCTTTAAACACTTGCAGATTTGTCAGCTGCTGTTTGAATACATATTTCTGTTTTTTGTCGCAATCCGTAGACCAAAAAATAACTGGCGGCAGTTTTGCTTCTGAAAAAAAAAACTGGGTTAGCAGAATATAGCGCCATGTAACTGAACTTTGGAAGAAATACATAGGAACACGTTTTAGGTGCCGTGTTCCACAGTAAAACAAAAACACACATTTTAAAGTTCTTGTTCAACGACGTGCTGCTGTAGAAGAAAATGTACAATACATATAAACTACAACAGAAGAGTTGTTGGTTGCTTGATGACTGGAAATCGATTTCCTGCAAAAGACGGGATATTTACCTTTGTCTTCATTCGCCACTCTGAAGATGTAGGCACAAAACTACCTCGAAACGATGGCAATCATCGACCGAACTACGTTATGTTATAAACCATAAAACCACAAATATGAAATGTACCGTGTGTACAAGGCAGTCACTCTATTTAGAAAAGAGTCAGTTTTCAGATTTCTGTTGGTAATTTTCAAATTTACTCCTGTCGATACCACCGATGTTGAAAGGCAGTTGAATGATTCATTGTTCCCAGCACGTCTGGATTCTTTCTTCATTGAAAACGACGATATTCTGGGATGTGACGCAGTGTAGGTTTTGTAAAGAGGCACTAACATTTCAGACGCACTTGTCTCTCTTTCGCCGTAGACAGTAGAGGCAGCAGGTTTCTCCTAAGTGACAGCACCTATCTAGCTACACGGCGTCACGTCCCATAACGCAATATTCATATTTACCGCCGCAAGAATATCAGCTCTCACCTTCATATATGCCCGGCAGTGTTTTCGGGTTTACCACCCGTGTGGTGACGAGGTTATGGGTGACTTATTTAATACACTGAAAGCATCCATCCAATCAACCATCCACTCATTGCCAAAACAAAAACAAAAACACAACAAAGACAAGTGTGTAATTATGTGTATACAAGCATTACAGCCCGTGTCTAATTTAAGAAGCACGCTGTGAAGTTGTAACTAGAAAAAAAAAATATCACAACCAATCATTAAGCTTCTTTGTTTGTCATCAATCATCGCGTTTTGAGAGATTGCAGCCATGCTCTGTTATTATTACTGGCTTATGACGAGAAACATATACAAATGAGGTCGTGGTAAGCAGCTACTTTATACAGCTGTGAAATATTACCTTCTCAAAATTGGTTTTTTAAACTGACAATGTATATTTACGCTCAGTAGGACATGTTATGTCAGTCAAAAATGACAGCGAGCATGGATAGATGAAAAATTATTTCATACAGATATACATTGTGATGATAATAATAGTTAAATTCCATATTTATTTATTTATTTATTTATATATTTTATACGCTGACTAGAGAGCTTAATGACTAACATACCTCGTGAAACAATATGATGATGATGGCGATGACTGTGATGATGATGATGTCAAAGAATGAGGCCATAAAGGCTTATAAGGTCAGAGAAGGTAAAGATCCAATCGTTCTTAACCACGGAGGTGTGCGGTCAGCTTCACAGTGCAGTGCTTCCGCAGATAGTGTCCACGATAACCACTGAGTAGGAGGCACGGTGGGCCCCAGAGCCGGTCCGGTTTTGGTGACGAAGAGGAACACTTGTACCGATAAGCTGCAGCGGGCTGGAAGACTGGGGACTGGGGACTGGACTTGAAGTATTAGCAATATTTTCTCTTCTCCACAACGCCCAGAGCAGACCTGGGGCTCACACAAGTGGGTACCGAGGACCCTTTTTCCAGGGATAAAGCACCAGGGACGCAAAACTGACCACTCACTTTCATCTGTGTGGAGTTTTACCTCCACTCTCACATATGTCTTCATGGCAAGGTGTTTAATTAAGCACTGGGGCAAATTCACCTTTACCTTCACTTACCTCGGACCAGTAGTGGTGGTAGTAGTAATAGTAGTAGTAGTAGTAGTAGTATTAGTAGTAGTAGTAATGTATATCAATAACTGCATAACTCAAGGCTATTATAGTAAAATTTTAATAACTCAGTACCACTTTTGACTGAAGCTATTTCAATTCCGATTGTATCGATTTTCGAAATACGTGTGTAATAAGAACTTGTGTGTGTGTGTGTTACATGTGTGTCTGTGACGTAAGAATTACATAGAACATTCAATGAAAGGTGTAAAGGTAAATCCATAGACACAAAAATAATTTAATCAGAGTAAAACAGAGTACGTTTGGTTGCACATACATGCCTAATGTATGAGCCCAAATGCTTGCGAGAGAACCCAAACTACTGCTTGACACTTTTTACTTATGCCCTGTTCAGCTTTCTTCTGTCTGGCTTCCGGAACGGTCACGCCAGAACAGACTAGATACATTTCGAGGGCCATTATCACAAAAAACGAGAAGCCGAAACAAAGAAATGTTATGGTATATTGGTTTCATCCTACGTTGAAAATGTTTCGTCCAGCGGATTTGGCAACATATATCCTGTGAATTGTTGATGTATTTTGAAAGGCACTTCTATTGATCATTGGATTCTTGTTACCAAAATTACCACAAAGACCTCAGTGCAAAGTGTATGGTAAAGAGGATTTAGTAAACAATCCTAAAGTTCTGGCGATGGATACTTTGAAAACACACAAATTCTGAGTACGTTTTGAGGAAAAAGCAAAATGTGGGGTCAACGTGAAGTATTTTGGTTCGATAAGCATTTGGTATTCAGACGCCACCATCCAACATCTGCAAGAAGTCCTGTGGAATATTATAAGAGCTGTTCCAAGAATTTTATCCGAGAACTTTTTTTTTCAGTGTGAATTAGCCATTCCATGACGCAGCCAATACTCAAGGTAAGAATGATCTTGCAATTTGCCAGCATGTCTGCAACGCTTCCTGTTGTTTTCACCAATTTCTGGACAAGATTGTAAGTCATGCGATTTATTTCCCATTTTTCAGTTCTCGTATATAAATGGGAATTTGAACACATCTGCATGTAAACACTGTGCACCCGTCTATAACAATAACCACAATTCTTGTTAACCTGCACTTTCATTGTCACTTAAATGACATTATGTAAAATGCAACGTAGTTACACTTTCGGAATGTTAATTATTTCCAGTGAAAAAAGTCATTCATGGGCACCTAACATTTTCTCAGAGACACAAGAAATTTACAGCCTTTCATGGAACCCAAAGGCCCACCATGATGTTCATACCAGCCCACCACTAGTTCCTATCGTTTTCCAGATGACTTCAGTGCAGGGCCTTCCACCCTATTTCCCTAAGGTCCATTTTAATATTATTCTACCATTTACATTTAAGTATCCAAAGTCTTCTGCCCAGCTTTTCGTACCAAAACTTTGTATGCATTTTTCATCTAACCCATGTGTTCTACTTTCTCCGCCCATTACATTGTGGCTTAGGCCGTGTAGAGGCCAGAGGCTGAATGATTAGTAAGTTGGGATCGAGTTAGGAGGTCTTCCTCTTCACCTTTTCGTTCTACCGGCTCTGGGCCCACTAATGCTCCTGCACTACAGCAAGGCAAAGTTAAAGCAATTCCATTAAACGTCTGGACAGGCCCTTTGGGTTCCAGAGGTTGAGGCTCCCAGATTTCTAGACAATCGGCACATGAAGGTGTAAGGTTGTCAGCCCTACGCACCCGCCGCCTTTACCTCCCAGGAAATACTCCTGGTACTCATTTCTGGTAGAGGCTACCGGCGCTTTGTCACATCACACTAAGCTTGGCAAGACTGTTGAAGACTACTGTCTGCTGGGATACGAAGCCGTGTAGTCTGGTAGGAGCGTAATGGTGTCAGATAAGTCTGCTGCCTCATTCACGAGGATCTACTCTTGTAATAAAGGCAGCAGTTTCCTCTGAAACGTCGATAGAATTTTATCAGAACACACTGCGCCATATTGCAGAAGACAGTAGTCTTCATAGTCACACTGCTAGAAGAACTTAAAAGCGTGCGTAAAAGAAATTATTTTTCCACTTACCTATGTAATTATGTATGGATGTATATATATATATATATATATATATAAAATGTCTATATATATGTATGTATGTACGTGTATATGTATGTATGTATTATGTACGTACGTGTATATGTATGTATGTATGTACGTAAGTATATATGCATGTATGTATGTATGCATGTATGTGTGTACGTATGTATGTATGTATGTATATATGCATGTATTATGTATGTATGTATGTATGTATGTAGGTATATGTGTATGTACGTATGTGTGTATTTATGTATGTATGTATGTGTGTGCATGTATGTGTGTATGTATGTATGTGTGTGTGTATATACGTATGTGTGTATTTATGTATGTATGTATGTGTGTGCATGTATGTACGTATGTATGCATGTATGTATGTGTGTGCATGTATGTACGTATGTATGTGTGTATCTATGTACGTATGTATGTGTCTATATATATACATATACACACAAAACACGTGACAGTCTTTAGGATGTTTAAAATTGTAAGATATTATATTTGTAAGCGAATAAATAACATGTTATTACTTTCCTGCTTCTTCCATGAACTTATAGTGTTCCTAATTTCGTAAGCACATTCATTTCTTCTTGCTGCTGTCGTCCACATATAACTGTAACAGTGTTTACAAAGTTCCGAACCTCCTGACGTTCCACAGCAAATGTAAGGCTGCATTTTAAGTTTCAGGTTCCCACGACGGCGAAAACAAAAAAAGTTTCCTTCTGGGGCCTGACGCCGTGTAGATTGGTAGACACGCTGATACTTCACTTCCTTCTGCTTTTTCCAGCAGCCCCTTCTTTCATTTTATTAATCTCATAAATACATCATATATTGTTTTTATACAATTTATTCTTATTCCTGTTCTTTCTCACACGTTTCCTTTCGTCTACAATCCCCACCCTCCACACATTTAACCTGACATCTTGACGCTCTCGCCTCCTATTGGTCCGACCTCAGCCCCCATCCTGGCTTTCCTTTCCTTTAACATTACCACTAGCATCACGTTCGACTTACACTCCTGTACTGAAGAAGACGGCATCACGTAGGTTGAAACAGTGGTACTTATCTATCTAGCTACATGGCCAAGCAATATGCATTTGTTCCCATTAGAAGCCAGAGCTGTCGGGCGTTTGTACACTGTAAGCGACGGACCGCAGGCCGGCGCAGTTTGACCAGTGGCCAGCCACAAAGTGTTGCTACGTTCCCCCCAAGGCAGACTGGACCGACTGAGCTACTTCAGTTCACTGACCGACATATTGTGACGTCATCTCAGATGACCGTGGTGATGCTAGTGTTGTGGTGATTTCGACGGTGCTCTGGCCTTGTCTCTCTTTTCTGTCAATCTCCCGCTCTACTCTTCTGATCAGATCAGATGTTCCACCTAAACTGTACCCCTCCGCTAATTTAAGCTCTCGCTTAAATCTGTAGTCAGTTTTTGATTCTGGAAAAGAACTTATGAAATCTATGAACTTTGTCAGTGTCATCTGTCACCTGTCAGTACACTGGACTGAAGATGACTACCTTCTGGGCCGCGACGACATGAAGCCTGGTAGAACTTTGCCAACGTTTCTTCTCTCCTGAACAGGGAGGAAAACGTGTTCTTTAGAAACGTCGGTGAAATTCTACGTTCCTGAACGGGGTAATGTTCACAGGCACCACCGTCAGAACCCCAAATATCACATCGCAAACTGGATCAACCACACAGCCATGCGTTCTACATGTGGTGCAACTCCTTTTAACGGAACGGGGATAGCTCTGCCGGAAAGCTACTCGGCTAGAGGCTGGGCTTCAGAGAAATTGTGGGAAGAGTCTTACCTGGTATCCGAAACGTCCTGAGCTCTTCTAGGTCCACCCGACAGCCTATTCAATGCGTATCTAAGGCCCATTCCCAGGGTGTCAAAGGGCTGATGGGTGAAACTGAACACTCAGTTCCATCTACCGCCGAGGTTAAAGATGAGTGGAGCTATACCTCCTCTCCCTCACGTCTTCATGGCGTACACAGAGACAATTTGGCCTTTTAATCATACAGAGTATTCTCTACTGCCTGACGGTTCTCATTATCATATAGACGTTACCGCCGTCTCTTCGACAACCAAAATTCTTTGGTTAAGTGAACGTTTTTCCAGAAACGTCGGAAAGATCTGATAAAGTCGCTGCAGCGGTAACTCTTCTGACCTGCATTCCGATTTGTGTTCAGAATGTTCCGGTCGTTCACCGCGGGGGAACGCGTCCAGGCCCAGGCCAGTCCATGTGGGATTTGTGGTGGACAAATTGGCAGTGGGACAGGTTTTCCTCCGAGCACTTCGGTTTTACACTGTCAGTATCATTCCACCGGAGCTACATGCCCATTCACTCACCCATCGTTGAAGCTGTACAGACCTAACTCCACAAAATGACACCGTCGCAAAATAAAGTTTAAAAAACAAGCTGCCCAGTGCTAATCTTCGCCGACATGCCAAGTATCCTTACAATTTCTCCTGGTTTTGCTTAGTCAGTCCAGGAAAATATTGAGACATTACCTCAAATTCGTCCACGGCCGCTTGCAATATTATTCAATATGCATCGAATCTACTTGTCTGAGCCAATAACAATGTCACTAAACAATCTGCAATTAAAAATAGTGAAAGAGACTGATTTTCTGTCGTTTTATGATGGATGTGTGAAGAAATTGTTAACTGCAGGTCATCTAAATATTCTTGTTTCATTCAGCCCACAGCCTATTCCTTTCCATTACTTCAGACTTTCGGACGACCGTTGTTACTGACACAAAAACAACATTTAATGGAATATAGCGTTGTTAAACAACCTACCCTTCAGACAATTAAACAAAATCTGTTTTTAAATAAATACTCTTTAAGTGTGTTGGCTGTAATCCAATTCGTTGTGTTGTACTTTAATTGGTGGTCAAGTGTTTTACTGATTTGAAGTGCCTTTTCTGCGCGTTTTTGAGAATTAAACGACCATAAAAATTCAGACGTCATTAATAACAAACTATGAAGTCTTATTTAATGTTTTAAAGCACTGACAATTATATTACAAAAATAAGATCCCGCGAAAAACAATTCATCCTGAAATAATTAATTTTTGAGGCATGAATTTCACTTAAATAACTCTCATAAATTCATTTCCCATCTCACAGGAAAGTGCTGCCTCTCCATTACAAAGATTAATCTCTTAAAGGTGTGAAGGGAAATAACTGCTGTTTGTTCTGAGAATTTTACGAAACACATAAATGTACTGCGTTGACAAGAGGCAAAGATTTTCTAACTCTGAATCAGGCGGTACAATATAGTTATCCCTATGTTAATCGGTAACACTGAGAATGCACGAAATAAGAATTATCCTTCTTGCAAATGTCATACGAAATATAAGTAGGAATATGCTGAAATTGATTTGGATTACACGTAAACTATGGGCCTTCTGTTTATGTAAGTGTCCCACAACTACTGTGAAGGACTACATAAGTCCCGTTTCTGCAACGTATAAATGAGTATATGGTACTGACAAGAATATTGTGCGAACAACTGCTGGGACTGGAGAACTCTACGTAATGTGGCTCCATAATTGCACCTTCCATATGATATTATTAAGGTGATGAACTCAAGAATAATGACAAGAACGGCACATGTCGCACTGAAATGGGGAAAAATGCCTAAAAATTTTAGTCTGGAAACCTGAAAGGAAGGCACAAGTCGGGAGAATTGCTTGCATTTGATGGTATTAATAAAATGGATCTTAATACAATAGGTGATGAGAGTGTGGACTGGATTAAACTGGCTCAGGATAGGCACCAGTGGCTGGCTATTATGTGCACTGCAATATACCCTTGGGTTTCATACAGATTGTGGAAATTCTTGGTCAACTTATGAAGAAAGACTCTAGTGAGATATTTTCCTTTAAATTGCAGTGTGAAATCCTGACACTGTAGCTCATTTCCTGCAAAGCATTTAGTTGAACATTGCCCTCTGTCTCCACGAGTCTCGCAGTAACAAAGTGGAACACTGGGGTAAGGGGAGCACACATTTGCAATTCTTAAGATGACGTTGCATTGGAATGAGGGCAGCGCATGTAACAGGCTGAGTCTGAGAACTGATCAGTAAAACCACTTACCCTAGACTGGGTAAATCCGGCTCATCATCTGCTCATTAAGTAGCAGCCGAAAATGTAAATAACAATTTCGGTGGTAGTGACCGTCATTCAGGCGCTCATGTAGTATCCTCATGTACACAAGCTGGCAATTGCTAAAGAAAGGCCGCCTAGGGCCATTTAAATCCAGGCCAATCTTCATAATAATATAGACCTATTTCTCCAAAATTAAATTTAATAACATGCTCTTATTTAAGCCCATGTGTTCCAAACAATGTCGTCCATTGTATCTTATGGTACGGCCTCTAACTCGCCTAATGTCCATGACCACTATAACAGAAGAATATGGAGCACTGGTGGAATGATATATTCCAGGGGAAAAACAAGCTATTGGGGAGAAATTTGTCAAGGAATTACTTTGTCTATCAAAAATCCCATCAGGGCTGCCCGGGATTTAACCCGATTTTCCGCTGTGGGAAGACGGTAACGCTTGAGCTATGGCAGTTCCTGTTCATGCCCTAACTACAGCACTTGAGCTATGGCAGTTCCTGTTCATACCCTAACTACAGCACTTGAGCTATGGCAGTTCCTGTTCATACCCTAATTAGCTATGGCAGTTCCTGTTCATACCCTAACTACAGAACTGAGCTATGGCAGTTCCTGTTCATACCCTAACCAGCTATGGCAGTTCCTGTTCATACCCTAACTAGCTATGGCAGTTCCTGTTCATGCCCTAACTACAGCACTTGAGCTATGGCAGTTCCTGTTCATACCCTAACCAGCTATGGCAGTTCCTCTTCATACCTTAACTAGCTATGGCAGTTCCTGTTCATACCCTAACTAGCTATGGCAGTTCCTGTTCATACCCTAACTACAGCACTTGAGCTATGGCAGTTCCTGTTCATACCCTAACCAGCTATGGCAGTTCCTCTTCATACCCTAACCAGCTATGGCAGTTCCTCTTCATACCCTAACTAGCTATGGCAGTTCCTGTTCATACCCTAACTAGCTATGGCAGTTCCTGTTCATACCCTAACTACAGCACTTGAGCTATGGCAGTTCCTGTTCATACCCTAACTAGCTATGGCAGTTCCTGTTCATACCCTAACTACAGCACTTGAGCTATGGCAGTTCCTGTTCATACCCTAACTAGCTATGGCAGTTCCTGTTCATACCCTAACTGGCTATGGCAGTTCCTGTTCATACCCTAACTACAGCACTTGAACTATGGCAGTTCCTGTTCATACCCTAACTACAGCACTTGAACTATGGCAGTTCCTGTTCATACCCTAACTACAGCACTTGAACTATGGCAGTTCCTGTTCATACCCTAACTACAGCACTTGAGCTATGGCAGTTCCTGTTCATACCCTAACTACAGCACTTGAGCTATGGCAGTTCCTGTTCATACCCTAACTACAGCACTTGAACTATGGCAGTTCCTCTTCATACCCTAACTAGCTATGGCAGTTCCTGTTCATACCCTAACTACAGCACTTGAACTATGGCAGTTCCTGTTCATACCCTAACTACAGCACTTGAGCTATGGCAGTTCCTCTTCATACCCTAACTAGCTATGGCAGTTCCTGTTCATACCCTAACTACAGCACTTGAGCTATGGCAGTTCCTGTTCATACCCTAACTACAGCACTTGAGCTATGGCAGTTCCTGTTCATACCCTAACTACAACACTTGAACTATGGCAGTTCCTCTTCATACCCTAACTAGCTATGGCAGTTCCTGTTCATACCCTAACTACAGCACTTGAACTATGGCAGTTCCTGTTCATACCCTAACTACAGCACTTGAGCTATGGCAGTTCCTCTTCATACCCTAACTACAGCATTTGAACTATGGCAGTTCCTGTTCATGCCCTAACTACAGCACTTGAACTATGGCAGTTCCTGTTCATACCCTAACTACAGCACTTGAGCTATGGCAGTTCCTCTTCATACCCTAACTAGCTATGGCAGTTCCTGTTCATACCCTAACTACAGCACTTGAGCTATGGCAGTTCCTGTTCATACCCTAACTACAGCACTTGAACTATGGCAGTTCCTGTTCATACCCTAACTACAGCACTTGAGCTATGGCAGTTCCTGTTCATGCCCTAACTACAGCTCTTGAGCTATGGCAGTTCCTGTTCATGCCCTAACTACAGCTCTTGAGCTATGGCAGTTCCTGTTCATACCCTAACTAGCTATGGCAGTTCCTGTTCATTTCCTAACCACAGAACTCGTGTCTTCCATAATCCGCATTAGCCTTTACTTAAACGAAGGCTGTAAACCCTGTCCGTGCATTTTTTATAGAACTGGGACATAGGAACCTCCCTTTACGTTTTTGTTTTTATATCTACAGCGCCAAAATTAGAGCAGTTCACAACTTCGAAAACCTCCCTTCCTGCCTGACGCTACGGAAGTAGTCTTTGTGAAAAAATTAGACATGATTTGGTAGCCATGTAGCAGCTGTCTGTATTATTTCTTAACCAATATTTTCTCCTACCAGAACCATGGTTTCTAATTGTAAGTTGGTTCATTTTAACACAATTTCAACGACCAGAACCCAAGAACCTTGGACCTACTTTTCTGAATACGTGCCAAATTGGTGCAATGGATGACAAAAATAGATCATGTCATTAACAAGCATTAGTTACGTTTATATGGTTATTCACCGGAAGGCCTTATATTTAGAAGCGTTCGCATCCCCATGGAGGACATAGGAAACCGCTCTGTCCCTCCGTACATCTGCCTCTGTAGGCATAATGATAATTCGATTACCGCCGGAAGGATTCCCATGAAGTTTGATGTTGCAGATTTGTGGAGCCCTGTCAGTTTTCGTTCAGATTGGACAAGTGTATCGAACACTTTACATAATGGCATGCATTCCCATCTTCGCTGTTTGCGCATGCCCGTTTACTATCCTATCCAATTTAATGCTGTTATTAGGATACTGTGGGAACACAAAATGTCTGGAGAAATAGATTTGTACAGGAGTTTTGTACTGCAAAGCTCGTACTTAGACAGCGCCGTCTTAACATGAGGATGCAAACGGGCCGCCTATGGGAAATTTCTTAGCACCTTATTCATTACCAGAATTTATGAAAACCAGATTTTGTATCTTATTCTATCGTTTCATGATATTAACAAAATCCGTAAAGTGTATTTTAAAACCAACTGCCCTAAGAATTGTAAGAATATATTAAACGAGATTTTGCTTTCTTTGCTTTACATATATTTGCATACTTCAACATAAAAATGGCAGGAACAGAGATCAGTTTTCCGAGAACGCCGGGGACCCCAGGCGTAACTGAAATGTCCATTGCTCTGTGTGCTTTTCCCAACTGTGAAACTTACAATATCGGAATGGGGTTTTCAGATGGAAGAAAAAGAAAAGGGGAACAAAGAGGATAGTTTCATTGCAATGTGTTAATTTTATAAATACAGGAAATTTGCGGTAAATTTTAGGGCACAGAACTTTAGCTATTGATTTCTTCTTTTGTAGCCCCGAACTCCTTTGGGGTTCGTACTGACGCTGTACCTTGGTGACAAACTAGCGAGTCTTCACAACCGCCCGCAGCCTAGTAAGAAATTGCGTGACCAACTTTTCTTCTTATTCTAATTTATGGACTAATAAGCCCATATACTTGGTACAATAATATAACCAGCCACATATACTTTATATATACTCGTATACATATGTGTATACGTGTATGTTTAAAGTGTATCTGGTGCGTTACATTATTTTATCCAATTACTGTACACAGTAAAAATATATCATAAAAACGCCTGTATATTTCTCCACAATATAAAACGTGAAAACACAAAACGTAAATTTTATTCACTCGTCACTTTATCGTCTTTCTAACATTACCTTAGACCCAGCGAATGTCGTCATAGAAATAATTTTAAATTCTGTTTCATTCTTTCGTGGGTTGATGAAGATCTTTTTTTTTTATTTATTAAAGGGCCCCGCAGCAGATGCTATGGACGCACCACAGCCTTGAAGGCTTATTATGCAACTCTGTGATAAAGTTTTTTTTCTGCTTTTCCAGTTAATGGAGAATCGGTACAATAAAATTGACAGGGGAAAACCGAAGTACTCGGAGAAAAACCTGCCCCAGTGCCACTTTGTAAACCACAAATTCCACATGGACCGACCCGGGATCGAACCCGGCCTCCGCGATAAGAGGCCGGCGACTAACCTCCTGAGCCATGGCACGGCCCTGATGAAGATCTTACTTGTCTGCTGTCAGTGATCTGTACTTTGGTGGTTTCTAATTTATCCCAAAAATAGTTATTTTTTTATTTGTTTCTGATCACAAAATTATGTAAACTGAAGTCCTCTCGATTTGTAAGAAAGTCAGTGCATTTCGTCACTGCATACAGCAGATGGAAACAAAAGCAACTAACTGCTTAGAACGGAATCTTGTTTAGAAGGGACAGCAATGGACGCGGTCAAGAATTTCTCCTTCTTCAAAAAGACCCCGAAATTACAAAGCTGTTCTCTTCACGAGGATCTGTTTAATAATTTATTACTCCTTAGAAATCCATGACCTACACCCATTCATATAGTTCAGCATTTGATGAATGACTCTAATTGAACTGGGGTTTCCTTTCATGTGAAGTAGCCCTGAATTATTACTGACTCATCGATTGGCATCAAACAGCAAAACACAAAGTTCTAGCTTTGTCTCAGTTTTTATATTCGAGACACGAGCTTTGCTGTTTTGCACACCTTGTCAGTCTTGATAGAGCAGTAACTGAGTACATTAGTTGTTCCACCTTGAAATGGAGACAGCATCTTCCTCCGAAACGTTGGTACCTATGTACCAAACTACACGGCATTATATCCCAGAACATCGTGATCTTAACATTCATTGTCGTCAGAACCTGAGCTTTATACAGAGAATAGTAATTGGCTCACGATCCAGGAGACTGAACTTCGAACCCTGGCAGGGCAGGGCAGAATTATATCTCCGACTTTACGTTCAGACTGGCTGTTGATCCCAACTAGCCGGAGTCGGGAGATGACCATCTTTCTCCCCTTAGCGCAAAGGTTAAAAATGTGGAGCTAATCTCCATTCCCCCACAGGCCATAAGGCTTAAGCACGGAGACGACTTTATATTTGTTTAATTTGATGTTCACTGTTTGTTTCCAAATATTATCTTAAGCAGCTTGTTGTTAAAAGCTTTTAATTTGTTTTCTCTCAAAGTAAGAGATTATATTTCACAACCATAAAAACAACTTGAAAAAAGTGTTGCATTTATATATATATATTTATATATTATTTATTTATTGTGTGTGTGAGTTAAATAAAGTGATTTTCAGTAACAAATCCTTATTAACATATTGCATAATATAATAATACAAATATCAAACAAATGTGTTAACACAATAATGCAAAAGTAAACTTTAAGCAGTGTAAGGGTGTGAATTAGACTCATCTGGCCCAGGAAATGTTCCAGTAACGGACTTTTGGGAGTAAAAAAATGAAACTTCGGGTTCCGTAAGAGTGTAGAATTTCTAGATAACCTGAATGACTAGAAGTATATTGGCAATACATCCTCCATAGAAATCCTTATTTACAAACACGTCAACACACTTTGTACTATTCGTACCGTGCACTGTCATTCGAACACACATCACTTTAACCAATAAATGAACTGTTATTATATCTTGTTATGCTATAAAATACAGTCACAGTGAACTAGCCAGACATGTTTAATATTGTATTCACCGTGCATCTTGTATACATTAAAATTAAAACCAACTTGATGCACACTCACTATTAAATGTCTAAAAAATCTAATGTAGTATACCCCTGAAGATGGTCAGGTACCTGACCGAAACATTAATCTACTATTAAAGCTTTTTAACAGTGATTGTGCATCAAGTTGGTTTTAATTTTAATTTAGCCCGACATGTTTCGATCCATTGCTGCGATCATCATCAGGGACTTTTAGATTGTAAATTACACAATTAAAAATTAACAATAAAGGTGCATATTGGAAGCATAAGATGTATAAAGTTTAAAATTGTGGGCTATCTCTGTTGGTTCCTGCATCCACTGGAAATTAATGTTAAAAATATTAAGTTAAATATGGATATAAACATACATAAACATTCTAAGCTATATGAATGTACAAAAAACGTTTTATCATAGAACGTTCTACGACTAAAAAGTTGTTGGTTGAAGCGATGTGTGATCAAAACACTTCTTCATGTAATGGTGTAATTAAATTTGTCTGTGAATTTAAAAAAGCACCACGCCATGAAGACACCTGGAAGAGCTGAATTACAAATGCGTGCGTTTTTAATCTCGGTTTCTGATGGAGACGAGTGGTCAGCTTCTGATTTGAGGTTAAGCTGTAAACATTTTGAAACTGTACATAACAAGCCATTGAAAACATGAGTAATCTTTACTGTCTGAGCCCATAATAAAAGCTTATATCAGCAATTAATCTAAGCACAAACAAGCGCCTTTATGCGAAGGCCTGTCATAGAACTGGATCTTCTATTGACATATTCAATTGATACTGCATCTGTTACATCCAGATATTTCGCCTAAGGATAAGCATACAGTTTGGTAATAAAACATAAATTGCAGTTGAAATAATTAAATATTTACGTTCTTGGTAGACGGCGGTTAGTCAGTCAATAACGACTTTTGTTTTGTTTCTGCGAGTACGGAATTATGTAAATACAGGTTTGTTTGTGATGGCAATTAATTGGAGAATCATGTAAACAGAGTTGCTGTAGCGACAACATCATCACTACCGCCCGTCAACAGGAGACTTTGCGCTCTTTTCATCCATAAATTGTTATGAATGCACAATATTTGTTTTAACCCTTTGAAGCATGAGATTCGACTGAATTATATTTAGAGTTTCAGGTCCTACCTCACAGTAAGCACGATGCGTCTCCATTGTAAAGACCAATCGGTTAATGCTGTTTACAGAAAAAATCGTTGTTTGTTGTGAGCATTATACGAATATAAATACATTTTGACAGCAAAATGCATTTTTTAATGCTAATTCAGATGGTAAAATACAGTAACCAATGTTATTTGTACGTTTTAATATATAAGAAGTGGCAAAAGTACATTGTTTGTATTTGAAGCCAAGTGTTTTATGACACTCTATTGATATTGGGATCTGATTAGCAAGTATGTAAGCATTGTGTAACAAAAGGTGTTTGTGTTAGAACAAGAGCAAAAACTTTAAAACTTCTGACATCTTTTTCAATTACTAACTAACTAACTAACTAACTAACTAACTAACTAACAACGAACTAACTAACTCCATGGAGTTCCCCTACAAATACGCTGACAAAGTATTGCTAAGTAAATGAGATTTGAGGTTCTGTCGAAGGGTCAGTATTAAGATTAATAAACGCTTCTGGAATGTGAGTACGAATACTTAGGTGCATATAGACTTTAGTGCATGCCATATGGTTTGGTAGATATTTACTGTACTGTATAATTGGCAGATATTATATTTAACGTTAGTAACTGCCATGTAATTTGGTAGATATTTACTCTAGAACCTGTCATATAATTTGGCAGATATTTACTTAGTAACTGCCATGTAATTTGGTAGATATTTACTCTAGAACCTGTCATATAATTTGGCAGATATTTACTTAGTAACTGCCATGTAATTTGGTAGATATTTACTCTAGAACCTGTCATATAATTTGGCAGATATTTACTTAGTAACTGCCATGTAATTTGGTAGATATTTACTCTAGAACCTGTCATATAATTTGGCAGATATTTACTTAGTAACTGCCATGTAATTTGGTAGATATTTACTCTAGAACCTGTCATATAATTTGGCAGATATTTACTTAGTAACTGCCATGTAATTTGGTAGATATTTACTCTAGAACCTGTCATATAATTTGGCAGATATTTACTTAGTAACTGCCATGTAATTTGGTAGATATTTACTTAGAACCTGTCATATAATTTGGCAGATATTTACTTAGTAACTGCCATGTAATTTGGTAGATATTTACTGTAGAACCTCAATAATTTGGCAATATTACTAGTACTGCATGAATTTTGGTAGATATTACTGCTAGTCAGTGCCATATACTTGCATTTGGTAGATATTACTGCACTGCCATACATTTGGAACATTATGTACTTACAAATAAGTTTGCAAATTTATTACAGACGTACACACAGTTTGTAATATCTGCTAAATTACGTTACGTCACATTAGATAAGACTACATATAATTTGGTATATATCTACTAAGTACATTACATCGTAACAGGTGTGATTATATATATATATATATATATAGTTTCGTAGATTCCAAAGTACGCAGCGTCAAAATCCAGAACACCCTAATTCCGCACCCCAAAAGATGGGGTTTTTATGCGTTTCTTAAAATGTAGTCTATGGGGCCAATTTTAATGTTAAATGGGGAGTTAATACCAGTTCGACAGTCCGCATGTTTTCGCTGGAACTAGTGAAATATTTTCCATGCTATTTCTATTTTTAGGTCTGCAATTGAGGCTGTAGGCGAACTTAATTTTGGAATGTACCAGTACGTTATAACTTCTACTTCAAATACAGTTCAAATGGAATTTTTGCGTCTGTCTTCAGGTAGAATAGTATAGACGAAGAAGATGGGTGTAGCATGTTCCTCCGAAAAGTTCATACCTGCTATATTGTACCAAACTACAGAGCATCACATCCCAATATACACAAATCTCCGAAACTATACTAGTTTTCTCACGTTTCAGTACAAGACATAAAATATACACCTCTAGCAGTCACAGTGACGTACTTTCCCTTGTGCGCAGCCGTGTACACCATTAAACACTCTCAAGGCTATACAGCCTTGTTCACAGCTAAGTCGCTTCCAGACTGTGTAGTGTGGAAGATACTGTAGACACCGTTGCACAGCTTTCAAGCTACGCAGCAGTATCTACATTTACGTAAGTATTTTTTGTCTTACGAATCTGCGTCTTTAAACAAGTGATGTCCAATTGTGTAACAACCGACGTACTCTCACGGATTTGCACTTGAGTGTACACTTGGGATTTGATCCCTTAAAACACTGAATGTATTGAGCTGTTTCCCAGGTACCGCAGACATTTCTTGCGTTCCATACCTCAACCAGTGGTCACAGCCCCCTGCAGCTGTGCCCCCCGTCTGTTTCTCTCAGACGCTGTACCAAACAGAATCCTGGGCGAGCGAATGTTACGCATGATGCCGGGGGCTACATCTGCTGGCAGTGATGGTCAAGGTAGCAGCGTGAAGGGGAAGAAGGGGCGATCCATTAGGAGCAGCGACGAGAGAAGAGGTGGCACTGCCTACTGGATGTAGCTTCCTACCTGTTCGTAGCTGTTATATTCATCACAGCAGCGCCAGACTATGGTCGGCCGCTTTCATCACAGAATTCTGTAATAATATTTTTGTTTTATATCGTTCCGGACCTCGAGAGATGTTCATTTTCTAGCTTTCCTCTTGAACTGATTATATTTTTGACAAGAAAAAACCATACCCCGGGCGAAGAAAGAGTACGTCTGCTTGTTAACAATCAACACTGCCACTGACTCGAACTTTGTTCCTGTTTCAGGGTGGGCTGCAAGTCCCATCCTAGGAATGTTCATTTCATCAAAACGAGATGCATTTTTCTTCAAGCAATCATAAGCTTTGCAGATATTACGTTTGGCATATATGTTAGTTGAGGGATCTCTGTATATGGAATTTCAAAAATGAATTATTGTAAATACGATTACAAATAACTGTAAAAAATCAGTACCTTATAAATAACACTCAAAAACAACATAAACATAATTTCGTAATTTTTAAACTTGTGATTGCCTATAAATATGCATCGACGACGTTTGACTACGGTAACATTACGAAGGTAAGGTTCAGGCTTACAGCCTCGCCTTAGTCCATTTCCTGGCAATATTTGACTAATTGCATTATTAATAAGTGTGTTTCTGTAATCTAAAAAATCAAATTAACGAGGAATTGTGGATTTCCTTCTTTCTCTTCGCCTTCTATTTCATTTCTACGGTCCCTTTCTCTTTATTTATTACATTATCGTGTCTTTCTTTCCGTCTTTCTATGACATTATGACCGTTAGATACTAGATCGAGGAACAGAGATTTAAAACTAAAACCCCTGAAGGAGACATCTCATAAACGTCACACAATGTTAATTACAGTACGTCACCCCGCGGAACCAACTGCAACGACAATGAAGTGTGAGACAGCTCTGTTCTGGCTGACAAAAACACTGCTTGCAGTAAGCAGTGCATACAAGTGATGTACCGTAACTGCTCGCATCTTTCTTGGTGTTTGTGCAGTAAAGGCTACAAGTTCCGCCTTATTCATCTAACCAATCGAGTATGGCGATGCAAGCACTAATGCTTGTGACTCGTATTTGGCATATTTCTGGTATTAATTTCGGCCAGGACACTTACGGTTTTAGACTTTTGTGATTTGCTTCAATTAAATTTAAATATGTTTATAATCCAAATTTTTCACTGCTACTGAATTCAATATAACTTTCTCAGGCTAGCAGCCACGGTAGGTGGTTAAAGGCGAGCAAGCTAACTTTTCGAGAAGCGTCTCTATTCTCGTCATCAGTGAAGGTTTCCCTGGTGAAGAGAACAAAGGTGGTTGTCGAAACGCTGCTTTACTTGCCGATCAATCGCGTGAAGCAAGTTCTATCCCGAGGAAGTTTTTATAAACAGATTGTCACAAAAGCTTTTCTAACAATCAAAACAGTGGAGTAACATATAACTGATACACAGCGGACCCACAAAAACGACTGAGAAAACCTACATTTTACCTCTTGAAGTTTTAATATGTTCACAATTTTTTGATTTGTGATTTTTGTGTAATTCACGATACGGGTCCCTGATGATGGTCCCAAAAATAGGGAACCGAAACATGGACTGATTTTACTGTAAAAATTGTGTTGTGTAATAAATAAGAAGTATGCATTTTGTTGGTTTAAGAAATATGTGATCGAATGAAAATGCACGGTATGAACAAGACCAGTGTACGGCAGCCTGCAGTTTTACTATGCAATAACTTAAGAACCTGATAATCATAGAGACTTTCACGAAATTCTCCTGTCTTTTCTGATCTCAAAGATTCATTGCTGTCTTTATAGCAGCTCGCTATTTTGCCTTAACTTTAGCAAGGCGAGTTCAGTTCAAAGGTTTCCAAAAAATCTAGGAGGCAAATCAAAATTCTAGGCGCCAGAAGGGTGACACACACGAGGTCTATACTGGGGGTTGGTTTCTCAAATATTAGGAGCCACCGTACAAAATTGAGATGCCTTGTCCTTCAATTAAAAAAAGGTGTCCCATATTGGTTTATCGCTTCAGATTTTCAGACTTAATTTTGAATAATTTTTCATCTCCACTACACATACTACATGTCTGCCCATTGATCATCCGTGATATGGTCACCCTTTGATGTGTGGCGATGAGTGCAAATTATAGAATTCCTCTCACATATCTTCTCCTACCTCCTGTTACTTCCCCCTCTTGCTTCGATGCACATAACTCCCCCTCAACCCAATCTCTAGGACCCCAGATACAATGCCATGACACCCCAATATTTTGTTTGGATTACAGCTGTGCTTATTACGTTAGTAAACAATTAGTAACAAAGGAAATTACTTTTCTACTGAACTTCTCGTTATTTGTAAGATTCTTTCCACAATATCAATGTTCTACTTAAATAACAAAATTCTGACAATTTCGTTCCCTCAGCATTTCGCTGTTTTAACACAACGACTTACAATCTCCGTGTATAAAATTGATTTCCTACGAAGCTTTAATCCAAGTAGGACATGATCGCGTCGACGAAGTGGTTTCATATTAGCATGCAATTATTCGTCCGTAAATAGTTCCTCGTTTACATTTACCGCTATTTTACACTCGACTCGAAATAAACAAAAGGAGCCTAGCATCAATAGAGGCCTCTGTTTAATTACACACATATATGGTAGATGTTTTGTTACAATGTACTCTTTGACGGCAGCTCATGTTTCATTTATTTATTTAGTTTGAACTCACAGCGATGTTTAGCAATAATTTTACTCTGTCAGTCCTGATGCAGCTCCCTGCGTGTGGTGGCAGAGCGCCTAGTTTGGTAGAGCAAAATTCTGGCGAAGCTTACGTTTCGACGTATCTGGCGGGGTGTAACACATTAGTACACAGTGCCATCAGGGTAACAAATATTGGGAACTTCGATCTTATGGGATGTTACACAGCCTAGGTTGGTAGTTAGTTACCGATGTTTCGGTACAACCTATCACGCCCATTTTCAAGGTCTAGTTTCTTGAACTGCTTGACCCTTGAAGAATTGACGAAGGTAGTCCCGAAACGTCGGTAACCAACTACCAACCTACACAGCGCTAACATACCAGAAGAGTGAAGGCTTCAAATACAAAGCATCGGAATCCTGAAATATCGCATAAAATTTGTTTTGGGAATGACAATATTACCATCTCCTCATTTTGTATTCTTGTCTTACCGAGCGGTAACGCCTGTCACTTATATTCCCGAAGTCCTAGGATAAAGTATCGGTCGCAACAAATATCCTGACTGAGATCTGTCGTTGTTCTCATTATTTCCTTGAAGCAAATTCCGGGACTGTAAATGAAAATAGGGCACGAATGTTTGCTTACGTATTTTTCCCTAATCATGATATCATTCATCGCTAAATAATTAGAATCACCGACAGCACTGTTAAATGAAACATATAACGAATATGTAAGCTGCAGATTTTATACATGTCAGATCTCTCCGATATAAACTCTAATCTACATTCGCAACGTCGCCATGTTTGTAACTGCTGATACACGAATAATATTTCCTAAAGAGTCTACAAATATGTTCAGGACAAACCTCCATATATGCCATTTGTTACTTTTTGGTCGTTGGAATTTTCAAGTGCAAGGCTACGAGCGAGTCTCTTTTACGGCGATAGTCAAAGCGGATTGACCGACGAAGCAAACCGAATTACCTGCCCTTGCGACCTCAGGTACAGCCTAGACCCGTCTACCAGCTCCGCTAGGTTCTCCACTGATCAAAACCTAACAATCTTTACCAAATTTAACATTCAGTAACCCGAATGGGTTGTTAGTTATTGCCAGAAAATAGAAAGCCACGGAAAATATTCGCACCGCGTCAAATTGTTTTTTACATTTTACTTTAAATACAGCGGTATATATTTTCAAGATCCACTACCATACAATATGTCAAGACCTGTAATTAAATGGCACTAGTTGCGCTTCGCATTCCCTATCTTGTTACTATTTTTTCCTCCAGTGGCGCAACACCCCCTAGTGGGCCAGGGCCTCCTCATTATCGAGGCTTCACGATCACACTCAGACACAGCACACTCGGTAGGATTCCTCTGGACGAGTGATCAGTCCGATGCAGAGGCCTCTATTTGACAAAACACAACACTCACGACAGAGAGACATCCATGCCCTCGGCGAGATTCGAATCCACAATCCCAGCAAGCGAACGGCCGCAGACCCACGCCTTAGACCGCGCGGCTACTGGGCTCGGCTGCTACTGAGTATAGGGAATTAAAATATATGGTGTTGGCGTGTCCTCTGATGTGTAATTTTCGTACCAAATTCCGTGAAAATTAATCAGTTAATTCAAAACTTTACATACAGGACATGCAGACACGTATGGAAAAATGAGGTAAAGCAATCCCATTACAGCCCTTGACAGGCCCTTAGGTTCCAGGAGGTTGAGGCTCCCAGATATCTAGACAGTCGGCACATGAAGGTGGTAAGGTTGTCACCCCTACGTAACGGCCGCCTTTACCCCCCAGGAAATATTCTCATTTCGGTTAGAGGCTGAGTCGACCCCAGGGCCATAGTGCGACCGGAAGGATTATGTCAATGACATCATCGGGAATCGAACCCGCGACCTTCCGGCTTGTAGCGCAGTACCTCAACTAACTGCGCCACTGCGTGCCCCTGGAAACATGAGGATTTGACACATTTTTTTCCTTTTTAGGAAGGAAATTATTCTAGAAATTGCAATTCTAGTGGTATATAACATACTGACAGACAACATACCTCGCTGCTGGGAATACATATATCTTTGTTTGACGAGTATTAACCTCTGACAGCTGTTCAAAAAGTTTTAGGGCTTTTCGTCTGTACGTTGCAAATATTAAACTCATGGCCACACACAATCAGCGTGCTGTACTCCCCTGCCGTCTACGCGCATCGCTTTAAAATATAAATTGTCTATTTTTAAAGTTACAATGTTCTACTCCAAAGCATAAATTTAAAATAAATACACCAACATTTCATTTAGTTACCATTTTCATGTTTGTACGAAAGAGTAAACGAATTATTTTGTTACTATAGTGTGAGATAGAGTTAGAGCCTATAGTATGCTTCTGTCCCGGAGGCAGAAAAAATTTAATTTTCAACTTGTAGTTACATGAAACATGAGGTAGGATCCATGTTTACAGGCCTCGCAAACTACGCTTGTATAATACGAAGAGCTGGCGTCTTTCTGTTTTTTAGCGTTGCATTTTCTTGTCTCCAGCAATTTAAGTAAAACTTTTTACCTGCCACAGCAGCATAATTAATTTCATGCGCGCACTCAGCATGTCTACGAATGTAGTAATTATATTTAGATACAAAACACTTACGTAGCTGAACATTCTCAGTGAGACTAACGGAGGTTTCTGAAGCAAGACCGACGTAAACAAATGTAACAGTGTAGAGAAAGTATGTACATATTGGGGAACCTTGAGGTGCATTTGCTGCTGGACACTTTTCAACTGCTCATAATATTTAATCCAATGTGGTCACAATTTCTTTGTTCACGACTGTATTCTTAAAATATAACGCTGTTATTATTATTATTATTATATATTACCGTTTTTGTGGCGTCGTAATTACGTAACATAAGGACGATTTCACCATAAAAAAGTCTCCCTTCCTTCTCTGCCATTCTCCTTCTTTCTCATTCTTTCCTTCCTTAGATATTTACACATTTTTCTCTTCTACTTTCCTATTTATATTTCTTTCTTCCATTTCTCTCTCTCTTTTTGTTTTCTATTATTCTTATCAGTTTGTTTCTTTTATTCTTCCTAGCTTTCTACATTTCTTTCTTGTTTCCTTCCTTCAATTTTTTGTACTATTATTTCTATCATTTATTTGTTCATTCTTGTTTTCCAACTTCCCCATTTGTTATTTCTTTCCTTTCATTGTATTTGACTTTCTTTCTTTCTTTGACATGCGTCCATCTTGAGCTCAGTGCAAGTGCAGAAAGTCACAAAAACTTGTCCCTTTAAAAGAAGAAGCCTGTGTTATTACGCTACTAAGCAATTAAATGATGCCCTCTAGGTTGGTCACTTTTCTACCGGTGTAACGAGTTCCACCGAATTAGAGGCGCAGTTGTTTCTCTGCTGCACTGTAATTTGGCCTCGCTGTCACTCACCTCGTAAGTCTCTGTCGCTGCAGCACCCCTGAGGGGGCTCTACTACAGTGACCATGCAGTCAAATTACAGAATTTACGCTGCACTTGTCGCTTCTAACAGTTGGAAGTTAAAATCCTAAAATACAATCAGTACCGGTTTTGTGTCATTCGCAGTTTTCTGTGCATGTGGTTTACTTTACGACACTGTCGGTATCTCAGGCTGTATAAAGAAGATGGTATAACGAATTGGTGTAAATAATGAATTGGAAAGAATCTGGAAGAAGCTTGTAGTGTGGCTTAATCAAAGCATTATCTCAGAATCTGCCCGGAGTGACTGAGGAAAGAGAAGAAAACTCTCCATACTTTTTGTCACGAAAATCACAAATCTCCAAAACAGATTTAAAGTTTTACTTATTTAGAAAAAAGTTTTCTTGTAATTAGCAGTAAAACAAATTCATTGGTCTATAGGAATTTTTACTGGTAAGTATGATCAGAAAACATCTTACCGGGAATGAAGAACTTAAATTATCTTTACGCCGATCTTTTGAAATTACAAGCATTCTATGTCAAACTACAATACATACTCACATTCAGACTTAACGTGAGCACTGGTATTTGTCATGAAGTATATCAATGTTTAGAATGATCAATATATGAAACAATTTCTTACTCGGCTTTCCGATATTTTCTTCTTTCTTTCGTTCGTTTGTCTTTCTTTCTTTCTTCTCTTTCTTTCTTCGCTTCTTCCTCTCTTTTTGTCTCTGCTTTTTCAAAGACTTTCCTCTCGTGAGCTTACTGCAGGACTATTTCCAGCATTCTCAATTTCCCTTTGCGAAACGTGATAGATAACAATATAGAACATTTCATAAACTAAATATCTATTCTTTTCTTGAACTACAATGCAGAAAAGATGTGTTCTTTTCGTTGTTATTTTATTTTAAAGAGATGTGGGGCATGTCGGACGAAAGGACAGACATTTATGAACTGAATGACTGGACAGAAGAATTTCAGAAGCTACGTAACTGGACCAACTGCAGACGATTCGTCTCGTCGAAAAAGACATGGACAAGATAAATGGTGAATGGGAGACAAGTGGGAGGAATCAATCGCAGTCTATTTGAAGACGGTTTCCTAGAATCTGACTAGAAGAAGCAAGACAAAGCATGGAAACCTTCACTGTCAACAAGCAGCCTCTTTTGTGACAACCAAACTGACTGTCGCAGAAGGAGAACACAAGACTGTCCTCAAAGTATTAACAAAATGTGGTACTTGTAGTGGGGGGAAAACTGCAAGCTGTCCAAATTTACACCCCCCAAAGACTTCCTACCGCCTACTAAAAGTCTACTTATTTAAAGTGGTTTATGATGATGATCATGCTTCACACGAGGTAAGTTTTTTTTTTAAACAATGCTATGTAAATGACTACAAGATATTTGAATTAAATTGTGTGTGATTAAAAAAAATTTAATACAACACTATGAAAGAAATAACTTTGAAAATCATTTAACAATTTAAACGTGAAGAATAACTGCAAGCGTAGAAAATATAACAAGTAGCAAATATAGCAGAGTCTGAAATTTTAACAGTATAAACAATAATGTGTGAACAAACCTAAACCTTATTCATTTCACACGTTTTTTTTTTTCCTATGGCTCGACAGCCCTATATGGGCCTGGGACTCCTCGTTTCGTCGAAGTTTCACGATCACACACTTTAGACACACCACAGTCGGTAGGACTCCTCTGGACGAGGGACCAGCCCGTCACAGAGACCTCTACCTGACAACACACAACACTCACAACAGACAGACATCCATGCCCCCGGTGGGATTTTTTTTTTTGCCTGTCCGGGGTTTTCCCCCTTTGATCCATTTTTGTACTTTTTAAATCCTTTCGTCCTTCATCCTTCACGTTCCATACCACCGTCCTTAGGACAAACACAACACAAACATCCATGCCCCCGGTGGGATTTTTTTTTTTTTTTGTATTAATTCCTGGGTTTTCCCCTTTGATCAATTTGTACGGTTGAAGTCCTTTTTGTCCTGCATGTCACCTTATGTTTCATGCTATCGTCCATACATCTAACACAACACAAACATCCATGCCCCCGGTGGGATTCAAACCCACTATCCTAGTAAGCGAGCGGCCGAAGACCCACGCCTTAGACCGCGCGGCCACTGGGATCGGACATTTCACACGGTAACTTGAGTAAATGTAAATTGCCTAATGATGTTTCTACAGGACCGAAATATGTCGGAATTATTTACACTCATTTACGTGTTCCTAGATGTTCTTTAGTCTATAATTATTCCTACTTTTACTAGATACGTATTCTGTCTACGTTAATTTGTCCGAGATAAACTCATAGCTTTGCGTCATCGAAGTGTTTCTTAGTTTTGACTTTCAGGCATAACATTTATCGGTAAGTTAATGATCTATTTCAGTGCCAAATATCACATGCATGGATTAGGTTATCACAATCAAACTGAACTCTAAAAGAAATGTTCTCACAGCTGCCATGTTGCTGTTTTACATGCTCATACCCCAAGACAACTTGTATACGTTCTGCAGATAGCCTATATTACTGCACTTCTTTTCGGGATCCTGGTCCCTCTCCGATCTCACAAGTTCGCCCTTCCTCCATTTTGTTGTTACTGACTGCAGGAAAACAAGAAGTGCGACGATTGTGTGATCGCAACTGGCATAAGTTCACATCAGTTTTCGTGAAAATCGTTCAAACTATTCAAGTGCCGAAGAGACACAAACATATACCTACAACTAACACCGTTGTTTCATAAACTTACTTTATTTTCCTAAAAACGTAAAATAAGATAAAACGCGTTCCTGCTTTCGATGTAGGCAATTTCCGTTTTGTTGCATTTGCCACATCTCTTTGCCTGTTGTCTGCAGACCAAAGATTAAAAAGTACAAAACTCTTAATTCTAGTAGATGTATCATACGGACGTGAAACTCGGTTCCTCGCTCTAAGAGGAGAACACAGACCTCAGTTGACAGTGTTCGAGAACAAAGTGCTGAAGAAGGCTACACTGGGTCTAAGACAGGCAGTAACAGAAGAAGGGAAGAAATTTACGTAAAAAGTTTCATAGTTTATTAAAAACCCAATGGATTAATAAATTTTCTTTCTGGAAACTTCATAATAATTAATTAATTAAACTTTAATGCATTTATACAAAGGCCTAAAGTCCACTATTTCCTGGTGTCCGTTAATTGAACGTTGGAGAGTATGTGGGCATGTTTCAGAAGATTTACCACTAAAGACTTCCTTCAAATATTTAAATATGTAAAACAATATATATAACTACATAACTAACTGCAGAGTACAAGTGTCATATCTTGAAATTTGTAAGCCATGGTGGAAGGGCAACGACTGGGCCCCAATTCTGTACATGCATGTGAAGCATCATGTACTAAGAAGGTAATATTCTAGTATTATGTCCATTATGTTTCAAACCTCGGCCGGCAAAATGCGCCTATTTTATGAACTTGGAATGCACTCGCGCAATAATGCGCTGCGTCCTTGACTCAAGTACATGAAGTCCGCAAGTTTGGACCGCCCATTAAGAATTCCACATGACGTGCTTCGAAGAAAGCGTAACCGTAAGATCCCTTATAGTTATGTTACTTGTATGACACATATAACATAACATACAGTTCACAGTCAACTATAAACCGTCTCTTAGTGCGCGTGTGTGTTCGTGCTAAATGATTCACCTATCTCATTCCCATCTGAGAAAGGAATGCTGTGATAATAAGTGTACTTTCAAATCTGAATAATTTGATCGATGTTACATCAAACCGACATGCTTCATGCTACCTCTCCAAAGCCTCTTTATGATTCCCCTGTGCTTAACACGTGAAATCCAGCCCGGAGGTGTGTAATGCCACAATCGCAGAACTGCCATGGGTTAAGTGACCCTTCCTACAACGATGAGAATGACTGAGGATGGGATCGAAGTGTGCCAGCTAGAACCAGCGGCCGGCCAAGCAAGCAATCTTGAGCTAATGGCCATGACCTATAGTGAAGGTAATGGCTGCTTGGTAAGGCGTGGATGAAATGCGTTTATCTCGTATACAGCGTCCTTGATCTTCCACTAGTTCCTTGTTGCAGCCAGCAAGACAGCTGAGGCCCGGTGTCTCAATCCCGCGCAACTGACGTGTCTCCTAGCGACTCTACACAGTCGTTTTGACAGCGCTCTGTCCGTCGTTACGTATCGACGGTAACAATTCGCAACGTCGCTTGTAACAGAAGAATGACTCCAAGCAGTGGACACCACAGTAACCGACGCTCCCTTAACCGGCTCTCCAGCTTAATCTTCATTCCAACAGTTGGCTAAAATAACGACTTCAGCCATTTAAATACTAACATTAATTAGAATTATAATTAAAGGTTTAGTTCGTACCGCGCAGTGAACGCACATATCGTCAGTAATAACAAAACAGGCAATGTATGTATAAACGTAACATTCAGGCGCGTTCACGTAACCATTGTTGCCGTGGAAAAGCAATAAGTATTACATATTCTGAGTGTGTGTCTGTAACCTTAGTTATCCAGCATGCAAAGGGCACGCGCCGTATTATATTGTCATCTGTGGCCTGTCTGGCTGTACCATATTTTCCCACATTATCTCATAAACGGCACGATTTTCGGAAAAACGTTACTGAACATAAAATGTGTTCTGTTTGTCTCTACAACTTTGCCTGATAAATTTATCATCCTAAGAAAACTGAGCGTGGTACTGTAATAAATGCACATAGGTATTTATATAAAGTACCCGTTATTCTTGTCAGATTTTAATGAAACTCGAATTTTCTCGACAGATTTTCGAAAAATCCCGAAATACCAAATTTCATGAAAATCATCTAGTGGGAGCCGAGTTGTTCCATGCGGACCGACGGACAGTAATAACGAAGCTAAATAGTCACATTTCGCAATTTTGCGAACGCGCCTAAAAACCCAATCAGTTAATGCTGTATAGGCAAGTAACCGCCGTCTGTCCTGAGAACCATACGTCAGACCTAAATACAGTCTGTCGGCAGAACGTAGAAATTCTAAATGCTAAACCTGGTGCCACATACCACTAAGCTACAAAGGATTAACAATGAATTTAACACGAGTAAGTCACGTAACTTTACCACTATAGACGTTCTCAAATCATTACACTATGGTGTGTCTCTGATAATCGTTATTGTGATTAGTAAATGCCAGTAGTAACTTTTAGCTCAATGCGGCATTTTTATTCCCTTGATTTATATATATATTTTTCCCCTAATTAAACATCTTTTCGATTAACCGCCCTGTCCCGCGTTCCCGTTACGCAGTCCACTACACATTGGTGCCTGTACCAATCATAAAAGCAGCATCAGTTATTCTCTGCCAATACACAAGCGTTACTTCACGATTACAGACGCAGAAACTAACACTGCTCACAAGTGTTTCTAAACCTTTCTCAGTCGACGTAATATTTCTTAGACAACACATGTCCATTTCTCAGTGGCGACTTAATTTGTATCACAAACGTCGTGGCAACCTACACAGACCTTTCCATTTTGAACAATATTTATTACATGCCCAGGTAAGATCGTGCGGGATTATGCTAAAGAAATTTCAGGTGAAGCGAATTTTGAGCCACCCGCTGGGGTGCATCCGAGGATCCAGTTTTTCAGGGATATGACCCAGCGTGACAGAGTAATCGGATCCTGACGTTTCGAGACAACGTGATGTCATCTTCAAGGGTTATGATTACCCAGTGACGCAGCGTCATATCCTAGAAGAATGAAAACTTCAAGCTTTAGACCAGTGGTTCACAAACGTTTTCGGTCCAGCGCCCCCTTGGTTCCATATACACACCCACAGCGCCCCCTCCCTTTTTTTAAAAAACATAAATGCGCTTTTGTTTCCACTTTTATTTTATATTTAAAAAGTCGTTTAAATAAAATTATAAGAGTTAAACTTAATGTTTTATGTGATTATTAATAAATTATAATATATTATATTTTTTATGATTAACAATAATTCATCTAGCAATAGTTTATTAAAAAAATAATATGTGCTTGAATAAGATTCATAAATTAAAATACTAAGAAATTCAGTTCATTTTTTATTTTGAACACAAAAGTTACTTTATTTGAATTTTATTATAAAAATAAATGCACTACTTGTCTACTAGCGCCCCCCTGTGATAATAACAGCGCTCCCTTCCACCTCTCGTACCTATTAGCGCCCACCTCTGTAATCCCACGGCCCCCCCCCTAGGGGGCGGTACCGCCCACTTTGGGAACCACTGCTTTAGACCCTTTTGACGTGTGTTTGACAATGTATGAAGTACCCTGTTATAAGGCATCGCGTCTCGCCTGGGGGTACATGTACCTTTTGTTCAGAACTGCTGTTCAAAGTGAACTGCATCTTCACATGTGTGAAGAGAGAATATCAGGCCATGATTGTATGAACGGCCGTTTGGTTCAGTTGCTCTGTCTCGAATCTTGGCCACAGTTTCCTCAGAGCGAAGTAATGTGCGTCTGAGTGTTCGTTTGGTTTTATGTCAGGTCGAGTAGCAAGAGGACGGACGAAGTGATGTCAGATCCAGGCAGGATGAACGAGTCGGGCTGCGAGATTGATCGCGAAATGCTTGGATCGCAGGTCGAAACTAGAATGGTTCAAGAAGTGCTCGAATTCATTACAGGACCCAGAAACAGAAACGCCAAGTACAATAGGCACACATCGCACGACAGGAACACTCAGCAGTCACGTGTTCCAGGAATGTTAACGAAACAGGTCGGTGCATTCAGATATGTGAGAACCAAAGAGCGACATAAAGTGTTATAAAGGGGCACCGCTTTGTGTCTTTTATTGCACGTGCAATGTGTGATGTAAGATATGCTTTAGACATTTCTTCAGTTTTCACCGTTCATCTCTCAATTTTTCACTCGCACTAGCAATTTCAGCACCAATCCAACGTAACGATTCAAAGTGTGGCGAAGATCCACCTAAATATTTGCTCATATGCAAGTAATATATGAGGAATAAAATAAATAAAGTAAAATATGATATGATAAAATACAATATATAATGTATGTATAATGCAATATTATACACTTTGTATAATTAAAATAACATTATAACAATACGTAATATAATAAAATATTGTAACATATGACTGTTACAGGATACGAGTATAATGCAACAAAATGGAAATGTATGATACACGTGAGGTAAGCATAACTTTATATAGTATAATATTCATGTACAAAGTAGATTTATAATGTAAAAAAAGCCTGTATAGTCTACATACTCTACACACATGGCCATGCAGTAAGTTAATGTAAATTAATAATGAAAAACGACGGTGACCACGTGGAAACTCGCCAAGCGAATTTTTTGATTTAATTATTTACTCACTCTTGATATAGGCCTAGTCAACAACGCTATTTCAACTGGTGGATGTACGAGTATAACGTTCGGATGTTTTGTCACGTTTTGAAAGGAGTAAAAAAGGAAGTGGTGCCGGCATATATTTATGTACGATAGGCCTACCTGCACTGACTGGAAGGGACTGAGGAACATCAAGTTGACTCAGTGGAGCTGGCCACCCTGAGGACAACCATTTTAAACTGGGCCCGCCGCAGCACTTCTGACCACTCGATCAGGAAATTTGTTGATTTTTAAACTTAAGACGAGACGTCCTTCTATCATTTGGCACATTCCATTCAATTGAATGTGGGCTGCTGTCACATTACTTTTCTATCTATACTACTAGACCCACACGTCGGATTTCTTTCACAGAATTTCAAAGAACACTAACGAAAGATCCTGCACTTCTTTATATACTCCATTCTCACCTTAATTGGATCCGGTAGCGTACTCGTAACTAGGCCACTGCCACCTATGTATTATATTTGTATATTTTATTATCTTGCCAACTTCTAGTCTTTTAACCTTCGTATTCATGCCAGATATTTATACATACGCAGGCATTCCACGACTGACGATGCTTCATATTTCATATACATTTAGACGGTCTTATACATGTATAAGTTACTGTCAACGTAAAAGGGGATATCTCCTTCTTACGCAGTATATAATGTCTCCTGTATCAACGTTTATATAAAAGGCCTGATGATGGCTCGCAATCACAGCCGAAACACGTAGCCGTGAATAAATTGATAAAAACTGGTGTTGTGTGTGAATGACTTGATACATATACTTGTGATGGAATTCATTGATTAGTTCTTACGATACTTTGTTCTGTAGAAGAAAAAGCCTCTGCTTCGTATGTTGGGGAAGCTACCCAGAAGCACCAGCTATAGGTCCGTGATCTGTGCAGCAATATGCACTAGTCTATTTGTACATCTGTAGCTCGCAATGTGAGTGAATGTTCCTCTGACTGATGATTGCAAAGTCAAAACAAATATAATCTCTCGCTTAGCGAACAGAAAAGACCTCCACTTATTGTTTTGAAGGGATTTGCTTTGAGGTCTGGCACCAGAAAAGAGTTTCTTCTCCTTTTCCACTGGCTCTACGGTCCATGCAGGATCCTGACCTCCTTCAGGATAAAATTCCAGGCGTCTTTATCCCTAGCTATTTTTCTCCAGCCTCTAACATCCCTTTCCTTCAGATCATTTTCAACATCCTCCAACCATCTGTTTCTTGGCTTTTTAAAGGACCAATGAAGAGTTCAGAACATGAAAAATGTAGTTACATTAAAAAACAAAAATATTATTGGAATTTATATCCAAAACCTCTCTTCATATATGACAACAAAAATTCAGTTTACAGACTGGAATTGAGGAAATGCTGTAGATTTGTATTTTGGATGCGCCTCATTCAAACCTCAGGCTCGACACCTTTTACTTTTAAGGTTTAATGGATTTAAGTCCTTATTTCTTACTTCACAGTCAAGACAGCTTCGGTTTATTCTGTCGTACGTTGTACATGAAATAAACCAGCAGGCAGTCGCCATTCCAAACCCACCGGTAAAGAGCAGCCTAACCCTGCACTGCGCAAAAAACACAATTATTCGTAAAATACACAAGCTATACGCTTCTCACATCTTTCATCTGCGTGGCAAGTGGATCCACCTGCTGTCACATAGTGTGAGAATCGCCAGTAGGCCGCGGTAGACCTTCAATTTCAATCGGAAATCGTTGACTTGTTTGCTCTAAGCACTTGAAACCATCGAACAAGGCGGCCTGTCTTGACGAGCAGCCGTTCAAACATAACGCCTGGCATTTCAGTCCCACACCCATGTTTTCTCAGAGCTTGCTAGAAGAGGATACCGGTACATAGAATTAATAATCATCACAAACCGATGTGATTATTTTAATCAGCACACCTTAAAATGTGAAACATGTGTTTCAAAGCGGGGACGACTTATATTCTCGTCACATAACCTCAATAGGCAGTCACCTACGAGAATGCAGGGCGCCATATCCCAGAAGACCAAAATAAAATATATATTGAACAGTGTTATCACTTAACGCGTATGACGGGATATCAATGTTTGGCCGCGGTAGGTCTGAGAGTGAGAGGCATGGGCCACCTGCCTACACGGCGACACACGTAACCCTGTATGTTTGTATTCATTCATTCATTCTGTAGTCTGTCTTACGACAGGTCCGTAGCCTCTTCCAAAGCGAGTTCTCCACAGGGTGCGATCTAGTGCTTCCTCTTTCAATTCCCAGTATCTATGTTTATGAATATAAATAATACTCACTCACTTCACATCCTATTGCTAATCATTAATTACTATCCTACGGCCATTCAACTATATAAAATCTGAGTTACTGGCAACGTCATTACAGAAATTACAGATAAATATGTATTTGTATTTATTCACATTTTTTCAATTCCTTTCGCTCCTTGCGGAGCATAGGGCTTCCGTGAAACTTCTCCAATTGGTCCTGTGTGCTGACATCGCCTTGATTTCATTTATTCACACGCTACGGGTTTTTGCTGTCATTTTGAGTCTTTGTTCTTTTGGGGCACTTACTACTCTACTACTACTACTACTACTAATATATAATAATAATAATAAATTGTGCAGCCCAGTAGCTCAATACACTAACTGAGCCTCGGGCTTCACGACCAGAAATAGGGGTTGGACATACGGCAAAGGGAATAATTTTCTTTTCACCTTTGCTTCCCTCCGAGCTCCAGCCAGCCTCATATTCAGTGGATACCGGGGTTTTTATCCGGGAGTAAAGCAGTCGAGACGTGACGTCATACCCTCTCCCCTACATAGTGCTGAAGGGTAAGAAAGCATGCAGCTATGCGCCCACAAGAAGTTCTAAGATCATGGTGTGTTACCTCGCCCATAACAAGGCTCATATTGCGGTGTAATACCAGTTATTTTATTCTCCAGTAACAAAGTCCGTTTTGGGCTATAATGTTACTTTTTTCCTTATGGCGCAACAACCCTAGTGGGCCAGGGCCTCCTCATTGTCGACGGCTTCACGATCAAACTCAAACACATCACACTCGGTAGGACTCCTCCGGACGAGTGATCGGCCCGTCGCAGAGACCTTACCTGACAAAAACACAACACTCACAAGAGAAGAACATCCATGCCTCCGTCGGGATTCGAACTCGCAATCCCAGCAAGCGAGCAGCCGCAGGCCCACGCCTTAGACCGCGCGGCCACTGGGATCGGCAATGTTACTTTTTTACTCCCCCCAAAACAAGGCTCATTTTGGGCTATAGTGCAAGTTTTCTTACCAATCATGTAACTAGGTTCATAGTGAGCTAAAATTCCAATTTTTTATCTGTCACAAAACAAAGCTCATCGTGGGCTACAGTGCAAGTTCTTACTTTTATTAAGCATATAATCAGGCTCATAGTAAGCTTAATAATAATCCTTTATCTGTCCGAAAATAAGGCTCATCATGAGCTGTCTACCCCACGTGATGAATGGGAAGGGGTGTGTGAAATGCATGTCCTGGCCGTTTGTAAGCTAACATTGCAATAAAACAACTTTGCTTAGGTTAAGTTTCCTAAATAAGAGTCCGTTGCTGCAAAACTCTGCCATTTATTAACATATACCATCACGGCTCAAAGTGTCTGGCATGAACAGCTTCCAAACAGGTTTCCGTTTGCGTTGTGATTCATGGGGCACGTTTGAAGTACCGTCTGATGAGTCTCTCTAAATTCCCATAAACACTTATCAACGGAAAAGGAAACACCACATTTACTTAAATGATGTTTCAGTGTTCAAGTAAGGTAAGACTTTAAACCGTCATAAACACTTCATATATTTGACGCACAGTCAACTAATTTTAGGGCGTATTTTGAGTGTCTTTCTCGGAATAAAGAGTTTCATATCATTATACGGCCTTAACCGGTTGGTGTTGGTAATGGAATATTAATATATTTGATACGAATTAAGAAATTATTCTTTTAATATTATTTAAATGAATTTTAGACTGCATTTGACTGACTGCTGGCTAGAAGTCGACACATATTCAGTAGGTCCTGCGACCAGCCATCTCGACACAGGTGTTCTTGGTTTTCCTCTGTCTTCAAGCAAACACTAAAGTGGTTCCCAACTTCCTAGTCGCTGCTCTATGCTTATCATGCACTCCTAATGATCAAAATTACACTCACTGTTAGTAAAACCGCTTCCTTACTTCTCCAAATTGTGAATTTCACCATCAATCAGAAAATAAAATTTCTGTAACACTTGTCTCATGTCATTAATTCCAACGCCGTTAACTTCACACTAGTGGTATCAGAAGGACAAGCGGAAGAAGCCTGGAAATTATGTAAAGTGATGTCCTTCCTTCGTCCAGAAAAAAAGTTTCTCCCTTTTCCTATGGTTTTCCTTGTTCACCTTCTTCTCAAGACTTCTTATGCAGCCCTCCCAACGTCATCAAAACTCAGCTCCGATACAGTGAAGACCCTGCACGAATTTGTCCCTGGGTTGCATAACGCAAAACACTCTGTTGTACTTTCTTCAATTCTGAACGCATTACCGTGTCTCCCACCTATCTTTATTAAAAGGGAGAAGCGGGAAGTTTCACAACCTTAAATTTTAAATTTCGTATTAGTTTCTCCGTCATAAGTATAGTGTTTCTAATTAGCTTCCCCTTGCTCACCACACAACTTTCTCTTTATCTCTTCAGGTATCAAAGGGTTGAAGTGACAACGGAACTGACAATAATAATACTGTAAGTCAAGCGTTCCTCGATGTGTAACACGCGTTTCAGAACTGTATGTAATTACTATCTCACTGAACTTTCTCGTATCTAAACTAGAGACAAGTTCCCCGAAAGATACTAAAGTTGTCTCGACCTTAGGTGATACAGGTGGCCATGGTTTTTATTCGGCTGAGTGCACGAATTGTTCCAGCACCATGACTCACGATTATTCCATCACATTCCTATCAGCTAGGCAGAGCAGCTCATGCTTGAAGCTGCAGTGTAGCCCAGTTTCATAGAACAAACCCTGGTTACTGGCTTTCCTTCTTCCACCCAAACCAATAATATTCACTGGTTATACTTTACATAAAACTGCTTTTGAATGTTTGGTAACCTTAACAATAATTAAACAATGCACTTACGGCATGGTTATAGGGTTCAGGGTTCAGTTTTTTGGAAATAATGAGTAATTCCGAGTATATATCCTAAAACATATTTTCCAAATATATAGACTTTCAGTTCCACATATTATTATTATTATTATTATTATTAATTTCCTCAAGAACTTATGTATAGATTCTGTGTAGGATCAAACGTTAAACTACTCGGTTATAATTCAAAATTTCGCACCGTCGCCATGTTTCCAATTGTTGACTTACAATTTTATTACACGCAATGTATAAGTATGCACATAATCTAACTCAGTATCAAGTTTCATATGCTTGGGTCTAATATTTTATTATTTATCGCAATAAAACTGAAAGGTAAAAACAATTCGCACTACACCATGTTATTTAAAGTCTACCAGAAGCTACAAAGGTTAAGTATTTTTTAGATACATTATCTTACATCACTCCAGGAACCTAAGTAAGCGCCGCTGGTATCGCCCTTGCCTCACAAGATCGCGGAACTGCCATGTTGTTATTACTAAATCTAGGCAGTTAAAAACGACAGCATTGGGGTGGCCTCCAATAGCATAACGTTCATACTAAACTTTGTGACAATTAGGCAAAGGGTTCAAAACTTTAAATGGGGGACATACTAATATGGTGACCTTATAAGCTTTTATTTTCCATTTTCAGGAAGGAAAGTAGGCTAAATGAAAGAAGTGGAAGGTGTAGGTACCCAGAATGCAATTATTTGTCGAATGTATTCTTGCACAGTCACTGGCCTTCGTTTCTATTTATTGCAGATAGAAAGCCACTGATGCAAATCTGTTCACACCACAGACATCACAGCGTATAGTCAGAATCATTTTCTTGTATTCCGATGATGACGATGATAATGATGATTATGATGGTGATGAGATTGCTATAAAAGAAGTCACAGAAGAGGGCCAATGAACCTATCTGGTGCCACCTGAATCTACGTATTCATATTCTCGCCACACCTATTTTTAGACATGTTTTAATATTATACTCCAGTCCACACCTAGTCTTCTAAATGGGTTGTTCCTTCAGGTTTGTCAACCAGAACTTTGCCAAGAGCACTGTAAACCTGAACTGCTCGGCTGATCCACTACACGACAATATGACGCAGACTTTAAAGCCCAGTCAGACCAGTGGTCCACTTGCTCTAAAGATACTGAAATGATTTTATGTTTTTCAAACAGAGAAATAAATAAAGCTACAGGAGCATTAAAATACTTTCTAAGAACACCATAATTTCAGATTAAGATACTGTAGAATGTGACGCCGTGTAGTCTTAGGTATTGGTACGGATGTTTTATAGCTGGAACCTTAACATCTGTATACCAAACTACACGATGTCACATCCCAGAAGATCGTAATCTTGACAATCACCGCTTCGTGACCCTCAAATGTCACGCCTTAGTAATGTGTTTCTATTATGCAGTTTAATAAGCTTTTAAAGTGGCACTAATTAAACTAGAAATTTGATCTACTTTGCAGCGAAGCGAGAGCTGGCCCGTGGGTGTACAATGCATCCACCTGTGGCTGGCACTGCAGAGCGTGGTGACCTCACAGTGCCAGTGAATGTCTGGAAAAGCCAAGGTAACGGACAGAGCAGTCTGCTGCCGCCGGGATTAGGCGCAAGTGTTATATTCCACGCGGAAACACGAGTCGGACCCTGGAATCTAGAAAGCATATGATAGGTGACTGCGCGGCGTGGTTTTTACGGAAACATGCAGTTTTGGTGTGTCCGAAACTGTGACATATAAACGGTGCAGGAACTTGTTTCAGTGTTTCATCTTTGAACAGAATTGAGTTAGGAAGGAAGGCGGAGAGACGTAAAACGGATCAATTAAAGGAAAGAAAGGAGTGAAAGAAAAGAAAAAGATATCTGGCGAGCCTTTTATGTACTCCCTCTAATCTTCTTTCGGTCTTTAAAAAAAAAGGAACAAAACGAAATCTATCAGACAAGAGTTTCGGAACTAAAAGCAGTTTCATGATCTGCTTATCACATAGTGGACATTATGATGGTTCTGGAGGGACGTAAAAACACGTCAACTAACCCGCAAATTTTTTTTATTCCATGTTTCACGTGCCTTATTTGCTTCACGATTTATGTAATTATTATGGGTTTTAAGAGAGTGTAAGGAAGTCCGGATATCTCAGTCGGTATAGCGACTAAGGTATGGGTTGGATGATCCAGGGTTCGAATCTCGCCATAGGTAAGAGATTTATCTCTTCTCAGAACGTCCAAACCGGTTCAGGGGTCCAGCCAGCCTCCTGATCGATGGGTATACGGTAGGCTATTTCCCTGGGGTAAAGCGGACGGTGCTTGGGGCTCACCACTTACTCTCTGGATTCGAACCCCGGACCGTGCAGTCTCTAGCTGTTGCTAAGGTCTCTATAGGGTTCTGCACTTTGTCCAACGTTTAGAATTCAGAAAGCGACACTAAGTTTCGGGAACTGGCTCTGTTCCTCTCCTCAGATGGAAAGGTGGAAAGGTACTTAACAGAGTTGGGCTGTTCTCAATGACAGATTATTATTTACAAATCCACAATACGTTTGACTACTGATTGTGTAAACGCCCAGGCATATTCTACTTTACCACTTGGCAGAACTCCAAAACGTCTTCTACTTTTGACATAGAGCAGACAGAAGTGCAGCGCCAGGTTTTTCGCTCGTGGCCCCGGAATGGCGACGCCACAGTGTAACATAGTGCGATGTTCAGGCGCGAGACAGAGCGTCTGGCTGCAGTGTGCCGTGGTCTTGTGTTCGATACGCAAATGAGGTTTTTGCTGGCGTTGGAATAACGAAGAAAATAACAGTGATTAGCAACAGTCTGACGTGAAAAACGTACCAGAAGGCGGCTGGAGCAGTGGAACACTGAGGATTGTTACATATGCAATTGTAGGAGATAAAGGAATCAGTGGCGTAGCGAGGTTTCTCGGTCCCCGGGGCGAGTAAACAAATTGCGCATAACAGACATTATGAGCTTTAAGAGCATCATAATTTTTATTGAATTTTCTTTTACTTGCCTGAATAACTCAAAACTTGTTGAGCGCAGAAAATAACTTTTCATTTAAATAATTACTTTGGGCCATTTTGCCGCCCCTGGACTCTGCCGCCCGGGGCGGCCGCAGCACTAGTCCCCTCCAGATATCCTCCTGACAGGAAGAAAGAGAAAGTGAAAAGAAAGCATATAGTTTACAAAGAAGCAGTAAAAAAGAAAAAAAATTTTGAGGGAGGAGATAAGACAGGGAACCAAGAAAAGAATGACACGAAAAACAGAGAAAGAAAAGGACAGAAAAATACAGGGATGAAAGAGATAAAAACGACAGAGAAAGAAGGAAATATACATACAGAAACGAAAGAAAGAAAGAAAGAAAGAAAGAGAGATAGAAATGCAGAGAAGTAAAAAAAAAAAAGACTGAAGGAACACCACAAAGGAAACTGGTAAAATGAAACAAGAATGAAAGAAATAAAAAGAAAGCAGATACATAAACAAAGAATGGCAGAAGCAGAGAAAGCCATGCTTTGCAGTACGGTAGGCAGCGCAAGATGTGCAGTACATAGCTACGTATGTTTCCTCCAGCAGCAGCCTGGTCCAGCCCCGCATCAGAACGACCTTGGATCTGGCCGCTTTTATGCTGCTGCCGTTGCTGCTGGAGGCATTCATGTTGTACAGGTCCACGCAAATTTATAGTGAGGAGTACCGACAGCTGTAATCTAATAGCAGGTCATTCAAGATCAATGTAAAGGGTTGTTTAGAAAAATATCCTGTGTGTCAGGTTATGAAAGTGCTGTACAAAATCAAGGCAAATAACAAACACATCAGAGCAGACCACATATGTAAGGTACACGAGAAGAGATGGTCTTTTGACATGTGTAAAGCGAACACACTAAAAGAAGTCACTGTCGGATTTAAATTTAAGGTTCTAAAGATGGTGAATATTATGATTGTAACCTTACAATACGCGGCGCAGTATAGTTTGCCACATAAAACCGAAGTTTGGCAAGAACCTGTTGTCTCTATCGTCAGGAAATAAGTCTCTCATTTCATGCCCTTATGGAAGATTCAAGTGGTAGAGCAGCCTCGACCTTTGCCGATAAAAAGTTACCTCCAGGTAGCAGCACAGCTAATTTTATCAAGCTGTCTGTGAAGACGTTTTGAAGAACATGACATGCACATTCAGTGATGCTGTGACTTCACAGCAGCCCTTGAGGACTATAATGTAGAATAATGGATCAACTGATGGGCTATACGTAGAAATTACGGCTCTCAAATATTACCGCTGAAATTCCAGCTCACTTTATATTAGTACTGTATGTTTTCCGAAGTCTGCACCCATAAAAAGTCTCAAGAACTTATCCTAAGTGACTGTGTTATTTACATCTCAGAAATTTGCATCGTCGCCATATTTGTGCCCTTTATGGTATATACTTATTGAGAAGGCAATTGGATTGGCCTCCAATTCCATAATATTTATGTCAAGTTTTCTTAAAATCCGTCAGATTTGTCAAATTTTCGGCGGGGTTAGACACGCACATGACTATGGTTTCTATGTCCCTCAGGAAACATGGGCTAGGCATTCAGACACGATAAACAGCTAAGACGTCTGTCGGTACTATGCAATGCTGCCTAGGTAAAGGTTGCAAACAGCCGAGGGCTCGGTGACTTTTCCCTACATTTACAAGAAAACACAAAATTATGTGACGTCACGCAGTGAGTCACATGTCACGTGACGTCGGTCTATGCATTGCTGGTCCTTTGCCTAATATTCTAAAGTTGGAAATTCTCCTAATAATATATAAGAATTTTATTTCTGTGTCACAAAGAGCACATCGCTTCTCCCTTAGAAAGACAAACTGATCAGCGTTGTTTAGGGAAACAGTTGCTGTTTAAAACGACAGTCCTAAAACAGCCATAAACACTATGTGGGCACAGCATGCAGTTATCACTGTGCCTTGCACAGTTATTATCAAAAGTGCAGGTGTTTATTCCAGTTTGTTTATTAGTTTGATTCTCTTTATTATGCACACGGTTACTTGAATAAATCTCGTCAACCTGCAAAACACAATTTACAGGGACATTAGACCTCTGGTATCTCCTTCATTTATTTCAGTTTACATAGCGTCGAAAGTAGAGCGATTATTGAAACATCCATTGAAGTGTACGTGCCACTAAGCGGTCATGAACACATTTTTGGTACCATTCCAACATACACTTGCAGAGATTTGGTAACACCACAATAAAATCTTGTCCAATATGAGCAGTCCCTTCTGCGGGATTTCAGAACCACGACTACCAAATTCGACGTTGAAGTCCTCTTCAGGATCTGTCCATATTTGCTCTTGCAATTGTAAACTGTTCAATGAGTTCCTTTACTCAGCAATATTCAGATATGCGCAAAGGAATGGTTACGTCACCACAATTGTACGTCACAGCCTGCATATCATTTCTGTCTCTTATAAAATGTGTAGAGGTTGCATTCTTTCCAGGAGTAAAGCGACAGGGACGTAAAGCTAACCATTTAGCTGCATCTATAACAGATGGTTAAGATAGACCGGAACCATACTTTCACTCGTTCACACGTTTCCATGGTGCTGTACTTAATAAACCACATGGACAAATTTACGGTATTAATATTCTTTCTAATCCTAAATAAATCGCGTGTTCTAGACTTTCGAAAAAAAAAAAAAAACTTCTCACTTTGCAAGCATGTAAGCTTAAATGACGGAACATCACTTAGAATATTCGGTGAGTAGATGACAAATTACATGAAAGAATACTTACTGACAGAGTGACTACTGACACGTCTCTCGAACAGTTTGCTTGGCAACTGTGGATTTTAATGTGCAATGAATGAAATGCAATGCCAATGACATTTTGAACGTAACGAAGACAAATTTTGCACAATACATTGTATGCAGGGATAACTCAATCAGTGGACAGGCCTACTGGGGACTGAAGGACTTGTGTTCGATTCCCGACAGTAGCAGTAATTTCTCTCTTCACCACCATAACAGACAGACTGACTCTAGATCACACAAAACTTCCTACCTAGTGGAAATCACGAATCTTTTCTGGGGGCAAAGCTGCCGCAGCGTGCAACTGATCACTCAGTATCATTAGGTAAGGAGATAAAGCATACAGATCTTTAACTCTACTTCCACACAGCGCGGCGCTTAATTAAACAGGACAAATGTACTTTAATATGTACCTTTCCCGCGTGATCGATTTGTCAGTTTAACATAAATGCAAGCACAGGCCATGAGTGCTGCTGGACTATCAAACATCTGTGTTCAGTTACTAACAGCACATTGTCAGTTCAAAGTGACGTCGATGGCAGTGATGTGCCTCAATAGGATTAGTACAGGAGCGGTATACGAAACGAGACAGCTCTGATAGCCCAGTCCAAGCGCCGTAATGGCTGACAACACAGTGGCGTAGGACAATCTATCATTCATTCTGCAGTCTGTCTTACGACAGATCCGTAGCTTCTTCCAAAGCGAGTTCTCCAAACAGTGCGATCTAGTGCTTCCTCTTTCAATTTCCAGTATCTTTTCTTTTCCTTAAGGTCATCCAGTAGCTGCTTACGTCTTCTCCCTCGTCTTCCCGTCATGTCTATCCTTCCTTCTAACTTTCCTTCAATCAAGTGTTTTAGAAGGCAGTTTCTACGCAAGATGTGCCAATCCAGTTAGCCTTTCTTCTTTTTATTGTATGTACGATATTCCTGTCCTCCTTGACTCTGTGTAATACTTCTTCATTTCTCACACGATCGGTCCAACTGATCTTCTCCATTCTTCTCCAGCACCACATTTCAAAACTTTCCAGATACTTTTGATCTACTTCACGAAGTGTCCACGTTTCAGCACCATACAAAGCTATGCTCTAAATGTACCACTTTACTAGTTTCTTCCTTAAATTTAAGTCCAGTTTGCTGGTGAAAAGAGTCTTCTCGCAGGACAATACGGATAACCAAAGCTACTTAATGCCACTGTTTTCCAAATTATCATCTGTGAAACTCTGAGGGTCCCTGAAGCATTACCATATATTTCGAAGATGTACAACGTGATTCAGGAGAAAATGTCAATATTTTGGAACGTGATAGCGTAGGTCATTGCGAGAAAGGAAATTAATTTAATTTTAATTGTGGTTTAATGATTAAACGACTAGTTTGTTACACAGAAATGCTAAATTTGTTACAGTTCACAATAAATGTTCGAAAACCCCACCGTCAACCTCGTTGCACTTTTCCAACTCGCGTGCGAAGACCGCGTGTTGCTCGTCTGAGTTGGTCTTCCCTTTTCTTTGTAGGAGCAGCAGCATCCAAAATGCGAGCGAGCAGTTCGTCTCATGTATCCACCTTTCATTTGTAAATTTCGCTTTTCATCGAAACCCACAAATAAACCTAACGGAGTTAGGTCTGGAGAATCAAACAACTTTCTCTGTACCATTCAGAATTAGACACACGTTAATGTGACCGTTTTTTCTCGTAATGACTACGGGTATCACCTGCCAAAATATTGATCTTTCCTCCTGAATCACTCTGTATTTATCTAACGGTAGATTTAGGTAATATATAATTCGACCTGCAGGTAACGTTTAGCGGAATTATGAATTCAGACTAGAGAAGTCAGAATTTGGAATGTGAGATCGATGTATTCTAGGTCACAAATACGAATGTTACTGTCTCCTAGAAGCACACCGTTCAGTTTTGTTCAACTGGCTCTCTCACCGCCTCGATTCCTGTCTTCCGTTTCCCATGATTGTTACTTTTATATCTTGAAGACGGAGGCTGCAGTTTCCTCCCTCAGCCCCGTGCCTATCTATAAAGCTACACGGTGCCACATTCTATAAAACAATATTTGAAAATTTGGTTATTGAGATAAATTTTATTAAACTATACTATATTCTGAGAATAGATTTTGCTTAGCATTTTTAAAACATATATAAAACAATTTTAACTATACACATAATTTCAATAATTACAACATTTGTAGACGCACAACGTCACATGTCATTAATACAAACAGCGAATGTACACAAATGCAGAATAGTCTCTGAAGATGATCTGAAAAATCTCGTCACGTCGGGCAAATGTAAATTTATGAATTTTTTTGCATTGTGATGTTTTAATTTGATTAATAATTAATAATTTGTCAAGGAATACTATCTTCCGGGATGTGACACCTTATAGTCTGGTAAAATTACATCAATGCTTTGCCGAAACGTCAGTAAAATTCTACCAGTCTATACAGAGTCACATCCAAGTACACAGTAATGTGCATAGTCACCGTTGTAATGAAAACAAATTTCCCTTAACAACATTTTTACCGAAAACACATAAGAAATTGAAACGCAAAAATTATTTCCTTCCTTTGAAAGCTAAGTATGTTGACGCCGGTCCGTGCAATGTGTATAATGATACGATATATCTTATTCAGCGTGGGTCATTTCCCTTATATGGTCGTCAATTATCCGATAGCTGACAAAGAATACTGCTCCGGGCGGCTGTGTCTGGTACGCTGTGCTGTTTAGTCTGCCCCACTGTGCTCAGGTGTACGATCAGTTATCTACACGGCACGGCGCGTCTAGACTCCACATCTCCCTCCTGTTTTACAATCGACGTTTCGACTGCGTTCATTGAACCACATAGGACTTCGCTGAAGACGTACCATTCAAAGTCATCCCTAACAGGACTGATAATGGAGGACATGCATTTTTCTTTTTGCGTTGTGAAGGGCCCCGCAGCAGATGCTACGGACGCACCGCAGCCTTAAGGCTTCTTGTGCAACCCCTGTGATAAAGATGAGCAGTTTTTTTTTACCAAGTTTTACAATTAATGGAGCACCAGTGGAATGAAATTGACAGGCGAAAACCGACAACTCGGAGAAAAACCTGTCCCATTGCCACTTTGTCCACCACAAATCTCACATGGCCTGACCCGGGATTTTTTTTTTTTTTTTTTTTTTTTTTTTTTTTTTTTTTTTTTTTTTTTTGCCTGTCCGGGGTTTTTCCCCTTTGATCCATTTTTGTACTGTTTAATCCTTTTGTCCTTCATGCCACTTATGTTCCATACTACTGTCCTTCTACAACACACACAACACAAACATCCATGCCCCCGGTGGGATTCGAACCCACGATCCCAGTAAGCGAGCGGCCGAAGGCCCACGCCTTAGACCGCACGGCCACTGGGATCGGCTTGGGATCGAACCCGGGTCTCCGCGGTGAGAGGCCGGCGACTAACTGCCTGAGCCATGGCACGGCCAGGACATGCATGTTGTACAGTAGCAGGCCATTCACTTCGAATTTTTGATAAGTGCACAAAATCAAGAAAAATAAGATTGGTGGGGTATGTAGCACGTATGGGGAAGAGACGATGTGAATATAGGGTCTTGCTGGGGAAACCCGAGAGAAAGACACAACTTGGAAATACTAGGCATAAATGGGAAGGTAGTATTGAAATAAATCTTCAAGAAGGAAAATGGGAGGTGTACTGGACTGATCTGTGTCAGGATAGGAACAAGTGGCGGACTCTTGTGAGCACGGCATTAACTTTCTGATTCTATAAAATACAGGGAATTTCAAAAAGAATTTTGTCCGTGGAGTTGGTTTGTAGTACGAGCCTGTTATTTAACTAGGATTATGGGGGCGCCACACACTACCCGTGCAGTAGTACCCGAGCGCCAAATATAAAATGACCTGCTTAAGACTTGTGGACTATTCCGCGATTCTGAACCTACAATTAACGGATGAAATATACAGGAATAGAAAATGCGACAACATAGAGAAACCCCACAATAAAAGCGACAAACAGCATTGGATAAATTTAATATTATCCTACAAAGGCCACGACTGAGAAAAATCAGCATAAATCTCAATTGAATTAGCTTATTATTTCCATCCATTCGCTAATTTTCGCAGCAAAACAGAAAACTATAAAGTTTGTGTTCTAACAAAGGAAAACAGCGGGAGAGTGTATACTGTAAATGAGTGTTTAATAAGTGACATACATGTCTGTACAGAATGAAAAATTATATTTACCTACTATTGCCGTGAGGCAAAATGAATTTACACAAGGAAAACAGAATTTAAAATCTAGACAGGGTATGGAAAGGAATATAATTCATTTTAAATTATAGTCCGCGAGAAAGAAGAGATATTGGTAGACCCTGCAAACTTTACAATAAAACCAAAACTGGCTTACAGAAGAAAATGTCTCTTGAAACGACGCTATTTGTCGTAGCCACATTGCACATAGCTTAAATTCACGATGACAGAAAAGACCCAATCAGTTTTCGCTTCTTGAAAGCAGCAAATATCTCAAACTTCTCTACTCCGTAATGATGTCCAGTATGAAACAGCCCACCAGTAGCGTTAGACCTGATAAGAACTTCCGAAGCAGGTCAGATTTGCTGATTAATCTAACAATACGAAATAATTCATTTAGCTACAAAGCAATATGGCTGGTTATTAGAGACACTTGCAAAAAAAAAACTGGGTTTTTATGGTTACAGAAGAAGGTAATAGGACTAATGGTCTACAAGAAAAGAGTTCGAAGTGAAGGGCTTTGCGCGCGCAACTGCACCCATTCTACATTAATTATTAAAGAAGACCTCAAACGCAGTTCAATCGGCCTTGTCTGCATGTGTGAAGGCACGTAAGTTATCGCGCGTGCTTCGCAGAACGTGCAAAAAGAAAGAACGTAATGTCTGTATCAGCCTGTACGGTCGTCCATTTGTTTAAACTCCAGACACGCTGCATGAATTCTGACGAAACCTGGTATCAGTTACAAGAGGCCAAACGATATCCACATTTATTCAAATGCATTTGCGTAGAAAGACCCATGAATATCACAAAAAAAAAACAGCATACCGGGCGTTCCTGTTGTTTCGAACTGTGAATACAAGCCAGAAACGTTACTGCTTGACATTTCAGGGAGGGGGTAGCGGTCCTCTAGGGCCTTACAGACACGTCAAATCGCAGTAATCTAATAGACGAGCAAACTCGCTGTATGTAAGATTTGTGGTTTTATCGGCGACGGAGGCACGTGGACTTCTACACTACGACGGCTCGCATTCGTCAGTTGTGTGGAAAACGACTTTCGAAAGAAGCAATTGCTTCCATTTTCAGTGTTCATGAAGTCAATACGAAAATCGGCGCTACTTGCGAATAAATATTCTTGAACAAGGCCCCCGAAAGGCAACGTTTCGCTTTTACCACCCTGAAACTGTACTGTTAGACTTTAGAACGTCAAGTTGCAGTTTGTTAAGACTGCAGTCAATACTAAATTACACGAGGCCATCTGACAAGATTAATTCAGTTACTCGTGCCTGATTAACATTACAGTGACCGTGGTTCCGCTACATCATTTTATATATTTGTTTCTTTTTATCGGACTGATCTTCTTTTTGTCATCTTTCATCTTACTCTATTTGTTTACTCTTACGTTCCTAGTCTTATAACTCTTATTTTACACTCTAACGGTTTGTTTTGTTCTGTTTCACCTTCTTGTTTTTCACATTTGTTTCGTTTTCCTTGTACTCTTTTATTTTTGACACTGCATTCCCTCACTTATTTCATTCTTAATATTTTATCTCTTTACTTTCACTTTTCTTTTTTAATTTCTCCCCTTTTTTTCTGTTACTCCTTCTTCCCTTTTGTACCTTTTGTTTTCAGTACGTTATTGTTTTCTCTTTCTTCTTCGGTTATTTCCTTCCGCTTTATTTTATTTTACACCTTATTTCCTTCTGTCTCTGTTTAAGTTCCTTACATCAGACTACTTGCATTTGCTTTTCGATTACAATTATTTATACTTTTTGAATCAGCAGCACTGGTAAAGTTGACCCTGTCCACGCCATGACAGCATATGGTGGGAGTAGAGGTATAGCTCCACTCATTTTAACCTCAGCATTAGAAGGGTTTGAGTGGTCAATAACAAGCTCTTGCCGCTTTTCCCTGGGTAAGAAACCTGATACCCATTAAATAGGAAGCTGAGTGGACCTCAGAGAAGATTTTGACGTTTTGAAAGGAAGAAACACTTCTTGCCCCTGTCCGAATTCGAAACCCGGACCGTCCACCCGCAACCTAGTTGCTATACCGGCTACTCAATTCAGGAAATATTTGGGACCTCAATTATACGCAAAGCAATATAGGAGTGCCAGCACTCTTTTGACGAATTTTAAAAAGTTTTTCGTAACATAATTTCGGGAATAACGGTAGAAACGTGTTAATAATTCTTATTTCCATCTCCGAATTTCTCGCTTTAGGAAAAGTTAAAAAAAAAACTGTATTTAGTATCACGTAAGTTTGTATTTTACACTATAACATTATAAATATCAAATTCGTTTCAAATATTTTATTTAAGTTCTTAATACAAAATTTCAGGTTTCGAGGCAGAACTATGACAATATAACCTTACAAAGTTCTCAAAATCCCTCCCTGTAGAAGGAAATTAAATAAACAGTCCTGTATCTTACGACACAGATTCAGGACTGATGCAGGTGGCCCACAAGCACTATCAAATGCTCCGCTGTTACACCTGTAATACCGACTGTGTACGCGCAAAGATGTCTCGGTTTGTAACATAAAGTAAGTTCTCGGGGCTTGGTGCCCGTCGAAGGATGTGGCGTCCACACTTATGACAATGAACTGCTCTGCACATCGAAGTGTTGAAACAGATTCAGATATACGACGCGGCTCAACACTCATAGCCGAAGTTGTCCCTTAAGTGGGTTAGTAGGGACACGACTTACTTTTCCTTTTAGTACATATATATATATATATTATGGGCTGTGATAGCATGGTGGGTATAGCGACTCTACGGGCTGAACGGTTTGCGGTTCGGGCCCGGTGGGGGCAAGAGATTGTCTCGTCTCCCCACACATCCAGACCGGTCCCGGAGCCCACCCAGCCACCTGTAAAATGGCCATCGTGGCCCTTTCCCGAGGGTAAAGCGGCCAGGGTGTGGCGTTGACCACCACGCCCATTTCGCGCCGAGGTTCAGATTGGATAGAGCTACACCTCTAATCCAAGCCTGCTCAACCTTTTATGTGGTGCGGGCAACATGAAATTCAGTACACAGAATCAAGAATGAATATGTATACCTAATATTATATGTATGGCTTTACAGTGTATTTTTCTACATAGCATGTGCTATAAGATATATACTGGTTATTATATGAAAAATTTATTAAAAAATAAAATTCACAACCTAGGGTAGGGTGTGGCTATTTTAGCACATTTTTACAAGATGAATTAATAATGTAATGTAATGTAATGTCTCCATAAGTAAACAGCTCACGAGTTTTCAAAATTGCTTCGGCTTTCTATCTTGGGTTTGATAAGGAAGGGGTTAAAAGACGTTCTCTAATTTCAAATGTCTCTGTTGGCAACATGTTATTCGCGAGCTACACGTTCAGCGGACCTGCTCTACGCTCTTTCTGTGCTTTCGGGGCGTGTTATAGGGAGAACTTTACCTCACCTTCAGATATAAATTAGAAATACAAAAAGCGACTGGTATTTACTTAGAAAATATTATACTTCTTAGGCGTATTTATTACAATACAATTTTTGAGATGCGTTTTTTTTTCAAGACAGCTGTGGGGAGGACAGTAATATGAAATACAGGAGGACATACGGGATATAAAAAAATTGGTTATTGGTGGTTTAATATGAAAGAGTCAAGGCCGCGAAAACCTACGGACAGGACTATACAATGAGTACTAACACGTTTCCAATTTTCTACTTGTGACCATAGCACGGTTTCAGAATGGTTGTAGCTGGGAGTCATGCCTATAGAAGCGTGTACAAATGATTGGATAACATGCAATCTGAACATTTAAGCCGAAATTCACGTTATGCAATATTTTTGTTTGGCTGTACTTCAGTTAACAGGGTGGTCTCTTACTTGCGTGTGTAACTCGTAATCAGGATATCCAGGATTCATGGCGTGAGGTCATATATTCATCAATATACAGGGCGTTCAATTCATCACGCAATCCTAAATTCATAGTCACCGTTTGCATCACTGTGCGATGGAAGTGTCCGAAGTGTAAGATCCAGCATCTTAGAATGATAATGGCCGTACCTTGTTACACATGACCATCAAGCAATGGCGAAGTGCTATTCCTTTTAAGGTGCAGAGCAGTGTGGTGTTTTTGTTAGGCAAAGTGCGGCTTACCCCTGAGCAAATAATTTTCGTTTTCAAGCGTTGTTTTGCTGCAAATCATTTGTATTTTAAAGGAATATTCTTCGTATTGTACCGTACTGCATGAATTTAGTGCTGTGTTATATACAAATACCTTGTATTATGAAATCACACTGCTTTTAATAAAAATGAACATCCTGTACATAGAGTTTTACATGATGGACTAAAATAATGTAATTTAAATTTTCTTCCAGATGGCTCCATCTTGAGCTTCGCAGATTGTCATCGGCTACGTTTGTGATCATTTGTTGTTCTTGCTCAAAATCAGCACGCCTGCCTTTTCAATATCACTGAACAAGAAAGTTGTTGCCTATGACACCTTTAAGCTCTTAGCACCAAAAATCAAAGACCCATGCATTGATATGACTCTGTATAATAAAAATAAGAATGATATAAATTATTAGACAATGTTGGGTTCATTTTCTCAAGCTTATGGTATATCTATCTATCTCAATTTTTTCAATCTAATGTTATACCTAAGCTCCTCTTCTTAAGCTCGTGGTACTCTTCAGTCTCTGTTGACAAATGCCCACGTGACCTCAACCCTCGCCTTTTATGTCGAACGTCACTTCCTCCTCCGCGCAATGTATTTCTCTACTCCGAAGATGGAGGCAGCAATATCGCCCTTGACTTATTTACCTGTACACCACAATACACGGCGTCACATCCCACAACTTTTTACAGGTACAGTCATGAGAACCTCAGATCTCTCTGCCGTCCGCTGTTTTGCGACTGAGCCCGTACAAGAAGGATAGGGAAATGTTCTGGGAAAATCCAGACGAACTAATAATTACATAACAAAGCGCCAAAAATGTGCATCTGCACTGCAAGAAGGGGATGTTGCTATACAAGCCACGAACAGGCCCAAACATCTTCCTGCTCTCGTGCATCAACAACAAGAACAAAAACAGCTTGTCAAGAGAGGCCGTCCGGTCACTCGGTGTATCTCGTTCACTTGCTGCAGGTTCTGAAACGGCTGCAAGAAATAATGGAACAGCCGCGTCAAAGGTAATGAGTTGCACAAACATTAAGCACTGCTGTAGCTCTACAGCCCGTAAACAACAGTATTTCTTAGTCGGACCTCTTGTACTTACTCATTGTGTGTGTAGAGTGTTATTGTTGCACCTGATCACACACAGTGACGCATACACACTCGGTAGAACTCCTCTGGACGAGTGGTCTGTCCGTCGCAGAGGCCTCTTCATACACAACACGCAACATTCACAAGAGACAGACATCCATGCCTCCGGTGGGATTCGAACGCGCAATCCCAGCAAGCGAAAGGCCGCAGACCCACGCCTTAGACCGCGCGGCCAGCGGGGTCGACAATAACATTACTTAAGATCCGTAAATAAGCATACGTGAAAATACTGGCTACTCAGTTTAACGATTTTCATGGTAAACGCGAGACATTTTGGTTGAGGGTTGTGTCCCTTTCGGCCTGCGAGTTGACTGATGTTTCAGAAGATTAGAAAAGAAACATATCCCTTGGCTAACTAAAGCAAATTTTGGAATCATCATCCCGTTGTGTATTTAAATAGCCGAAACTTATTCCGCCATCTGTCAACAGTCCAAACTAAGCAATTATACGTAGTCACAACTTAACTCAAGTTCTTTCCCAGTATTTTTGTCTATGAAGGATTCTGTACTACCTACACTATTTAAATCATATACTTTGCAATGTAGGTACAATCAAGAACATCCCCAAATAACAAAGTATAGATTTTTATAAATTTATGCTAAATCAAAAGTGTCTCCCTTTAACATGCCTTCAAGGCGAAGAGGGGGCAGTAAATTTGTAGCTCTACTCATCCTTAACCTCGCCTCTGGATGGAGGTCGGTGGTCAACACCGGGCCCCGGCCGCTTTACTCCCAGGAAAGAGCCCTTTACCCATTGTGCAGCAGGCTGGGTAGGACCCAGGGCCGATTTGGATGGATGTCCAGAACAGCACATCTTTTCCTCCTACAAGGTTTCGAACTCCGAACCGTCAGTCTGTACGGAGTCGCTCTATCGGCTACGATATCCCACACCAAAAAAATTATGGTAAATGAAATATTTCTGATTTCTTGCTTACGGACGGTCAGCCTGAAAAAACCTGACTCAATTTTCTTCTTTCCAGGTTTGTGGAGATTGTTACTGAAGATAAGTTGTTATGTTATTGTTCATATTCAAGAGCTCGTTCATCCACTTTACACATCAAAAAGCGACAGAGGGGCTGTGTTCTTTATCAGCAGCAGTTATTTCTTGCGTGACATTTCGGGTGTACTGACTTCTAGGACCAAACGTTGGGACTGTTAACCGAGACACAATTTTACACTAATTATGGGCATATCCCCGCGACGGACCACAGTGTACAGCCTGTAAGCACGCAGTGTCAGGGGTACTCACCTCATTGTCATGAATCGATTTTATATTTCGGAGACACGAATTCTGTTCTCATTTTCTCGATTCTTGTTATGTTGTTGTAGAACGATTTGTGTTTGGAATGTTCTCTTTTCAAATTCACTTTACTTTAGAGGAAAAAAAGGGGGGGGGGCTCTCTCCATGCTCCTGGTTGTGTGTGTGTGTGTGTGTGTGTTTTGTCTGCGTCTATTAACTTTTTAACTAAGTAAAAAATTTCCACGAAACTTAGTATGAACATCACACCACAGGACGCTACCATTAACTAAGTAATTTTAATTCAGTACTAATAATGTGCAATAAGGTTGGTACAGCCTTAATCGACGTACTAGACGCGGCTATTGTATTGGTTAAGGATCTGCTGACTTCGTTGAGATGTGTTTTGTAGAACGTAGAATAAGAATATGGCGGCCGTGTCTACTTCGTATTCACAAGCATTTCAACAATATTTTGGTCTCTAATATATGTAGAGCTGATGGAAATGTACGTGTAGTGACTCTGTGTGGCAGACAGAACTGTTACACTGTAAATCAGAGCAGCGTGTGAATATGATGGAGGTGACATCCACACGCTGGTCTAATTTACAGTATGACAGTTCTGTCCGATAACAGACTCACTACACGGAGAATTTACATCAGTTCTACATATATAAGAAACCAAAATATTGTTAAGTAATTGCTTATGCAACAACAATTGATATACTCCCTAAGGATGGATCAGTAATGCCCGAAACATGTAGGAGTGTAGTGTTTTAAATATATAGTATTGTGAATCTGTGACAGTTGTGTGCATTTGTTGGTTAATAGTACAAAATCGAGTTACAATGCACGTAATGCAACATAAAAAACTAAGCTGGTACAGCTGCTAGGTTACAGGCTATGTGACAGACGAATCGGGCTTCTATTCCTGCTCTGGTGTCCGACTCTCTATGAAATAGGTTCTGGGGGATTTATTTGGTGGTACAGCGGCCGGAACGTGAAGCTGGCTACCCACTCCATCTAATGCCGAGTTAAGAATACGTGTAAATATTCCTCCACTCCCCTACAAGTCTTCATAACCTAATGCTTGACCCCTGAAGATGAGACCGATTGGTCCTCCCGAAACGTCGGTAAACAATTATCTAATAACAAACGCTGCATAAGAACCTATGCGAGCCAAGATGTCGTCTATACCGCGGCGGAAGACTGAAATCCCACAGAGAAAACTTCACCATTTTTCAGTTTACAGTTAATCGCAAACATACTACGGCAGAAGTGCTGACGTCTGGTAGAAGCAATCTGTAATAGCAGGCCAGCATATAAAGTTACCTTTAATATCACAGTGGTCTATATATATATATATCACTTTATTTGTAATTAAGTAAATCTGAATTTTGTCCACGGCGGTGTGTGTTTAGGGGGTTCGCATGATTCTCAGAATATACGGAGCTTATTCCCCTGAACAGCATTGATAGTTTTTGTAACGGAGGCGGGGTGTTTTCTGTGAGGTAGTAACTTAACTGTTAAATAAAATTTAAACAATTTTCGGGATTCAAATGGTAAAATCTGGAATTAAAATCATTTCTATTTATTTACAGATTCAGCTGAATCCCAAGTGAGATAATCACTAGTTGGATTACACAGCAGATGACATCGAATGACTGTTACTAACTACCGTTGGCTACGGACGGCTGGTTATCGCTTGTATCCGGGAAGTCTGGGTTCGCGTTTAAGCCCAGAAACTCGGTACTCTGACCGCGAGTTGTTGTAGTAGACTTATCCTTCAGCTGGCCATAAAAATTCCTAAAATACGCCACGGCCGATTCGTTTAACATCTTATCAAATACATCAGTTAATCAACTTATCATGAAATGCTATATAACTAATAGAGTTTAAAAAATATTGGTAGAAGACAAGAATAAATCAGTCAACGAACTACAGGTCACTCAGTTCCGCAGCTAGTCAAAAAATTCTCAGCCATTTGTGGAACACGAAGACTCACTCCGACGGTAATGAAAGCCTTTGATTGGTTCCAATCTACAGCCAGATGAATCCAATCCACTCACTCCCATCCCGTTTGAGTTCCGGTTTTAAGCTTTTGCAGTTAAAACTTGCCATAACGAGTAATTACCTATTATTTTCGCAATGTCTGTTTGTTCAACGGATTGATATATAACTGATACTGGAGAGTGTCATAATTAATAAATTATAATTTTGGTGAAAATCCCATAAAGTTGGGTCTAATGGGCATGTTATAGGAAAACGTAGGTACTTGTCATTCTGGGAGTGTCTCGAGGGTAAATTGCTAAAGCGGGAATGCACAGATTTTCCAAAAGCCTAGACGTCACCTCAGAATTCTGGGAGCTAGCTGGCTAAGATGAAGCAAGTTCCGTACTGGAAACCTACAAATATTAGGCTCCACGGTACAACAGTAGTCGCCGTGGCGACCTGGCGCCAGATATTTGTGCACCCTGCGCTGAACATTTATCGGATCAAATAATCTCTAAGAAAAATGTGATGGAGGATAATTAAACTCAAATGTTATGCCTGACATGCTTCCTTTTCGGAAAAAAGCCAGAAAAGTGAACGAGAATGACAGTTACGTTACGCTTGTATCCCCAACGCGGAAAGTGTCGTAACATCTTGTACCCTGGTATGAATGTACCAACATTTCAGAGGAACCTACTACCAGACTTCACGGCGTCACTTCCCAGAAGACATAAATCTCGATAATCACCACTGTGACAACCTCAAATGTCGCTTTTCTTAAATTATGTTATGCCCACATATACACCTAGGCACTCCTTAAATTATGTTATGCTCACATATACACCTAGGCACTCCTTAAATTATGTTATGCCCACATATACACCTAGGCACTCCTTAAATTATGTTATGCCCACATATACACCTAGGCACTCCTTAAATTATGTTATGCTCACATATACACCTAGGCACTCCTTAAATTATGTTATGCCCACATATACACCTAGCACTCCTAAATTATGTTATGCCCACATTACACCTAGGCACTCCTTAAATTATGTTATGCCCACATATACACCTAGGCACTCCAATTATGTTATGCCCACATATACACCTAGGCACTCCAATTATGTTATGCCACACATACACTAGGCACTCCATATGTTATGCCACATATACACCTAGGCACTCCAATTATGTTATGCCCACATATACACCTAGGCACTCCAATTATGTTATGCCCACATATACACCTAGGCACTCCAATTATGTTATGCCCACATATACACCTAGGCACTCCAATTATGTTATGCCCACATATACACCTAGGCACTCCTTAAATCTCCTCCCTGCAGGTTTTCCGACTTACACTTCGTAAGCGTTTGTTGTCTCCCAAGCGTTCTACATATCCCGCCAATCTCGTCTTCATCATTCTAGTTTTAATCAATTGAAGGCGTTATAAAAAGTAATTGCGTTTATTACAGTTGAAATTGTATGAATCCTTTATAATAAGAAAGGAAATACCAAAAAAGAATGGGGGCGCTAGCAGTCTGTAGGCGACCTCTAGATTAATGCAAGTCCAGTTTTTGTGGTACCTCGCAGTCAAGAACGAAGTGGAGGAAAAGACGAAGGAACAAGAGTTGGGTCTAAGACGGCGGCGACGAAGGGAGAAGAGGTGGGTGGTGCGGTACAGAAAGAAAGCAGAAAAAGAAGAAAAATAGAAAGGAAGAATAACAGCAAAAAATAAGATAGGAGCTCCTTGCTCTCATGCCTGCTGGTGGACCAGCTCAGATGAGAACACCCCTACGGTTTCTTGCACGGCAGACAGACAGTCTGTTCCCATCGGCCAGCCTGTACCAGTGGTTAGTCCAGAGCTAGTGGAGGTATCCGCTCGATTTCAGAACACAGTTGGCTACGCTTTTCTGACCGGAAGCAAGACTGATCATGTTTTGACATAACCACCTACTTCCGACGCTAGGTGGACGTACATACACGCGAGACACCAATGACGACGTCGTGGAAATGAAAGAAGAAAGATTTTCAGAAGCAGTTACAGTAGCGTTAAGGAAAAGAGGCAGACAGACAGGAAGAGAAAATTTGAACAAGAGACATGGAAAGAAGATATAATTGGAAACTTGGCGGCCACAATTGAAGATAATACGTAATTTCAATGAAATCGATAAGAATTTATTTCTAAAGCTCCCTCAGAATAAGGCGTACAAAGAACTGAAATTACGAATTAATATTTCCACAGAGTGTGAGTCTACGTTTTTACCTTTAACAATTGTTCTGCTTTCAGCGGCAGACAGAAAGAAAAAACTTCTTTAGAATTTTATGTCAGGAAGCCAAGCAACATATATGAGGCAAAAAAGGAAATTGAGAAAATTACATAAGGTGGAGATTCATAATGGGTGCCCTTCAGGTGTTGTTAAAACTGTTAAATCAGGAGGTCTAATAAGTAAGGTGTACAGTACGAACGAATGAAACAAAAAAGGCATGTCAGATTTGAATGAGAAATCTATCGTCGCGGTTGAATAATTTGCAGTTCTTTTTAAACCATAATTCGAATTTATGCCTGAAAAGAGGCTATCTTAATTTTCCTCTGTCACTACGGATAAATACAGGGACTGTGAGTTAAATACATTATGATCATTTTCCCCACAATCCTACGAAACCATCAACCATAATAATTCAGCAATTCGATGCAATGTAATTGATAATGTGTCATTAAAATAACGCAAGAATCTATCATTTCTGGAAAACCTAGAACCAATCCACTTGAGAGAGGAGGAGACATGACGACAGAATGTTTGCAAAATGCTAGTATATTTTGAAGATGTAAAAGACGTATCTGCCGATCCCAGTGGCCGTGCGGTCTAAGGCGAGGGTCTGCGGCCGCTCGCTTACTAGGATCGTGGACTCGAATCCCACCGGCGGCATGAATGTCTGTCTCTTGTGATTGTTGTGTGTTGTCAGGTAGAGGTATCTGCGACGAGCTGGTCACTCGTCCAGAGGAGTCCTACCGAGTGTGATGTGTATAAAGTGTGATCGTGAAGCGTCGTAAAATGACGAGGCCTAGGCCCCCAAGCGGCTGTCGAGCCATAGGAAAAAAAAAAACAGGCGTACCTGCATGTGAAGCTGTTAATAAGATGCAGCGATATGATTTTAGGTGAGGTGTGAAGACGCGTGTGACAAGTATGTGTCAGTCAACACTCTCATACCAGTAATAAAGAGACAGTGTAATATTTTCTGAGTCTGTAACTACGTCACCGTGCCTTAGTGTTCATTTATACAAAACGAAAGTCCCACAAAGACGGACTGTGCTGCAAAATGTTGCTTGAGCCGTTGTTGGTTACTTGAGTTGTTCAAAAAGTCCTCGTTTGCCATAGCCCAATATTCATTGCCGTGTTCACAAAATTCCGGCATTGAACTGTACCTTGAACCAGTTCAATCCAGTGCACATCCTCACCTCTCCACCCACATCTTTGGGATTAATTTTTAAAATCAGATTATGTTCATAAATACGGTTTACAGGCCGAAACTACTAACATCCAGACTACATTTTTGACGTAATGATTTTAAACACTCCTAATTCGAGTCAATTAGCGACAGGTTTTTAGATAAGCGAATTAGTTCGCAGTTAACAGGACAGAGTGAGCAAGCGATAGGACGTACACACCAGTGTTTATCAAACTGTGGGCTTTGGACCGCTGCCAGCACGCGAAGTGCAGTGAGAAGCAGACTGTCACTTCGTAACAAGTTTAGCACTGAAATGAGCATTAAATTTTTATTAAAACTGAAAATAAATTACAGGAATTTTTAAAAATTTAAATCATATTTTTTTTACATACTATATGTGGCGCAAGAGATTTCAAAATTAAAAAGTCTGAGAAACACTGCAGTATACAATACCAAGGCCTTTTGCTATGCGCTTCTTATTCTGAATGTGACTGTCTCAGCGATATACAAAGGGCAAGGAAAAAATGAACGTAACATCTTTTGCGTCATCGTCATGCCCTTATCTTTTATGAAATAATCCTTTACAAGGGGGGTGGGGGAGTTAAATGTTACATTTATTACAGGGAAAATGGTACTAAAATGTGTGCCTCTCTGATCAACATTTTATCAGTTTTGTTACTCATCTCAATCATCTATAGACATTGAGTTCCTACTTGAAAACAACACACTGAATCTCCATTACCCAAGGCCAACCGGTTAATGTTCTTTAGAGAAAACCACTATTTGTGCCAGAGTGTCATATAAAATACAACAATACACGTTGTAAGCTAAATGCATTGCTCTGCAATGTTAAAACTGACGGTAAATGTAGCTACCACCGCTCTTTAAAGAGGTATGAAATGTTCATCTAACTTCCTTCCATCCAAAAGAAATTCACCTATGTCCAAAATAAATTTGGTCCCTCTGTGCTATTCTTTCCCAAAATCGTTACAGTAGCACGTGCCTTTGTATTACAGCAGTCAGCTTGACTCAACATATCCCTACAGACCAAGAACACGACTGCGTGGCTACCAGGATATTTTGTTAGCAACAAATGTTACAATAATACCCCTTAACCTTGCAGTATACATTATTGTTAATTTTGCATCCCGCCCACACTTATGAAGGGATCGAGAGAGCGTAGTCTGTATAGCGACTCGCTTACGGGCTGGACGGTCCGGGGATCGAATTCCGGTGGGGGAAAGATTTTCTACACCTTTCCAGGCCGGCTCTGGGGTCCACCCAGCCTCCTGTGAAATGGATACCGGGTCTCTTTCCTGGGGTCAAAGCGGCCAGGGCGTGGCGTTGACCACCCAACCCCATCTAGCGCCGAGGTTAAAGAAAGAGTAGAGCTATACCTCTACTCCCCCTCTGTGTATTCATGGCAGCTCATAAGTTAAACTTTACCCCACTCATAAAGTAATTGTGTTATTTATGGAAGTTACTTTATTTATCTAAATTTGTAAGCATTTTATGGTATTATATAGAATATAGTAATGTTAATTTGACAGAAAGTTATGCGCCGTTTTGACATTTGACTCTTTACAGGTATATTCGAAAGAAAATATGAAATTATGGTGAGGTTAACGACGCTTCTTCATCTTCGAATATTTCAGTGTACGTGAATAAACTAGCAATGTAAGTAGACTAATGATTACAGCCATTACTGACCTATCTGTGTACAAGCATTACTGTCTTCTGCTTCTGGAACAATATAGTGTGGTGTAAATTTACGATGATTTATGAGGATGCTGCCTCCGTCTTCAGGTTAGAAGACTTCTACCACAAAACACGATATCACACTCTCGAAATTCAGCAATCTTCGCAGAAATCGCCGTCAGAACCTCAAGCATTGCATATGTGTGTACACAATTCCCGATTCTTCATACTAATACGTTGTTAAATGTGCTCGATATAAATACATACAGTGGTCATGTGTGTAATGACTTGCATTTATAGGAGACGGTTTATGATTGGACGACTTCGTGTAATCACTGAGAATGTAGTTACTTTTAGTGTCTGACAGATGGCACTAATCGTCAGCTAATTCCACACGTAAAAATGAATACCTACGACAAGTAAACGGGTAGGAAGGAAAGATAATTTATACGTAATTTCCTTTCGAATTTTCAACAGGTCTTTTTACACTATCACACAGAATTATTTTATAATGAACTGTAGGTACAGTATATTTGTCATCTGTCACGATAAGGAATTGCACATGCATAGATCCAGCTGTTCTTAGTTATCGACGTGAATCTCAAAGCCCAACACAGATTTTGCCGGACTGCTGTTTTATTGTAGGAAAGAAATGGACCATGACGCTAAATGTTAACCACTCCTGCTCCATATCCTTCAGGTACCGGGTTCGATGGTAGGGCAGAAAATTCGCTCTTCTGACTTAGGCTCGTCGTGGTTTTCTGTAGCCTTCCAGGCAAGAGCTAGATGGTTCGTTCAACTAACCTATTACATCCTTCCCAGTTTATCATTCATACAATCAAGGATTCACAAATTCCAGGTGCCAGGTCGCTCGGGCGACTAAACTTTGCACGGCGGCGCGTCATATTTTCAACACACGTGCAAATACTGCAATGTGTATCAGTTCATAAGCACCGAGCACAAAGCGCTAGATAAGAGTGAGGGTCACAGGTCACACCAAAGGCCGTGCCACGGCTCATGCGGTTAGTCGCCGGCCTCCCAACGCGGAGGCCCAGGCTCGATCCCGGGTCTGTTCATGTGGGATTTGTGGTGGACAAAGTGGTACTGGGACAGGTTTTTCCCCGAGTACTTCTGTTTTCCCCCTGTCAATTCCATTCCACCTGTGCTCCATTACTTGGAAAAATGAATAAACTGATCATCTTTCTCTTCATCTTCATCACAGGGTTGCACAGTAAGCCTTAAGGCTGCGGTGCGTCCGTAGCATCTGCTGCGGGGTCCTTCACACACACAACACACACACACACACACACACGCAGGTCACTCCATAACTGTGGCCTGTCAGCATGAAACTTGCTTGCTGTCACCCTACTGGCGCCTAAAATTTCGAGGAGGTTCCTAGATTTTCGGAAAGTTAGCGAAACCCTGCACACAATTCTCCTAGGATTCGCAACTTGTTAAAATGTGCAATCAGAAATTGCGCCGCTAAATAAAGTGACTGAGAAACATCGACATGTTTATTTTAATATATTTCATTACATAAAACATTTTCAGTTGGAACAGCATAACTTCAATAACTTACCAATCAATCAGAAAGCCATTACTGTGCCTTTTTATACGTAGCAGTAACCGGCTGTCATTTGTTTCCTTTTGCACGACACTTTGTGTACGAGTGATAAGAAAGTGCAGGATTGCTTCATTATAAACCGATACGCGAAATTTAGAGTTGCGAGTGAGAAACAAACATCCAGAGGCGTAACCCGTGCCGCTTATTGACCAATCATCCACGGTCTCGTACATGTGTGAAATAAAGGAAAAACAAAAGGAATATGCATCCGCCAACTCTTAACACAGAGCGGCGGGTCTCTCAGGCGCATGCGTGAAGTCACTACGGGTTTCGACTTTTTTTTGTATTTCATTCTATCTTTTTTTCCCCCTTTCCTTCATTTCCCTGGTTCTTTTTTATTTACATTTGTCTTGTTCCTTTCTTTGCTGTCTGTGTGTATATGCGTTTTTGTTGTTCTTATTTCACTATTAACTGTTTACTACTCGATATAGGAAGTTGATTATAGCCCTGCTTGAGTGTGCTCTGTGGCACGTGGTAAAACAGGTGTTTGTATATGTGTGACTTAGTTTATTTTTTTAAACGGACAATATTTATTGCCGCACCACACCGAGTTTGAACTCCAGAGTGCCTCAGCGTCACCACAACTACAGACAGCATCTTTATTCTGGATGACATAATCGGGGATTCCCTAATACGCTTACCCACATAGTGGTTCCGTTCTTACTGTATCCTCGCATCAAAAAGTTTCTAAACCCAAGCTACTGCTATCCCCAGGACATCACGCTTCTAAGCACAAGGGCCTAATTTGTTGACTCCACTGGAATTTCTAAAAGATAGAGCTATTGTTAAGACTGTTTTGTCCTGTTATCCTCAACTACCCTATCACTTTTGGGGGCACTGCTCTACAAGCCGGAAGGTCGCGGGTTCGATTCCCGATGGTGTCATTGGAATTTTTCATTGACATAATCCTTCCGGTCGCACTATGGCCCTGGGGTCGACTCAGCCTCTAGCAGAAACGAGTACCAGGAATATTTTCTTGGGGGTAAAGGCGGCCAGTGCGTAGGGCTGACAACCTTACCACCTTCATGTGCCGACTGTCTAGAAATCTGGGAGCCTCAACCTCCTGGAACCCTAAGGGCCTGTCCAGGCCTGTAATGGGATTGCTTTGCCTTTTTTACCTTTCCCTATCACTTTTACACCAACCTCTAATTTTGTCTTCTTATCGCAGTATTACAAAAACATGCATCAAGCTGTCACAGTGGATAGCTGGTAATAACTGTTGATCTGTTTTTTGGGTGTTGCACCATGTGTCAATGGGCTATGTTGCAAACATTTCGAAGGAACATGGCTGCCTCCATTCACAACGTCTAAGTACCTAGAAGCACAAAGTGCATCCATACAGTCACCTGCTGGAACTGCAGTTGTGCGGGTCGATATAACCATTGTACGTCTATAGGCAGCAAACGGGAAGAAAAAACATCCTGAGCTGAAAGGCAGCAAACATTCACCAAATCTAAACTAATCCTAATTAATTGATTATTTCTACCAACAAATGCACCAACACAGACCACGCAGACACGAAGGAAGGAGGTCCTACCTAACAGCAAAACACACACAGATAACTGGAACACACACCGGAAAATAGGACCACGCTGCCATTAATTAATAAAGTACACTACAGTAAGTAGTTTATATATACCAATTGATTTTACTGTTAATTTTAATAACTTTTAGCAATTTAACAATACCACTAATTATACAAAATTTTATGGAGTGGTAATAACATATATCGACTCACTGTCATGACGTAACTTAAGAATTGGTCTATGTAACATCTCACTTAAAAAAAACCCTGATGATGGCAATATAACTGCCGAAATGCGTATTGGGGCAATCTTTCAATAACGAAAACAGTGACAAACTTGTCTTGGTGCATCTGTTGGTAGAAATAATCAATTATACAAAGATGCACGGTGAATATAAAGTGAAGTTCATCCTAATTACTTCGTAAATGTAATTTTGTTTTGTTGATGTGTTTCCGAAATACACATACTTTAGACTTTGCCACGGTCTATAGAATTTATTTGCTATATTTATAACGTTTATGTGTGACATCCCTTTGTGATATACAGTTAAAGAGAAGCTTAGGAGCACTATATCACTTTACACTTTGCTTTTATTTAATATATACTGTGAAACAGGTTTCGGCTTTAAATAAAGCCATCTCAGGCGTTTTGAAAATACGCGTATAAAGATCACTTGCTTACAACACAATAAACTTTAAGTGACTGATATCTCAACCGTCCAGTACTGTGTCTGTTGTAAAAGCCGGAAACAGATAATATATTGCAATATATTAAAATCATTATACAATACTTCAACTGAGGGAAAGGGATTTTTTTCAATGGCGCAACACCCCCTAGTGGGCCAGGGCCTCCTCATTATCCAGACTTCAAGATCACAATCAGACACACCATACTCGGTAGGACTCCTCTGGACGAGTGATCAGCCCGACGCAGAGACCTCTACCTGACAACACACAACACTCACAACAGACAGACATCCATACCCCCCGGCGGGATTCGAACCCGCAATCCCAGCAAGAGAACGGCTACAGACCCACGCCTTAGACTGCGCGGCCACTGGGATCGGCAGTGAAAGGGATAATTTTCTGCATTGTATGGCTTCCGAGGGTTGAAAATGTCCTAATTATCTGTAAACAGTGTTGCTTCCACGTATCATTTTTAGTTTCCCTTTTTTTATCCGCACTAAACCCTGTTCCACATAATTACGAATTTTTCAACCCTCGGAAGCCATACAATGCAGGAAACTATCACTTTCATTCAATTAAGTACTATATAATAATTTCAATGTGCCCTAATCTATATTATCTCTTTTCGGCTCTTACGACTCACCCAACACTGTAAAGCTGAGATCTCAATCTCTCAGATTTTATCGTGTTGTATTCAGTTGATCTTTATACAACATTACGTATTTTTGTAACGCCTAATGATGACTTTTACTTGAAGCCGAAACATGTTGCAAAATATATATTGAATCACTGCAAAATGTAGTTGTGACTGACTGCCCCTTTAAATCAGACCAAGCCCGAGACACGTGTCAGTTTTCGTTTACGGTGCATCGTTCTCATCTACCAGCCGAGCCCTTAACCTGAAGGATCCTCCTTCGCCATCACCACAGCAATACTGCAATCCTTTCAAATACAGTGGTTACTACATAAACCCCCCGTTTTAATATTATAGAACACCGCATTTTGCTCACCGAGTGTATTTACAGGTTACATATGGGTCTCATCTTAAGGTTGGAATTGGTAATGGATACACAGTGTTTTCTGTGAAGCTGAAACTGTATTTTTTAAGTACCATTTAGACGAATTTCGGTCTTCTGATGGATAATCCTTCCAGCTCTCGTGTAAACCGCAGAACTGCGGTTTAATGACTTGGAAAAAAAACACGCTTTTTCGAGGTCGCAAGCATTGGAATGCTGGCGATGCTCCAGTTGTTTCAGGTGCCGAGAGTACGAAACCGCCATGGGTGTGGGGGAAGAGTTGGGGGGGGGGGGGGTTCCCATCTGTCCAGCAGGAGCAGCTCGCGTTGAGAACTGCGACGGCCCCTCCGCGTGGGGCAGAGCTCGCAGCAGTAAGAGAGACGGACATTCTCTGCGCTCGCTACATTCATCACCGTCTCAGACGAGACCTTGCTCTCGCTGCCTGTAAGGTCTTCATCATCCAACCCGCGGAACTTGTACCCCTGACGTACACACTGCCTCTCCCTCTGCTACTGACACAGAGCGTTTTAAAATATTTGATACTTTGTTTCTCAAACGGTGGCTTGCGTACCCATGAGACCAGACGAAAAGACAAAGAGTTGGGGATTTAGCCATCAACTCACGTAACGTGAAAGAACTGACAAGCATTATGTCTCTAAATAAAGATTAAAAATGAATTCCTAATCACAACCATAACAACAGCATCCAAAGGAATCATGTACAAGTCAGTAGCTAAATAAATCAGAGTTTGGACTTCACACAAGCACACACCTGACATTCACACTATCCTAAACACCTGTCATACATCTCGTTAATTGCTCTTTTTTCAAGGACTGTAACAAGAACGGCAGAATCCAGTTTATTCGACAATACTGCCACGTACGTTAAAACTATGATTATCAAAGGTGAGCGAAATTTTAATACTGATGACAATAATGACGAATCATTATGGATGATGGTAACAGCCAAACAGATCTAGAGACACCTTATAAATACCAAGTTAAGACAGCGTTAATTATTATACCTGAAACAAGGGTAATCTCAAAAGGTCAACGTGGCGACTGAATTTTGTACGGTGGCGCCTAATATTTGTTGGTCAGTATGTAACTTGTTTCATGTCACACTTCAGGCGCCTAGAGTTTTGAGGTGGCTCCTAGATTCTAGGAAAATGTGTGCACTCCTGGTGTACAATAATAACAAAATATTGAAAAGCGATTCGTTTATTATTTACGTGGTACTATTTCCATATACTTTACGTATTCTGATTGCAACTCACTTTTTGTGGAAGTAACAAGTGAATCAAATTTACTTATTTATATATTATTATTATTACCATCATCACATTTCGTGTGTATGTGTGAGTGCGTGCGTGCTCACGTAGATTGAAACTGACCACAAATACAAACACTGGTTACAGACCTTAGAATGGAGAGTGCAATTCTAAGATTTGGGAATGACGGAGTTGAAACTGTTGTGTATATATATATTTTTTTCCAATGGCTCGACAACCCCTTTGGGGCCTAGGCCTCCTCGTTTTTCGTAGCTTCACCATCACACTTTTTAGACACACCACACTCGGTAGGACTCCTCTGGACGAGGGACCAGCTCGTCGCAGAGACCTCTACCTGACAACACACAACACTCACAACAGACATACATGCCCCTGGCGGGATTCGAACCCACAATACCAGCGATCGAGCGGCGGCAGTCTCACGCCTTAGACCGCACGGCCACTGGGATTGGCCTTGTGTATATTAGGGAGGATAAATCAGAAATGTGTCCAGTCCCATTCGTGCAAACTGGTAACTATAATTACAAAACACGTAGCAGAACATCGCAGCTCAAATCCAAGGCACATTACCCATTTGTATATGTGAGGATGGAAATGTCAACTGTGAGCGCAGGTGTTCACCGGTGTCGCTGTGTCTGCCCGTAAACTGGAAAAATCCCGTAATTTCTTAATTTACACTTGTTTCTGTTACATTATTCTTTCTGCGAAACCAGGACATTCGGACGTTACGCATGGACGGATCCAAAGTCTGGGGTTGACAATCTAAATGGGCCCTAAATTTGGAGTGGTATGGGCTAACAGGCTTTTGACCCTAAACCGCACGTGTTTGTTTTGCAAAGGTTCTCGCTGAGACCGTTCATTCACACGGAATTTTACATTAATTTGACCAATGAAGATTGCCCAGTGTCTTGTAAGATTGGTCAGCCGAAAAAGGAGGGACCCCTTTCGTTGCCTGAACAACCACAAAAGACGAAGAAATTTTTCATAAATGCCTCTTCTGGAATGCGAAATTTCTGGTACGATGGAAGACGCTGAGTCGCATGCAGTTCTTGGCTGTCGGTCGGTGTAGGTCTTTGACTGAGGGCAGTTACATTGCTTGCATTTACAGTGAGAAGTAATTTAAGGCTCATTACCAAGAGCACAGACACACATCTCTTGCACATACACCGAAAAGTGCAGACATAAAACTCTTTGCAGCTCACTGAATACCCACCTGCTACGAGAAAGTGTCGTAAGGAAGAAAGATCTTATCAGTGTTATATTCTGACAACAACTCTTTTAATTTCAACAATAATTTCTTACGAATTCATTCACTCTCACGTTTCAATAACACATACTTCCCTGTTCGCAGGAACTCGTCAACCTTGATGAAGTCATCCGTGCCGCCATGATTTGGGCGTCTGTGCATCTCGAACTTTTATCCATCCCATCTACCTTAATTAACAAACTTGTAGCCAAATATTGTGGTAGGAATTCTAAGGTGAGGAGAACAGGTGAAATTTGCGTCGACCACGTGTGATTTTCGAATGTGGAATCAATGTTGACGGTGACAATCCTTTGTGAGATTTGCCATAGCGCGCTGTGATGATACATACTAGTACATGACGTCTGACTCTTGTCACCAAAAATTACAAATTCAGCATCGCTTCTCAATATCCCAGTGAATTAGGACTCTTATACAAGCCCCGGTGCTTTCTTGACTCTTTATTATAATATAATATTTTCTCATTACAGACAGGCTATTCAATAGCGTCACAGGCTGCAATATCTGCGACTTGACGGATCTTTAGTCTTAATACACACGGCGAAGTTAGTACTAAAAGGTTTAGATATAAGCCTGCTCAAGAGTTGTACAGGTAACGTGAGTGTGAGTCTACTTGCTGGATGCTCCACTGGGCATGATTATAGATTACTGTCAGACCTGTTTGTTTCTTCAATCTAATGCGTACAATTTGGCTGCAGGGCTTCTGGAGACAGCGAATAATGGTAGAAAGATAAATTACGAGTTCTTGAGGGTGAGAAGGGGTCGTTGTCTTGGACGAACATTCAGTTAAATGATTTTGATGAAGTACTAGAAACTTTTGTCAGGTCCTTCGGTCTCACCTGGGACAGGACTGGATTGGGTGTAATGCATAACGGAGCTTATAAAATTCCAAACGGCGTTTTCGAGGTTTCTTGAGCTTATTTGTGGCTTGTTTCTACATTTAGACCTCAAGTAAAGTAGAATGCATTGTGAGAACATAGGATAAAAATGAGACTTGCTAGGTAATGTTTAGTGAAAAACTCCCATTTCGATTTAGAAAGAAGACCCACGGCTTAGGCGCTGATGCCACGTCACAGATAATCGGGCAAACATAGCCTGCATACGAGTATAAGGCGTTCCTTTCTGATACTTTGCAAAGTAATCTGAAACTTGGCATCTAATAAATACGAAATTTATTCACGTACGTTGCACCATTCCACGAAGGTGTACATGGATATAGCGATAATGCTGTTTTCCAGGTGCGAGCACCAGTTGGTCATCTGCATTCTACAGACGCCTTTACCCAACGAAAAGAGCCCGTAATTTCCATTGGATAGGTTTGGCCTGCTACAGAGCTGATCTGGTTGTGATGGCAATGGAAGAAACCCCAAGCCCAGTTAAGAATTGAATGCAAATCATGTGGCCTGAAGTTAGTCAGTTTGGTGGCTGAAAAATACGACTGATATTAAGCGAAAGATATTTAGCCCTTTACGGCATAGTAACTACGTACCACTAAGTTTAACATTCAGGTATTCTACATTCCGCCAGCATAGAGTATTTCTGTGATTTATTACATCTAAGAAAAATCAGCGATTATTTCCTTATACAGAATTAATTGATCGGTTCTTATAATCGTGGCTGAGTGTGTTTACTGTGCGGTATGAACCGAAACTTTAAATGTAATGCAGATTAATTTTTTTATTTAAAATGTTAAAATGTTGATGCTTTTATTTTCTCGATTTATTTTACGATGGCGTATCAAACGATTGGTTTAGACCTGTAGGATTCTAGCCCTAAGCAGCAGGGTGATATATATATATATATGTAGTTGTGTGTGTGTGTGTGTGTGTGTATGTTACGTCACTCTCACGTTGTAATATTTTTCACGTACTTACACAGACGGCAGCTCTAAGTTCGAAACTGCGCCATCTGCAGGAAAAAAGACGTGAATTAATTCACTGGTTTAACGAACAAATTAGGGGAAGAGTTAAAGATATGAAAGGGATAAATAGAATGAAGAAAGGATGAAAAATCCAAGGAAACTCGGCGGGATTTTCCAGTATATATATTCAAGCAACCCCGCAGTACCTATCAATGTTTATATACGAGTAGATACATGTTATTGCGAGAGAAATATATCGAGCTACGAATACAACGACCTGCAATAACGACCGCATAATAAAGGGCACTGCAACGGTCATTCTAACTTACAGAATCAGGCAGCTAGCTCTGATGCCAGACTGTGGCCTCGAACCCAAAACTACCTGTCTGGCAGACAGCACCAGTCAGTTTTTAACGAACTCCACTGACTTGCCACTACATGATATACGGCCACCGCCAACATCGTCTTCTTTTTTTTGTTCATTTTCTTTTTGTAATATTCCACTATGCCCATGATGAGGTGTTATTAAAATAGGGGGAAAAAAGAAGCTGGAAAATAAACGACAGTAGTTGTAGTGGTGGTAGTAATTCCCTGAAGGTATAAAATATTACGCGGAAGAAAAGCGGTGCTTTTAGAACAATAAAACATTCTACAGGGTGTTTCAGAAAAATGGATTTCCTCTCAAACTGCAAAGTTAAATACGATACTGGATTATCTCTGAACCAAACAGCTGCTGACATTTTAAGCACTAACTATTAAATTCTTTATTACACTAGATTGCGATGGTAACAGGAAGTTTTTCACTAAAAATATCTTGTCATACACCGAAAAGTCTCGCGAAATGTCTTAGAAATAATGGGTTCATAAGTTAAAATAAGTAATAAATACATATAAATAAACACATAATGGGAACGGTTTATGGTTTATTAATTATGTGCACGTGCCATTCGGTCACAGAGGACGTAGTTACTCTTTGTGACTGACAGATGGCATTAATCGTCAAGTGGCCTCGACATGTCCGTGTTTTCTTCTATAACATGCTTCCTTATGAGTGCTCAATTGTCCTTTTCCAGTAGTTAATCTTGAATCAGATTAGGCCAGTAGCCTAATCCACGAAAACCGAAGAATGACTGTACGTGTTAACAGCATATATATCTTACTTAGAGTCTGGTGTTTGATTCTCGGCCAGGGATCAGTATATCGTGACCACGAAATCCTGTGGTTTTCCTCAGCCACCCTGAACGAAAGCTACTCTAGTTTAAACTCACTTGTTGATGGGGGGGGGGGGTATTTATGGATATGCTTATAATCGTGAAATCTAAGATTCTAATGGCGTTAAGTATCAAGATGACAGCCTTCGGGCATGTGACGCCGTGTAGTTTGGCAAATGGGTAGCAATATATAGAATGAAACTGCTAGCTCCATCTTCAATACAAAAACCCTCAGTTGGAGGCAACAGGTTCCTCCGAAACGATGGTTACCATCTACCAAACTACACAGCTCCACATATCAGAAGTCCGTCCGTAACCTTGACTGTGTAGAGCCTTCTTCCTTCCTTCGTCTGTCACAGGAAATCATTTGGTGCACCAGACTAGAAATATCCAGATTAATGATCGTGTCTCTTTGACGGGAAACTAAATTATGGAACTGACTCTGAAGCACGATGAAAATGTCTAGTGTGTGGTGACTGATGCTCCAGTACCGGTGATTTATTGGGCCCACACACGACCGTGCTCAGCATACACACATACCTGATTTCTGATCACTGTTTGCTTCATTCCCTTCTTCACCCACATATAGACAAATAGCAACTGCGATTATTATCGATGGTGATAATGACGACAATGGTTATAAAGATATAAGAGATTTTAATACCGGTGAAGATTAAGTGTGGTCTTATCTGTTATTACACCGTGTAGTCTGGTAGGCGGTTAATAGCATTATGGAGGAACATTCTGCTTCCATGACGTAATGTCTCCCTTGAATAAGTGGTAGCTAATTATACACGTGAATATGGAATTTCTTAATTTCGTTAATAAGAGTCCTTGACAGGCACAATTTGCTCAGCTGATGGAAAAATGGTTTATAAGAGCATGAAAAAATCCCGGGGTAACTAAATTTTGTACGGTGGCGCCTAATATTTATGGACCCTCAGCATGGAACTTGCTTCATGTCACCCTACTGGCGCTCAGAATTTTGAGATGACGCCTAGATTTCTGGAAAATTTTTAGACGCCAAGTTTAGAACCATATTCGATACAGTCGGCAAATAATATTATAATTACATTATTACATATATTATATTACTTTAATTATAATAATATTATCAAAATTAATAATTTTGATAATTGACGCTTGACTCCCAAGATAGTACCTCAGTATCCATTGAAGACGAGGCTCTTTGGTATCCAGAGCCAGCCTGGACAATTTGGGGAACAGAAAAATCTCTTGTCCCTAAAGAGATTCGCAACCCCGGACAGTCCAGCCGGTAGCCAAGTCGGTATATCGACTACGTTACCCCGGCTCGCTTCTCTGCTTCACGAAGGAAACAAAAACCATCTCCGAAATATGGTTGATATATATAGAACATATGAACAAATCCAAGTACGTAGCCTAAGTATTTAGTTACTTTCCACCACAACATTTCTGAAGTACAAACATGAGGAGCTATCAGCTATTGACATCCAGTTTTACAAAGATTTTGTTTTTTACTGTATGTAACAATGTTGTATCTATCTGAACCGATAGTGACAGACAGACAGACAGACAAGTCTCAGCTCGTTAAAGGGGTTCTGCAGAAGGACTCATCAACACCAAGAAAGAATATTAAGAACTGAATTTATATTGTTTTCTTTCGAACGCCATTCTTTAATCCAGTGCCGACTCTTGCTCAGTACGCAGAATATTTAGCGACGATGCATCAACTGGTATACGAATGTATGGTGAAGAACGACAGAGAAGTGAAATATACCACTACACAGGGACGCATTTTGCATGGCGGACCCAGCGCCAAAATGAACGTCAGTGGTTTAGGCACATAAATGTAATGTGGTTTTCCTCAGCCCCACTAGGCATCATCCAGCATTTCGAACTATTAATTCATTACGAATCCGTCATTTGAAAGCAACACAACTGAGCAATTCATTTAGCAAAATTTCCTGTCTCCTTTAACGGCACTTCTTCAGCTACACAGGAGAACGTTGATTGGATGAAGTGGAAAGAATATGGACGGGAATTGTCGTGGTTGGCATTTGCATGCAAGGAGTCAAAGAAAATCATTAATAACCTCAGTCATAATATCCGGTCTACGAATGGATAACCCCACCGCGAAGTCAGGAATACGACGGAGTGCTAACCACTCAGCAGAAAATATCGTTGCAGGTTCCAAAAGCAGTGCCGACGAGACGGCGGGGAAGCCGGTACAAACTACCGGGGCCCGGCGGTCCGGAAGGGGACTGGGGCCCGACTATGTTGCATATGTTTTTGTATTTCTCGGTATTATTATTTGCCGGTTGTACAAATTAACCCTTTCAGACCAAGCCTGACAGTCAGTCCTTCAGATTTATTGCAAAGATTTTTAGCCTGTCCCCCCTTGCTGGAGGGCCCCGAAAAAAATCTTTCATCGAGTCCCGAGCCTGCTCTGCGGACCTGTCTAAAATTAAGTACATAAAATAACTAAATAACTAACTAATTAACTCACACACTCACTCCATGGAGCAATGTCCTCCTTGAGGTATTAAATGCTGAGACAGACAAGAAGTTCCTCGCTTTTTATTGAACCCGAAAATCCATTTCCGTTTTCACAAGTACCCACCAGTTGTGCGTATCCTGAACCAGACTAATTTATTCCACGCCCTCACGTCCTATTTCTTAAAGACTCATTTTAATATTATTTTTTCATCTATACCTAAGTCTTCCAAGTCGTTTCTTTCCCTCGGGTTTCCCCACCAAAACATTGTAGGCATCTCTTCTGTTTCCCATAAGTGCCACATGCCCACCCCGTCTCATTACTCTTGATTTGACCGCCCCAATAATACTGGATAAGGAAAGTAAATTATTAAAGAAAGGCGTCCGTGATAATCTGTGTGTCTGTGCTTGGAGTTTGTTACCAAGGAAGCCCGTGTTGTATAATAACACGCTAAACAATAATGGTAACACTTCCGCGCTGCTGAACAATCCTGCACCTCTTAGTCCTGCCACTTTAAACGGTACAGTTTGCAGAGTGGAACAGGAAGTTACAAACGCTTGTTGTATTGATTTTATGTGAGGTAGGTCAGCACAACGAGAGGTTCGGTATGCGTTTGGAAACACTCACTCTGTCAGTGTGGTGAAGTGAAGATTGCAGCATTCTGAGTGCTACAGTTATTAAAATCCCCTGTTCATATCGTCAGACACTCTACATCTGCGGGGTAATTTTGTGTACCTGGACCATCCCAGATTGCAAATGATGCTGCCTGCGCCGTAAACTTTCCTGTACAATTCTCTTGACACGCTCACAGTTGCATGTGCGAAGTTCCCTATCCAGCAATGCTCGAACACTTAACACTGGCCAGAATTATCTAATGGCGCGGTCTGAGTCTCTGCCAGCTGAGCGACCACACGGTGAGGACACTCTTACGTAACTGGAAACGTTGTCATTCATAATCGCACCACACTAGCAATATAAATGGTACAGACACAAATAAAGGAGTGAGAAAGAGTAAAAAAGATGAAACAAGGAAAAACAAAACTTACAAGAAGAACCAAATAAAAGTAAAGAGTAAAAGAAAGTAAAGAATTCAAACTGTAAGGAAAGAGATAGAAATGTCAAGAGAAAGAGATGAAGAAATAAATGTAAGAATAAATAACAAACACTAAAAATAAAGAAGCATGAGAAAAAGAAACAGAATAAAAAAGTTTAAGAAAGAAAAGAGAAGAAAAGAAAGAAAATAAACAGAGATATGGAAAGACCAACAATAAAGAAAAGAAACAGATATAGACAGATAGATAGAATAGATATGACAGACAGATAGATAGAGGGATAGACAGATAGACAGATGGACAGGCAGATATAGATAGATAGATAGATAGATAGAGAGATAGACAGATAGATAGATAGCTAGATAGACAGACAGATAGATAGATGGATAGACAGATAGACAGACAGACAGGTAGATAGATAGACAGATAGATAGATAGATAGACAGATAGATAGATAGATAGATAGATAGAGAGACAGAGAGATATATAGAAAGATAGATAGATAGGTAGGTAGAAAGACAGACAGAGAAATAGTTAGACAGATATATATATATATATATATATTATATAGACAGGTAGGTAGGTAGGCAGAGAGACAGACAGGTAAGCAGAAGATCGGTAAAGAAAGACGTAGAGAAAGAAGGAATGAAATGGTAATCAGCGTCTAAAGGCTAGACAGGTGGAACGTGAAGTTAAAGTTAATATCATTGTGCTTACTTAAACACCATAACGTGAAAGAATATGGGAGAAAAGAGCCACGGCTGCCCTCATGACTAGATGGTCAGTCGCATGGCGCGGCCACATTGCGCTCGCATGGTACCCAATGTACAGGAGGTTAGGTGGGCACCCTGCCGAGAATCGAACCACGATTCTCTAGTCAGTCACCAGAAGCTACAAGTCACTATGAGCCACAAAAGAAGGAAAAATTCAAGGACATTGAAAAAAATTTGAGAGATTATCGAAATAAGAACCCAAGCATCAGACACAACATAAGACCTTCCTGCAGTAGGAAGGGCCATCAACACATATTGCCTATCTCGTAACAATTGGGCCTATGTTAGCTTACGTGACAGCGCCACAATAATCGCTGAGTGTCTGATATCGAAGGCATCGACATGGAGGGGGTTAAGACAGTTCTTGGGTTGTAAAACGACGCTTTATAACTGCTAAACTTATACAATGGCGAACTGTGAAATGATTGCTAAGAGAGAATCGAAATGTCTTCGTCTATTTTAACTTAACATTCAAGCTTGTTCGGAGGAACTTAAGGAAATTATGGAAAGACTCACAGCATTTATTCTCTGGGTCGAGGTTAAAACCCGAGACCTCAAAAAAAGTGCTAAACAATTTACGGTCAAATGGAGAATGGTTAAAAGTTTATGTGACGCCATAGACCCACTGCTCCTACAAATGTGACCAATTGGATTGCCTGTCGGGTATTGATACTAAAAACACATGCGTCTTAAAACGTACATATTTGTTCAGACACTTAGCATACCTTTCATACTAATAACTATAGTAAACGACAGTACATACCGACAATGTATAGTGTTCCATTTATTACACAAATGAATATAATATTTATATATTATATCTAACCCAATGAAACACATCCCAGCTTGAGAGGCTAACAGTTACTTATTAAAGCAATGCCATGTCCTTTATAGAAAATAAGGGTTAATTTTTATGTTCACAGGCGCTGATCACTAAAGCTCCTCATTATGCAGTTTTCTCGATCCTCTTTTTTTAATGTTTCAGAGATATTAGCAATATAAAAATAAAAAATTAATGATACATTTAACCTACGCCGCCATCAGAAGAAGGTTCTATACTTCCATAGCGTAGGAATACATATCGCGTCATTTTTTCCATTTTATACTTCATCTTCATAAAAAGTCCTCAGAATCATGCCGTAATTTGTGGGGGTTTCACAGAGCGAATTTTCAGCAGGGGCACAAATATTTTCCACAGATATAGCAGCCACCTCAAGATTATAGGCGCCAGCAGCATTAAATCAAGCAAGTACGACACTGAGGACTTAAAAATATTAGACACCGCTGTACAAGATTTACTCGCCCGGGCGACCTGGCGACAGGGATTTATGCGCTTCTATTATCCGGATTATGTTCGTCTGGGTTGCAATAATGTGCAGTCTGGTAGGTAGATACTGACCTTTCTGAGGAACACGATGGTGACATGGTGAAGGGCCCCGCAGCAGATGCTACGGACGCACCACAGCCTTAAGGCTTTTTGTGCAACCCTATGATGAAGATAAAGATAAGCAGTATTTTTTACTAAGTTTTACAAGTAATGGAGCACCAGTGGAATGAAATTGACAGGGGAAAACCGACAACTCGGAGAAAAACCTGTCCCAGTGCCACTTTGTCCACCACAAACCCCACATGGACTGACCCGGGATCGAACCCGGGCCTCCGCAGTGAGAGGCCGGCGACTAACCGCCTGAGCCATGGCACGGCCAACATGATGCCTTAATTTTCACGGCTGATGGAGGCAGCATGTTCCTCTGAGAAGTTGTTGTCAACTTACAGGATTGTACAGTGGTATAATCCAGGCTTCATAACACGCTGTAACAATGACAACAAGTTTTAACGTTCTTATTATAAAACCAACAATTTCCACAAACAAAACATATGCAATGATACAGTACCCTTCCTTACATGTTCAGGCGGCTGACCGCCTTCTTCAGAGAGTACACCAATACTCAGAACGTGATAAAATATAGAAAGACTGTGATGTTACTGTAATAACGCATTTTATCACCACAAACGTATCCTATTTTTATCAGGTTTTGAATCTTAATGCGACTCCCTGAAGATGGCGGTCGGTCGCCGAAGAATGTAGGGGAGAGTTTTGTATCACTGCATGTGTTTTGTATGTGAAATTATTCGCGTTATAATAAGAATTGTATCTCATTGCAAGGAATGCATAATGTCAAAATATCTTTATCGTGTTTACTTCAATAATAATTATTTAAAATATTAACTTCTACGTGGCAAAAAATGAAATCGATAGCTTCTTCTGTTATTCGTCCAACTAATGTTAAACGTGAAATAAAAGGAATGTCTAATGCTTTTGTCATACTACACAGAAACATCACCTCTAATATTTGCAGCGGAACACACAGACTACCTGTTCACGGAAATTCCATACACGTGATCTCTATGGAGGATCAAGCCCGTGTCATAGCCAAGTATATACACTGGAAAGCAACAAGTTTTCATGGTCGTTTCAATTGGTCGTACGTTGGAGAAGGAAACGAGTGATGGCATTTATCACTGCAGACTTGCAAAATGGATAATGAGTCTATCATAACTAACACAAAATCACGGACAACTACACCACCTGCACTGTCGTCATCATACCCACTGACAGTGCCGATTCTGGTCGATAGCAATGTAATCAACGAACAGCTGTCTCAAACACCTGTCACGTACACACATATACCATATGATTTTGTGGTCTACAAATACCTACCAACCCAAGTTCACCTACCACTAAATGCCCAGTCAAATGATTAGAATTCCTCATTCGTATTCAGAATGACTCCACACCATCCAGAGCCGACATAGTTCAGTCAGTATAGTAACTTAAGCTATGCGCTGGACGAGCAAGGAGTCTTGGTTAGATTCCCGGAAGGCGTAAGAGATTTGTGTCTGCTCCAAAGGGTCCACACCGGCTCCTCTGGTGTTCAACTGACCCTCCTACCCAAACAGAACCTTCAGCACCTTGCCAGAGTGCACAACATTGAAGCTGACCACTAACTTCCATCTAACCTTGATTTCAGGCTTCCGCCGCGATGTTGATGAAATCTGCGGTCTTCTGGGGTATTACGCGGCGTCGTGTGGTAATTGTTTACCGACGTTTCGGGACAACGTATCGGTCCCATCCTCACGGGTCAAGAGTCCGAGTGGGAAAGTATACGTTGTCCCGAATCGTCGGTAAAAAAAATTACCACACGACGCCGCGTAATACCCCAGAAGACCGCAGATTTCGACTTCCATCTAGCGTCGACGTTAAGAATACCTCCATTTCCCAATTACGTGGTGTTTAATTACGCACAAGGAGTAGTTTACGTTTTCACATTTACCACTCCACCCCGTTGAGCTACATAATTTCTCGCGACATTAATTACTGTAGCTTGATCATTTATGCCACAATTATTCTGTTTATTTCAGATTATCATTCTACCGCAGAAACCTCGCATGGGACGTCTATGGGCCGTAACTGGTTCTTTAAATCGACTGACAGAAGTAGAACGTTAACGCTTCTGCACATCTGTCTTCTACATGTAGGAAAAAGAATACGAAGCACATCAGCAAGTTAATCGGTGAGCTGATGCCAAACAAACATTACATGTGAAGGGAATGCCTTGTGAACACGTACAGGGGCCTTGTAATTGGATGTTCACCATATCTAAAGGCTTTAGTAGCGCATTTTCAGTTACGTATGACGTATTAACGACATTTTCATGACGTAGTGTTTGCTTAAGCACAGGGACAAATTTACCTTTTAAGGTATGAATGTCTTGTAAAAGAAACCTGTAACTAGTTTCGGCAAATTTAGAGTTACAAATTGTTAGCGCGCACTTATACCATCAGATTTCAATAAAAGGTGGATAATTCTAAATAAAGGAATCTCTGTTTGTATATACAAAAAAAAAACACTAAGCCTAAGGCCACAGTGAACACTAACACGCGTTCTCATTTCTGCTCCTCACTTCGGCGTTATTCTCTTCGGAAGACGTTTGAATTTTATTCGTGCTGAGAAAAGTCCAAGGGTTTGTAACTGGGATCACTTGGCGTTTAGTATTGAGCGTTATCAGCGTCGGCTTACTGTAGCGTGAACGTCCTTTAACCCGTCTGTCAATCCCCCCTCACCAACAGCTTGTATTCACTGGGTCACAACCCCAAGATGCGAGCTTAGCAGTCACGTGGTGGACAGAGACTTGGCTGGCTTCGTGGATTCGTCAGGGACAAAAATAAATAAAAAAACACTTGCCAAGCAAGCAGTGTAGTCAGACTGCTGAATATTCAAAATACAAGGATATGTTTTACACAGCAAGCACATAATAAATTATATTTATCGTAGATTTAGTGACCATCTACAAGCAGATTTACATTGGCAACCAATTAGTGTGATTCATCGATTCCAGAACGACAATCTTAGATCAGACACGCTTTAAATATTATTTGTCGTGCGTTAGCTCCTGTTTGCCTCCTTTCGAATGTATAAAAAGTTTAAATGCAGATGTTAACAAATTACCTACATCACTAATATTCTTTTTATTCAATGTTGACATTTTATTGGTGTAATTATTCTGCCACGCACATCTAGTTCCAGTATCTACCGCTGTGGCGTGTTGGGATGACGTGCTGCGCCGCATGGTGTTCATATCTGTAATTACGTGAAAGTACTGTGCTGTGTAAGAGGGCACTTTTTTTTGAGACGGTATGTACATTATTATTATTAAAAGCTTTATTGACAGTACCAAGTTACATCAATAGAGAATACAAGAATAGTAATCTGTTGTGCCTTTTACCAACTTCCATTTCGCCTAGGAGCAGGAACTTAACCCTGGCCGCCATGTAGAAGATATTCCGGATCGTAATTGTAGTGAAAAACCGCACAGAAAAAACACTACCTTACCAAGAAGCTCTATTTAGAGCAGGTTGTGCTTCGGCCTCTTATGTTTATGTTTCTTATACATTGTAGTTAGATCTTGTAGTGTGTAGTGACCAATGGACCGAATGAGAGGATTGGGATGATGAGGGCAGGTAGAGTAGAATGAGAGGATTGGGATGATGAGGGCAGGTAGAGTAGAATCTGGACGCTAGGTATAGAGTGTAAGGTTTAATATATTCTATGCCAGCAGTAGAGTGAAGGCGGGATATGGGCGTATGTCTCGGTGAATTTGTAATTACCCTCAAACATTTGTTTTGGACGACTTGAAGGCATTGGTACGTCGACTCACTGACGGAACACCACACTGGAGCCGCATAAGTCATTGTGGAACGAATTGATGCCTTATACAGATGCAGTTTTATAGTCGGCGATAATGTTGACTCCCTGGCTAGTAGGGGGAACAGATTTATCCCTACTGCCGGCGTATAGAGCTAGTAAACATTTTTAACATCGCTCTTATGAGTCATTGCATTATGGCAGACTTTTTTTAAATAATTATTTTCATACTCGTGGCGAGTTTGGCGGTTACTCCAACGTAACAATCCACACATTATTTGGTTACATTAAATCCGGGCGTCATTCTTTTTGGAACAGAGTATGACCGAATGTCTCGGCTAATAGCTTGCCGATCAAACCTCAAGGACGCCTGTCCCTCACGGGGACTCTAAGCCATTCCGCTCAGTCAATTCAATGTCCCCTACTAAGAGATCTAAATGGCTTGAAATCTTCGAATTTGTCCGAGCCACGTTCATATTTTTCTTAACTACAGTGTTATCATGTGACCGACCTAACGAAACCAAGTCGTTTTTCACACTAACCTGGTCCAGACTCAAACAGCCCATGCAGAAAGTCTGCTGCGACAAAACATAGACATAATACTCTGTACTCTGAAGAAGGAAGCAGTATTCTCCCCCACAACGTTCGTACCATCTACCAGACTACACGGTACCACCGCGACCGATTTCTAAAACGTCGCGCCAGTACTCTGTTGGAGGACTCTACTGCAATTTGTGTTAACTTAGTTCCGGAAGCTTTGTCCATTCAGCCTTTGTAATGCCAGAAGACACGTGAAAAAATCAGGCCAAAGGCATTAACCTGATAACATGCGAACTGAATGGCGGGGCACACCTTATTGGGTGCCCCGACACTGAACTTCCGCTATCGCTCTGAATTAAGGTCTTTCATTTCAAAAATAATATTAATCCAAGGCCGTTTGCATGATTTACGTAAATCACAGCAGGATCGAAGTTCAACCCCATTTGTGACCGCCAGATTACAGTAAGCAACTCGACCGTAATACATGTGTGATTCCCATTTCAATAAAACACGAAAGAAAGTAAAAAAAAAGGAAGAACATTTTTGGTTTACCCCAAAAGTAATATTGCAGTACTGAAAAGTATGGCGAGTACAAATATGTACTACCCTAAAAGATAAAGCTATCCCATTACAGGCATGGACAGGCCAATAGTGCTCCAGGAGGTTGAGGCTCCCAGAATTCCTAGACATTCGGCACATTAAGGTGGTAAGGTTGTCAGCCCTACGCACCGGCCGCCTTTACCAGCCAGGAAATATTCCTGGTACTCATTTCTGTTAGAGGCTGAGTCGAACCCAGGGCCATATTGTGGCCGCAAGGATTATGTCAATGAAAAATCGGAAATCGAACCCGCGGCCGTCCGGCTTGTAGCGCAGTGCCCCAACCAACTGCACCACCGCGTGCCCCGCAGGTACTACCCTACTTGGTTTTAATTATATTTTGAACAGATATAATACCGTGTGCGACATGTTTCTTTTGTATGTCAGACATTAATATTTCACGTCAAAAAAAATGGTCTCAGGCTGTTAACAGTGTCAATTCGGAGCAGAAATCAAATGTTTTAGAGACCTTCTGTGTACCCATCATCACGGAATCATGAGGTCTGCAAAATATATTTTATATCTTAAATAAATAAACATTTAGGCCAATAAGGTAGCCACAAAGAACGATTTCCATTCATATTAATACTGTTTATGGTAATGGGAGCAGATCCCAGTGGCCGTGCGGTCTAAGGCGTGGGTCTTCGGCCGCTCGCTTACTGGGATCGTGGGTTCGAATCCCACCGGGGGCATGGATGTTTGTGTTGTGTTGTATAAGGACAGTAATATGAAGGACAAAAATAGGATTACACAGTACAAAAAATGGATCAAAGGGAATACCCCAGGAATAACAAAAAAAAAAAAAAAAAAAAAAAAATCCCACCGGGGGCATGGATGTTTGTGTGTGTTTGTTGTAAGGACGGTAGCATGGAACGTAAAGTGACATGAAGGACGAAAGGATTTAAACAGTACAAAAATGGATCAAAGGGGAAAAACCCCGGACAGGCAAAAAGAAAAAAATCCAGCCGGGGGCATGGATGTTTGTGTTGTGAGTGTTGTGTGTTGTAAGGTAGTAGTCCTGAGTCGGGCTGATCACTCGTCCAGAAGAGTCCTACCGAGTGTGGTGTGTCTGACTGTGATAGTGAAGCCTCGATAATGAGGAGGCCCTGGTCCACTAGGGGCTGTTGCGCCATGCGGGGAAAAACGGTAACGGAAAAAACATACTTTTCATAGACATTCTGAGACAAGAGTTTTATGGATCTAGGTGTATAAAATGGAATAGGATACGAGCTGTGTTAAACTGGTTCAGTACAGGGCGAACCATCGTAATGGCAGTGCTAAAATTTCGTGTTTCATAAAAAAATAAATACTTTCAAGATTCGAGTTTTCTGGAATGTTACGCCGTGCCACTGGTGGCACGGGTAACACCCCAGAAGACCTAAATCTCCAGCAACACCGCAGTGGGAACCTCAAATCTCGCAAGACGAAACTCATACCAATAAGCCTATCACCTGCTCAAGGAAAATTCTGGGTTAATAATTTATATTTTGGTTTCCTTTTTGTGATTCAACCAATACTCCACACTCATCTGTCATCGCCCCCTCTGTAAGGCGATAGCCCTGAACAGGCAACTCATTGTCACATCCTCGGTGTAAGATGTGGGCTTCCTCCCTGAGCTAGCACTTCACTCGTCACAGAGTAAATAAACTAAGTTACATATTCTGCCTACAGATGTCGGCACGATACACACGGCATAATGAATAAAATATTCTCACAAGGGTGATTTATACAAAATCACTAACATGACCTAACATATTACATTTATGTGCGCCAGGTGCGCACCCAGAATTTTTCGCTGGGGGGGGGGGGGGGGGGGGGGAAGGGGGGTCTGACCCTGAGGCTATATGTACTTTATATTCGATTTTAAAAAATTATGTTATAAAATTATGTTGTAAGTACAACGTAATACTGTTTGCAATTGCATTTATATACATACAAATATAATTACTTGTTCTATGACTTAATCACAGTACCCTATCTTCCAGTTTTTTTTAATTTCATTAATTTATTTTTCAAGATTCTAATGTACTAGATATCAGCCGATTTCAGTGGCTGATATCGGCTGAAGGATAAATCACGTAAGACGTTTTATATCATAATATCTACAATTTTTTAAATTTGCGTTTGGGGGGTTTTGGGGGGTTCTCCCTTGGGTGCGCCCCTGACGTGCGCCACCACATCGTTGTCCCGCCTCTTTGCCACTGTGCCCTGTAGTTCGCGTGTTTTACAACGCACTCCGAGACACGCGCAGGCAAAGCTAAAAGAACTGCCCCTGTACCGTGATTACGCCCTGCGCCAAGAAGACTATGGCGTGGACTACGGATTTTCAACCTCGACAACAGATGGAGTATAGTGGTCAGCTTCACGCCCCTTGTCTCTTTATCCCTTGTTAAAGAGGCACCGGTAACCATTACATAACAGGCTGTGTGGGTCCCAGAGACTGCCTAGACACAGCAGAGATGACATAAATCTCCCGTCCCTGCCGGGAATCGAACCGCGATTTCTCGGTCATCCAACCTAGTCACTTTACCCACAGAATTATCTCGGTTCCAGTGTCACCCCTAGGATGCCTGTTATTCTTATTCATCTTAACAAACAGAACTGCACTGTGTTCGAAACACATTCAAAGTGATGGTTATATCAGTTGCGATGACTAGAATCCACTTTCGAAAGCCGATAAATGACAGGATTAACACATAAACTGCCAGAGGCTCTGTTGTGAGGTTACATTCGTCCAGTCGTTCGTCAATTCTCCACATGGCGCTGTCGGCATGCCGGTGAAACTTGACGCAGCATTCCAACATGATTTTGTTGCCCGACCGGCCGCCTATCTGCCCCGGGCCAATCGGTCTACTTGTCAAAAGCAGTCAGTTACATTTACATTGCTATGTTCATATGGGAAGCACCCATAACATTCTGAATCCAATTTCGAACCACTTGTCCAACAACGCCCCCGTTTCAAGTATGCACATTGAGCGTCGAATGGTGGCGTTACTATTAAGATTACCGGATGTTACGCCACTGATATCTGATAGCCGTCAACAGAGGCACAGGACTCCACCGACACGTTGGTGTTATCTTTCGTCCACGTCACACGCCGTAACACTTCACAAGGGAGCATCTTCATACAGCAACCCTCTCTCGGGCTGCAAGTCGCGTCAGGTGGTACCTCTGCATCAGTTCCCTGATGACGAGGGCGGAGATCATTCTCGAAACCAAATGGCGTAGGTAAGGCCCCCTGAGGCGCGGCGCGGAGGGGGCGTGGGTCAGGGGGCCCCCCAAATGTATTTCTTTTTTCCTATGGCTCGACAGCCCTATATGGGCCTAGGCCTCCTCGTTTCGTCGAGGTTTCATGATCACACATATTTTAGACACACCACAGTCGGTAGGACTCCTCTGGACGAGGACCAGCTCGTCGCAGAGACCTCTACCTGACAACACACGACACTCACAAGAGACAGACATCCATGCCCCCGGTGGGATTCGAACCCACGATCCTAGTAAGCGAGCGGCCGAAGACCCACGCCTTAGACCGCACAGCCACTGGGATCGGCCCCCCAAATGTATGAAATACTAAAATATGTTGTTGGCTCTTTCGGATTGAATTCCATTCTTCTGACACAAGGCAGTTCTGTGTGAGATTTGGGAGTAACTTCGCTAATAAGCATAACGAAGCCACCGATTATCGAGTCGCGGGGTGGAGGGACGGTTACTTACGTCACTGTTCGAAATGTTGGTTGCTCGTCGTTCAACCACCAGACGTGACTTGTAGCCCGAGAGAATTTTATTATGAGAGTTTCAGAATACGGTATCTTCGCAGTCATGGGAGTCTCAAATATGATGCAGTATGGGCAAGAAGTAGGAAACTGAAAGAACGGGAAAGATAGCGCATTATACATACGGTAGGACTTTCTGGGGTCTAATGACCTCATTACTGAGTGTCGTCGGTCGTCGGCACTCCTGCTTCGTATTAGGGAAATTTCACTTTTAATTCTAGGCCTAGAGACCAGCGACGCCGAGTGTAGTTTTCTGTGGGTCTCTTCAGTCTCTTCGGATGAATTCTATGGCAACAGCTTAAAACAAGCCACAACAGCTTTCCTCAAGTTTCTTTTAGATTCATCACTCAAAGCAATTCTTCTATACAACGCCGTAAGGTCAAGGAAAAGTAGTCGAACACAAGAGAATTCAGTCGCCCGTGTAATTTAGTGAATTTTGGGAACACTGTTCAGCTGTAAAATTGAGAAAATATTGTTATAAATTAAGTTTTTAACGTGTGGGATAAATTATGTAAGAACTATTATGTCAGGGAATTCTATACTTGTCATACGATAGAATTGTTTGTTGATATGTGAAGACCAGAATACTGTTATGAAGTAACCTGGAATGTAAGGTATTTGTTGCTGGCCAGATGCTTAGAAATTTGTAACGTCTAGACTGAGGTCGTACTCTATCACATGATCATCAGCAAAGGACAGTTACTATTTCATTTAGAAACAACAGAGTGATGTGAATGACGTGGGGTGGCAAAACACAACACGTCAGTTATAAAAAGTTAAGAATTTGGACAGTTGTGCACGTATTTTGAGAGAATCATCGAGAACGTTACTATCTTGAGGTGACGCACTGTTACGTCACAGTCATGAAGCCCGACGTCATCCTGATGGTCTACGCCTTTGTGTTGCATCTGCAAGGTAGGACGGTTTATTTCTGAATTTACCAAGGTCTATGGTGGTTCTGGACAGTGATGTGGATAGAAACTACGGAATTGTCAGATAAAGTAGTGTAGGTAACCTCGCTCCTCATTCTAATACTGTAACATTTTTAGTAATATATTTATATTTGGGAATTAAGTTTATTTACGGTTACTCTCTTTCTCTGCCTGAACCCTATGCCTTCGAGCCTATAAAAGGCTAGTTTGTAGGGTCCGATCTCTTGCAGTCCCTGCATTGTTCATTTATATGTACGAGACATGATGGCACGCTACCGGATCAGGTCCCCGGACTCCGAGTTCGAGAGCCTGATTCTTACCCTATAGTAGAGCAGTCTGATGTTCCAGAACTATCGTAGAGTGCTGGAAGATTACACCCACTGCATCACAACAGATCGTAATGAAACACCGACAGAAAGTCCATTCAAAATTCACAAGTTGTGACCACCACTTTAACAGACGTTCCGTGTGAGCGACATCCTCACTCTCGTTAATAATCCGTCTCTGTCACTATTGCAACAGATGGATTTCCTCAGTCTCACTTTCCTTCATCTGCAGCCCGTAACTGGTGTACCCTACGTAGCTGAGAAATAAGCTGCATTAAGCAGGCGCCTTATTCAGAACCTATCAGTCCTTCTGCTAATCAAGGAAGTCTCCTCTAAAGGAGTCAGAAAGTTCAGAAAAGGTCGCTTGAGACAACCCCTTTGTGATATTTAGTAAATACCGTTTTTAACACTGAGACGTTAGCCCCTTCTCCGCCGAACGACCCAGCTAGAGGATCACCCATTATCGGCTGCCCACGACTGCTTGTACCATATATTTAATGCTACTTTCATACTTGGAAGTTGCAATTTAGAAAGGCTTATAAAATAGAAGACAGTTTACAGTTTTATAGGCTGTGAGGCAGTGCCTTTCGGTCAATGAGTACCAGCGTATCGAAGGAACCCTCTGCTGCACCCTGAAGATGGAGGCAGCAGGCTTCTAAGAAACATCAGTATCTATCGACGAAGCTACACAGTGCTGCATATCAGAAGACCGTAATTTTAATACACCTGAAATCTCACAAAGATTGACTGCTTAAGAATCTTGTATCAGCTGTGGTGCTAGCTCTGCGCCGTATGTGGTGAGAGGGATACGTGAAATATGAATGACCGGGGAGCAGCCAGTTGTGGCTCGTTAAGGAATTACGCTGATGATCACATGGAGTCAACGGGCTACAAAAACGTGTGTGATTTGAGGTTCTGACGGCGGTGGCTACAGAGCGAAGTATGAGGCAGAAGGTTCCCCAGAAATGTTGGTACTTACGTGCAGAAACTGCAACGCAGTACACGCACAAAACAGTAGCATATCAAAGCCTGTCAGAAGGGCAGATACCCAGCCAATGCTAGAGACTGGCCTTCCGAATACATGCTTGTTTAACGATGCTCGCAGTAGCTCAGGCAATAGAGCGTAGAATAATTGGATACTTGAGAAGATGAATTTTGACAGGATGTAGAAGAAATAATTCGAGGTATAACTTACGATACCATTGTAAAATTTGCCTGGAGATACTGAGAAAAACCACGAAAACCAGTAGGATAATCGACGTCCCGTATGAGCAGTGCTAATTTAAGTGAGGGATCAGCTGCACGTTCCACCCATCTTTAGCCTTTATCCACTGGGTGAGATGTATTCCCATGTTTAATATTTCAAAGTAGTGACAGATTGCGCTAAAAGGCACTTAATTTTCAATTTCATTTGCCCCATAATTTACGTAAGGATGTTACAGTCTATTTGGTGATTAAAATGTATGTGTAATGTTGCCGCAGCCGATCCCAGTGGCCTTGCGGTCTAAGGCGTGGGTCTGCGACCGCTCGCTTACTAGGATCGTGGGTTCGAATCCCACGGGGGCATGGATGTTTGTGTTGTGTTTGTTATAAGGACGGTAGCATGGAACGTAAAAGTGACATGAAGGACGAAAGGATGTAAACAGTACAAAAATGGATCAAAGGGAAAAACCCCGGACAGGCAAAAAAAAAAAAAAAAATAAACCCGCCTAGGGCATGGATGTCTGTCTTTTGAGTGTTGTGTGTTGTCAGGTAGAGGTCTCTGCGACGAGATGGTCCCTCGTCCAGTGGAGTCCTACCGACTGTGGTGTGTCTAAAAAGTGTGATCGTGAAGCCTCGAAAAATGAGGCGGCCTAGGCCCCCAAGGGGCTGTCGAGCCATTGGAAAAAAAGAAAAAAAAATGTTGCCGGCAAATACAGTGTAATTATAACTAAACACTCTTTGGCCTGAAAGAATTGTAGCATACTACAGTTTACGTTTTCTGCAAACAAAGTTCTCTGAATGTTGCAGGGAAGCCTTTGTTTCGTGTCTTATTTAAAAACGCTTTCTCGCCTACACAAATGAGACGACAATCTGGAATGTTGAGATAGGAAGTGCAAGGACAAGCAAATGCGGGGTACCGGGTTCGAAAACCAGCTGTGACACAAGCTAACAAACGAGTAGTAAACAACTTCCTTGGAGCAGAGTTCTTCTTGAGAAGCTAACAGTTCCTCAGCCAGTCAATAAATTCTCCGCGTTTTATGGAATCAGAAGGTTCATTGCCGTGTTCACAACAGCGCGACACTTGTCCCTATCCTGAGCCACACAAATTCAGTACAAGCCCTCCCATCTCATTTTAATATGACGGTCCCACGTGCGCCCAAGTCTTCAAAGTTGTGCCTTTCCTTCAGTGATCCCCGTCAAAACCCTGCACGCATTTTTCTTCTCCCCCCTACAAACAACGTGCCCTCTTATCACATCTGTCTTGATTTGATCAGTCTAAAAATATTTGGTGCGGATTACAGATCATGAACCTCCTCATTCTCCAGCCTCCAGTTACTTCCTCCTTTCTAGGTCCAAATGTCTGCCTAAGCGTCTTATTTTTGAACACCCTAGGCTGTGTTCTTTACTTAAAGCGAGAGACTAAGTTTCACACCCATACAAAACAAAAGGTAAAATTAAATTTCTGTGTGTTCTTAAGGCTATAGGCTACGTGGATGAAGTCTTTCGTGAGTTTACTTGGCCCTTCATGCCCACAGTGGAATATTGCTTTTAAACAGTCTAAGACCACCCCCTTTCTAAAACGCGCCTACTGACATTTCACTTCATTTGTCAGTTCATTTCGATTGAACCTGCAGCTTTACATAATGTCAGAACAGATCAACCCATCACTGCAAGATTGTATCTGTGGTTGCAATGAATGCATATCACAGACGCTGAGACATTCCAAGACTGAAGAACTAGCTGAATGCAGTAGAAAGACAAACAGCTGGCCAAGAAAATCGCCTTTTTTCTTTGGAATCTGAAGACACACTGCCGAGTTCACAAGGTCCTGCCACCCGATCGCGTCCTGAGCAACATCGAAACGTCGTCCTGTTTCAAGACCTACCTCAATAATCGTCTTTCCTTTTACGTATAGGTCTTCGTACTAATTTGTCCTTTCAAGCATGGCGAAAAAAAGTGTACGGATTTCACATCACACCCATGGCTGCCACACGGCCGAAAGAACAGATACGTAATATGCGTGTGCTGCGTTCCAGACATGAGATTATCATGGAGGTGACTAAGAATACTGCTGTCTTCTCGGCCGTGACACCGCGAAGTCTGGTAGACAGGTACCGACGTTGCGATGAAACGTTCTGCCCTCGTTCGCAGTAGAATCAACAGGTTGCTGCGCACTGTCTAAACGTACGTATGTACGCACCGTCACGTCATAGAAGACAGCAATATACATACGTACGACTGTGGTACCCCAAATGAAGACAAAACTTTCCGAAACTGTTGAAAGAAAAATCGGTTAGGGAAGGAAAATCCTGAGAACATGCGTCGTCCGTTAAAGATCCAGTAGGTAAATGTTCTGAGATTAATACGATGCTCGCAACGGCCGAGTGGAATGAGATATCTGTGAGCGTTCTAGGAATGGCAGCGGCTGGGGATACAAACAGTGATTGACGCAGCTTTTCGTTGGAAATATCTACGTCAGTGCAGCCAAGGAACTGAAAGGACAGAAATATCCGTGTCAGCGTAGCCAAAGCACTAAAATGGACAAATATCCGTGTCAATGTAGCCACAGCTCTAAACGGGAGAGATATATCGGTGTCAGTGTAGTCACAGAATTAAACGGGGTATATCTATCGGCGTCAGTGTGGCCCAAGCACTATAATGGTCAAAATCAGCCGTGTAAGTGTAGCCAAAGTACTACAAGGGACAGAAATATCCGTGTAAGTGTAGCCAGAACACCGAAAGAGACAGATATATTCGTGTGTCACTGAAAGGGACAAAAAATCATACGTACAGGTATGATGTTATGGAGATCAAAACTGCTTTGAAACAACTCCATTGAGCAGAGTTCTTTTTGAAAACTGATTTTTTTCAACCAATGAATAAATTTCCTGCCTTACGTAGAACCCGGAGATGCATAACCGCATTCATAAGAGCAGCCACTGATCCTACCTTTGTTATACGAAATGGGTGGCATGGAGCATGTCAGTGGTCGAAATACGTGTACCGTTAAAAGGGTGAAAGGAATACAAAATGAAGGAAACCAAATATGGTGGCAGGATATTTCGAAATGCAATTCACAAAAATATTTAGTGCGATGAGTACAGTTTGCGCGATTATGTTAACATCATGGGTCATTGCCGGGTTATTGCAAGCCAGCTTTCATATCAGGAATGCCAGCAGCGAGGTGCAGTGCACCACTTTGGGATTCGGACATAATTTAATTTTGTATCTAATAATTTATTAAATCAAACAATAACAACTACAAAACATCATTTTAATTAAACGACAACCATGTTTCTATCTTGCCCGGCACTGATAATTAAAGAATGTGGTAACTTTTCACATAGGTAATGTGCACCAGCTTTTAAACCTCCTGCCGGCGATGATGTTCTTTATATGGCTGAACGTATTTCAGAAGAACATCTAGTGAGTTCTTCACAGATTCTTCTTTTCGTAGCAAAATAATTTAAGTGCATTGTAATAGTTCGCTTTCCCCCCCCCCCCCCCTTTCCAAATTTGAATCGTGGTTGAGGAGTATATTGTTGAAAGAACTTTGTCACGTAGCTCCTCGAACTGTAAGACTGTACTGTTTTGGTTTCATCTTATGTTTATTATGTCACCGCTCAGGTCAATAACCAGTGGCCTCTGCAACATAAAACAAGCGCACGCGCTTAATTGGGTCACAGTCGACGCAACATGTCAGCTTATCCATAGGTTAACTTCCAGGAACTTATGTGAAGACCTGAATGGACACCATATTCAGTCCTTCAGGATAATATGTTTTACGATTTTTATATTTAATTCCCTAATTAAGTACTTTATTTATATCTTCTATCCGTATTAATTATCGTTGTTTCGTAAGTTAGTACTCATGCGCAGCAATGACGTCAATAGCACATGCCACGGATCAGTTCGAAGTTAATGGCTGATGCAATCCAGTGGAAATTCAGCCGCCATTTTGTGTATTAAAATATTTCCTACACAACTAACGTGATACAAGTCAATTGTAAATAAAAATAAATATGTACTATAATTGAATAAAATAATAATAATACTGTATATGACTCTTAATATTGTATTAATAAACTCTTTATATATTGGGAACTATTTGTTATATGACGACTTCGCGTAGGAAGAAAACCTGGAAGCGTGGTGTAATGTCCATAGCCATATGTATCAATGCCTCATTCTATCTCCATGACACAAAGAAGGAAGTCGTATAGTATATCAGCTTGGCTAAAATCGAGGTGAAAAATGGGGTTCTAGTTGCTTGAACCAGCCGCACACGGAAGTGTGCCAACACAGCAATGTATATCATGGAGTAAGTACATAAATGTTTATTTATTTTGGGCGAAATGTGATTGAGTATTGAATGTTCCTCGTCATCGTGTAGGTGTGTTCCTTATGTATGTAAGGAAAGAGTGTGCGATGTAGAAGCTGAGTACATGTGTGTTATAGTGCCCACTATACAATTTTGAGGATGTTTGAAGGGAAGTGAATGTCCATATGCCTTTGTCTTGTAAAGTGCGCAAGCGAGAGGGGCGACCCAACGCCATTTTCTGTTGTGCCGGTCTCGTTTCTGGTTTTCACAGAGGAAGACGATCGTCAGAAGCGTGTGAGGAGATCTAGGTTAGGTTGCCACAGGGAACAACGCGTGAGTTCGGTTTGTTGGACAGGGAAGTTACAACATTCCCTGTAAAGAATGTGGAGGTAGTGAGGGGGGGGGGGGATAGGAATAAGATCACCTCCGACCCCTAGTTTCACAGTTCGCAGGCTGATGAAAAGTGTAATGAAAAATTTTACGACAATAATTTTTCATTCGCAGCATGACATCGCCACAACATGTAAAAACATTTTTAAGATGCGGTAGAATTCATCGTGTAGGAGCGGTGACGTCACAGGCGACAGTACGCATGAGTGGTATTCTGTCTATAATAGCGCGAGGTTTCGTAGCGTCTGTTCTCGTGCTTCTAAGCTACGCGTAATCAAAGTACAGTAGGTTGTTTTTGCACAGTATTCTTGATGTTTAAAGCACAAAATTCGGTTGATGTGGAGGCCGGGCTGTGTCAGTGAGGAACACTTACCGTACTGTGTTTAAAGGAGCATCACGCGAAATGACCAATTCTTGCAGGAAATACGCAGACATCGTACAAGAAGAGGCGTGATTTGTTTTTTCAAAGACTGCAAGTTTGTGCAGTTTTGAGGTTCTTGTAGGGATGTGATGCCATGTCAGTGGTAATTGTTGCCAACATTTCCAAGACCACTACATTGCCTCGAAACATTGGGAATCAGTTACCCAGTGATGGGCATCATCTCCAGAAAAACGGATGCCTCATGGGCACTGCTGCGAAAACCTAAAAACGCACATACAGTTTTGTCAGTAGAATGTACGCAAAAGTAAACGGTGCACAAAGACCAAGGCCCTATTCAAGAAAAGACAGTGTGGACAGTGTATATGAAGTCATGGGGTTGACATGGTAATTAAATCCCTAAAACTGACATGTTTCAGCTGATGGAAACCAAAATACAGAAGAGACAGGTGGAAGGTGACAAGTGGAATTTCATTGACACTGCATATTTTCGGGGACATGTCTATATATAACTGTGTGAAAGGAGGCACACATCATCTGCGTAATCCAGATCGTCTGACCTTACATGCAAATCCCATCTGATACCTCTCTTTTCATTTTGAATCACTGTCATATTATCCATCACTATGAGAAATAGTGTCAGAGACAAAAAAAACAACCTTGTCACATTCCACTGTGTACTTTAAAGGCTTCCGTTAAGTTTCCTTACTGGATAACCTGATATTCGTATTCTCTATACATCTCTTGAATCAAGTTCAATATCTTTTTTGTGTATTTCACTGGTATTAGGTGCCACAAAATAAAATTTAGTCACATAGGTGACCTGGTGCTGGAATCTGCGCACCCCTGGGCTAGGACCAATTGACCACTGAAGATGAATGCACTATGTTGTGATCTGAGTGCCCAGTGTTGCAGTATCATATCCAACAAAAAGAGAATACGTAGCTGCATTTGTGCAGAAACCTCAAGACTCGCATATATGTCAGGAGTAATTGCTGTGATTACTTTGTTTCAGGGCCAAAATGGCGCTTAAAACTATTCCTTTCGTCGCATTGTCGACAGAAGACAAATCATATTTATCCAACAATCGTGACACCATCTTTGAGGTAGAGGCGGCAGCATTTAGTTTTTCATCTAAGCAATACAGTAACGTGAACAACAGCTATGGCCAACGTGCAGAGCTGCTGGCAGTGGAAGGTGGAGCCTGTTTCCCCAACAGGCTTTCCCAACCTCGATTCTGAGGTGGTACAAACATGGGGGCTGTTTGAAGATGACGAGGTGCAACAACTAAAACAACCACAAACCATCACAACACACGAACATGAGAAACCAGATGAACCATCAAGAGCTGAGATAGCTTCAAAACTGCTCCAAGATTTAGATGAATGGATTAAAGAAGGTATGTGTATGTTTTTGTTTCTATAAATGTGAAACATGCTGATTAGAATGTTACTGAAGACATTTATCTTCAGGTGTATAGGGTACAGTTGGATCCCACACCTACAGTGAGGGACCTAACAGAATAACTTTCCAGGTAGAGTGATTGTAATAAACGGACAAAGAAAATCCAATATAACTTTCTTCTTCATCGTGTTGTTACACGATCATTCAGCGACTGTGATTGTGATAAGCTCGTACATGTAAATTGCTTCAGGTGCTTAAGAAATGTGGTTTTGTACTTGCTTAATATTTAAATGACTGGATTGATATTTAAATTTGTACACACAAGTTACAAAAAATGTATTATTTGAATAGAAAAAGATAAATTTATTATATAAATGGCATTTTGTGGAATGTAAGAGATTATGCGGCATATCTTTAAAATGCAGTGAATTCCTTGTTGCTAAATATATAAAATGAATTTCTAGGGGTGTTTTTTCATGTGCATTCGCATATGCGAATATAGATTGTTTAAAGGTCAAGGTTTGTCACTTTGCTGCTGTCAGGTTCATTGTTCATAACGTTGTGAACATTAGTCACCATTTCTGTCAACCACAGCCTTGCATTCTGGTCACATTGAAGTAAAATGACTGGAAATGACAGGCTTAATTATAAGTAGATCACTTACTGAAAATGACTTGTTTTGAGTCACAACAATTTAGAAAATTCAACCCCCCCCCCCCAGACAGAATTTTTATTTTTGATTATTAAACCAAATAGTTATTAAACCACAATAGTCGCTGGTAAACAAGCAAGGATTGTTTACAGCTATTCATAGTACTTACAAACAGATTATGTGTCTTGCTGTCTTTTGTCTGTGTGTGTGTAAATCCATCTTCTTGCCAACAAATTCTCCATCGTAAAATTTTAAGTGAAACAGTCTTAAGTAGTTTAAAAGTAGGCAAGAACCTCATTGAAGCTTCTTTACATTGTAAGTATGATGGTTTGAAAAAGGTGAAACAGATATGGGTAGAAGAAGTTTTCGGGTTTTCATGGTGGTGGTGGTTGTTCAAGTGTTGGTGATTATGATGTTTAACATGGATAGATTTGCTCTCTTGATGCAGTGGATTTCTTTGCAAGTAACAATTTTGTTAACCCTATCACTTCAGCATCTACCTTAACCAGGTAAGTCACTCTAAAGATGGAGGCAGTGTGGTCTTGGCAAGATGTTGGAACAAAGCATACTACATAGTTTAAAAGTTCAAAAGATGCCCTTCAAAAGTGGGTAGTGTCTTGAGCAAGCTCTTTATTATTGTGAAAGGCCATACACAGACATGGCTGTATGATACTGAATTCTAAGAAAAAAGTGGTATTAGGGCAGGTTCTGCATTCGCAACAGTTTTGTGCATGTATTGCTGCATGTTGCACAGGAAACAAAATGGGAATGGCGGTGCTGAAAAATACTACATTGAAACAAAATTAAGCTGGTCATAATAGTCAATTTCGGGTGTTTGACGGTACAACCAGTCTTGTAGTTTGAGCAGCTGCCATAGGTGAGTCTAGAAATGTACAGTCCTTATAGTTTGACTTGGAACATGTGAAGTGTAGGTCATATGCAAAAGTCATTTGTCATCCTCTGTTGAATTGCTTACAGAAGTCTGGGTTGTACACGGAGTATACATAAAAGAAAGGCAGCCGGGTAATGTGGTTGGTATATCACTGCTGGCTGGACGGTCTGGTGTTTGAACGCTGGTGGGGGGGTGAGATTTTCTGTATCTTCTTGAGACTGGTCCCAAGGCCCACCCACCCTCGTGTACAATGGGTACTGGGTCTCTTGCCCAGTGTAAAGCAGTTGGGGCATATTATTGACCGCCTTCCCCTTCTAGTGCCAAGGTTGTGTGTGGGTAGAGTTGCAAAACTATTTGTTCGCAGTTTTCCTACTGTGTGAGTATACTGAGCTAACCATACCGACCTCACAACACACGTCAAACCAGCTACAGTTAAAGTACCTCCCACGATAACCAACACACAGCAGTCTGCTAAACCAACATAACATTGATGATAGGCAAAGACACGAAATCAAGTATCAACTTCTCTCTTGGATAATCTTCACACCACATATGCTTTCATTGCAAAACTACATCTAGGTGGTCAGCTGTTACTCAGAAAATGTTACAGTGAGATAAATTATAATACATAGGATATAAATAGAAATATATACCACCAAGTCAGTACCTAAACTAATCAGATTTTGGAAATAAATTGTAACATCTGGATTTGCTATGTTCTTACTACACAGTTTCATTTGGTTGTAGTCTTTATACTCCATAATTTAAAAACAACCATACAATATTTTATAAGACTAAATTATGACTCCACCTGGTGTATTTTAATGACTACATCTCTAGAATACATGAAACGTATGTATGTTTATACTTGTAAAAGTAAGATCTCAGGTGCTGTCCTCTCTCTCTCTCTCTCTCTCTCTCTCCTCTCCTCCTCTCTCTCTCTCCTCTCTCCTCTCGTCTGCGCGCGCACGCACACACACCAACATGCACAATAGATGCATTTTGTAAGTTGACCTGAGGTTGGCTTAACCAATATTAAGCTAACCATGTTGCCATTCTTGTAACCCTGCAAACTCATACCATATACAAGGAATAAAGTTGTGTCACCTGAAATATAAATATATCTTACTGGTTTTCAACACAGCGGGATGCATTCCACAAAAGCATCTAGTCTATGCTCAAAAAACTCTTGAGAAAGTAAATATGTGGGAGATCATTGACATGCTGTAGGGTCTGTTTCTGCATAAGCCTGTCCAGTTGGGTGAGCGGTATAAAATATGTCAGTGTCCATGTTGTTTAGAAGAGTGTACATAGTGGTGTTCATGACCAACGTAATGCAACAAGTTGTACATAGCTTCAGAGCTTCTAAACTATTCTAAATATATTTGTGAAACATATTTTTATGTATATTAGTAAATTAGAAATCTCAATTGTATACAGATTGTTTCATTGCATAGGCTTTGGCATTTCTATCAGTGATGCAGGCTAAATAATGTCAGCCATGTGGATGGTTGCACAGAAGGGAATACATTCTTTGTTCAGCTACAGACAAGTGACATGAAATTGGTTCCCTTGCCAACCAAAATTACATCATACACCAAGCATGTGCTAAGGAAATTGTATGTAATATAAATTGTTAAAATGGTAGTGAACAGTTGGGTCTCCTTTTTGAACATTATCAGAAAACGAGCTCCAGCTTATACCGTAGAGAACTCTATGAATGAACTGTACAATGTGTTAGTTTCCAGACGAGCTCACCCAACCTCCTGTTTGCTATTTTGCAAATGTCATCTTACATCACTTCAGGATTATAAATGAAGTAGTGCTACTGTTATTTGCATTTATAAGTTTACATATTTGCCATATTGTTAGTACTGATCATATGAACTCGTGAAGTGAGGTGGCATCCTTTTGGGAGATACGAAGTTTCATGAGTCACTCATCGGTTCACAAGTTGAAGTGGGGAAACAGAGTGACACATGCAGTGCATGTGTGCATGCGCGTGTACGTATGCACGCAATTGGTAATCTCACACATCTTGTTCTTGCATATTTGCAACAAAAATCAAACTTGGGTTCAAGGATACGACAGCTAGCAGCAGGGATCAAGGATAAGGCCTGATATTGCAATGTAAAATCAGTGCAACATGGATGACAATAATATTTGAACCATTTCAAAGTCTATTTATATGCCGTCAAGTTCATTTGAATGCTAAAAACAATTCTGAATTAAGAAAGCTGGTGGTGCAGCATTGATTGTTTAAACAGACCTTAGTTTAAGTGCTTTTTTTTTGGAAATTCTGTACTGCTTATGATTGCACCAACGGCTTCTTTCACACTTGGCAGGTAGAAAGAGGCTGTAAGTTTGTATAATTGGGGGCATTATGAAATTTAAATTTTCACAGCTGCATGGTTTAGTATTCATTGTTGCATTCTCAAGTTACTGGATGTACAGAATGTTTTGTAATGAGTTGGCTAGACCTAACAAGGGAGCCCTCTAAATCATAGGTCATTTGACACCTTTATCATGTTAGTTCTGTTGCAATACATACAGAATTAGTTTTCAATAAACTGTAAGCTTTCAACAATTACAACTAAATAAAATGTACAGAATGACCACTTTGTGACCACATGCATGCAGCCAGGTGTCTCCCCATTGAATGTTTGTTTAATTTCTTAGGCCAACAGCGGCCTAACTCATGCCCTCTACTAGTGCTGCTTTCTGCATCCCCAAGAGGAAGATTTGGGTGACTTGAGTTGGCCATCCTGTCCATCCTCCTCGATACTTTTGTTCAAGAATGCTGTAACTTCTGTGAGGTGACCAGTCACATATTCATATTTCCCCCCCCCCCCCTTTTTTTATATTAAAAAAAAGATGTACATCCTCATCATAAAGCAGGTTGTTTTGGAGAAGATTTCTGTAATAAGAAGCTATTGACTATCCTTCAGTAAATTGTGAGCCTTGTAGTTTCCTAATGCTGCATGCCACACATCGCCAAAAACCCATGTTCAAGAGTACGTTGTACTGCTTCATGTAAATTTTGTTGCACCCAAGTGAAAGTTCTTTGTGTTGTTAGTACAGTCACAGTTAAAGTTTCGTCTGTGAATAGAATGCAGTTGTTCTCAAAATTGTGCATGGCTGGATAAATCTACTGGTGGTGGTCTCTCTGGACGGGCTGTGGATAAAAACCGTAACTGCAGAATTGAAATTTGGTATACACTTGTACATGGGCTGACCACCACACTGCATTCGGTATGCCCCCTTCAAGCCATGGCTGTCCACGTTCTGTGCCCACTAGTGGGAGGGAACCAGTTTCCCTCAGAAACCCCAAGATGAGATCATATGAAATGAGATGAGATTTTGTCTTTTTTTTTCTCCCCAGACTGCCACATCACTCTGCATGCATTGTAAAACTGAGGTTACTAAGTTTTTCAACTGTGTGGAATCATTTTTGTTGCTTATGGTTTAGTCTGCATAATTTCTAAGATCATTTGTCCATTGGCATGTTGATTTGAACAGATGTAGCAAGGAGGGTCACAACCAGTAATCCAAATATAAGGCATGCACTGTTAATTTTCAACCAGAAAGTGTGGAACAAACACCTGTGGAATTCAGTTAACAGCAGTAATGTGTGTGTAATATGTATAGCCGATGGGAAGTGAGAAGTGACACTTCTGAGATACTTTTATAGTGGTCAGTGTTATTGGGCAGCCATGTCACTATTTTCTTACAAACGAATGATCAGCAAGGTTAATTTAGTAGTCTTGTCTGTTAGATGTTAACAGGCTGAGCTGCTGTAGCCACACAAAGTATGCTTGACAAAATGCCATTCAGTTGCACCGTGCAGACCAAATTGAACTGGCCCCCCAGATGCAGTCCAGTGGCAGCATTTGTAATAAGAGGTGTAACACATTTGAGCAACCAACAGCATAGAAAACTGCAGTTACTGTTACCACGTTAGCGGATATGAGTTTCTGCGGTTTTAACAGGCCTGCCGGTAAAATAACCTTACGCCATAATAAGTAGTTCAGATCACAGTTATTTGTCAGTTACCATTATGCAATAATTGAATTCAATTCAATTCTAGTTTATTAATGTGCCGAGTCAACAGCCAGATGGCCAATTACAAACAGCACAACATACAAACAAATAACAACGGACAATAAACAGGACAAAATGAAACAAACACAACCAAAACAAACAAACAAATAAAAATTACTTATTATAATACAAATAATAATAATAATAATAATAATAGGCTATTTTCCTGCAATATATTATAATAAATTTACTCTCCAGAGCTCTGTTGTCATATGGAACATATACCCAGTGGTGGTGTTATTCCCATCTCACAGTTTAACATGATCATGTTGTTTACAGGTTTAAACCTGTAATATCCCAGAAGACCACATGCTGGCCTCTAAAATGTACTGGTGAATGTCCTGACATGCCATATGCTGGTGTGTGTGTATTTACCTGGTAACAATTTAATGTCCATACTAAGCTAGAAAAACCCAGGCCATCAAGAGATACAGTTGGCTTTTAAATCTGTCTCCTAAAGGTTAAAAAGTACCAGAAATTAGAAGATACTGAAAGGCATGATGATCGTACTGAATGTTATGAAACACTGTTGTCTATAACGTTTTCTTTCTAGTTAAATTGATATGCGCGCGCGCGCACAGAGGAGAGAGAGAGAGCAAGTTGACTACGATTCTGAGAACCCCCCCCCCCCCCCCCCCCCCCCCCCCCCTTCAAAAAAGGCATGTGCGGTCTCCTTTTATTATATCCAAACTTCGAATGCATGTTTGGAATTTTATATATGTTAGCTGGCATTTTTTATTGTAATATTTGTCCTCTTAATTTACATATTCTGAATATTCTGTAAATATAATTTTTTCCTGGTGTTTGTGTTGTTGTGTTGGTGTATGGATTATTGGAGGAGAAATTTTTGCAGCATTCATGAGCAAGACAAGGATAAGGAATTTTGAGTGTAAGATGCAAGTCTGTACAGCCAGAGTGTGATTTTTCTTAAAAATAAAACCATATGAGGCACCATTGTGCCATTGCCAGGCAGTTTATAGACATTTCAGTGTGATGCAGTGTGATTTTCATTTGGTTTACTCTCATGTTTGCAGTAGGACAAAATTCTGTAATACATGCAGTGACTGCTGTATAGTGAAGGGGATGATGGGGTTCCAGTTAGGAGAAAGAACATATTTGTCAACATTAGCTTAATAAAGAGTTCAGATCTAATGTAGTGAGAAATGTTAGTATAATAGTTTGGCCTTGTTGGGGTGGAGCAAGGCCATCATGCTGACATGTATGTGATTAGTCAAGCCCCCCACTTGGGCAGTATCAGTTGAACCAAGGCTGCAAGCAGTTGTATAGTGCTGGTGTAAGCAGTTCAGTTGTGTGTCTGCAGTGTCACAGAGCAGTCCACATAGACTGAGGCACGACTGTGTGTGCATTGTTTCTGGAAGTTTTGTTCATGTACTTGGCATGCCAGTTTTGGCATTTCTTTAAGAACTAGATGCAGTTTTGTGCAGATGTGGTACTTCTATTACTGTAGCATGAAGTACACCTATCATTACACTTGGGATAAAGAAATTATAGTGAACTCTCAGAAACTGGTGAACAGAAGGTGAAAAACTGTACGAAAGGGCTTCTCCATGCTGTAGGAATTTTATATTCGTATAGAGTAACGAATGAGAGAGAAGAAGGACTTCTGTCTAGAAGAATTTACAAATAATTACTGCCATAACAACTGATCTCAAAAGTAGCTGTGTTAACAGAAAAATTTGCTCAATTCTGTGACAAACATCGTAGTGTTAAAGATGGCTGTTGCTTGTTACGGTAGGTTTCATCAAGAATAAGAGTTAAAAAGGGTTTTTTTTTTTTTTTGTTTTTGAGAATCGTGAGCATTATGAAGATAAGAGTAACCCCTTTTTTTTTTACAATGATCACTCAGAATACTGGCAGTGCTCCAACTTTGAGGAAGATAAGGTTACCATATTGCTGACATGGTTATGTAAAGTGGCCCTTCTTGGTCACAAAAACAGAATGTCATGCCCTCAGATTAAGTAACATTGGGTGCCTTATCTGTCTAAGGACATTGGGTCAATAGTTTTGAATTTCATACATTTTGATATTAATATTGCAAATATCAAACATCAGTATCTTGCTCTATTTACATTTTTAGATTTGATCATTTGAGGTATGTGATTATAATGAACAGTTTCATCCTTGTTCCTTTCCATTTATTCAGGTTCTGATGTTTGGTCTGTGAAGCTTCACATTGACAATGTGTGTTTGGGTTAATACTGTTCTCCTGTACTTGTTTTCTTGTTTGTTTGTGTCAGCCATATGGTAGCACGTATACTACATTTTCAGATATTCTGTTTTTACCTCCGCCTGCAGAGTTGGTTCAGTATTTTTGTTCTTGGTTTGGTTTGTTTTGTTTTGTTTTGTGGATTTGGGGGGGGGGGGTTAATTTGAGGTGATTGTCTTAGCATTCCGTATCATCCCACAGTGATCACTGTCACAGAATTATATAAAATCAACAACTCGGTAAATTCAAATTCGAGTAAAAACTGGATTTGTTGACGTGTATCACGAATTGTGGAAGCTTGTAATGTGAACTGTAGCATGTCATAGAGGTCAAAAATGGGCACTTGTTAAGGCAAATCCATCCAATCACCAGGGTCATTGCTATTTGCCCAGAACTATTTTGTCAGCTGGAAACAGTTACATAGTAATGTGTGTAGCAGTTTGTCCATATGTATGCATAATCTGTCTTTACTGTGCATAACCTCAGACACTTTCTAGACTAAGTTGGTCCTGTTCATTTATTTAAAGTTTTCAGTGTGTAAAATCTTATTTTGAAATTAAAAGTAAGGTAATTATGTGTACTGCTTGAGGGAATTCTTTGAAGCATGTTCAGAAGACTGGTAGTGGTTGATCTGAGCTTACATGTCTTAGTTTGCATGTGTGTTAATGTGATTTTTTTGTCATTGTCATTGTTGTCGTTACTGCTGGATGCATGGATTTACAGATGTGTTGTCTGCAGGGATGCAGTGATCAGTTTTCTGTGTGAAAGGAAAATTAGGAGGGTCGCCGGGGGGGGGGGGGGGGGGGGGGGGGACATTCAGATACTCGGGATTTACAGTAACAAATCAGTTACATTTATTATGAAGTGAAGATCAGATGGAATTCAGCAAATACTTGCTACTACCATTTAGTTAGAATCTTTAGTGTTTAATCCCCCTGTCTGCTATCTTAAAAACTTAAAAAATAAACCACACAAAACTGTGATTTTAGCTGTATATAAAAAATGAAAGGCATAGTAAAACGTAGCACCTTGTGACATGACTGTCAGAAATTAAATATGAGGTGTAATGTGTTGTGTATCTCTGTAGCATATCGGTACATTCAATACAGTGGAGTTTTTTGCAGTGAGCAGGTTTATTGACAGTTCTGGTCTTGGATTGTTTACTTTTTAGCCCTGGTATTATTCCTTAGAAAAATTAAGGAATAAAGTGTGCATAATCTGTTATGTCATAGGGCTGTAAGTTATGTCTCCAAGTGAATGGTGAAAAACTAAAACACTTTTGAAGTTGTTAGGTTGGTCAGTTAATTAAAAAAAACCTGTCCCCAGTTGACTGACTTAGTAGAATACTTTCCCTTCTGTGTTCTGTGCAGCTGACGGGGATTGTGTTGTTCCTTATTGCGTTAATAATAGAAAACAAAGTCACTTGTCAAACAGGTTTAATGTAACACATGTTAAGCATGTGAGGGAAAGTTAATTGAATGTTCCTGGAGCATGTGTGCTGTAAGATTTCCATCACTGTCAGTAGGAACATTAGTGGAATGTACTTGCAAAAGAATTAGTAAACATTTTAAGATTAGGGTGCTTTGTGTTATGTATATTTAATTTGCAGGAGTAGGGCGAGTCCCTTACCGTAACCAGGTGAATGCATTCCACATGCTCACACCCTACATTATCCTTCCATTTATGCTAAGATCTTCTAGGTGGTGTCTTGCCCTCACATTTTCCAATTCAAAATGTTGTATGCATGCATATATTAAATTTTATTTGTCATATCTTTGTCTCTAGGCACATCAGAAGTGCCTGTAAAAGAGAGGTGGCTTATGGACTGCATTAAAACAGTAATTTAAAATAACCTTAACCAGAAATGGGGAAGATTGTTGGTGCCCAGTCACTATAGCATCTAGGGTTTTGTGTTTGTGAAATCTGCTGGTTCACTTGTGGTGTCACTAGCCAATGCTGCAAATGGTCAGCCCATCCCATTGCCTGTCAGTGTTGAGTTATGGCTGCTTGGTGCTTCACATACCTTTTGGTGCAGAATGCTCTCTCTCTCTATCTATCTATCTCTCTCTATCTATCTATCTATCTATCTCTCTATCTCTCTCTCTTTTCTCTCTCTCTCTCTCTCGCTCAGAGAGAGAGTCTGGTACTCCTACCAGATTTTGAGTTGACTTGATGTTGTAAGGGAGTGGATTTCTTGAAAATATATATGAGAACAAATTTTTGAGAGCATCTGTTATGTTTGTTTACAGAGCCTTTCTCTGATTGGTTGGAAGAAAAGATCGACCTCCCAATATTTGAAGAACTCTCAGGACTGGACTCCCGCTGCTATGGCCACAGCTTCCGGGGTGGGGTGGAAGTTTCCAAGTGCTTACCCACTACAACAGTGGTTTCCATTATGACCATTCCATCTGTGATCCCTGATCCAACAGAGGTCAAATCAGTGCCACAAGTAGTGGCATCCCAAGATACGCAGGCCCTGCTCCGTGAGTTCGAAACAGTCTTTGGAGAAGTTGAGCTGACACATGGTACCCTTACTCCACCCCAGAGCCCTCCAGTTGATACCTACACCACTGTAATTCCTGAAGATCATAAAGGAGACTTGATTACCCTGAAGATGGTCCCAATTCAAGAATTTCAACCAGTTCCACTAGCACCTGACATATTGAAAATTCCCCTACTCCCCTGGTCCCTAACATATATAGCAATGAACAAAAAGAATCACTTTTGTCCCAGGAACCCCTGGAACAGATGGTTCCTGGAACACCATCACCAGATCTGGTTCGTGAACTGGCAGCAGTTGATGAACTTGTTCGTACCTGTGTCAAAGACCTTGTAGACACTGACCATAGTCAGTGTATACCAGACCCATGGGAATCATGCAGCAGTGGAAACGTTTCTGGTTCGAACTCCGGCGGAGAGTCTGAAGGGGAAATGTCTATTGTGGCCCCTCCCAGTCCTTGTACCAGCTCTAGTGGCAGTAGCTGTGGGAGTGGGGAGGAAACGTGTGATGATCCTGAATGGATTCCGCAATCAGTCCAGCTGCCTCCACAAGATTGCTTAAAGAATGGTCGTAAACGCGGGGGTGGTACAAAACCTTATTCTCGCCCTGGAATTGAAGAGAAACGCATGCGCAAGAAGGAGCAGAACAAGAATGCTGCAACTCGTTACCGCCAGAAGAAGAAGGCAGAGGTCGAAGAGATCCTAGGTGAAGAGAAAGGGCTGGAGGACAAGAATGCAGCGCTGCAGCTTAAAGTTAGTGACTTGTCGAGGGAGATTAAGTACCTGAAAGGACTCATGCGGGATCTGTTCAGAGCCAAAGGGCTGATAAAGTGATGAGCAAATCAATCAGAGATTGCTGACACGTCTTTTGTGTGTAGCTACCCAATAGACTAGATAGGAGAAGCTCTTTATAAAACATTCATCTAGTTTATAAGCAAATCATCGTTGTCATAAGAATGATCATCAGTTGGTTGTTAGTAACTTTATTTATATTGAAAGTACTTAAATGTAGTGTAGAACATTAGTGTTATGTCCCATGTCTTCTCTGTTGGTGTGTTGTAGGAATATTCTGGATGTCCTGCCTACTCATTATTTTTAGTTGCGTTGTTGCACCTTCGTTATTCATTAAAACAGTCGTCATGGTGTCATGTTTGTTTCACTTTGTCCGCGGGGATGTGGGTTGTTGCTCTGCAGTATGACATTACTTGACATCTGAATGACGTACTCCTAGGGTTCTGATGGTATGGTGTCAAGTTTTCTTGCTACAGAGATGCCCACACCTTGTGTGTTCAATAAATATCGCACATGTAATTTGGCTTTCATTGCTTTGGCTGCACATTACTAAAGTAATTTTCATGTTTGATTAAAAAATTGAGGCAAAAAAAGTTTCATCCTTTGCAACATCATCATCAGAATGCATATTATTAATATGACAGTAAGATTTGCATCAGTATATAGAAGATGCATTTTTATTCATTTTTGTTCTTTATACTTTTGTTACACAGACGAGTGTGTAGTACATGGTGTATATGTATTTTGTCGAACAGTTATCTAATAAATGGAGAACTACGTGGGTGGATAGTATGTGTTTGGCTTGTTTACTGCTTTTGTCATTGTGGATACTGTTCAAAGACATGAGGACATTGTAATGCATAGACAGCATTTGTTATCAGTGGCAACTGTCCAATTATTGATTCAGTGAAGGCAGTTTGTTGATCAAACTCCTTGGGAGTTGCTACTTTAAATGGGCATGTAAATACAAGCAGAGGGATTCAGTGTTCTCACTGGGCGTTAAGACTTCGGAATTCACAAGTTCCAGAGGGAGATACGAAAGTAAGCAGCAGGATATTCAGCAGAGAATACCTGCGGATAGTATACAAGGATACATGAAAAATGCTGCCTTCTGAATGTAATGCTGTGTGGTCTGGCTGAAATATGTGGACGTTTATACCTTGAAGATGGAGGCGATGGAAACGTACTGTCCACAGACCAGGAGATGATCCATGTGACGTGCATGCGCAAGATATCGTGGCGAATGACCAGTTGCTGCTAGCCATTCGGAGAGCATTGGCACAGTGCACGCTCCTCACAATGATCAATGTTTTCAGTGTGTGTAGCAGCAGAACTCCCTGTCACTCCTACCAGTAGCAGTCCAGGAGTCCCCCCTATAGGTAGCACTCACCCGCACCGCGCCAGACACCCCCTTACCCGCGCGGGGACCACCAAATAGTGATCAGTGGTCTTGTAGGTAAATTTCTACCAGGCTACACAAGATTCCCAGAAGTCAGCATTTTTCAGTCTTCTCCATGAGAACTTCAAAAGCAGCAAAGATGTCTACCTATATTGAGGTAACAACTTGGCATTCCTGAGCTGGATCCATTTTTATACTACCGTCCCATCTTTGCCTAGGACTTTCAGGTTTCCCCACCAAAATCCTGTATGCACCTCTCCTTTCCCCACACGTGCCACATGCCCCGCTCATCTCAATCTTATTTACTTGATCGGCGGAATATTATTTGACAAAGAATACAGATCATGAAGCTTCTCTTCATGCAGTTTTCCTCCAGTCCCCTGTTAACCTCTTTTATCTTATGCCTAAATATCCTCCTCAGCACCCTGTTCTCGAACACCCTCAGCTTGTGTTCATCCTTTAATGTGACCGACCATGTTTCACAATTGAACTTTTTAGGTAGGAATTTAGTAGGCTGTGTAAATGGTTGATTTCAAGGTACTGTACTAGTCTGTGACGCTGAGAAAGCTACGGGACTACCTATAATGCAACATGTATGCGAACTGGATACTTTCAAAGAGCATTTACAGAACTACGGCTACAAGTCTGCTCGACAATACACAGTAGTGCACTGACTTGCGCTTTCCTTCTAAAGTAGCAGACTTCTGCAGCACCCCAACGTAGCAGGCTCTTTTCTGTAGGTTATTTATTAGATGAGACACATTCATGGTCAGGAAATCGAGTCGTGTTCAAACACCAGCCCAAGAATTACAAACCACAGACTTTGATTTTTTTATCAGGATGCTCTTTGGCCGTCCCCCATCAACATCGAGATAGTGCAGCTGTGACATCTCGGACCGTCTGATACAAACAAGAACAAGGGCTGGCAGCATATCAACAGTCCACAGATTTTAAAAATTAATACACTAAAACTTCTGACATCACTTACATTAAGGTTGTGAGTGGTTCAAAGATTACAGGGCGACGGATGGTATCTGTTGTGACAGAGTGAGACAGCGTTAGGAAGGTCCGTGGTTCCTGTGACGGATTTTGGTACGTCACGTAAAAAAGAAATAGTCTTGTTTCCGAAAGATCTTTTAAGAGTGGTCTTGTAGGATGTTACTAAAATATGTTCACAAGTAAATCGCCGTAAAAAGCAAGCCTGCAGAGAACTTAGCAGTACAGGTCCGTCAAATTTTCATTAACGGTTTCTTGAAAAATTCTGAATTTCACAAAATTAGCGTTATGAAGGAGGGGTTTATAAGCTCCTCCGCTTAGGGTAATGAAATTGAGAGTCCTGGGGGTAAATTGTTGGATTCGAATACCTGCTAAAATTGCTGCCTTTCACACAGGTTCGAAGGACTAAGGACAACTGAAAGATGAAGCACGTCAATTTTATTAAGTAACGTGAACTGGAGCCCTGGCTGTACATGCTGTATCCGGGGTGTAGGGAGAGGGGATTCTGGATACGCCTTGTAGGAGATGAAGGCGTAGACGGGAAAATAAGATCAGGTGACTACTGCATAAAACTGCAGGTGTATTTTGAGCTATGAACATCCAGGTGCTGACTGCCCACTAGCATTCTGGGTCCTTATGCCCCCTCTGCGTGCTACGTGTTCAGGTAAAGGTAAAGTTCTCCCTAGAACAGGCCACGAAGCCCAGAGGGGGAGTAGAGGTATAGCTCAACTCTTTCTTTAACCCTGGCACTAGATGAGGGTGGGTGGTCAATTCCACGCCCCGGCCGCTTTACCCCGGGAAAGAGACCCGGTACCCATTGTATAGGAGGCTGGGTGGGCCCCAGGGCCGTTCTGGACTGCTGCGGAAAATCTCGCCCCCACCGGGATTCGATCCCGGACCGTCCAGCCCGTAGCGAGTCGCTAAACTGACTGAGCTATGCCGGCCCACACGTGTTCAGCTAAAGACACCTGTGTGTCTGTTGGAAGAGAGGTTATGCTACTAACATCCGAAGAAGAGTGTTTTTGAAATGAAGCGTTACACTGTGAGGTTTGAGGTTATCACGGCAGCGACTAGAAACACTCATGTAGTCTGGGATGTGACACCGTGTAGATGGGTATTAAGATTTCGGAGAAACCCGCTGCCTCCACCTGCACTGCAAAAGACACTAAACATTGAGACTGCACGTTATTCCGAAATGTTGATACTAGTCCACCAAACTGCACCACGTCACAACTCGTATGTCTGTAATCTTAAAGAACTGTGGATCTTCGTGTTGGTACCAACATCACATTGCAAAAATACAAAGCTGCGAAACGTAATGCTGGAAATGTTGCCGCGTGCCCCCGTTATTTCCTCTCATTTGAGTGACAACCTGCCGTGTGGGTAACAAGCCTGAGGGGGGACGGAGTAGACGTGAAAGCAAATTAGAAGTCACTGGACCATTCTAAAAGGCAAACAGGTTGATGCCGAGCTCCCGTCAGCAGGGCCTGAATCTCTCGGGCCAGCTTCCTAGCGACAGGCTACACACATCTGGCAACACTTCTTGATTCAGTGTGGTGTCTTAAAGCATTCCTGTTATTTGTTAAGTGCACTGCGACTATTATCCCTGTAGGAAAGGCTAACGTTTGCTATTCTATTATGTATCTTAGGAAGTAATTACGAATAGTAGCAGAAGTTGAAAACATTGATGTGCTTGAATAAGTACTGCAGTGTCTACTTTCTCAAAAGAAGTTCCTCTGCATAGCAGCACCACTTGTTATTCTACAGGTTCAGTACCTTTGTACATATGTAACTGTCTTTACACAACTTTGCTTTTGAATACGTTTTTAAACATCTCCCAAAGAAATTTCAACGGGCTTTATACCAGTATTAAATTAAAATTCATTGGCGTAAGGTGAGTGGTTCGCGACATTTGTACAGAACGTGGTGCCTTTTGGACTGCGTGACCCTTGAACCTGCACGTATTACGTTCCTTTGAAACGTCGGAACCACTGAGCTATCGACACAGCATCACGTCCCAGGAGACCTGAATATTCTCAGGAACCTATCTTATTTATCAGCCGACTTGTAGAGACAACCTTTTATTCAAGGAGGAGATTTAGAGTCTAAGCTGCTTCTAAAATCGATGATTAGAATTGTTTAGCAGGAGTCATATAAAGCTAATAAAAGGGTACGGACTGTTCTACAAAGACGGAGGCACGAAAGAATTAATTTCATTTTCATATGTCGCAGAATAAAAATTCATGCATTCATGAAGGACAAAATAATGCACATGTGACCAATTCAATAACAGGTTACTTAACATACCATATGCGTTACTATATGAATAATTATGGTGAAAAAAAATTGGTATTTTGGCAGTTTTTCATTCTCCGAGTACTTCGGTTTTCCTCTGTCAGTTTATCTCCCCAAAAAGCTCCATACTCGTTCAACCTACCACCGACGCTGCACTGTCTACATGCTGACAGCGTCACTGAATAATGCAATTAAAATCTAAATGTCTTCCTGTCTGTAATGATTGCTTATGAACCGTAGTGTCACCGTGATAACAAGAGGTCATACATTATGCACTTACTAATTGTGATTTAGCATATGGCAGGGTAGACTGGACAGCTTGCGTCTGCAACCGGACAGACTAAACAGTACGCCCTCGTGACATGGCAGACCTGACAACATGCACCCGCAACAGGCAATACCCAAAATACAGTAGTGCATACCGCAGGACAGGCAGTGGACTAATGTACAAAAAACAAATGAGTCCTAAATTCGAAGAAATGTGATTTAGGCATACTGGAAGTGACATTGGATACGAACAGCGTAATTTATACAGATTACAAGGATTGTCAGTAAGGCGACTCGAAAAACACTCCATTGGTCTGAAGATGCAATTGGAATTGGAAAAATAAGAAATTAGGCCACGGGCCCAATAATTTCCCAAAAATCTTAGAGCCACCTCCAAATTCTACACTAGAAGGGTGACATGAAGCAAGTTACGTACTGGCGATCCACAAATATTGGGTGCCACTGTACGAAATTTAGTCGCCCAGGCGACCTCACGCCCGGTAAATGTGCACCCCTGAAGTAGGTTATTACAAAGTTGTGACAAGAAAATCCTCTCATAAGTCGCACTGAAAACTATGATGGAGTTCGAACAGCGCCATATCGATCCTTGGAAGCACGAATTTAGTGGAACTAAGGATTTCATTCCTCTGGGGTATGATGCCGTGTCACGGGATAATCAGTTGCCGACATTTCGAGACGACGCAGTCTTCATGTTACACGGACGAACATTTAATACCTTGTAGGGAAGTATTCGCTGTTATGCGGATTATACGGAAGACGCAAATACACTGCGGGCAGAATGCGAGAGGAATTTAACGTTACAGCAGGTGCTACCTACAGTTAGTGCAGTAATTGCCGTGCTCGAGAGGGTTACAACAGATCTCAGAGAGAAACTGGCTGTGGGAATGTAAACTGGAAACAACTGGCTCAGGATCGTGTCCATTGGCGGGATTTGGCATGAGCGGTGTCAGATCTCTGGGATGTGTGTAGCATGCAGACTTTCGCGGTGGTCAGCATGCTGCATATACGGCGCATCACAGGAAAACCCAGCGGACTTCCCCCACTGTCCGTAACGCCTCATAATCAGATTTGGCTCCTGGACTTCGGTATACATACAGTCCTATCTGTGTTATGCGAGATATCTGACTAACTCCATGGAGCAGAGGCCTTCTTGAGAAGCTAACAGGTCGTCAGCTAGTCAAGAAATTCCCCGCGTTTTATGGAACCTGAAGGTTCATTACCGCATTCACAAGAGCCCGCCACCTGTCCCTATCCTGAGCTATGCGAGATATCACTGATGTGTATTTGGATTTTTTCCATCGCCATTGATTACACAAACACGACGTTTCGAAAGCAGACTGCTTTCGTCTTCAGGTACGTGAAAGCACAGTTTCTAAAAGCGCTGTAAACGCGAAAGTGATGCATAAGAATGATGCACACGTGTTCAACAGGTGGGGAACTTCAGATTGAAATATAAACCAGTTATAAAATGCGATATCTGAGATCCTCATAGCGATGTTCCTGAAAATTCAAGTCTTCTGACATGTCACGCCGTATGGATGCGTAAATAGTTACTGACATTTCGAAAGATCGTAGTGCCTTCATCTTCCAGATCAATTACCAGTCGACACGGCGCAACACCACGACTCAGGACATGTCCGCATAGCACAATAGTTCCGGAGTGTTCTCTCCTTTCTGTTGGTTTGCCACGAAACACGTAACATTTACGGTAAAAACATAGAGGTTGTAAGTGTGTGTTTAAGTTTATAGCGTGGTCACTATGGTGACTTGGCTACAGGCTGGACGATCCGGGAGTGAAATGCCGGCAGTGGCAAGAGATTTATCGCTTATCCTCCAGACCGGTTCTGGGACCCTCACAGCCTCTTACTCAATGGGCAATCCCATTACAGGCCTGGACAGGCCCTTAGGGTTCCAGGAGGTTGAGGCTCCCAGATTTCTAGACAATCGGCACATGAAGGTGGTAAGGTTGTCAGCCCTACGCACCGGCCGCCTTTACCCCCCAGGAAATATTTCTGGTACCCATTTCTGTTAGAGGCTGAGTCGACCCCAGGGCCATAGGGCGACTGAAAGCATTATGTTAATGACACCATCGGGAATCGAACCCACGACCTTCCGGCTTGTAGCGCAGTGCCTAAACCAACTGCGCCACTGCGTACCCCCTTACTCAATGGGCAGCCGGGTTATTTTCAGGGCCTAAAGCTGCCGCGGCGTGATGTTGACCACTCATCTCCATCTAGTGCCGATATTAAGAATGACTGGAGCTATACCTCCACTCTCCCTACATGCATATATGGCGTGGACAGGGACTTCATCTTTACCTTTTTTTGTCCGAAACACTGTCCAAAGTTACGATCGAGATGCGCGCAGAAAGCTCGTGGATCTTAAGTGTCCGTTGCTGCTGTCCGATTATAATCAAAACTGTAATACATCGACAAACGTTGGTATGGCCCCCCAGTACAAATTTTCATTAACAATGTATTCAACGATTCTCCATTTGGCACAGGCAGACATATATAGACATGGTGACGCTAACAGTCGCACGTTTCACAACTTACTGTTGCGTACGCTCGAAAAAAAACAATGCTGTCCGTGAGTGCCAGTGACCTTAGGTGATCTTTGTATCAGCAGCAGCAGAAGAGTCGTACTATGGAAGTCATCCTATGTAAGAAATCAGAGAAGTATTTAGATATGGCTCGTCGAATGGCGCTGACAGCCATCAATCTTCTGTGCCATTACACCACATTTTGCTGGTGTGTGAGGCAATATTGAATACAATTGATAGATGCAGCGTGTAAACCATACAGGCTATACAGCTGGCTGATTCCTAGCCTGACTGATCATGCATCGTTACGAAGGTTAAAAAGAACAGGGCAAAATTCGTGTGAGGCAGAAGAATAATCATGCAGAAGGACGTAGAAATCCTTGAACCACTGCGACTGGTGTTGTGCATAGTACAGAAAATACATGATTAATAAAGGGCCAATTAAAAATCCTACAAACTTTCAGATCGCAGTAAATGGATACCCGACTAAAAAATGCACGACTTATCATTCAGGCAGAAACAGAAGTTCTTGACTCAGCAACTGGATACCCCGCAAGGCTTCCGAGCAGCTTCTGCTTGTCCCTTTACGAGTACAGTGCTTGGGTTTAACCTCAGAGAGCCGTCGTCTGATTATCATAATTATAGTTACATGCCTGTCATTTCGGATCTTCACAGATTATCCCAGCATTCATAACTTCAAAATTTTAACTCGTTTCTGTGACTGACAGTGGTACTTTTAACATTGTGCTGTAGCTTTTGCGACATCTTTTATTGGTAATTACTGAGCACTATGGCCTATGCTCATATGAAGGGATTACACAATTACAACTGACCCATCTATGGGGGTTATCGCACGCATGCACACTTTGTTGTTCTGAAGAAGTCTGCATCTAATCTCATCGTGACCTTGGCATTTAATTCATCTACGAAAGATGTTCAACAAGTAAGGTTTCCTAGGTCACAAAAATTAAGAGTCAAGTCATTACAACATTAAATATAGCTCATTTATTCCGCTGAAGTATCATTATTGTCCAGCATAATCCCCCAAACGATTGATGCGTTTGTCCTATCTTGGCACGAGATTTAAAAAGTTCCGTCGCTGTAGAAGTCGGGCTCTTGCGCTGTTAAAACTTTGGTACCTGCGTAAATGCAAAGAGTGGTGTGCACGGGAATAATAAAAGCATGCCATTTAGATTTATTTATGGTTATTTTATGTTTCTCCCCTATTTTATAAAAAGGGGACAACCCACAAAAGATCAATTTTACAGGAGAAGCAAGAAGCTGGCTCCGTTTTACACATGACAAATGCTTTGACAAGTAGGACATCTCCCACCTATCTTGGTTATTCTTGAAGATGCAGTTTTCATCTTTTTGCATAACATTGAGGACCGTTAGTTGAATGATTTGCTGTACATAACTCAATTTGGCTCAAAGTGGCGGTTAGCCCCTTTTTACAAAACAGGGGCGGTTTAAACACGGGGCCTACCGAGAAGAACAAAAGATAATTTGATTACTGGATGTAACACATGTTAAATTAGAAGGGAATCTCACGGTTTGGTAAAATTAATGGAGCAGAAACGCATTTTTCAGATTCAATTCAGTCAGGGGCTGAAAGCTAACACAGGGGTTGCACAAGAAGCCTTAAGGCTGCGGTGCGTCCGTAGTATCTGCTAAGGGGCCCTTCACCGCGCCAAAAGAGAAGAAGAAGAAGAAGAAGAAGAAGAAGAAAAAAAACTGAGTCGTGATCAATCTATCGCTAATTTCTGAATAGACGAAGCACATTGGGATGATATTTATAGTTTCGGTTTTAACACCCAAGAAAATATACCGCACCACAAATATATCAGCCGAGTAAGTCACGCGTAAGGGAAACAGTTATATGTAATCGTGAGGACCAAAATAAAAGCCTATAGACCGAGGTCGAAATTTCGGTCATTATCCGTTAAGGCAGGTAGGATAAATAGTTACCACTATGCTATATATAACGCGAAGATTTAAATCATGTGCTGGCAAAAATTGGGGTGGCATGACATTTCTTATAATTTACGAATATGCACTTCATACATAAGATAAGTATATTAAATCTAATCAGAGGGAGCAACATAAAAATTCTGGTAGTCTTAAGGTTTGTGATTACAATGTGTTATTATAGTGACGCATAAACCGTCTGTAACTTTTCACATCGTCTTATTTTTGTTGAAAACACGTTATGTGTCGGAACTGTGTTTGATTCCGTCATCAGGTAGAACACAGAATTACGAAAGATACAGGTCCCCGCCGGAGACAAAAATCAGCTTCAGCCAGTGACCGACAGTGACTAGTTTAACAATTTTTGTATTTTATCTGAAGCTGATTTGACAAAAGGAGTGGGATAAGTCAAACATGTCACCCTAATGAAAATTATTTTTACACCTTTACACCTTTCCTTTGATAGAGATCCCTGTAACACATCATACACACGTTGTGCATGGTCCGATTTGAAGTCAACAAAATGAGGACATCCGTAATGTATCCTTGTGGAAAATCACCGATATGGCGACTGGAGGAAATCGCTAAAACGGCATACAGCTCAGCCGTGTCAGACGGGTCGTGCGTATATCGAAGCTTGGCCCGTCCTTCAAGCATCACACGAGTAACAAAGGTTGCATTACAGAGGTAATCACTGGGACTGAGTCTGGCGTACTTCCTTATTAAATGCCAGTGACGCATTAGGCATTCCGACAAGAAACTGCATTGTTTCCGCTGTCGGCGGCCTACGATATGCATGATCTTCGGGTGCAGGACGGTGCTGACGTCATTCAGGGACTTCATGCGAAATGCTTGTTTGTAACGTAAACAACGCAGGGAGGGGCAGATAATCGGAGTATTGCAATTACTGCACTACGTCGTCTGAAAGAGATGATACTTCAGAACGCAGCGACGACTTTATCTGCAAGGTGACTGAGGACAATTACTGGACGCTAGCGGGAAATCCTGTTTAACGCTTATCGGTCCAAAGTCGAGTTAAATTCGACAGCGCTTTCCGCCCTTACAGGCCTAATGTCGAGCTCAAATCGACATGTTATTTTACGGTGTTTTATGTTGGTTTTCCCTAAGCTCGTGTCATCCAGTGGCTGCTTTTAAACTTCGAAAATTTGAGATTTTCTGGAAAATTAATAGGGACAGAATGGTGGAATTTACAAGAATAATTTAGACCGAAAAGGGTTAAACCCAGTAGGGAATCGTTTCGGTCTGCTTCATTATCATCACCAGTCTTTATTTTTTGGGCAGAAGATAAACGTAAAAATATTTTCTAGCATTACTGGGGTGCATGAAGTACTGCATTGTCGCCTGCAGATGTGCAACGATACAGGTCTACTGCTACACATGTGTAGTATGACACTGTACACTAAGTACCTAAGGCACTGCCCAGTGCATCTCGGTGTGAAAAATATGCACAATCGCACGTCATGCAGGATACAGCGCCGTCCAATTTTTGCGCTTTCTTTTCGTATAGTACGTACCTCGACAACCAATTTACTGGTCCGTGGCTTGGGCGTCGAGGACCAAAAGAATGGCCTCCGCGGGAGTTCTGATCTTACCCCATGTTTTTTATTTTTGTGGTTTTGGCCAAAGAGTAAGTCCAACAATCAAAACCAAAAGCACTTGATAAGGTGGAACAACAAATTCGAGATACTTTTGCCTCTATTCCTCTTTACTGCTTAAGGAAAAGTGTTGAGTCGTCTTCCAGGTAGCAGAGTGCGTGTACAGTGCTGGGGCCTAGCCTGAAATCTGACACTATATGGTAGTGTATGGGGCTTTAAACAGGTGCAAAAGAACTGTGGCAACATAACGCGCCGTTTAGGAGATACAGTCTTTAACTCCACGTATTTACGTTACAATATATATGTACGTATAATCTGGAGGTGAATAAATAAACGCAAACGGAGCGAGATTAATAAAGTTTTTGACGTAATAACTGTGTCCTGCTGTGAGTCACGCAGAAAAATTAGGTAAGAATGGAATATTACTATTCGGTGTTTGAATTCAAAAAAATTGACAGATTATATGACAGGCTTCAGGTCAGGGAAGTCCTGAATCTAAGTAATTCGTCCACGTGACTAAGACCTCAGTTTGTCTGTAGTGTTGATCACCTTGTACGGACTGTATGAAAGACTAAGCCTAGCAGTTCTGTCGTCTGTCTTTAGCAGTCAAGAGTTTGGACAAGAGAATAACAAGGTGGAAGCAATAAATGGCAGTGAGAGGCATCTGTGCTTCAGCTGGTATTGCAGTTTCGCCCTTTGACGACAAAAGTTTTCCCTAGGTAGCACATCGTTTGTTCTGTCGAGCTGTCTTTCAAAAACATTTCACGTTCATGGCCCCTATGAGGGTCGGTTTAAGACTACCGCAATTTGTGCGGCTGCGTGGAACCTCAACGTATGTGGGTCTCGAACATGCTGGTTGTACTTTTCAGCAAACTTCTGTGGTGAAAATCGCTAAGAAGCGTATAGTCAAGGTCGATATCCTGCCACTTATTGACCGATCTTACTGATAAAATTTGTATTAAATAAAATGGTCAATTATCGTGAACTGAGACGCATTTTGCAGTTTTTGCTAGTTCTTGGTAAGAAATGATCATATTCGTTATGCGTCTTCACCGTACAGCGTGAGGAAGTTCAAACAAGGCCAACCGGCATGCTGGCTACATTACAGACAGCTTTACTGCCACTGCCGCTTGTTTGCTGCGTTGTTGGAGGTGTAATTCCAACAAAAACAATTTTTATAAGTTTGAAGGATTTTTCTGTTCATGCAGTGCGTTTACATTATGCAAGGTTGCAAATGGGCGTAGACGCCCTCTGCTTAGTTCTAGAGTATTTATTAGGACCTCCCCTTCCAGAGCATTATGACGTCACAACTACCGTTCCCAACGACGTTATGTAATTCCAGAATCTGCTGCACTGGAATAAGTTCGTTTACAATATGTACTGACGATTCCGCGGGCTTTTAAAACGATCGGGAATATTCGGTTCTAAAAAAATACCATACCCATTTGTTGCAAGCCATAAGGAATCAAATCAACAGTGTACATTCTATTAATGATTACTATACTGTTACCACGGAATGAGGTCCCATAATTTGTGGGGATGATAACATTCAGTGCTTTCCACTCGGCACCTCTTCATACACTGGCGGTGCTCTCTGATCTGTTATCACCCCGTCCGAAGTACCGACGCGTTCTCTGCTGTCATCGCTACAGAATGGCTAGAGTTTAGGCATTTATCAACTTATTTTTCCCCCACGGAGGAACCACTAAAATAATTTTTTATATCCCGAGGAACCCATACTGATGAAGACGTTTAGAGGTCAGAAAAAGCTGATATCGGGAGGCGGCTAGGCTGTTCTCTAGCAGTATGAAACGAACACAGATACAATAGAGATAAATATAACCCTGAATATGAAATTAACAAAAGAAACAAAGAGTCAGGTGATAGCGCACGGAGATTATGCCAATATTGCCAACAACCGGACAAAAATTCCCCTGATATTTCGAAGGATATTTGGAATTTTTGCGGTATTTCAAAATTTTTATTTATTTATTCCACGATTTCTCATGGAACCCCGGTTGGGAAAAACTGAGCTAAACTGAAAAATGACAGTGGATTGTGTCGAAAGACGTATTTTCATGGCCTCAGTACAGATTATATAGCTTGGTTTCAACAGTAAATATTATGCAGCGTCGAATTAGATGGACTGACGATCATGAATGTAGAGTACAGGCCTACTTTAATGCATATTTAGGATTAGAAACATTTGTTGTCTGCTACAAACTACTGAACTGGAATTTGCCTGGAGCCTAAAAAAACGAAAATTCTCAAAACAGCCTATAATGCTCCCGAAACTGAAACCGATAACCTCTTGAATACAAATATACGACTGAGAGTTCAGCGTTCGATCCCGACCTCTTGTCACTAATATCAATAATCTTTGTACACAAGAGGATACGGCTTGTGAATAGCTGCGTGTGTTTTGTGCAGTAATGCATATCACAGGCAGTAATTAAGAACAAAACCAGAAGATGGCAGCAATGAACGCCAGTGAGACGTACCTATGCTTCATTCGGTAAAGATAAAGGTAAAGCTACAAGGTAAATTTCACCCTATAACCTGCCATGACGACACAGAAGGGGTATAACTCTAATCTTCTTTTAATCTCGGCGCTAGATGGGGTCTATGCTTAACGCCACGCGCCGGCCGCTTTACCCCCGGGGAATGACCGACCCGGTACCCATTGTATAGTAGGCCGGGTGTGCCCCAGGACCGGTCTGGACGGGTGCGGAAAATCTCGCCCCCCACTGGGATTCTAACCCCGGACCTTCCAGCCCGTAGCGAGTCGGTATTTTTTTTTCGTTTGTGATGAAGGGCCCTCGCAACACAGCCTTAAGGCTTTTTGTGCAACCCCAATGATGATGATAGATGGATGAGCAGTTTTTTACAATTAATGGAGCACCAGTGGAATGAAATCGACAGGGAAAACCGACAACTCGGAGAAAAACCTGTCCCAGTGCCACTTTGTCCACCACAAATCTCACATGGACTTGACCTGGGATCGAACCCGGGCCTCCGTGGTGAGAGGCCTGAGCCATGGCACGGCCCAGCGAGTCGGTATACCGAGTACGCTATCCCGGTCCCTTCAGTCGGTAAAGAGTTTTGATACTTGTACTTAATCGTTACACCGTGTGCTTATTACGCAAAATCGTTATATCAAATTGTGCTCCAGGAGCTATCCCAATATATAAAAGTTTGGTTTGTGAGTCAACTCACAACCTGGAACCAACCGAAAGAAGAGTGGGCCACCTCGCGCATGCGCACAATAGCACATCTTCTGTGATGCCCTGTTTAACGTTCACAGTTTTAATTCCTACTGTGCAGTGGTGTATGAACTAAAAATATACTGTATATATAGTACTTCGAATATAGAACGGTGTAAAGAAAATACTCTAAAATTAATTGAACTGTTGCGTATTATTAAAGTATCGCCAAATAATGTATCACAGTAATATTACTGGTAGAGTTTGTTTACGTAATTGCTTAAGTAACATATATTAGGGGCCGTGCCATGGCTCAGGCGGTTAGCCGCCGGCCTTCCACTGCGGAGGCCCGGGTTCGATCCCGGGTCAGTCCATGTGGGGTTTGTGGTGGACAAAGTGGCACTGGGACAGGTTTTTCTCCGAGTTGTCGGTTTTCCCCTGTCAATTTCATTCCACTGGTGCTCCATTACTTGTAAAACTTGGTATAAAACTGCTCATCTTCATCATAGGGTTGCACAAAAAGCCTTAAGTCTGTGGTGCGTCCGTAGCATCTGCTGCGGGGCCCTTCACCATGTGAAAAAAACATATATTAGAATACTGTTTTTCTTTCTATTGTGACTTTTTTATTTGAATAGGAGTAAAAATTATTTGATTCCCCTTTACTTGTCAGTTTGTCATTTTTGACCGTTATAGTCACTGGTAATACGTAATAGTGAACCAGTGGAAAGGTTATCTCTGGGAACCGTGGCTAAAGATGGTAACTGTCAAGGTATCCCTTCCAGTTTTCAACGTATAATTCACTACAGAATATCAATTACAATGTAATAACGACAGTCATTTGAAAGCGGGATAAACAACCAATTTTCGATAGGTTATGTTATAACGCAGACACTATCACTCTCACCATTACACATAACACAGGCGTCGCTATTAACGTACGGCCAATTATTTATCCCATGCAGACAGTTTCGGTGTTCAATGCCAATGCGTTACACTTCTAGGTGACGCCCTATACAACAATGTAACAGGTCTAATAACTAAAAACGTAATTCAGTGGATGACACGCCCACAGCTCATTGTAACAAGTTTGTTATTTCTTCTGCTTGTGTCTCATTTTTCACCGACTTTCTCTATATTTATCTCTATCTTAGGCTGTTGGAAAAATGTAATAAATGTTTCATACATATTATTACCTACAGCTACTAGACACTGCCTCATATCGCCAGAAGTTGTTTACATAATCGCGCCAGAGAAACCCAAACAGAATATCTTCATCAAGGTTAACAGTTTGTACTTTGTTTTGAGCCTTTAAGGGGCCTCAGGAAGGTGGTGCTGGGGATGAAGACGTCCGTAGCGTTATCCTAATTAACTCTATACGTTGTCTGAGACGCAGAACGCTTTACCCACACATGAGAACTTGAAAGGGAAATTCACTTTCGTAACGTTGAAGGAGGTCTGAAGACGATGCTAACCGTCCATTATAATCTGAAGACGATGCTAACCGTCCATTATAATCTGAAGACGATGCTAACCGTCCATTATAATCTGAAGCCGAAGTCTCAGAAGGTGACCAACTTTCCCAGATATTCTTCGTGTTCCTTATTACTGTCCGGTTAGCCTTGAAGGTGGCCGGAACCTGACGCTAACCACCGTAAATGGGTAATATATACAGGCGACTCTCGCTATAAATCGTTGTTGCGTTCCTGATAATCGTGGGGTATATCGAAAACGCGTAAACCAGAAACGCATAATAATATAATAATAATAATAGGGGTTGTATTCTAGAACACGCAAGCTTTCGACCCTTTAAGAGTAAATTGAACATCAAGGCACTAATATATATATATATATATATATATATAATTATTTACTACTCTTGTGCTTTTACCTGTTTCAAAAATTATTGCATTAATTCGGTCTCCGTTATAAAAGGCAGTCAGTTAATGCCGTGTAGAGTCATGATCGCTGTCTGTTCTGAGGACACATTACTAAACACACAAATGCATTCTGTAGGCAGAATGTCAAATTTTTTAATGTTAAATCCGGTTGTATGTAAAATAACCATCGGACTTTTAAAGCATTAAAGCGGCTGAAGGCTGAAATCGCAGATGACAGAGGGACATAAAACGGGATTCGCTTTAACGTTATTTTCGCATACTTCATGCCTATGGATAGCGTTGTGCTTAGCATAGGGCAAATTTATCTGCAGTAGCTGTCAACTGCTACACATGCGTCGTGCACAAGCTGCGTAAATTATGAACCTGAGAGGCAGAAGACCGTAAGTCAAATTTGATCATATTTGAGGTAATAAATATTTTTTTTTAGAATTTAAAGCTCTTTCAGATGCAGATGGCTGTTAAGTCCAAATACTGTCCCATTGTAGCTGGACCAAGAATTACACAGCAGTAAGTCACATATTGGTGTAAGAAAAATGATGTATAATCTCAAATATAAAATTGGACTTACACCCTTCTTCTTCTTCTTCTCAAGTCCAGAATTTGTCAACCAAGATTCATTTTGTGTCCTTGTACATATATAATGCATACATACATACATACATAAACGTCAGTAAGCGGTTCAAAACAATTCATTTTGGTACCGGTTTCAGGATTAAAATATTCAGGATGACGAAAAGGCATAATTTAACGAGAGGCAATGTACTCGTACGTACGAGTATAACGTAACGTGGTGCGTTCGCTTAACAATTCTTGCATTGAAAACAGAACAATGCGTTCTGTGCTTATTTTTGAGCCGTATGTCATTGTCAACAATATAAAAATATTGAGTGTTGCACAAAAATGATTTTATGGCGAATTTATGTCGCCGGCAACAATAAAATGTACGTACGTCTTCGTGTAACGTGCCCGATATATTTGTCCGATTTAAACCATATGTGGAGTTGCTAGACAGATTTTCATAAAAGTCCCCTATATCAAATTTCACGCAAATCCGTCCAGTGGGAGCCGCGATGATACATGCCGACAGACGGACGGACGGACATGACGAAACTAATAGGCTTTTTTTTTCGCAACTCCGCGAAAGCGCTTAAAACTGTTAAATAAACTGGCAACACAAATATTTAAAAAACTATATTCTTTCTTTTCTGTAATTTCTGATTGTATACAGCTATATTATGAGTTATGACACCGTGTAGCCTGGTAGATATCAGAGCACACATTGTGATAACTGAGAAGACCACATAATATATCTTTAATGCCATTAAAACTGTAAATATTTTACGTTTTAGTTTCATACGCATTAAAATTTCAAAAGACAGGCCCGTCCTGTCGTCTGTCACAAGGCATATGACATGCCTGTCCTGTCATCTGTCACAAGGCATATTTCATCTTCAAAATTGCACTACACATATCAATAAAAGGTGACACTGGAAGGCGCAATACTGGTCTACCGAATTTAGTTTTGTTACACATCAGTATAACTCCGTATTTGTCTCAAGGTCAAACTGAACTTTGAAATTCTTACACTAGCTGACCTCGGGGATCGAATTTCAGATCCCAAAGTTACTAGGCCTGAACATTATACGAGACAAATTACAAAACATGTAGTTCTAATATAAAATTTGAAGCTGTATTATATTTCCTGCTTAACATTGAAGTTAGATATCGTGAAGAATAATTATATGACAGGCATTTAGACTAACTGTCATGTTGGTGCAATAAATCAAGACAAGTTTTAGGAAACCCATAAAGCTGTAAATATTGTGTTTAGGAACACATTTACAATAAGTTGCCAGAATTGTCCCATCCTTCAACTTTGTAATTATATCTTTTGGAGATATTTTAGTACATCATGATGCAATATTTCAGTTCAATGCATAATTCCTTTGCTGTGGGTGTCGCATAACAGATAACGTCTGTACACGCATTTATGTATTTGTTTATGACTTATTTAGCGACGCTGGCAGCGACTGACACTATGTTTGGGAGATAAATAAGTAATGAATTGAAAATGATGCCGAGAGAGGTATCATGGTTTGGTCTGGGGCGTAATCCCAGCATCCATCTGCGTGCTGCGAGAAGACAATGACAAACCCCAGACCGGCCGACAATCCGATTGAATTAAAGTCAGCAACCTCCTTGGTCTTCCGCCTGTAATTTTGCCTCTCTGCCTACGTTCCTCCTATAACATCACATAGAGTATGTTCTGGGCTCGCTACTTCATTCGCCTGTATTCTCTGTCTCTCTACTCTTACTCGTGTTTCCAAATGTAAAGTCTCCAAGAGACAGCGAATGTCGGTTCGAAGTCCAGGGAAAGCTGAAGACACATCCTGGTAATACAATTCTGTAGGTTTCTGATGATGGTACAGCGTCTTGTATAGCCGCACCGAGCACGGAATCGTTAACGCACATAAAACCAACATCCGCCGCGACATCCCGCGACGACTGCGGTGCTCAAGACAGTGATAAAAATAACGCGATATGTAGCACATTCAGACTTACTCAGTATATGGATTTCTTGTTATCTCCTGTCCAGTTCATCAGACATTGGACTTTGTATGGTGCCATATAATTGCCATAGGTTGCCAAGAGTTTGAGATTACTTCTGCCTATCGGGCCCCACTCAATGTCTTAACCTTATTTTTTATCCTGAGGAAGCGGACCGGTCCTGTCTCCAACACGGCGTGTTTTAATGATTTTTTGACTTTGTTTATTTTTGACACAAGACGGTTTTTTTATTTTTGACACAAGACGATGGACAAAGTCCATAATTCCAAATATTCTCTGGTAGTCGTTGCCTCTGTCAGTATCCTGTAATACGGTTACTGCAAATTACAGGATGTTGATAAAGCAGCTCCTACCTCGGAAGGCGATTCCTTTATTCTTATCACGAGGGTGAAGTTCAGTAAGGTCAAACGTTTCTTGTAGGTCTCTCAGTTGCAAGTAGATTTCTGTACAGGTGATCTTCGCTTAACGGAATTGACGAGGGCTCAGCAAAATCATGTCAGCAAATTCCCAGTTCGGCGGAGTCCTGCAGCACGTATTCTAATGGGACAGGGTGTGGCCCCAGCCGCAAGGCGACCAAATAATTTTTACTCAAAAACTATAAATACTGTATTATTTTTGTTGCTGCTGTTTGTGTATTCTCTGGTCACAGGCCTTTTCTTACTGGTACTTCTCCTCTGGAACCAACAGTGATTTCCACAGCTCAGGCTTCAAGTTTCAGACAGCAGTACTTTCCGTATTATATGTGTGATGTTCCAAATATAGCAGGCTATTGTAATAAACCTACTGAATGTTTTTCCTGGTATGGCTTCCACATTTTCCTTTAAACCTTTTGTTACTTTATTATTATTTATTATTATTATTATTATTATTATCTGTTGTGTCTTAATGAATTGTCTAAGTAAATATTTTGTTCGTATTTGTTTGTATATGTCCTGTTCACTGTTCTTTCTTATTTGTGTTTTCCTGCTGTGCTATTTCTGTTACTGACCACTTGGCTGTTAACTCAGGACGTTAATAATTATTTTTATTTATACATTATTATTATTCATTCATTCATTCATTCATTCCGTTGTCTGTCTTACGACAGGGTCATAGCCTCTTCCAAAGTGAGTTCTCCACAGAGTGCGAGCTATCGCTTCCTCTTTCATTTTCCAGTACCGTCTCGTTTCCTTAAGATCATCCAGTAGCTGCTTAGTCTTCTTCTTCGTCTTCCTCGCGCTTCTATTCTTACTTCTATCTTTGCTTGAATAACGTGTTTTATAAGGCCGTTTCTACGCAAGATGTGACCAATCCAGTTAGCTTTCCCTCTTTTTATTGTATGTAAGATATACCTCTCCTCCTTGACTCTATGTAATACTTCTTCATTTCTCACACGATCGGTCCAACTGATCTTCTCCATTCTTCTCCAACACCACATTCAAAACTTCCCAGGCATTTCTGATCTAATTGTCGAAGTGACCAAGTTTCAGCACCATACAAAGCAATGCTCCAAATGTAGCACTTTACTATTTTCTTCCTTAAATTTAAGTCCAGTTTGCTGGTGAAAACATTCTTCTTCTTGTTGAATGCTGCTTTTTCCATGGCAATCGTGGATTTAATTTCACGTGTACACCTTGTGTCATTTGTTATCATGCTACCCAAATAGCAGAAATATTCCACAATATCCAGTTTATTTTGTTCTATCATAATCCGCATTAGGGATGATTGCTCCGAGATTCTCATTACCTTAGTTTTTTCCACATTCATTTCCATTGCGTAACGTCTTCCAGATTCAGTATATCAAACATGCTCTGTAGCACCATTTCTTCTTTAGCCAGTAGCACAAGGTCATCTGCATATTTCACAGTGCGAATTACTTGTCCTGTTTTGAAGTCTCCAAACCCTTCAAGAGCTTCTTTGGTAAGGTATTCGCTGCGTAAGTTGAATAGACTCGGCGACAAACAGCATCCCTCTCTAACTCCTCTTCCAGTCTTCACAATTTTGTTTCCCCTTGGTCCACTTTTAGTTTAACACTCTAATCCAATCCGTGCACAATTTGCTGATCAGTCTTCTTTCGCACCAGTCTATCCCAGTTACCTCTACGATCTGCATTAATTTGTCCACTTTTAGTTTAACACTCTAATCCAATCCGTGCACAATTTGCTGATCAGTCTTCTTTCGCACCAGTCTATCCCAGTTACCTCTACGATCTGCATTAATTTGCTCCAGTTGACACGGTCAAATGCCTTCTGCCAGTCTATGACGCAAGCAGACAATTCTTCATCTAAGTCAAAAGTTCGTTTTGATATTGTTCTCAGCATCCCAACTGCATCCCTAGTTCATTTTCCTCTTCTAAATCCAAATTATATTATTATTATTATTATTATTATTATTGCTCATGAGGATGTCTGGAACTAAGCGAAACATAGGAACCGCGCGGAGGTGGATAAAATTACACAATTATACAATTACACACCCCAGGGTTTGTAGTCTGCAATGGGCTCGAGGAAGTTTCGTGTAACGGAGAAATGATAGACTTGTACTTGGAGAGTGTCCTATTCGAATCTCGGCAGGGACACCGGAAATTCTGAGGCTTTTGGTAGTTTTCCTCAGTCCCTCCAGACAGATGCCAGGCCATTACGTCGATTAGGCCACGACCGCTTCCTTCCAAAAGCTGTTTTAATTCATTTAAATAGAGTCCTACGACAAGAGTTTATTTAATATGCCCAACCTTTGGGAGTTGTCTGTACTACAGATGTTGGGTATCTTACTGTCATTCATTGCATGACAAATTTTCTATTACATCGCAAACAAAAAGTAAAAATTTACAGTAGTATGGGCGGTCACTTGAAGACCGGAGGAGGCCCAACTGCCGAAACGTCAACGATTAATAACGCACGGCATTTTGTGATCAAGTATAAGCTGTATGACTGGTGCGGCTCCTAGGCCATTTACCAACGCGAAAAGGGTGCAGTGACCACCGAACACTCGCGCTGGACGCGTCGCTTTTGGGGAAATATTGACACGTTGACAGCATGACACCTCTGTCAACTTCCATCTCGGTTTATTACTCCAGTCACATTTAAATTAAGGAACGCGTTGTGCTGAGTACTGCGCAGTCATTTTGCTTGTTCAATGTACAAATGCCACATAACCAGTGCCGGTGGTTAAAAAGCAAGAAATTAACAATAAATTATTGTAGTTTAATCGTGCAGTCTGATCAGTGGCTTGCAAGTCTAAACGAAGCCAAGGTCGACCAGATTGATTTCGAGTCAGGGTATAATAAAAAAGTGATATATTTACTACTCGTGCTTATAGCGCGTGCGATCGAGGAAATAACCTGGCGCCTGCCAACCACACACAATACACGCCGCAGCTTCCGCCATCCGTTTTTTTTTGTTGTTGCTTGGGGCGTATATAGCGGAAGCGAACGTCGCAGTGGAGGCGCACTGATTTGTTACACGTAACGAGAGAGGAGAATTCAGAGAGTAAAGAAGAAAAAAATAATTTGCAGAAAATAGTTTTAGAAATAAAGAGGCAGGGGAAAAAATGCGAGGCAAGAGAGACGAAGCGAAGAGAACACAGAAATAACGGGTGTCGGGATATTTACGTGGGCACAGCCTGGACGACCAGGGAACCGGGGGTTGCGTCTAGGGTAGGGGCAAGATATGTTTCTCTTCACAGCGCCCAGACGGGCTGTGGCGCCCACAGAGCCTGAAATCAAAAGCGATCGTTCCGTGAGAGCAAAGCGATCGGAGCATGAAGCTGACCACTCATCTCCATCTGGATCCGAGGTCAAAATGCGTGGAACTACACACCCACTCCACTGTGTGTCTTCATTCCTTGGTGTTCAATTAAGGACAGGGAGAAGGCAGAAATGACGGAAAAAGACAGGAAAAGAGACAAAGACAGGAAGAAGAAGAGAGAGGAAAAGATAAAAGATCAAAAGAGGGAGAAACGAACACAAAATAAAAACTAAGAGGAACAAGGTAACAGAAAGAAACAGAAACATACGAAGGTGGTACAAGTGCAAGTGAAGATAACCACAAGAGGCGCTGACTTCTACGAGTGGGGCTACCTAAAGGGTACAATTTATTGGAAAAGAGCCAACACGAGGGACGGGCTGTGGCGTTTGATTGAAGCAACTGGAAAAATAATACGGAATATTTTTGGGAGTTTTTTCAGCGTACAGAGAATTCTTGGCGTCACAGGGCTCACTTACACATTAAAACTATCAGACAGCGTTTTCAGCATCTCTTGGTGTTCCTAACTGTGCCACAGGGAGCATAAATATGTAACTTAATTCACGTCTAAAGGAAACATTTATTGGTAGGAATGGATGGAACAGCTGAAGGCCGAAGATGCGAGAGAAATAATTCCCCATTGAATTTAACGGACTTTCACACACGTTACGTTACATTAGAGAAGGGGAAAAATCTTTCAGCAACCTCGCACCTCAATCTATGCAGGTGTTTGACGTAACTTGCTTGCTGATTAAGAACTACAGGCCGATAGATCTGCTCTGTTTCAAGGCTTGTCGCACATGATACATCAAATCCTGAGTTGTGGCAAACATTTAACGACGCCTACTCACATTAAAATTCCTCCATCTGTACACATATGCTGTCAGGAAATATAAATTTGCCATTATTCTACTTGATCTTATATTTATTTGTATTGTTTCTGCGAAGGGGTTCCCATTGCTGTAATATTGTCAACAACAGCATCCAGATACCTGACGGGGTGCTAGAGTCCTAACATAAACTTTCTTTTTACTGAACTGGCTATACACTCCGTTACAATGTTATGCACATATGCAAGGTTTACTTCTTTTTTTTTTTTTTTTTTCCCCTTATGGCTCGACAGCCCTATATGGGCCTGGGCCTCCGTTTTCGTCGAGGTTTCATGGTCACACTTTAGACACACCACAGCCGGTAGGACTCCTCTGGACGAGGGACCAGCTCGTCGCAGAGACCTCTACCTGACAACACACAACTCTCACAAGAGACAGGCATCCATGCCCCCGGTGGTATTTGAACCCACGATCCCAGTAAGCGAGCGGCCGAAGACCCACGCCTTAGACCGCACGACCACTGGGATCGGCTTACTAACTTATAAGTACCGATTATTTTTTATAACCTATTTCGGCCCATATACCGAATATTCTAACACACTTTTCGTGGCTCCTCTGACTTCTTTCAAACAAACGTAGGGATACATATAAAGGTGAAGTTGTGAGGAGTGGCAGTATAGTTCCGTGGCACTAGAGGAAAATCAGGTGTCATCTTCACACTGCGGCCGCTTTAACCCCTAGGACATAGCCACTCGCGCCTATTAAATAGCCGGCTGGTTGGGCCCCAGACCCGGTCTGGACGCTTTGGTGAAGACAAAACTCTCTCGATCCTGTTGGGAGTCTGATCACAAACCAAAATAGACCATGGTCATTTCCAGTACTCTTTTGCTATTCGCTATTCACACATCATCATACAATTTGACACTACATAACGCAAGGATTTGATAAACGTCGTTAGATAAACCAGGAATCAGTCAACTACAACCACAAAGTTGTACAAAATATTAGAAAAGGTACTACGTATGTTATTTCTGTACAGCAAAGTCGTAGAATTAGACGTGATTAGCCAGATACGAAGGAGCATACGTATTGATTTTAATATCACAAAATTCAAACACAAGCAGCCGACATGTAAAATACGAGGACGCAAATCGTTAGACGTTTCCTTACGTGTCTGCTCCCTCGGAAATGGTAACGGCCTGAACATACGTAAACCCACGAGATGAGATTCTCATGGCGGTGACAATGAAGGCTTTTGTTTTCTGCGCTCTTACGGCGTGTAGTCTGATATTTAGCGACGTTCCGGAGGGATATCCTCAGGATAATTACTGAGGCAGCAGGGTCTTCCGAAACCACACGGCGTCATATCACAGAAGACAGCAATATTCTATTGAAGCCAGTCCGACATCATTTTATCTAATGACACACAACGTGGCGGCCGGGATGTCGCAGTCCGTACAGCGACACGCTACGGGCTGAATGGTCCGGGATTCGAACCCTGGTGGGAGCAAGATATGTTCTCTTTTCATTACCCGTCCAAACCCGCCCTGGGGCCCACACTAGCCTCATGTACAATAGGTACCTGGTCTTTCCCGGTGGTAAAGTGGCCGGGGCGTGGCGTTGACCACCCGTCCCCATCTACCGCCGACGTTAACCCTGAACAGAGCTATAGTGTACCTCTGCTTCCCCTCTGTGCCTCTACTGGCATGTTACGAGACGACCTTTACCTGCACCTTTACATACACGATATATCTTTTCCATTTCTTGCAAACATTCAGCAGACCCATACAATTCTGTATCACTGCCAACTTCGTATAAGGTAGAGCTGCTATGGCAATCTGGAACCTTTCGGCGGAGGCGTTGTCTGTGTTAGAAGGTCGTTGTAGCAATAAAGTTACTGGTACAGCCTACCTATGCTGCTTCTGTCTCAGGACTACAATGTCTGTGTTGCATTATGTATACCAAGCTCCTTATACACATGACTTCTGCATTAATGTCTACCACTTGTCACTTTGAAACCCATTTTTCATTCTCAGCCGACAGGTATATTTTTGTGTTACCTTGCCTGGTGTCAACCTGCACCTTCTGTCCAGGCCAATCAAGTATATCAGGCAAATACTGATGACGTTCAAATGGTAATGTTAAGACTTTTTATCATACCCTTATGATATTACACGCCAGGCAAGACATATTTTTACTATTTGTCAACCCAAACGACTGCAGATAAAGGTATCTCCCCCACCGTGCCATGAGATTATCCATACCCTTGCAGTAACGGCAGAGTCTGCGCTCTGAATTCTTATTGAGAGGTTCTGAAGGCGAATTAATTGAATTAATCTATTCAGTTGCTTAGTACTAAAAATAAATGGAAGAGTAATCCTTATGGTTAATATAGCGGTAGCAAGCGAGAATGCAAGTCTTCTGGGATGTGACATCGTGTAGTATTCTAACAATTTAAATGTTTACAGACTACACGGCGTCATATCCCAGAAGACGAAAATGTTCATAGTTGCTGGCGTCAGAACCTGAAATCTTGCAAGTATGACAACATTTCATCTTATTATTTGATATGCAGGCCCACGTCTACCGTTAGGAAAGGAAAATGTATATACATCCTATTCTAACCTCTCTTGTACATACAAAATGTCATTGATATTAATTATTCCCCCCTCCCCCCGAAGATATCACTAATTGGACGTAGTCGTGGTGCTTGCATGGTCAAATGATCCTGAGAGCTATGCTGACGGTAGCGTAGCTACTGGTAGCGCCTCACATGCCGGACAGGTCAAAGGTGATGACCCAGACAAAAAGGGATGCCCTGGTCTTCCAGGTTGCGGGGTTGGGAGTGGGGCTGATAACCCCACCCCATAAAAATGTTCTGTTGAGAAGCTCTAAAATTGGAAACAGGACGACAATTTTGGAAGAGGCTAAGGTTCAGTAAGGACTGTAATGCCAAAAAGAAGAAGGTACTAATTATTACAACAAAACCAACACGTTACACAATAAAATATAAAAGAGAGTAAAACAGTATTAATAGTGTCCCTACATGTTTCGGATAATCCTGGCTATCCTCAGGGAAACGATCTATACATCCTGGAAGGTACAGTAGCTGAGGACGGCCAGGGATGGCCGAAATATGTAGGAAAAATATTAATAATTTTTATTGTATTTTATGTTTTACATTGTACTGTAGTGGTTTTATTGTAACAAATAATTCAGTATATACACTGTCACAATGTATTACAAAGTCATTCACACTGCTCTGGTCTCTTCTCCCCACCCAGCTGCGGTACAGTTCCGATCTTTCCCAGTAACCTAATACACTGCACAAGTTATCGACACAGTCATCATCCTGCAGCTGGACTATTGGCCTGTACGTGCCTTGCAGAACTCTCAAGGTCTATCACAGCGAGCATTTTCACCTGCATCTGCGACAAATACGAGTACGTGGCGCAACTGCTAGCAGTAAAGCGCTGCGCAGAACGAATGTGGAAGACACCTACCCCGAAATGAAGAACACATTTTTGGTGTTTTTATGTTTCCGGCGTCGCATGTCTCTACGTGAGAGACAAGACATCACTCATTACTAGTCACGTACATTACTGATGGATTAAATGTTTACTTTGTCTGGCTTTGTCAGTTCATAGGCTGTGTTCACTTATGGCGTACACAAACATCTGTACACGCGAACAGTTGAACATCGGACCTGACCGCTTTTGAACTTTGTAAGGAGCCTATTGATAGATATCGTAACTGATGAGAGTGTAGGTGTAGGATTTTTAAGGACAGAGCACAGTGTCAACTGTTCAGATAATTTCCGAGAAAATGGGACATTGTGGGTGTAGACCAGCATATCTGTGTCCAGCTTTCAGTTGTCTTATTTGTAGTACGTGCGAAGTACTTTGTCAACTTTACACACAAAACAACACCTTAGCGTATAACTGAATTTACTAAAAATCCAGCTTAGCAGTCCGTCCTTGAGGAACCTAATAACCAGGCTTCCATTAACGCCATCATGAACTTTCTCTTAAGACATATTCACCGTGCATTTTGATTCAATTAGCAGTATTAAAACCAACAAATGCACTTTTTGTATTTCTGTTACACTTTTTAAAAGTTTAACAGAAATACAATACGTGCATTTGTTTTTTTTCTCGTTGTATTCACCGTGCATCTTTTTTAACTAATTAAAAGTTTTAATCGACCAACATGTGCACTACACTCGTATTCTTGCAAGCAAGTCGATCACCCTGAGGATGGCCTGTTATAGGCTGAAACACATGTAGTGGTGATCGACTTGCTTACAAGAATATAGTGCACATGTTGGTCTATTAAAACTTTTAATAAGTGCATTTGTTGTTTATAATACTGCTAACTTCTCTTAAGATCCACGGTGTGCTCTCGCTCTATCGACACCCTTCCCTTTAAGATCCATTCATTGTTATCGTTCTGTCTATACTTTTCTATTAATGTCCATTTGTTCCACCGTTCTGTCTATACTTTTCTTTTAAAATCACCTTTTTGCTCTCGTTTTGTCTACACTTTTTTCAGAGCCTCTAGACGGAGCACGTTAATGTAACGGTAACATATGTATTCATGAGGTGCCGGGTACGAATGTAGGCCGAATTCCTGCTACTCTAATACACCTTTTGTGGTTTTAGTCAGTTACTCGAGGCAGACGCCATAGTATCTAGGTCAGGACATGACAGATTCCTTCCAAATATTGCTGAATTCAGTAATCACCAGCTATTCTACAATTCGAATACAATTGAAAACCAACAGCATCGTTTAAGAAGCTACTGAAACGAACCTCCACGTGAGCACTTGATAATACACTAAAATATGCCAGGCAATCTCATGAAAGACCCATTTATATAGAAACAAGACCCATTTATATAGAAACTTAAGTCTTTAACCGTGGCCATAAAATAGTCTACTGGACCTTATCATGACCCAGCTGGCTCCACCCTACACCCTCACAATTCATTTCTCCAAGATGCATTTTAATATTCTCCCATCTACGCACGGGTAGACCAAGTAGCATTTTCTCTTGAGATTCCTGACCGAAATTGTAAATTTACATTCCACGTGCGCTCAACCACTCTCCTTGATTAAATCAAGATAACAAATTTTAGAGATGACTAGAAGTTATTAAGCTTCCCAACGTGCAGTTCTCTCGGTCCAGCGTGATACTTCCTTATCATGCTACCTCAAAGACCAAGTTTCACACACACACACACACACACACACACACACAAAACAAACGGTAGAATTAAAATTATATCGGTTTATCCTTCATGTTTCATTTTCATCGCAGAAACACACCCTTAAGGACTGTAGTTCTACCTTGCAGCATTTAATCGTTTTCAAGTTAATCTCTCGTTTGTCAAATTATAATATCATTGATAATAGACGATTCAATCAGTCTCGAGTAACTATAAAATACGGTGAATTGGCGTACACATTTTTGTGTAGATTATAATTGAACAAACGGGATTTACTGTAACGCCTTTCACAGTAACTCATATACGTCACTGATTTCCTTGACACAACACACACACACACATTTTTAAAAGCTATGCTCTTGGCGTCAAAATGTCACTTGCTAAGTGACTTTGTGTCTGAGCCATAGCTCTTTCAGCGAAAAGGCAACAAGGTCCTTTATATACCGTGTTGTATTAGCTAACCGTTCGTGGTACACGCCTGTACTAAGTGACTCCTTTGTCATAAAGCAACTCTCAGTCTTCAGAAGTTTATTACGTAATTAAATCAAGACGAATGACGGCGGTGGGGCATGCAGCTCGCAAGACGCAATACCTTTCGGTCGAAATATCAGTACCACATTCATTGCCGATTTATAATGCCAAATAATTAGATTATTGTTCGAACATTCGACAAACAGCTCAGTCCCCTGCAGGTGTAAGAGATTTCTGTCTGTCCCGAAACGCCCACACTGTCTCTGGAGTCAATGAGTAGGCCTACTCAATGAGTCAATGTACTCAATGACTACCGGGGCCCTTTTCCCAGGGGTAAAACGGCCAGGGCGTGAAACTAACCACCCTCCTACATACAGTGCTGAGGTTAGGAATGAGTGGAGACATACTGCCACTTTTCCTTACGTCATCATGCCTGGGACAGGGGCAACTTTACCTTCGACACATAAACGTCTATGCACCCTGGCATACGGTAACCATTTCGCTTCCTTCTCGGTTTCTTATATCAATTCTAAACAATCCTGCAGATCGCCGATTTCCGTTGTCTGTACCTCGATACATTTATTATACGATATTATGAGTTTCGAGCGACACGTAGATACGAGTTGTTCGACATTTCGTGGCGCAAAGACGGTCGTGACAGAGATTGGGAACGGCTGCTTGAGACGTTTGGTAGGCTGCAGTAACCAGGGAACAGACTTTCTCTTTTACCTAACTACAAATTATGCCTCTTAATTACGGACAAAGGCGCGGTTGGTTAGGAATGTGAAATAAGCACGACACTGTGGCCCAATGGATCTAAATGTCTTGGGTTCTGTCTTATACAGGGCGTACTTAAACTGGATAAATTATTCATCTTGTACTATCTTTCTCGTAAAGTTACATTCATTTTGACGTGCCTTCTATTTCAGGTTTTTAAAAATGTTATTTAACGACGCTCTCACTTGCTGAGATTAAGCGGCGACGGTCATTGATGAATGAATGAAGGAATGAATGAATGAATGAATGACTGAACATGCAGCATCGGTGGAATGATACTGACAGAGGAAAACCTAAGTACTCTGAGGAACACGTTGTCCCATCGCCATATTGTCCACCACAAATCACACGCAGACTGGCCTAGAATGGAACCCAGGCCTCTGCCTTAAAATTTCAAATTGCTGATCTTTCGCTAGTACTCAGAAGAGTTCTCTGACTTGAATCCTTTTCGATAGACAATTGAAAACAAACTGGCTTCAAGACAGAAATTTCGAAAATTACTGTCCCTATAACACACTGGATTTCTCATCGAATAAAACCAACTTTGTAATTCTTCTCGGAGGAATTTACTGCCTCCATTTCCTACACTGAAATGGGATTGTGTAGAGTGAAACTATCCTGAAGATGGAAACAGGAGGTTTCTACGAAACACACGTACCTGTCTGTCAATGTACCCTGCCTTACATTCATAAAGACCATAATCTTTTAACTCATTTCCGATTTCCGATGCTTTCAGTTTAATAGGCTCCTAACGTACATGGACACGTACTGTTGTGACCCCATATCTGTCATTATAAGGGCAAAGTCTGCAAACTGAAACAATTTGGATCGCGCCGAAATATCTGTTCTCAGACGACTGATCTAAATGCCGTTTGTTGACTACAAGAGATGGTATTCAGAGTTCATCTGATCAGAACATGTGAGGCGGAGGTCAGCAGTCCTAACTCGCAGACAAAACAAGAACTTCTGACAAGAACTCGGCGACGCCTACTTTCGGTGAGGGCAATTCCACAGCCTAGTGATGCATTCCTCTTCATGGTTCTCATCAGTATAGTTTTTCACTGCTGTTATTAAATGTAAGATAAATGGTACAGCTGAAGTTGTTCCTGTCCATGCTATGGAGGCACATAGGGGGAGTAGAGTTTTAGCGCCATTCATTCTTAACCTCGGCGATAGAGGGAGGTGAGTGGTCAACATCGCGCCCTGGCCGCTTTTACCCTCTAGAAAGAACCTCGATGTCCATTGAACAGGAGGATGGCTGGGCCCCACAGTCGATCTTGACGTTTTGGTGAACAGAATAATTTTTTGCCCCTGCCGGGCAAGAAATTATTCTAGCCTTGTCACTATACCGACTGACTTATTTCGGCTCCCAAACCTGTCAGATGTAACATCAAACTTTTTGGAACATCGACATGTTTGTAATTGTTACTATAAAAAGTTTAATATGTGATTTGCTTGGTGGTTCATGAGCTCTGTTTAAACAAACTGACACTTGTCTATGTCCAAGTGGTTTCTTAGTTACCGCCATCACACTGAAAGCCTAATACATAGCCTGTTTCATGCAGCAGGTATGTCATTTTACATAAAAGAAAATCTTCGACAAAACTTGGATTTTTTCAAAGATTTCTGCACCATACTTTAAGTACCACCAGAGTCGCTCCACCTCAGACGTTCGTACAAACACCAGGTTGATGTTATTAATGTCATAAAAATTAAAAAGTTTCTGTTCAATACAGTATATATATATATATATATATAGGGCATTTTTATCGCCGAACTGAGCACCGAAGCTGTCAAGGGACGTCCCGGCGAATGCAGACTTTGTGTGCGATAAAGCTGCCGTGTTCTGGTGAGCGATAAAGTAAACTTTCTGTATTTAACGAAATAAGAAGGAAAGTTATATACGAAGATACACGTCTTCTTGGATACGACGCTGTGTATATTGGTAAACAGTAGTGAGTGGATAACTATTTACCGTTCTACACAGTGTCATATCCCGGAAGATTTGAATATTTATCAGCACGGCTGTGAAAAGTTCAATTCTTCCATAAGTTATATACCTTCGCAGCGTGGTGTATGTGTTTGTCGAGAACAGGCTTGTATCGGCAATAAATGATCTTAAATCTCAATACCAATTCGCGAACATAGAAATTCTTATAAACTACAACTGAAGTAGGACTTCACTCCTTCCGGCATTTTCTTTTATTTACAACAAAAGATAAATGTGCAGGATTATTTGATTTCTGGGCTTCGCCCATCGTATAGTATTCCGAAAACAACATAAGGTTACGGAAACTAGATGTCCAATTTCCGAAACGTTATTTCGGAATACCAGACGTTGGACAATGTCCAGAAAACAGATGATCCTAAATGTAAGATACCGTCATCAGAACCTTTCACAGCTACCTGTATGGACATTTCGTACAGGAGATAAGTGGAGAATTGAATAACACAATGGCGAAAGTTGTGCGTCAAGGACTGCAAACAAATTGTAGACAATTATAATACATATTACTGTCATTACAAGGTAACCTTATGAAAGGCTGAATGCAGGCTAAGCCCTTATGTAGGTTACAGATCATCTGTTTCCGAGGAAACTTAATTTAAGACAAATCAAAAATATAAATATAGATACATCCAGATATATGTTTTGCTTTTTTGACTAGTATAAAGTCCAATGAAACTTCAACGAGAGAATCCGATAGTCCACATCTACAGCTATAGATTCCACAACAACAGTTTTACTAGTCCACTATTATACATCGCAGCCAGTGAGTGATACTTGAAGTCATGATTTCACTGAATATGCACACATGTAACTTTCTTCGGCAACTTTAGAGATCGTAATAGCGAACGAATCGTAAATACTGCTCACTTCTGTTGATCGCTGCCATCTTGTGCTCCCATTGTTAACTACCAACAACTCTGTTCGCTCTATAATAAAGAATGGTGAACTTTAAGCTGAACAGAAAGAACACTAATTACAGCAAAGATATTTGCCAAAAGGAGGCCTATCAAAAAAAGGCACAAATCAAAATATTATTTTCTTTAACCTCCCCTGTTTTGGTCAGTTAAGTCCTTGGTTTTATATTTGAGCTTATTGTAATGTGCCTTACAGGAATTTTTACAGCGAGGAAAGTCAAAGTTCAACCCGAAATAATCTTTTGTGCAGTTTTTTTTGTCGTTTTAGTTCTTGGCGGTCACCATTATTCTGTTTTGGTATGCCTTATTGCATTCGCTAGAGCGAGACTTTTCTAATGAGCTACATCTTGACCTCATCTTAAAACTACCGCCAAAATTTCAAGCTGTTTCCTTCATATTCTGATAAGTTATGGCTGCCAAAGTCAGATACACACAAACACACACACACACACACACAGACGCACTTTCTCTTATGTGTGGACATGCACGTAGATAATGGATTGCCAGCTGTAGCCTGCGGGCACACTGGAGCCCTTGGAAGGGATTATGGGTGCCCGTAAGAATGTTATCATATAGGCTTACTACGATGTTTATAATGATTTCTTAATTTGAAGCTAATGATTGCAAAGAAGGTGACGATTTTTCCTGCCTGAACTAACGCAGTTTCGGGTGTACGTAACAAAAATGTAGGTCCTAACTCGTATTTTATAACAAAAAGACATTACTCTCTAGGCGTATTTGATGAGATGCAGTGTGCGAGAACAATGTGTGGGGCAATAATTTGGTGTGAGAACACAAGGAGCCAAGATGTCCGAAATCTATTTATTCATTTCGAAATTTCATGCCGACCACAAGTCGTGAGTCCGTCATACTGTCCGTCATCCAAGAAGGATAGCCATGGAAACTTTAAGCAATTTTCAGTTTCAGGAACTAAGAGTGTCACTGCTAATTACATAGTGTCAGGTACCAGAATACAGCAATATTTATCGTCACCGCCACGAGAATCTCAAATCTCACAAAAATGAAAATGACCCAAGCCCTGAACTTAATTAAGCACGACGCCAGGAATGACGTATGTGGATATGGATGTATACCCACAGTGTTTCTTAATGTTCGGCACTAGATTGATGTCTAGCTACATGCCTCGGCCGTTTTGCCCCCGAGGAAGAATTCACGGAACCCATTGGGTGGAAAGCAGGGTGGGTCTCAGACCCGTTTGAACAGTAGAAAAGAGCAAAATATCGAACCACGTCAGGAACTGAACCCCGATTATCAGGTCGTCTAGTCTTAGTCACTATACCAACTGAGCTACCTAGCTCACGCAAATGCAGTAGCTATGAGAAAAGTAAAAATGTTGACAATTCCAGATGACATTATTATATTAATATTCTAGCCTATTCAAACAATTGAAGTTTATATTATATATACCGCGCCTTTTTCATAAATCTAATATCGACCACAAATTCACTAGAAAAATAACATGTACGTCTACATAGTATATTTGAGAACCCCTACATATGTTTGAGCAAGCAAGTTGCCATCTTCAGGGGGTTTTTAGCATAGAACTACAAGACCTTTTTACAAGCTGTTGTAGTTCTCTGCTATACACCCCCTGAAGATGGTAACTTGCTTGCTCAAACATATGCAGGGGTTCTCAAATATATTTTATACACGCTATTTTTTCTGGTGCATTTGTGGCCGATATCAGATCCATTCATTCATTCTGTAGTCTGTCTTACGACAGGTCCGTAGCCTCTTCCAAAGCGAGTTCTCCACAGGGTGCGATCTAGTGCTTCCTCTTTCAATTTCCAGTATCTTTTCTTTTCCTTAAGGTCATCCAGTAGCTGCTTACGTCTTCTCCCTCGTCGTCCCGTCATTTCTATCCTTCCTTCTAACTTTCCTTCAATCACGTGTTTCAGAAGGCAGTTTCTACGCAAGATGTGACCAATCCAGTTAGCCTTTCTTCTTTTTATTGTATGTAGTATATTCCTCTCCTCCTTGACTCTGTGTAATACTTCTTCATTTCTCACACGATCGGTCCAACTGATCTTCTCCATTCTTCTCCAGCACCACATTTCAAAACTTTCCAGATACTTCTGATCTACTTTCCGAAGTGTCCACGTTTCAGCACCATACAAAGCTATGCTCCAAATGTAGCACTTTACTAGTTTCTTCCTTAAATTTAATTCCAGTTTGCTGGTGAAAAGATTTTTCTTCTTGTTGAATGCTGTTTTTGCCATGGCAATTCTGGATTTAATTTCACGTGTACACCTTGCATCACTTGTTATCATGCTACCCAAATAATTGAAATATTCCACATTCTCCAATTGTTTTTGATCTATCATAATTTTCATTGGGGATGGTTGCCTTGAGATTTTCATTACTTTAGTTTTTCCCACATTCATTTCCATTCCATAGCGTCTTCCAATTTCAATTAGTCTATCAATCATGACCTGTAGCACGTTTTCTTCCCTAGCCAGTAGCACAAGGTCATCTGCATATTTCACAGTGCGAATTACTTGTCCTCCTATTTTGAAGTCTCCAAACCCTTCAAGAGCTTCCTTGGTAAGGTACTCGCTGTATAAGTTGAACAGAATCGGTGACAAACAGCAACCTTGTCTAACTCCTCTTCCAATCTTCACACTTCTCGTCTCCCCTTGGTCCAGTCGTATTTTGACACTTTGTTCCATGTACAATTTGCTGACTAATCTTCTTTCGCGCAGATCCATACACTTGATTTTTTTCTTCACCGGGCACATAACCATTCCCAGTTTCAGAAGCCCAAGAGACACAAACAGACACAAAAAAAAACAAACAGGTATTGTGTTATACCACTGTGTCCACTGGTCGCGTTACGTCAGGATTTAATACAGACCTACTACAGGTTTACCTTGAAAATTGGAATAAGATTTCGTTACCGAATATCAGACACTTTTTTTTTTGTTCGCATAATGGTATGGCTTAGCGTGATTTTAGGTTTTCATAGCGGCGACTATGAAGACGAAGGCAGCACTATCTACTGGGATATAACGACATGTAGTTTTGTAGATAGACCACGGCAGCACTATCTACTGGATATAACGACATGTAGTTTTGTAGATAGACTACGGCAGCACTATCTACTGGGATATAACGACATGTAGTTTTGTATATAGACCACGGCAGCATTATCTACTGGGATATAACGACATGTAGTTTTGTAGATAGACCACGGCAGCATTATCTACTGGGATATAACGACATGTAGTTTTGTAGATAGACCACGGCAGCATTATCTACTGGGATATAACGACATGTAGTTTTGTAGATAGACCACGGCAGCACTATCTACTGGGATATAACGACATGCAGTTTTGTAGATAGACCACGGCAGCACTACTATCTACTGGGATATAACGACATGCAGTTTTGTAGATAGACCACGGCAGCACTACTATCTACTGGGATATAACGACATGCAGTTTTGTAGATAGACCACGGCAGCACTATCTACTGGGATATAACGACATGTAGTTTTGTAGATAGACCACGGCAGCACTATCTACTGGGATATAACGACATGCAGTTTTGTAGATAGACCACGGCAGCACTATCTACTGGGATATAACGACATGTAGTTTTGTAGATAGACCACGGCAGCACTATCTACTGGGATATAACGACATGCAGTTTTGTAGATAGACCACGGCAGCACTATCTACTGGGATATAACGACATGTAGTTTTGTAGATAGACCACGGCAGCACATTCCTCCAAACCTTCGGTACTTATCTACGAAACTACACGGCGTCACATCCCAGAATGATCTCTCACACTTTGCTACAGTTATCATGGTACTAGTCGAATTTCATTCGACATGTTTGGTACCTGAATACGCATCCCAAGAGCCTCTAGCGCGATTATTTTCGTAGTTCCTAAGGCTTTACTTTCCACTACTGTATTTGTATTACAGTCGAACCCGGTTACAACGACATCGATTAATGCGACACCTCGTCTATAGCGTCACATATTCTGTGGTACCGATTAATTCCTCACTCGTAACCACAACATTGTACTTCTCGGCTATAACAAAACTCGTTTATAACGACACAAAATATCCAGTCCCTTTCATGACGTTATAACCGAGTCCGACTGTACCTGATTTGACGATAAAATGCCTTTGATGTTGTCAACACTGTGTATTAATGCGTTTCGTGTGATTCTGTGAAGAAGCAGGTATTATTTTCTGGAACAGGATTAACCAGTTGACGGAGTGAGGGAAAGAGAGGGCTACCAGACAGATGGCTTGACACGTCAGCACCGTGCACGAATATCACCGAGCACCCGAGCAATGCTCATCAGGCTGGAGGTTCAAGGAAATGTTTTGTTAATTCTTGTAACTGAGAAAACCTCCATTAACTGATGAAGTTTGCTGAGAATAGCTAAGCGGGAATGTTGGCTTCATGGTGAATTCCATAAATTTGGAAATACGTTTGGTGGCCTCTACACCTAGGGGTTTAATTTTGCTGAATTCAGCCGGAAGGACTGCAGGAGAAACATGCAGCAACAGTAGCTTGTTACTTGAATATGAAGAAACATCAGGCCATTGAAATGAAGAAGGCACGACGCTCCGTCCAGTGGGAGCCGAGTTGTCCCATGCGGGCAGACGGACAGACATTGCGAAGCTAACAGTAGCTATTCGTAATTTTGCGAAGGCGCCCAAAAAAATTGTCCCTGTCTACGCCATAAAGGCATATAGAGGGAGCAGAAGTATAGCTCCACTTATTCTAACCTCGGCGCTAGTTTCAGGTGAGTGGTCAACTTCACGCCCCGGCCGCTTTACCACCAGAGCCGGTCTGGATGGTTCTGAAGAGAAAATCTTTTGCTCCTGCCGCGATTCGAACTCCGGACCGTCCAGCCCATAGGTAGTCACTACATCGGTTACGCTATTCCGGCTCCAGTCAATGCTTGTTCCAGTTCAAAATGAAGCGAATGTTACTAAATTTCAGTTGTAAGCCACTGAGCCGGAGAGGCTGACTTAGTTGGTTCCAGTTCTCCCTTTAGATGGCGCAGATGTATCGTAAACGTGGTACGTAGTAAAAATGCGAACGATTTATCTCGATTATCTCGACGACGGCAACTATCGAAATGAAGCATCTTTCGACATTGCACATGTCACGAATGTCATCACAACACAGCTGACTGTAAATCTTGAATGACATGTACAGCCAGAGACAATGTCCGTCAGTAGGCTTAGGATTACATCCTAAGCCCATTCATCATCAGTCTGCTCTAGCTTAACATAAAAACGCGATTTAACGTACCGCGAGTGTATACACCAGTAACTTAAGCAGACGTGTTGCGTAAACAAGAAACAAGGGAGAGTCCATAGGAATCAGGTTTTTTTCCTGTACAAAAAAAGAAGCTGACAGTACAGCGATAATAAGATACAAAACGTAGGTACAGCGCAAGAATTGTGGCGCTCTCGCTAATTTTTGTTTCGTTGTCTCGAAAACCGAAAGACTTGGTTCGATCCCGGGTCAGTCCATGTGGGATTTTTGGTAGACAAAGTGGCACTGGGACAGGTTTTTCCCCGAGTACTTCGGGTTTCCCCTGTCAATTTCATTCCTCCGGTGTTCCATTATTGGGAAAAATAAAAAAAAAAACTGATCATCTTTCTCTCATCTTCATCATAGGGTTGCACAAGAAGCCTTAAGGCTGCGGTGCGTCCGTATCTTCTACTGCGGGGCCCTTCTCCACAAAAAAAACCGTAATACTTACACAACACATGTATCGCACACAAAGTGTCTACCTTTCTCCTCTACAACGTTTGTCTAAAACATCGTTATATAGTTAAGCTCACAAATGCGCTCAGGAACGCATCTTAATACGCGCCCAAAACCTGATGTTAACCATAACTTGAATGTATCAACACATTTTGGTAGACTTACAACTCCGAATTTCATGAAAATCGGTTCAGCATTTTTCAAAATGTTACATTTACATTACGACAGAGAGGATAGATGGACAGGTAGGCAAGGAGATGTGGCACATATCACAGGCGCATTTCATCAATTGTATATAAATGCAGGCCAAATAAATATGAAACATTTCAACTAACGCCTTTAGAAAATGTGGCCATTCTGTCGTATTTATTTCAAAAGGCTCGACAGCCCTAGTGAGCCCAGGCCTCCTCATTGTTGAGGTTTCACGATCACATTCAGTTAGACACACCACACTCGGTAGGACTCCCCTGGACTAGAGATCAGCCCGACGCAGAGACCTCTACCTGACAACACACAACACTCACAAGAGACAGACATCCATGCCCCCGGCGGGTTTCAAACCCGCAGTCCCAGCAAGCGAGCGACCGTAGACCCAAACCTCAGACCGCGCGGCCACTGGGATCGGTCTTTTGTCGTATAGTTAGATTTATTTACGAGTAAGTTTATATTACTGTAATTAATTAGACCTGTGGGAATATGAGGTCACGGGAGAAGTATTCGGGCTTACGTTATACACAGAGCATCATAAACGTGTAACTATTGTGCAATTAGATTATACATACGACATGGTACAATTGTCACAGGGGTTCCAAACCCTGGAGACAGAACACCGGCTTTGACCGCTACCCAAACTCCGGATGTTGTGGTTTTAAATTTAACAAGCAAGTGGACCGTGCTGAAGGCGGGTGGCTCTCATACTTGGCTACTCGCTAGTGCACGAAGTTCCCTTGGCCTAGTCCACTCGTCACCACCTATCAGTACTTACAAAGTACATTGTCTTGGCCCATGCCATGGCTCAGGCGGTTAGTCGCCGGTCTCTCACCGAGGAGGCCCGGGCTCGATCCCGGGTCAGTCCATATGGGATTTGTGGTGGACAAAGTGGCACTGGGACAGGGTTTTCTCCGAGTACTTCGGTTGCCCCCTGTCAATTTAATTCCACGGAAAAAACTAATCATCTTCATCACAGGGTTGCACAATCAGCCTTAAAGGTGCGGTGCGTCCGTAGCATCTGCTGCGGGGCCCTTCACCACAAAAAACTTACAGTGTTTTTAACTGTGTCACATTGAAGCTTCTGACCTGAACATGGAGACAGCACGTTCATCCGAAACATTAGTAAACTTCCACCAGAAACACGGCTTCACTTCTTAGACGCAGTGTCTCTTTATTGTGTTGCAGTGCTCTTAGCAAACTAAATAGTTCAATAGCGCAATAGACCAACTAGCGGCATCAGTAGCAAGGGCTCAGTCTCGTCCAACCCCAAGAATAGAAAGAAATAAGTAGGGTTATGTTAATTGTGCCAAGTAACAAACCAGCCTGGCAACTGTACCTATCGAAGCAAATACTCCAGCCGATCGATCGAGAAACACAATCCAAACATACAACACTGCTAGTGTTCATTCTATAGTCTGTGTTACGACAGGTCCGTAGCCTCTTCCACAGCGAGTTCTCCATAGGGTGCGATCTACTGCTTCCTCTTTCAATTTCCAGTATCTTATCTTTCCCTTAAGGTCATCCAGTAGCTGCTTACGCCTTCTTCCTCGTCTTCCCGTCATTTCTATCCTTCCCTCTAACTTTCCTTCAATCACGTGTCTTAGAAGGCAATTTCTACGCAACATGTGACCAATGCAGTCAGCCTTTCTTCTTTTTATTGTATGAAGCCTAGCACAATTTAAATTAGTTCATATCCTCACACAGTACTTCCAAAAGGCACAGTTCGCTGGTGCAGCATATAGTGGTCGCAGAGTCGGACGCGGTTACGTGTGTTCGCTAAAGTAGACCAGCCGCTCCAGTGTGCCGCGTGCGTCCACGCCAGCCACTAGACTGCTCTTATGATCCGACGTCTGCAGCAACAAGTTACATTCCTGTGACTGGCACGTTTAGTTTTTGAAGCTGGTGGAGTTCGTATCATTTAATAAAATAAAGTTATCCCTGCGTAAGCCATGAAGGTGTATAAATGAGTGGAGGTATACCTCCACTCATTTAACTTCGGCACTAGATGAGGTAAATAGTCAGCTTCACGCCCTGGTCGCTTTAACTCCTGCACCCACTGTGTAGGAGGCTAGGTGGACCACATCACTGGTCTGAACGCTTCTTGACACTGCCGGATATCGAACCACGATTCCTCGGACGTTCAGCCCGTAGTATAGTCTCTATTAGAAGTTGAACGGCGAATTACAGCAGACAACAAACCTTATTTGTTGCTATTAAATGACATGAAGTCGAAAAGTGTTCATAGGAACACTGAAATAAGAATACATAAAACGAAAGTCATAAGTATAATACGCTATGCAAGCAAAACTTGGACAATATCTAAACGTGAAATTGTCCCTTGGAACCTTTGAACGGAAAATAATTAGATGACCCAATACAGGAAAATGAACATTGGAGAATCGACCTCATTAATGAAGTCTATGGTCTATATAAGGACATAGACATGGTGAGACTTATTAATCTCAGAAGACTGGAATGGGCTGTAAGCATCTGCAGGATAGATGGATCAAGAACACAGAGGAAAATCTTGTTAGAAATACATATATATATATATATATATGGTAGTCGACCAGTAGGAAAGCCAAACGACAGGTGGAGTTACAAAAAAAAACTGCTAGGGCCCGCAGGAAGGAGAAGATTCGCATTAGACCGAAAAGTCTTGGAACGAAGAATGAGGAGGCTAGGGCCCGAATTTGCGCTGTCATGCTGTAGTATCAGTAGCAGGACTATAGTCAAAATGCTGACTACTGTAACCCGGGCTTGAGGTATTCTGACGAGCCCAGATTTTTCTGCGCGGATTCCTCACACCAGCCAACAATGTATATAAACTCACGTACTTATATATAACATGTTTTCATTCCTACTGTTAGGCTACTGGGTTTAGGCCCACTCATTACTCTTTTACATTATGTTCTTTATTTTTGTTAATTAGAAAATAGTTGAATATATTATAAAATTAAAATAAAATAAAATTAAAATTGCTGAAATTATTGGCAGTTGCAAAAACCTAAAATCTGGTCTACTTATGTCAGTTGATATACTTGTTTGCAGCATATCTTTAAATACGACGTAAATAGTTTATTAGCAGAAGTATTATATTAAAATTTGGTTGTTTAAAAAACTGTAAAACACTTAGTGTTCTTTCTGCCCCCTCCCCCCACTCCTAGTAGTACTGGGGACTGTGTTTTGCGCATTGTTGTTCCCTGCTTGGCTGATGCTGGCTGATCGTATTTGAGAAGTGTGCAGTTAATATTGTCAGCTCCATGTTGCTTTTAAGCCACAGCTGATGGGCCGTCACATTCTCTCAGTGGATTAACACAGTATCTAGCGCTGACCTTAATTAGGTAAAATTATAAATTCATTAAAGCCGCTTTTAATTAAAAAAAACATAATATTCTGTTACAAAACAAGCGTTATTTCCTTTACATTTTATAACAATAATAAAATATATCACACCCCGTCAAAACGTCGCTTTTATTCACGTGAACATATTGATGCGTGGATTAACACCAACAAGCTCGGTTCGGCTTTAATTCAAACTGTCATCAGCTGGTGTGGCAACTCGAAAATGTCACTCCGAGACTGAACCCCAGATCGGCTTCCCTCCCACCTCATCCGGTCACACTCTGCAGGCATTCACTTCATTACCGCTGCCAGTTTCCAGTTTCTGTGACTGAAGGTTGTAACAACGTTAAATGGAAAGGGAGCCTCGAGATAAAGCGGCTGCATCAAATTCGGAAGCGGTTGCTGAAAAATACCGAAGGCAGATACAGAGCTGGGCGTGGGTGTCAACTTATATGTTCGTGCGGCTTATTCTTGAAGTGAATGGGAGCACTTCAGCGCAAAATTAAATTTGCCAAAGTATCACACAGTGAAAGGAACAGACCCACAGAGGGTGCTGAGGTAAACCTCCACGCATCTTAGACCTCCGAGCTAGACGGAGGTGGATCGTCAATTTCAGCATTGCAGATTCATTGCACACGAAGAAACTTATTCGGCCGTCGTGACGAGAAAATTCCCTGCCATCGCGCAAGCAAGAAAGCAAAGTTGCTCCTGTTCCGAAGTGCCACGCCATGAAGACGTATAGAGGGGAGAGGGCGCATAGATCCTCGCATTCTTAAGTTCGGCGCTAGATGGGTGAGTTGTCGGCTTCAATCCCCGACCGCTTTACCTTCGGTGTACTGTCCTTTGTATCCACTGTACAGCAGGTTGGGTGCATCCCAGAGCAGGTGTAAACGCAGTGGAAGGTAAAATTATCTGCCTCTGCCGGGAATCGAACCCCGGTGGTCCAGTCCGGAGTTCAGTCTTTATGGTGTTACAAGTTACCTTAGGGACTAGTTAAGTGTAAGAGCTCTGTCATGTTATTATTTATAAAAAAATGAGGTTCGTTTTACAAGTCATTATATATTAGCCTACACCACATTTCGGATTACTAATTACGGCCACACACCAGTAATGTCCATAAGCAAAACTCAAGCGGCCATTTCTCACCCAAGTCTCCTGACTGCCTGCCAGATGGCTCTGGCAGTCTCATCAGGATTGAGCAAAAACTTGTGCGGTCAGTGAGTTGGTCACTCACTACAGAATGCACACTTACCGACCAGGAAACCTTCGGGATGAAATCCCAAAAGAAGGAGGCTTTGGCCCACCCCGGGCTGTAACGCCATGGAAAAAAGAAGTTACGGCCACACAAGAGACCCTGGGTTCCAAAGCTGTCTGAGCAACTGTCAAACTAAAATCAAGTATCACGGTCTACTGCCCTGAGTTTTTCACGATCTCATCAGTCCCTTCTGACATACACTGTGAAACTGTCGCTAAAATGTACAACACAATGTCTTCCTTTCAAATCCCCTCCAATTAATCTTTAACCCCACGTGACAGGTGCAGCTGAAGAATAAGTTGTTAAGTAACCCAAATAATAAGTCTGTCTGGTAGACATATTTCAACTACTTTATTTGCGGCGAACAGTAAGTTTATCCTCAGTAACATTAAGAAGTGTTTACTTTGTGATTTTATCTGTGTGTACTTAGCCCCTCAAGCCCCTCAACACCAAGACTGTTTCCTCTTCGTGCGATATTGTGGCGTTGTTTCCATTTTCAGGCAGTAATTTTCACTGTATCAGAGAGTGCAAAGAGAGTGGGTGTGAGATTGAATATTAAGAATGACGAGGCGTCTGTTGGCGTCACAAGCAAGGCGGGACTGACCGGTGCCTATGGAGGGCGCGTAGTTCTATGGTAACTAGAACTGATCATAAACTTACACATAAAAATGTTGTGCCTTTTCTGATTATTCAACAAAAGAAACGAATTTCTCTTATAATTTTCCCCCTTTTTAATTGACTAAAGTCCTTCGCTTTTATCCTTCTGAATGTATACAGCTAAATGAAATTCAAATAAAGTAGATTTCACAGAACGCGCACAGCGACGTCGCAGACGAGATTAACGTAGAACGAAATTTCTTTCCTCTTCCCCCCCCCCCCCCCCCTCACTGACAAATCTCTCATTTGTCGCTGAAAATTAATTATTTCCCTCTCGCAGTCTTCACAGGATAATAAATGCTTATTCAAATCGTGGGTAGATAATGAAATTCGAAGAAATATATTGACGAATTACTTGGGTAAATTTTCCGAACCTTTATGAATAGGTACATAGCCTTAGACAAATACATTATGTGACACAGAGTAATTTAATAAGTAATGAGGCATTTAAGACATACAACCAGCACTTTAACTATCCAACACCGACATTATTTCAATGGATTATTTATAGTGTGTGTGTATACAAATTATGTTCTGTGTTTAGAACATAGTATGTTCGTAACTCTGTTACATATTTGAATGCAGAATTTCGTGCCAATTCTAAAACTGTATCGTAAATTAGGTTTGATTTAATTCAACTATATATATGTTTGTCACAAAAATATGACGCTCTGAAACACCGAGAGTATTTTTTCGAGAGCCTATATTTTGTTTTGGTCTTGTCCATATTTTTCGCAAATGAAACCAAAACGTACCTAAGACAGAGCGTGAAATGAACATGAACCTAGGCCGCTTGATGTGTGACAGAAATTCTCCTCTCTCGATGTATCTTTAAGGGAAGTTTTCTCAAACTTTCCTGCGTTGTTTCTTGAAGCATCTGTCTGTAGCTATATAAGACACCAGTTACGTTCAACACTGAATAATGAAGAGTTTCTGGGTGAAAGAGGTGTAATTAGTGTCAGTCATAAAACTCTTAATTACACAGGCGCGTTTTTCTTACAGGAATGTGTTTCAAATTAGCTACTGATGCAGAGAACTAATTAGATAAATTTTCTTATTTTTGATATCTCGCCTTAAAGATAAAGGTACTGCTAGAAACTTCTGAAGGTTTTATTTCGTTCCAGTCAAATTAAGATTTCATACATAGTGATTAATTTATGTTCCTTCACAGGAACACTTTTTTACAACTTTGTATTTCAGCATATAAATAAATGAAACAAAAAAAATTATATATATATATATTACACAATATATTCGTTCTATTCTGTAGTCTGTCTTGCGAGAGTTCCACAGCCTCTTCCAAAGCGAGTTCTCCACAGGGTGCGATCTAGTGCTTCCTCTTTCAATTTCCAGTATCCTAGTTTTCTTAAAATCATCCAGTAGCTGCTTACGCCTTCTTCCTCGTCTTCCCGTCATTTCTATCCTTCCTTCTAACTTTCCTTCAATCACGTGTTTCAGAAGGCAGTTTCTACGCAAGATGTGACCAATCCAGTTAGCCTTTCTTCTCTTTATTGTATGTAGGATATTCCTCTCCTCCTTGACTCTGTGTAATACTTCTTCATTTCTCACACGATCGGTCCAACTGATCTTCTCCATTCTTCTCCAGCACCACATTTCAAAACTTTCCAGGTATTTCTGACCTACCTTCCGAAGTGTCCACGTTTCAGCACCATACAAAGCTATGCTCCAAATGTAGCACTTTACTAGTTTCGTCCTTAAATTTAAGTCCAATTTCCTTGTGAAAATAGTCTTCTTCTTGTTGAATGCTGCTTATGCCATGGCAATCCTGGATTTAATTTCACGTGTATATCTCGCATCTTTTTTATCATGACATAAATAGATAAAATATTCCTCATTTTCCGGTTGTTTTGGAGCTATAATAATTTGTATTGGGGATGGTACATACTGTATAAAGTACAATAATTTACTGAAGGTACATTATGTTATATATATATATATATACAGTATTGTTTTCTCAGTAATCTTGCACCTCAGTTTCAACAATGCTGTTCATTAAAGCGACAATTTCCCTTTAAAATTTCAACTGGCTTTATGGTAATAAATGAAGTAAAGCCTTAATGAAAACTGTAAAATAGCAAAAGAAGCGGCTGGAATATATATATATATATATATATATATATGTTCCGTTGTAGACAGCTTTATGGTTTTCTTACCGTCACGTAGTAAGTTTCATCGCAAATAAGACCTCCTTTAAGTTTTTATGTTCTTTTCATAAAAGCTGTTTGTTTTACTGTGTTATTAAATACGCACTTAATGTGGCTAAAATGTTTTTCCATCAGTCAAAAAGAAAAACATTTGGGAAAACACTTGTATTTGATCGGTCGTCAAACGTATAGGACGCTCTCTCCTTGTGCTAGGGTGCGCGCGTCCGCCTACGTAAGTCTCGTGTGTTTACACAATGGCCGGCGTCACTCCACCCACATAATGAATCTGGTATAACACCAGTGCCTAACCCACTGTCTGCCCGCGTAAGAAGAATATGTTAACGGCATGGCAACTGGCACATGCAGCGAAACAGCACAATGACAGTTGCCATAGTGACGTCATAGAATGGACGCGTCCAAGTCGTTGGGACGGAAGTAAAGGACTGTTATTATGTGTTCTTTTATACAGAGGCCGGAAATCTCCATACGCTAGTAAAGTTAGCAATCTGAGCTGCTATTTTATTAATGACACCATTAATAGACTATCGATTCCGCAAATTAGTACATCAAATGATACCACGTGTGTACTAAACACTGTATACGAAAATATGCTCATTAAAGAGACCTAACTTACGTTGATTCTATTAGCTCGTGTGCCTGTTCTGACTTCAGGATGGATCACCACAGCACTGTAGTAACATTGTTCGTGATGCATAGTTTTGTAGGAAATGGTCGGGAAGGTTACACGCGATCACTTAAGGCGAACAAGAAAGTCTCTGCCTGTTACTGTCGATTTATCACACGTGTATGTATCTAACTAAAATCCACTGAACACAGTCATTCTTGAAAAGCTAATAGTTCCTCAGCTAGTCAAAAATTCCCGCATTTTATAGAACCCGACAGTTCATTAGCGCGTTAACAAAAGCGTGCCACTTGTCTGTATCCTCTGACAGATCAATCCAGTCCGCACCCTCCCATCGGGTCTCCATAAGATCCATTTATTATTATCCTTCCATCTACGCTTATGTCTTACAATTTGTCTCTTTCTTTCAAGTTTCACCACCAAAAACCTCTGTTCGCTGACTTATTTTAGGCCCGAGAGCGGTCCAAGGTCCTTCGATAGGCAGGACTTCTTCCCGAAGTATTCATCGCGTCCTTTCCTTTCCGCAGCGGAAGGTTCCACTAACAGTAGTTCAGGGACCTGAGTTGAGGAGGGGTAGGCTTATGGCCAGTAATTATCTGTGTGTCATCCCCTGAAGGATGCCTGACACGCCATATCTAATTAGAATGTAGATTTCCCTTTGCAGATCAGACGGCGCCACTACTGTGTCACGTTGGTAACCTGCTGGATTCTGCTCATCATGACGTAGGTCAGAAACAGTTTTAAAGTGAATACTTCCTTACACGCATGGACAGGGAGACAGGTGGAGCATGAAGATAAGAATGCATACAAAATTGTAGTCGGAAATTATTAAAGTAAAAACAACTTAGAAAACCTAGACGTAGAAGGACGTACGATATTAAAATTATCTTGAAGTAATAGTCTGTGAAGGTCTGTACTGGATTCAACTGGCTTATAATATGGTCCAGAGGCGACGTCTTGTGAATACACAAATATTTTTCTTTCTATAGGTTTAGGAATTTGCTTGACTTTCTGAGTGACTACAGCTTCTCAAGAATGACTCTGATCCAGCTCTCTAGATTATGCAGTGTGGAATGGGAGGATTATCATGAACTGTGAAGTGGGAACAGCGTATAGGCTTGTTAGCAGTCCCATACAGGCCTGAGGCAGGCCCTTAGGGCTCCAGGAGGTCGAGGCTCCCAGGTTTCTAGACAATCGGCACATGAAGGTGGTAAGGTTGTCAGCCGTACACACCGGCCGCCTTTACCCCCCAGGAAAGATTCCTGGTACTCATTTCTGTTAAGAGGCTGAGTCGACCGAAACGATTATGTCAGTGAAACATTCCAGTGACACCATCGGGAATCGAACCCGCGACGTTCCGGTTTGTAGCGCAGTGCCTCAATCAACTGCGCCACCGCGTGCCCCCGTTAACTATTAATAGCTAAACTATATAACCACGAACCAATAAACTAATCTCTAGACAAGATGTGATCAGGAGGCATGTTACCGTAAGTAAAAACAACATTTCCTTGCTCCGAAAACTGACAGTCGCCTAATTCTATAAAGTAAAGATATAAGTGAAATAAGGCCCACGTATATTCATAGAAAATTAAAGTAAAGAAATGTTAAAAGTAATGCAGTCCACTTCCAGAAGAAAAAATCATGAGGAAACGATTTTCCTAACCTAGTCAGACGCGTTCGACAGGCGGAACTTGGCTGTCCGCTGAATAAGACGTGACGTCTCAAATACAAAATTTCCTTTAAGGATAAATATAATATTAAAGTTCCTGTAATCGTGAAAATACAATTTTGGAAACAGATGTGCTTTGATTTGCTATAGAGTGACTAGAGACTTTTGACAAAATACCCGGTAGAGTACAACGTACAAGGAGCAAAGTATTCAGAATCACTGATTTGTATTTGTACGCCTAATGTCTCCCGGAAGTTAGCTCTAATAGCTTTATAATTTCGGACATTGTATTCCGACTCAACTGGGTAACATTATTTACTTCTGTGTAAAATGGCTGAGACTTACAAATCACTTTTAGGACAATTTATTGTAAAATGAAAGGCACAATCGATTTCTTACGAGACCACTTCTCAAACCTTGATCCAAAGTCATTACAATACTTAAACTGACATCTGTTGTGTACAGAAATGTGTGATGAATTAGAACATTAGACAGCTGACAACTCAGAGGTCTATCCATTCAGTACGAGGCACAAGATCGTCACATTGGAGCAGTCTTAGCAAGTACCTGCCCAAATTAAAATATTGTCCATTAAGGTTAAACAGGCGATATAACACTGACAGAACACCTTTCGATTCACACCTTTTCGTCAGACGATCAATTTATGTTACAAAGGACTGCGATGTTATAGCACATACATACACTACCTAGAATGGCACTGAATCCTTCTTAGCTTAGTTGTTCCCCGGAGATTTTCATATTTTTACTTCTAAGTGGTTGTGAATGATTCGAGTGCAGGATGCTCAGTACTATCTTGAATAACCCTGAATGCTTACAGTTGATGATTTTCATACCGGGAGTGCCTGAAATTTTCTCCTGGTGTCTAAGGGTACGGCTGTGTTATAACATGTGTCATATACGTGTTACTGCGACGGACATCTCGTTGTCAGATATTTATGGCTTGCCGCTTTTCACAGCGACAGGCTTTTCAAACTGCACGATGGGAGACAGATAAACGTACAAAGAAAAATAACCAGTTCGACGCGATAAAAACTGAGTATCGGACAGCATTGGTTTTACACGTAACTTCACTTTTACATTAAATTCTATGTAATTCGGTCTGAAAGTCGGCAAGTTTAATTAGCACGGAGAAGTACAGTGCAATTATTGAAATAACTCCAATCACTAACCACTTCCTATCGCGTCGCTCGGGTCGCGTATGATATACATCAAACCCACTCGCCAGCTCGTTCTCACACTGATTATTGGGGAGGTTCGAAAGTCCCTGTGATTCTATTGCAGTTGCTGTGTCAAATTACGCACGATAACGTACGGTAGAGTTGCTACAAGAAGTGCCGTCGTAAATTCAGAAATAAAGTTCCCCGATATGCCTGTTCCAAACAGGAAAACAATGTACAAGTACATGAAAGCTTTCAAACATTAGTTTCCATTTTAGACAGTAAGAAAATAAGCAGAAGATACGTGTTGGGGAAAACTGGACGAAACTGGTGCTAGATTAGAGGCACTTGCAAGAAATTGTACAGCAAAAAGTGTCTGCGTGACCGCTACGAAATGTAACAACATTTCTGTATTTGTGTCCACATCCGACTGTGTTTCAAAAAATCTACAACAGAGATCGTAATGCATACGAATTGAAATGCTGTCTTCAGAGGAGGCATGCTGGAGAAATCGATCACCTCACTTGTTTTGTTTAGCAATAAAACTTGATTTTCATCTCAGTGGACAAGTAAACACTCAAAATAACATCTGGTCTGCGTGATATCCAATGTTAAACAACAGTGTCATTACATGATGTCAAGTTTGGTGTGTGGTGTACTAGGGCGTTGAAAAGGACTACTGGACTCTTATATTCGTCTGCGAACATAAATGCACACCAATATCACAGACACAATTCTTTGAACACCTGTCCGATTACGACAGAACACATGCGTGTTATCAGCAAACACTGCATCCGCTCACACAGCAAAATATTTGCAGCATAATATTTAAATGTGGTCAATAAAGAACGTAACATTACCTACAAAGCACTAAAATAAAAGAAAATCGCTCGGGCGAAGAATTACCCTAATATAAGTTTAATCACAACCGATGTAGACTCTTTAGTTGCGAAATTATATCGCCATGAACATTTGTTTTCTGACCGATTCACGTAAGCATATAAAAATCCATGTCAAATACACCAATGTAAGAAGGTTTAGCTTCACTCACCATTTATCCGTCGCTCCTCCAGTTTCCAGGATTTCCATCGGAAGGCGGACACTGCTGAAATGATATCCCGTAGCTACCAAGTCCATGTCACTTATGTCCAAATATAATAACTTAACTTGCCACATACGTGTCAGTACACGTGTCTGAAGCACTTCACGGCCACAATACAACGGAGCGAGCACTACTTAAAATTACGGCTTTCATTTTCGAAATGCAACGGATTCATAGACCAGGATTCTGCAGCACGGGTGTGGTAGAATAAACCTGCGAGTCTTCCTTCTGACGTAAAAAAAAACCTTCCCGAACACTCAGTTTTAATTTACGATACACAGAAAGCATCACAACACAGACAAGAGGCAAAATATTTTTGCGTGTTTTGGTTTTCAGCATTTTGAAAAATTATTGGCATCATTAACAGTTTTTGAACTGGCAGCGAGCTTTTCAACGTACGGTATACTACAGTGTTCCGTCCAAACTTAAGCGCGGATTTTCAAATATTTGCTACATGTTTCACACAACTTAACCCCTAACAATATTAGGAGAAGAGTACAAATATGGAGAGCTATATTATGCAATTTTCTGCGCCCCCGGTTCACTTCCCCATATTTTCGCTCAGAATATTTACCTATTATTATTATTATTATTATTATTATTATATTATTATTATTATTTCGAAACTGTCGTATTTTGTAGAGAACGATACGATACTTTTGAGTGACATATGGACTAACGTAGAAGTAAAATGTTGCGGTTTCAAATTTTAACCAGTCATTTCCCCAGCAAATTTAATATGAGTTTTGTCAACAAGTTCACATAAACCTACAGGTAAAGAGCCGATAGCCATAACGCCAGGGACAGCCATACCGGGTACCTGCAATGGAGAAATCAGAATTACAATATCTTAAATAGGTTTCAAGCTTTAAAAATACAAGTGTATATGCAAGACTATTGACGGCACAAGTCTATCACTTGGCAGAACTACAACGAAAGAGTGTGGCAGGTAGCGACAGGACTAGGTAGCTACCGACAGCTGGAGCGTCTGCTTGCCTACCAGTCAGACGGGGAGTCTGGCCGAGTTGTATTGGATAAACCGCGGTCTGTTCTGGTCTCTGTTAACTTTATTTAGCCGTCCAGTATACACGTAACATTACATCGGATTACATTTAATTACTTTCGTTAATATACTGATGCACGAAGAACATGTTGCATCCTTTTTTTTTTTTTTGAGAAGGGCCCCGCAGCAGAAGCTACGGACGCACCGCAGCCTTAAAGCTTATTGTGCAACGCTTGTGATGAAGATGAAGAAGATGAGTTTTTTTTTTAATTTTTCCAAGTAATGGAGCACCGGTGGAATGAAATTGACAGAGCAAAACCGAAGTAATAGGGGAAAAACCTGTCCCAGTGCCACTTTGTCCACCACAAATTCCAAATGGACTGACCCGGGATCGAACCCGGGCCTCCGCGGTGACAAGCCGGCGACTAACCGCCTGAGCCATGGCACAGCCTATGTTGCATTCTTAAAAGTATTATGTCAGAAAACAACTGTACGTTGAATATAGCACTGCAGTGTCTTTAAGTTTTTCATCAAAATTCACACAGGATTGTCTCAGTACCATAAAATAGGCTACGTGAGATGTGAGATTCTCACAACTGTAAATACAGTCTTCTGGTATTGACAGCGTGTAGCTTAATGGATAGGTACCAAAGGTTCACAGGGATCTACTGCTTCCAACTTCAGGGTGTACCTTGAAAATGCTTTTTATAATTCATAGATCAGAATCTAAATAAAGCACATATGTGGACCACAAGGGCTACCAAAGCTGCTATGCCATATAAAAACGTACAAACTTAAGCTCTAGTGAATTAGGTCAGCTTTAAAATTTCATAAATTTTCTTAATGGGAAGAGATACGCAGGTCTCTTTGTTCTATCTGTTGTGTTTGTACTACAAACAGATGTTGTTTATAATTATTTTTTACGTTTCTTTCACGGAAATATCCACTTTTATATTTCTGGACGCAGGATAAACTTGCAACATATATTTTTGGTGATTGCATTACGAGACAATATGGCCGACATCACAAAAAGTCGTAACAAGAAGTTTGTTTCCATATTGAAGCTCAGGCACAGAAACATTGTCGAACCACTTCAACGAACGCTAACGGAATCTTTCTCAGAACCATGTTACTTAATAATTAGATTCACTGCCTAAATACGTTTTGTAAAATATATGTCAAATTACGCAAAGAAATGGCTATCAAACTGATTGGAACTGCTGTCCATTATCTTGCGTACGGTAAGTACAAGTAACAAAATTGCGCCATTTTTCAGTAACAAACAAATCGAACTTATCTATCCTCTGACACTTACCCAAGTCACTTAATTACAATGAATTAAGTTATACATTGCTTCTATTCGAGTTTGCAATGTAAATAGCAACAATGACACTGAATAATCACTCAGAAATCTGAAAACTGTAAGCGTATCACAAGAAAGACAACGTAACCGCCAACTTCACTGACTTCTGTGGACGCGTGAAGGTGGGATTAGGTGAATAATTCTCCCCCAGAGGTCAGTTACATCGGAATCAAGTCCATGGATAATTGACAGCGATATGACACACCAACATATCCGGAGGCTTCTTTAGCCCGTTTCGCATTTCTTCGCCGATAGAGTTCGCACCCAGCAGTCCCGATAACACTGCTAACGCATTTCACAATCACGACATCCTTTTCTTCTATACTGCCGTCAGGTCGAAAAAGACTCAATGATAATTGCAATGAATTTTATGATTATTCGTTCTCATTGCAGTGTACACATGACCAGACTAAACTTTTCAGGGCGGTTCATAAAAATTCTTTTGTCCAGATACTGCACATCCAATAAACAACTCTGAACTTTCCAGCGTGTTTCATAGTTCAGTGTGTGTTGCATAATTAGTTTACACTCCTAATACACATCATTATATTTTTAGTGCCTTTCATAAATAGTTCGATATATATTATTAGACTGCAATAAATGTACCTCGTGAATATTTTAGTTTGTTTCATTATTCACATCGTGGGCCGGGATAGCTCAGTCGGTACAGCGACTGGCTACGGGCTGGACGGTCTGGGGATCGAATCCCAGTAGGGGGAATTTTCCGCACCCTCCAGAACGGCCTTGGGGCCCAGCGAGCTTCCTATGCAATGGCTACTGGGTCATTCGAGGTGGTAAAGCGGCTGGGGAGTGGCTTTAACCACCCACCTCCATCTAATACCGAGGTTAAAGAAAGAGTAGAGCTATGCCTCTACTCCCCCTCTGTGCCTTCATGGCAGGTTATAGGGTGAACTTTACCATTATTCATATCACACTTAACATGTAAGCGAGCCGATGGCCTTCTTAGCGCGTTTCATAATAATCCACACGTCGTTCATTATGCTACACATATATTTTTTATAACAATTTTGGAGTGTTTCGTAGGCTAATCCATTCTGCTTTGCCGTTATATAATACACGCAATACTCACAGCATACTGGTAATGCATTTTATACTAAATGTTATCTTTGTCATTATAGTATTCATCTTACAGACGTGAAAATAATTTAAACGCTTTTCAATTTGTCCATTAATATCCCTGTATTATAATGTAATAGCGTAGATCGTATATTTAAGCGCATTTCAGAACGCAATTTGTGCTGTTACCAGTGGCGAATTCTAATCTAGAAGCCAGGCAATGCGGAAATTCAACCATATGAACTAGAAGACCAACAACCGTACCCTTTCTTACCACTTTAAACTGCAACGCATTCGCGGAGAAAAAATTTGGACTTATAGTCGAATGGCGAGTTTATTCACTTTGTGCATATGAAATTAATAGACGCTGGTACTAATAAATAAGTAATATATATACACATACACATATATAAACATATGTCCACATTTTCTTGAAAGTAAAACGTTGGACGAACTATATAAAGTGGAGGTTTACTAATGAAAACGAGAACACACCTGGTGATGATGTTTTTCTGTCCACCCATAACCATCAATCTATTAATGTACTCATGCTCCCTCCATCTTTTCTTTCTCCGTTCATCGAATTACACTTGCTGGAGATTATGATGATGATAATGATGATGAGGAGGTGGAGGAGGAGGAGGAGGAATATGAGGTGAAACACGTGATTGTAACATTAACTCAAGAGTGGCCCTAACGTGTCTGAAAACGAAGACATATTTAACTGGTCAAGACGTTTATCCCTTTTTGGATATCATTACACAGTACAATCTCCTACATGTTTCGCCTGTTCTCAGCCATCAACACGGAGAGTTTTTATAACACAAAGGAATTCTTATTTTGTAGATACATGTCAACATCAGCTGTGAGTAATAACTTTATTACTTACAGCCTAAAGATGTAGGAGGCTGTACTATGTAATGATATGTACGTGTGTATGGTTAGTAATTCATGTGCAATTACTTGGTAATAAATAAAAGTCTTCAGGCAGCTGCATTTATTAGTGCCAATTCCGCTGGCTGTGAAGTGTAAGGCTTAGGTCTGCGGCCGCTTGATGGCTGGGATTGCGGGTTCGAATCCCTCTGACGGCACGGATGTTCGGTTTTTTGTGTTTGTTGTGTAGGTAGCCCCTCTGCGACGAGCTGATCACTCGTTCAGAGGAATCTACCAGGTGTGTGTGTCTAATTATGTGTGATATAGAATTCTCAAGAATCAGGCGGCCTAGGCCCGAGTTAGTCTGTTGAGCCGCTATATAAAAAAATAACATTTAGTAAAGGACAGAAGACACTTTACCTCATTACGCAATTTCTTCCATCTTCTGTTACTTCCTCTTTCTTACTTTTAAGACTTTATTTTCAAATATCATCAATTTATAAAAATTCAAGTTTTTTGAATATGATTCCGTGTGCATTGTTAAGTATTTACCAAAATTTCGGAGGAGTTTGCTGTCTACATCTTCAGAGTATTCCAAGAAAACTCTTCTTGGACTGCCTAGAAGATTGAGGCAAAAAGTTCCTCCGAAACGTGGGTAACTGTTCACCAGTCTACACGTCATCATGTCTCAGTAGACTTGAAACTTCATCCACACCACTGTCACAACCTCAAAATTTTCATCGTCAATTTGCTTACGGCTTGTGATTTTAATTACAATGCAGGCATGCTGATTGGACTATCTGCTTGAAGTGCTTTTGATGACAGCACAAGAGTTTCTGCCTTATCTTCGTTTCAAAATTAGACATCTTCTTTAAATTATCCACACACATTTCGCGTGGGGCGCAGATGTCCTTTACAGTCACACAAAGGGTCGCGTAATGCGCAGCTGAGAGCAGCTTGTAACAGGGACAGAAAGCAACGCTCTATACAGGCTTCATAGAAATGGAACTTTAGGTAATTGAGCCCTAGCACAATAAGGCCCAATAAAAGTCCAAGGTCTGATATCGTGAAGACTCTGTAGTCCTGCTACAATAGTTTCAAAGCTCATGTTCATTATGTAATTCGTTTTGGCAATTCTTCTTGGGTCAACGGACGCTTGAGAAAGAAGGCAACATAATCCTTCGAAACGTCGGGAACCACTCGCCCGACCATGAAGCCTCACATCCCAGAATACCAGAAACGTCGAGTAGGCCGCTGTGAAGAGCTCAAAACTCGCAGTTAAGCCACTTTTGTGTATATTACTTAACTTTTTTTTTTAATGGCTCGACAGCCCCTTGGGGGCCTAAGCCGCCTCATTTTTCGAGGCTTCAAGATCACACACTTTTTAGACACACCACAGTCGGTAGGACTCCTCTGGACGAGGGACCAGTTCGTCGCAGAGACCTCTACCTGACAACACACAACACTCACAAGAGACAGACATGCATGCTTTAAGCGAGATTCGAACCCACAATCCTAGTAAGCGAACGGCCGTAGACCCACGCCTTAGACCGCGCGGTCACTGGGATCGGCACTTAGCATTTTACTAAGCCCAAAAAATATGCAATAACATCACTTTCATATCAACAAAAATTAAACTGTTTTGATAGGATTTATTGACCCTTGGCTTTGCGAACAGAGGTTTCTACTGCCGCCTGCATTCACTGTCGTCTTATACGGGTTGAAATTATAACAAGACTGGAAGGCTGTACTTCGTAATGCACTTACAGTCTTCTGGGAAATGAGCCGTGTGGATATGTGGCATTCACGAAAGACTGGAGTCTTGATCAATTGGGTGTGAGGAATTAAAACCTTAATCTCTTTCAAATAGTAGCTACTTTATTTCAATTTAATAAGCTATTTTATGTGTTAGTCTCGGATATTTGCATAATGAGGAGCTTCACCACTTTTCTTTTTCGTGGTGAAGGGCCCCGCAGCAGATGCTACGGACGCACCGCAGCCTTGAGCCTTATTGTGCAACCTTGTGATGAAGATGATTAGTTTTTTTTCGTTTTTCCAAGTAATGGAGCACCGGTGGAATGAAACTGACAGGGGAAAACCGAAGTACACGGGGAAAAACCTGTCCCAGTACCAGTTTGTCCACCACAAATTCCACATGGACTGACCCCGGGATCGAACCCGGGCCTCCGCGGTGAGAGCCCGGCGACTAATGGCCAGCTTCATGACTTGCACTCCTCGCCAAATATTATTCTGTTGATCAAATCAAGGAGGCTGAAAGGGGCGGGACGTGTAGCATGTATGGAAACGGAAAGAAGTGCATGCAGGATTTTGGTGGGGAAACCTCAAAAGTAGACGCCTTTGCAAGATACGGGCACAGATGAGAGTATACTTAGTCAAAGGATCTTAAAGATACAGGAAAAGAAGCTGTGGAATTAATTCATCCTGCTCAGGACAGGGGAATGGCGGGCTTTTGTGAAGATGGCAGTGAAGCTTCAGGTTCAATAAAACGCGGGAAATTTTTTGATTACTTGAGGAACTATTAGGTTCTGAAGGACGATTTTGTTCCATGGAGTTGGGTAATTTGTTTTTTAGCTGGTTGTGTTCTACGCTTCAGAGAGTTACCGCACTATTTACATACGGTAGACAAATTGAAATTACATGAATAAATTAAATTTGAAGTAGAAAATAATTAGGCTGTTACACATTCTTCTTGTCACAATTATAAGCAAGTAAGCAAGGAACGACTACGGTAAGCAGAATACGCAGTAGGGAAATCTTTAGAAACTGTACAAGATTGCGCATAAATCACTTGACACGGTATTTAAGTTGTTGAACTTCGGCGGTGAAGTGACTTACGCGCTACCCTGTATAAAAATCGAGCATTAAACACACATTGTTTCAAGCCGTTCGGAATTATCGGTAATGGACCGAACACTGAATTAGACAGAATAGCAGGAAGCCGGCAGGCAATATGCAGGTGGAAGTAGCACTCCTCTTAATTAACCTAAAACGTCACAGCGATCCACAAATAATGATCTCAGTTGACTATACACATAACAGTGACGAGCGGCAGTATGTGTGTGCAAGTGGCGACACTTTCACGATTAGGTGGAGCTGCTCGTTTTGCAGCGCAGAAAACTTTAGACGTCTGCAGACCTGTAGTAATATGCAGGCATGTAAAACGTACACACAGGTTAATCAGTTATATTATTATTTTTTGCATTGTCCCTGAATTATGATATTGTTTGTTAAAATCCAACTACACAATAAGGCGTATACAACCTAATAAGTGTATTTACTTGGATTTTAACAGAGTTACGGCGACGTTTTATAAACATTTTGTCTGATATCAAGATCGGAGAAATGAAGTCCATACCGCATTGCAAAATAATTATTTTCTCGTGATTTTCTTCAGCAAATCCTTCAAGTGACCATAACCATTTTATGATTTTCCAAATTCTTACCTATTCATCATTCACCTGTCATTCTGCCATTCGACGCCATGCAGTCTGAGATAATGTCAGCGACATAAATTACCACAGTCTGTTATTTACTCCACTGTCATTCCCCCCTCATAATTTCACGGGACTGTCCTTATCTGTTCTCGAATGTAAAAGAATTGGAATGTTCTCAAATGAGATATATAATTACCAAAATTCGTCAAAAACCGTCCAGAAGCTTTCGAGTTGAAACGTGCGGAGTGTCAGACAGACGGCCCCGATAAATATGGCGATTTGCGTACTGTTATTATGATCCATCTTTCGTAGAGCTTCATAATGATGCTGTCTATATGTTCTCTGTAATCAGACTGCAAATCTGGAAACTAAATTTTCTTCCCTCTCATATCATCACGTTCATCTAGGACAAATAAATATATGTTACATACAATGGAACACATCTCATTCCAGCTAAAATTTTCATCCCAAAATGGTGTCAAAACTGGGACAAAACATGTACTAAGCCTGCCTGTCAGAAACTTACTTATGTGTCACAAAGAAATAGTATTTGGATTAATATAAAATTGTGGAATCAAAATTATAGCCAATGTGAATGAATAGTTCTCTCAGAAGTTCAAGTGAGAAAAGACAAAGGTAAGGTGTTAAGAGTACTTGGCTCTGTATAGTGTAGGTTTTTTTTGTGGTGAAGGGCCCCGCAGCAGATGCTACGGACGCACCGCAGCCTTGAGGCTTATTGTGTACCCTGTGATGAAGATGATTATTTTTTTTCGTTTTTCCGTGTAATGGAGCAACGGTGGAATGAAACTGACAGGGGAAAACCGAAGTACTCGGGGAAAAAACCTGTCCCAGTGTCACTTTGTCTATCACAAAACCCACATGGACTGACCCGGGATCGAAACCGGGCCTCCGCAGTGAGAGGCTGGCGACTGACCGCCTGAGTCATGGCACGGCGCATAATCTGGGTTACTGAGAGTTCCGCTAAATAAGCTACAATTAAATTAATTCGACCATGCCGTGGCTCAGGCGGTTAGTCGCCGGCCTCCAACCGCGGAGGCCCTGGTTCGATCCCGGGTCAGTCCATGTGAGATTTGTGGTGGACAAAGTGGCACTGGGACAGGTTTTTCCCCGAGTACTTCGGTTTTCCCCTGTCAATTTCATTCCACCGGTGCTCCATTACTTGCAAAAATAAAAAAACTGATCTTTCATCTCCATCACAGGGTTGCACAAGAAGCCTTAAGGCTGCGGTGCGTCCGTGGCATCTGCTGCGGGGCCCTTCGCCACACACAAAAACAAAAACAAAATTAATTCAGTGCCAAATATGATGATTTATCGGGGGTGTGTACTACAGCATCATGCATCCTTAAACCCTGATACTGGTGAACTTCATGCTCAGGCCGCTTAACCCCAGGAGAAATAACCCCCAGCACCAACCGAACAGGAAGATGGGTGTGATCCAGTATCGGTCTGCACGCTGTGGCAAAGATAAACACTCATCAACAAAATACTAACTACATTATTTCGTAACAACGAATAACGAATGCGCAAAATACAAGCGCAAACAAATGTGCAGTTTAAATAACAAAGGCAGTAAAATCAACACACAACGAACGTGACATTTTACTGTTTTATCAGTGGAATTAATAGCACCGTCATTTAATTGTGTTCTGTATAATTAGGTTATATCAAATTACCCAAAGGCTGTACGGTGTAGCTGTAGAGTGTTTGAGGGTCTTGTATAGAAAGACGGCCCCATTGTCAGTTTCTGGATACAATGAACTTCCCTCGTGTTTGTACGAGATACACAGAAGACAGCAGCTTCAAACAAAACAGACAAAACAGATCATTACTGCTTACGATATATTCGCCTCATAGGCCCAATTCTTGTGCAAGATCATTTTGCTCTGTATGTGGAATATGTTTGTGTTAAGTGTTGGGACATCTTACACCAAATTATATTCTGACAAGATATTTGCGCCCTCTTAACAATTTGAATGCGTTTAAATAAAGGTTGTGTCGACTGGCCCTGTGACTTGAAAGTCCCTATGTGGTGGGCTTTATGATTATCACCCATGAAACAGCAATTTATCGTAACCCACCCATACACAGTTTTACAGGAGACAGAAACAACGTGACATCCTCAATAGATCAACACTTAAGCATGTTATGTTTTGGTAAAAATATAAGGAGAAGCAATTTTTTTTTTGTGAACACAACATTTTAACAGGTGTGTTTGTAAGCCAAATGTCTAATAATGCTGAAATCTCAGTTTGACGAGTTATGTGGGTTACGACGAATTGCCGATCCATGAGTCTCATGATACTGTATTTTGTGAAGGAAAAAGTGGCACTGGGAGAGTTTTTTTCTATAATTACTTCAGTGTCCCCTGTCAGTATCATTACACAAATGTTCCATATTCGTTCTTTCATGTATCTGTCACGCTCGTATATAAACTGAATAATTGACAGCGCCCCTAAATAACGCTGACTCTACGCTGTAGTCTTGTAGACAGGTAACTAAGTTTCGTCAAAATACACACTGCCTCCATTTTGAAGTTAGACTGTGAAGAGGGAGGCAGCATTTTTCTCCAAAATATCGCTATGCACTGACCACATTACAAAGCACTGTCATAGCCCACAAGATCAGAATACTAATTAGCAACCCTCCCACCAATGAAACTGCACGTTCTCCGTGGTACAGTATTTTTATTTTACGGAGCCCGCTGTACTTCTCCTGCACAGGATGTGTTATAAATCATTGACTAAACAAAGTAATATACGCAGTAAAGCTACGTACAGCCAAGCAGGAGCAGTAGCTGTGTTACAATACACATCCTCCTTTTACTGTGTCAATAAATTAATTAATGTTTAATATTTACCAACAGATATACAGCAAAGTTATACTTCGCACTTTTCTACCGAATCCTGAGCTTACATACTTTATTCTGTAATCACCGTGCATCTTTTCACAGTCACTATTTACATACACCAACTGGATGCAACGTTATTTAAAAAACTGTATAGTTTTTTAAAACATATTTAAAAACTTTTTAAAACCCGACATATGTTTCGGCTCTTATAGATCCATCTTCGGGGGTTTATTGTCGTTAAACTGCATATAACAACAATAAACCCCTGAAGATGGCTCTATAAGAGCCGAAACATATGTCGGGTTTTAAAAAGTTTTTAAATATGTTTTAAAAAACTATACAGTTTTTTTTAAATAAAGTTGCATCCAGTTGGTGTATGTAAATAGTGCCTGAGCTTACAGTTTTCAGATCCCCAACTGTTCTCATCTGGCATCCCCATTCGCGCTGGTCAGCAGCCATGAGAGTTTACTAGGTCTGTATCACTATCACTATCAGTATCTTTATCTGTATCATTTCTTAAATTCACGCATTCAACTGCATCACCATGCTAGCTTTAGAAACTCTTGAGGCAGGACCACATTGACGTTGCTTGACTTAGTAATGATTTGTATCTTTTGGGGTTTATAGTGTCAGGAGTGGTGTAACGGCTATATAACAACGGGCATAACTAGGATTATAGTTAAACACGTGACATTAATATTACTTACTATATGTTTTTATAAAGGTCACTACGAGCCTGAAGAGCTCAGTCGATAACTTACAAACTGGACGATCTTGTTCCTGGCAGGGACGAGATTTTTGTCACCTCGTCCTCACCTGTTCTGGGGCCCATTTACCCTTCTATCAAATGTATGCGAGCGGATAAAACTGGCAGAGCGTGAATGTAACGATGTACGTCCATTTAATACCGAAATTAAGAAAACTCTTAAGATTAGCGTTTACAACCCTACACAAAACAGACTCTTTTTTTCACTGAGATTTGTCATTGTTCATTAATGAACTTGAAACAAACAGTAAGAACAAGTATATCAGAGACTTGTATAGGGACATCAATGACTTTAAGAAGGGTTACCAGCCTAGAAATAATGTAGTAAAGGATGAGAAGGTTGATCTGGTTGCAGACTCCCACAGTATCTTGGCTAGGTGGAGTAATCATTTTTTCAGCTATTGAATGTACATGGGGTTAATGATGTTAGGCAGACTGAAATACATACAGCAGAGCCACTGGTGCCTGAGCCCAGTGACTCTGAGGTTGAGATGGCTATTGAAAAGTTAAAAAAGGCACAAATCACCAGGTATTGATCAAATTCCAGCAGAACTGATTAAAGCAGGAGGTAGGACAATTCGTTCTGAGATCCATAAACTTATTAATTCTATTTGGAATAAAGAGGAATTGCCTGAGCAGTGGAAGGAGTCAGTCATTGTACCTATTTATAAGAAGGGTGATAAAACAGATTGCAGTAATTATCGAGGCATATCACTTTTGTAAACCACATACAAAATTCTATCCAACATCCTTCTGTCAAGGTTCACTCCATATGCAGAGGAAATTATTGGGGAGCATCAGTGTGGATTTAGACGTAACAGGTCGACTACTGATCATATATTCTGCATTTGTCAAATACTTGAGAAAAAATGGGAATACAATGAGGCAGTTCATCAGCTATTTATAGACTTCAAGAAAGCCTATGATTCAGTTAGGAGGGAGGTCATGTATAATATTCTCATTGAATTTGGTATCCCTATGAAACTAGTAAGGCTAGTAAAAATGTGTCTAAATGAAACCTATAGCAGAGTCCGGGTAGGCAAACATTTGTCTGACACATTTCCTATTAAGAATGGTTTGAAACAAGGAGATGCTTTATCGCCATTGCTTTTCAACTTTGCTTTGGAATATGCCATTAGGAGGGTTCAGGCAAACCAGGAGGGCTTGAAATTAAATGGTACACATCAGCTTCTAGTTTCTGCTAATGGTGTTAATATATTGGGTGGAAGCGTACATGCTATAAAAAAGCACAGAAGCTTTAGTAGTCGCTAGTAAGGAGATTGGTCTAGAAGTAAATGCTGAGAAAACTAAGTACGTGGTCATGTCTCGCAATCAGAATGCAGGACAAAATCACAACATAAAGTTAGATAATAAATCCTTTGAAAGGGTGGAACAGTTGAAATATTTGGGAACAACCCTAACAGATCGAAATTCCATTCAGGAAGAAATTAAGAGCAGATTGAAGTTGGGGAATGCTTGTTATCATTCGGTGCAGGATCTTCTGTCTTCCAGTTTTCTATCCAAAAATACAAAGATTAAGATATACAGAAGTATAATTTTGCCTGTTGTTTTGTATGGGCGTGAGACTTGGTCTGTCACACTGAGGGAGGAACTTAGGCTGAGGGTGTTCGAGAATAGGGTGCTGAGGAGGATATTTGGGCCTAAGAGGGACGGGGTAACAGGGGAGTGGAGAAGACTACATAACGAGGAACTTAATGATCTGTACTCATCACCAACTATTATTCGGGTGATAAAATCAAGAAGAATGAGGTGGGCGGAGCATGTAGCACGTATGGAGGAGGGGAGAGGTGCATACAGGATTTTGGTGGGGAGACCTGAGGGAAGGAGACCACTTGGAAGACCCAGGTGTAGATGAGACCATAATATTAAAATGGATCTTCAAGAAGTGGGATGGGGGGGCATGGACTGGATTGATATGGCTCAGGATAGGGAAAGGTGGCAGGCTCTTGTGAATACGGTAATGAACCTTTGGGTTACATAAAATGCGGGGAATTTTTTGACTAGCTGACTACCTGTTAGCTTCTCAAAAGGCCTCTGCTCCATGGAGTTAGTTAGTTAGTTGTCATTGTTTGATATTAGCCGAAGTAGGAACTTTTTGTGGAGATATTTTTCAATTTGTTTTTCGCCTTTCATTACGCCCGAAACCAAACGACAGTTTTAGTCATACACGATAAAACCAAAACATGTTAGCGATAAATGACAATGTAATGTAATCTTTAGGTATTATTATTGTGTTGACCAATGGTGGGAAGTACTTGCGTCTGTATCACATAAGGACGCTGTTTATTCTAACAGACTTTGCGCTACGTGAAGAAGGCCAAGGCCGTATTCAGCCTGCATTTAGAGGGCAAAACGAAAATAAACTTACAGAGAGCAAATAATATTAAACAGAAATATTTCTTTTCCGAAAAAGAGGCATAACTTATATCTGTTTTTTCCCCCCAGAGTTCTTCCAGTTCCTGGCGTGCATATTCAGTGAAACTGTGACATCAAAGCATCCCTCAGGGACTACACGTACTGAATTAGTATGAATCAACTTTGTGTAAACCGAAGCCACAGACAGGATATCATTCCACCAGAATAACAAATTTACGTGTAACGTAACTCAGCGGCTTAGACAGTGTAGAAAAATGCAAACGAAATTTTTATACACGTTATGACGGGAGATGGTTTGTGACTGACTGTGTGTGTATGTTATTCAGTCACACACACAACGTAGTCACTCACAATGCCTGACAGATGGCGTTAATTCTCAGACGGCTTCAACATGCACGTACTTCTATCAATAAGAGATTTCCTTTTGAATTTTCGACTGACGTTTCCCGCTGCCTGAATCCGAATAGCGGTGACGGTAACATCGCAGTTTTCCTTGAATGTCATATTTGTAATTCCTGACTCCGTCAAATTTCAGAATGCTTTGACTCCTTCAGATGCATAGCCAGTTTCTACTGACGAAGCGCACTGTACCGAGCGACGTAGTTGCAAGTAAACAAAGTCAGCTCGACCCCGTGTTAACACGCCTCCGGGCGCCTCGAGACGGATGTCAAATAATGAGAAACACGGCGACAGAAGGTGCCATATTGCATGGAACAGGAGTACGTCTCACCCAGCTACTATATTTTTATTTGCCTTCTTCAATAATTCGCAGACTATTTTCGTCTCTTTATTTCTTTACCTTCTTTCCTTCATCCCACGTTTTATTCCTTCCTTTGTTTGAGTCATTGTCTTTTATTTCTTTGCTGCAACTTCAAACTAAATAGATCGATATGTTAGAAAAAAAACATTTCGTAAAATGTTCATCACGAAATGGGAATACTTTATTTAATAACCAACAGTAATTAAAATCTACAACTTCTGAGATATCACTGATGTATATTTGGACTTTTTCCAGCGTCACTGATTACACATACACGACGTTTCGAAAGCAGGCTTCTTTCGTCTTCAGGTGCTTCAGGTGCACGTAAATATGAAAGCAGCCTGCTTTCGAAACGTCGTGTATGTGTAATCAGTGACGTTGGAAAAAGCCCAGAACACATCAGTGATATGTCGCATGTTACACCATTGTCTAAGGATTGTAGTGTACAGATCTACAAATTCTACTGCAACACTTTTCATTATGGTGTACGGATGGATAGATCTATATAACAAAACAAAGGGAATATATCTTTGATTGTGTTTAGTGTGGATTTATGAAATTTCTACTCTTCTTAAATTTTTATCGCAAGAGATATTTCACTTATTGAGCAGTAATTAGTGTTAAAATGAACTAGGCTTATAGTCATATGATATCAATTCTCGAAGGACATTTCAGTAACTTTTTTTAAGTTTATCATCCTGTTGTGTTACTTACAAAATAAAAGAACCTTTTATTTTCACATTTAGTAATTAATTTCTCAAAGGAAACACATAGGAGTTCATTTCTCCTATTACTTTTAACTTCTGGACGTCGCTTCCAAGAGCAGAGGACTATTGAACATCATTAGGAGAAACTGCTGTTTAAAGTTCGCAGCAGGCCACGCGAAGGCGTGATAAAACTCAGTATTTCTCTACAACTGCACATGACAATAGCCGTGAACCACAAATACGATTGTTAAAAAGACTCTTAAATATCTCGCACGCACGCACATACACACACCATTATTCATAATGTGACATTTCAAATTTAATGAACTCGGAGAAACACGACAGCAACATCGCCAGCTTACAGGTTTTTAATATTATTATTGTCAACTACTGCACAGTAACTTCATACTCCATTATATATGCTTCTACATGTTTCGGCTAACCATCGTAGCTATTATCAGAGACTCATTTTCCATAGGCCTGAGCAGATTACACTATGTCCTTGAATGGTAATGTGCAAATTTTTTATACACAGCAGTACTGTTATTATGCAGTATTTGGTAATAATAATGAAAACCTATATGTGAAACAACTGCACGGAATATGTAAAGAAAAGGTAAAGCAATCCCCATTACAGGCCTGGATAGGCCCTTAGGGTCCAAGGAGGTTGAGGCTCTCAGATTTCTAGACATTAGGCACATGAAGGTGGTAAGGTTGTCAGCTCTACACACCGGCCACCTTTACCCCCCAGGAAATAATCCTGGTACTCATTTCTGTTAGAGGCTGAGTCGACCCCAGGGCCCTAGTGCGACCGAAAGGATTATGTCAATGAAAAATTCCAATGACACCATCGGGAATCGAACCCGCGACCTTGAGGCTTGTAGAGCAGTGCCTCAACCACATCCGCAGCGTTCCGTATAAGTGTTGGTACGAGGCCGGTACTTGAGCGACAGTGTCGGGACTAGAGTCCAGAAGCATGTGATAAACAGAAGAGAGCAAGATAACAACAAGCTTGTATTAAAGGCAGGAACGAGAAAAGCAAGCAAAACAATCAAGTAAGTTGGCTGTCTACTTTAATGCTATACTGAGTGTACGGAAACAAGTGTCATGGCCGTTAGAAATCTCCCTCCATTACACTTCCCCCTCCAACATATTCCATATATTCTTCTCCGGGCATGAAACTATTTTGTTCACTTTCGTAATGATAACAGCCGGATGTCATTCGCAAGCGACACGCATTTTTGACCGGTTCACATAGGCTTAGGGCGGGAAGAAAACGTAGCAGTGGGAAGCTTCGATCTTCTTCATCCCCACTATGCATGCGTCTTCGGTCCGTGGCCTTAGTATAGCTTATACTGCGGTCAGACAAAGAATGAACACGAGTGTAGTGACGCCTGCCTCTTACCACCTACTTTGCACATCAGCCGTCGGACAACACCAATAACAAACCGACAGCACAGAGAGACAGAGTGAGAGAATGAGTATACAAGTGACAACTAGTGCAGAGAGACAGAGTGAGAGAATGAGTATACAAGTGACAACTAGTGCAGAGAGACAGAGTGAGAGAATGAGTATACAAGTGACAACTAGTGCAGAGAGACAGAGTGAAAGAATGAGTATACAAGTGACAACTAGTGCAGAGAGACAGAGTGAGAGAATGAGTATACAAGTGACAACTAGTGCAGAGAGACAGAGTGAGAGAATGAGTATACAAGTGACAACTAGTGCAGAGAGACAGAGTGAGAGAATGAGTATACAAGTGACAACTAGTGCAGAGAGACAGAGTGAGAGAATGAGTATACAAGTGACAACTAGTGCAGAGAGACAGAGTGAGAGAATGAGTATACAAGTGACAACTAGTGCAGAGAGACAGAGTAAGAGAATGAGTATACAAGTGACAACTAGTGCAGAGAGACAGAGTGAGAGAATGAGTATGCAAGTGACAACTAGTGCAGAGAGACAGAGTGAGAGAATGAGTATACAAGTGACAACTAGTGCAGAGAGACAGAGTGAGAGAATGAGTATACAAGTGACAACTAGTGCAGAGAGGACAGATAAGAAGGGATGAGAAAGTTGTGAGGGACGTAAGAATGTTTTTGTCACTGACATCATCTTCTTTTAGAATTTGTCCATCGTCTAATTTCTTATTAAGCATGACGTTTCGGAAGCCGACTCTGCTTCCGTCTTCAGGTAAAGAAAGCACCTACACTGGTGGACCCTTTAGATAGATCTATTTTAAGTCACTGAGCACCAAAGATCAGTAAACTTCTTAAGGTATGCACCTGAGAAAAATCTTGTCCAAGGGTAGTTACAGGAAAATGGCCATTAAACATTAAAAATTAATTAGCAGACTCAAAAAATAAAACCTGGCCAATCCACAAATTAAAAATCATAAAACCCATGGACAAGAGCTGTTCTCAGGTGCATATCTTAAGAAGTTAACAGATCTTCGGTGTCCAGTGACTGAGAAGAGCTCTAGGGCGTCTGCTAATGTAGGTGCTTCCTTGACCTGAAGACGGAAGCAGAGCCGGCTTCCGAAACGTCGTGCTTTATTAAAAATTAGACGATGGACAAATTTCAAAAGAAGACGATTATGTCAGTGAGTCATAAACCATCGTCAAAACAGTAGAGAGTTGAGTGAATTTGGGTTTATTTTTTCCTGGCCATAATACAGTTAACTAAAGTCATGGTGCAGAATGCAATATTTGGGGGACTGGAGGACTAGCTCCATCGATTCTTAACCTCGCATTAGATGGAGGTGTTAGTTCCACACTCCAGTCACTGTATCCCAGAAAAAGCGTGGCTGTGACTGTTGCATAGGAGGTTGGATGGCCCCCAGGGGCGTTCTAGACACCCTGGAGAAAAGAGCAACGTCTGCGCCTGCCTGATATGTAGCCTCGATTGCACAGTCGTCCTGCCTGTGAATGTGCTAGCCAGGCTTGTAACTAAGAGAGATTAATGTGAGGCCTACATGACGTATGAGTATGAAAACAAACTGCTACAAAGGCACAAGTTACAACAATATACAAACCGATGTAAGTAGCAGTAGAATTATATATATGTTATGCAGACAAATGTACACAGTATTATGTTATTTAACACAATTTTATTAAATGATGCTCAACATGTTTCTAGCCTATATAAGGCTCATCTTCAGGGGCCTTTTGTTGAAATTACAACAGCTATATTATTGGTATAGCTGTTGTTTCAACAAAAGAGCCCCTGAAGATGAGCCTTATATAGGCTAGAAACATGTTGGGCAAAATTTAATAATAAAAATTGTGTTAAATAACATAATACTGTGTACATTTGTCTGCATAACATATATATAATTAAAAATGTACGGTACAAGTAACGTAAAGTTTAGCAGTAGAATGATTTTGCAAGAACTTTCAAGACAGAAAACGCAAATTGATTTTACAGTAGCATTTCAGTTGCGGGCATAAGGACTTAAAATTCCCGCAAATGAATATTTGTGCGTTACTGTTTACAAAGAATGCTGTAAAAAAATTAACAGCATGCACAAAATACTTTCGACAGTTGCTCTGATCCAAGTTAAAAACTATTTAAACTATAACAGCGAATGCTGTACCATGACTGTCTCTGAACTTGTCAAGCCTGGCAGAGAGAGAGAGACAGAAGAGAAGAGAAAGGAAAACTGGGACAGTAGGAGACACTACATTTAATATAGGGCACCGGAATATTCCATTGCTCCGAAGAATCCCAAGCAGTGCTCGATCGTCCTTCCGGCTAAGTTAGACTTGAGGCAAGGTAAAGCTTTGAAAATGAAGAAGTTAAGTGATGAATTGGAGCGTCTTGATATTGGCACTGGGGGCTGCATTATGGCGGAATTTGATTAATCATATTGGGAGGGTGCGTGAGAAACATGGGATGTAGAATAAAATTTGTGCATGAACTCAGAATTTGATGTAGAATCGAGGAAAACCACAGAGACATGTGATTGAATTGGTAGGTCGCAGAACCTTCCATAGGCATTCTGTCTTGCAGATGGAGCATAGACGGTAGTCTGTACATGTGGGATTGTTTCTCTTAAAAAATATACGGGCTTGTTCCGTGTACGTAGATTTGTTTCTATGTCCCTTTCATTGACACTAAGAAGTAGAGGTTACAAATTGTCTTTTACGAGTATTATTGTAGTTGCATGTAACTGCATTAGCATTCAAGGTGTGCTATATATTGTGTATTATTAACCCTGTAAAGGGCGAATTTAACCTGAATGATATGTAAAGGCCGATCCCAGTGGCCGTGCGGTCTAAGGCGTGGGTCTTCGGCCGCTCGCTTGCTAGGATCGTGGGTTCGAATCCCACCGTGGACATGGATGTTTGTCTCTTGTGAGTGTTGTGTGTTGTCAGGTAGAGGCCTCTGCGACGAGCCGATCCCTCGTCCAGAGGAGTCCTACCGACTGTGGTGTGTCTCTCAGTGTGATCAAAAGGAAATACAACCTCGACACTGAAACGGGAAACCGGAGTAGGTAGAAGAGGACGAATAATAAAAAAAAAAGAAAGACATGTAAAGATACATTTCGTACCGCGCAGCAAACACACTCCGTCTCAGTTATAAAAATCAATTAATGCTGTACAGGTAAATAACAACTGTTGGTTCTGAGATGCATACAAAACAAATGCAGTCTGTGAGCAGAACACAGAATTTTTTCATGTTAAACCTGGTAGCACATAAATAACAACTAGGCTGTAAAGGGTTAAGAGGCTATACAAGTTGCTGTGGCGTAAACAGAGATCAGGGGTTCTGATATTCGTCACTGACAGCAAAGTGTTGCATCTTGAATTTTTCTGTTTTCACTGCCTACCGATTTTTAATATGCTGTGCTTGCTAGACCCTTAATGTGATTTTTAGGCGCTTTCACAAAATTGCAAAAAGCGACCATTAGCTTCGTAAAGTCTGTCTGTCTCTTTGTCCGCATGGAACAACTCGGCTCCCACTAGACGAATTTTCATGAAACTTGATACTTCAGCATTTTTAAAAAATCTGTCGAGAAAATTTAATTTTTATTAAAATCTGAAAAGAATACCTGTACTTTACATGAAGAACTATGTACATTTATGATAGTATCTCACTGAATTCTGCTTAGAATGAGAAATGTTTCTGACAAAATTTGTATAGAAAGTCAAAACACACATTTTATTTTCGGCAACTTTTTCCTGGGAAATCGTACCGTTTACGAGATAATGTGGAAAAATATGGTAGAACAAGACAGGCAACAGATGACAATATAGCACGGTGCGTGCCCTTTGCATGCTGTATAACTAAGGCTACAGCACACACTCACAATATGTAATACGTACTGCTTCTCCAGGGCAGCAATGGTTACACGAAAGCGCCTCAGTGTTACGTTGTATGTACATTGCCTGTCCTGTTTATTAATGACATTTCTGTCTGTTTGTGTAGGCTTTCAACTGATATGACTCTTGGCAGTTTTGTTATTATTCTGAGGGATTTGTATTGATATCAGTAATTTATTTTTGTGCTTATCTGCAGCGCGTAACCAGGCGAGGGGTAGGTCAGACAGTACGTAACTGGAGAGGGATTTACGAACAATTAATGCTAATTAATATTATTTGTGGAAGATTTGTTTAGTAGAGAACAGAGTTGCATCAGACTGCTGTTCTTTTACGCAGAAGGCAGCACATGCCTACTTTGTACGTTGGTTTTGAATTGGATGTCGCCCCAATTCCAGTGGTCCATTCTACGTTTCCATTAACAAGACAGGCGATGTACGTATAAACTAACACTGCAGCACGTTTGCGTAACCACTGCAACTATTAAATTCAACAATGCTTTCCCTGTGTATTGTTGTTGACCAAGATGCGTCTGTCAAGAATATAAAACCGTTGAGTGATTCCAAAGAAACGCAGAAATAATTCCCTTTTATTTTTACTGTTGTGGAGCTACAAAACATTTCTTACTTCTGTCAAAAAATAAAATTACCCCTCCACGTAAAGTGCCCAATATTTGTGTCCGATTTTAACCAAACTAAAGTTCCCCCAACAGATTTTCGTTAAAGACTCCAGTATCAAATTGCACGCAAATCTCCCCAATGGGAGCCTCACTTATAAATGCGGATAGACAGATGGAAAAACAGAAACGACGAATCTAATAGGCGCTTTCCGCTATTTGTGGGAACGCGCCTAAAATTTTGAATAGCCAAATGTTGCGGCGGTAGTCACGTGACCGTTTGAAATAAATATGGTAATGTTGCCTTTGTTCTTATTAACCTTAATCCTCCACTTCCGTAGCCAGGGTCCTAAGGATCTATTGCATTGTTTCGTTTCGAAACTGCCGTACCGAAACAGGAGTAAACCGACAGACAATACACACTGGAGCACTGTGATGTGGAACTTCGCACTGGGAGAGGTTGGTCCAGCTGTGTACACTGTTGCATATGTTTGGGTATGAAGGCCATGTTCACAGAGACAAATGTATGTTTCCAGTCCACTGCATATAGCATACTCGTACAGTAACAACACCTTCCATCATTTGCACAGTGTTCCGTCTATATTTGGCTTATATTTGTAGGGGGACGAAAAATAACGCCATGAATAAAAAGAAAAAGTAGCATATCTATCGATATCTATCGGAAGACAAAAAGTACTTTTGCTTGCTCCACAAGTTCAATGTGTCAAACGTCTTTATTCCATTAACCATTTAAGGACAAAACGTAATCCGTGTTGTTTAGACCCAGTCCGTACCGCACAGTAAACACTCTCCATCAATGTTGCACAAACCAAACATTTAGTGCTGCATAGAGCAAAAGTCGCTGTTTGTTCTGAGATCCACACAAAACACATAAATACAGTCCGTACCGCACAGTAAACACTCTCCATCAATGTTGCACAAACCAAACATTTAGCGCTGCATAGAGCAAAAGTCGCTGTTTGTTCTGAGATCCACACAAAACACATAAATACAGTCCGTACCGCACAGTAAACACTCTCCATCAATGTTGCACAAACCAAACATTTAGTGCTGCATAGAGCAAAAGTCGCTGTTTGTTCTGAGATCCACACAAAACACATAAATACAGTCCGTACCGCACAGTAAACACTCTCCATCAATGTTGCACAAACCAAACATTTAGTGCTGCATAGAGCAAAAGTCGCTGTTTGTTCTGAGATCCACACAAAACACATAAATACACCGTGTGGGCAGAACGTAGAATTTGTGAACGTTAAACCTGGCGGTACATATAGTAACCGCTTGACTTTAAAGGATTAATTACCAAGCAGATCACCAAACGCAGAATTGCAGTTCTGACGGGCTCTGACGATGGTTTGGTGTGCATACAGAAGAAACTAGTTTAAAGCACTTACTTTCATGCAACTGTAGATTCACATTGCTTGAAACCAGTTCGTTCTGTGTATGCGCCGCCTTGAGCTTTATCTAAGATACAAGATATATTTCCCTCCTCAGGTGAAATGGTGATAGGAGCCTAGGTCAGTGGTATTCAACATTTTGTGTTCGCATACCCCCACATATAATTTCTCTTCAACTTTGTACCCCTAAAGTTTTTGGTGCATAATTCAATTTATACATAATCTATAATCTATATCTAAAATAAGTTAAATAAATTACATCCAAAATAATGTATTAAAGAATAAGTTTTAAATGAAAAAAGGGGAATCAAGCTATTAGATAACAAATATATTATTGCCTATCATATAAATATTAATAAAGGAACAAAGGTATTTTAGCAAAACACAATTATATGCACTATGTGGAATAAAATGAAACTAGCCGCCCAGATAAGAATCGCATAAAGGAGAAAGAGAGAGAGAGAGAAAAAATGGCGCTCCCAAATCGCATGTCCTTACGTCCGGGTCTCTTGTGGCTAACCCTAAATCTGGCCCTGATTATTCAGTGTTTATCATGAAATAATATATTTTTTTTTTTTCAATTTTACGTACTCCCTAAGATGTCTTCGCGTACCCCCGGGGTACGCGTACCTCAGGTTGAATACCACTGGCCTAGATGATTTGGGCTCGACTGTAAGACTACTTGACCCTGAAGATAAATGCGCTACAGTCCTTCAAATCACTGTAACTATTTACCAACCTACAGGACGTGACAAAGCAGAAGACTGGAATAGTCAGTAACACCGCTGTGAAAACCTCTGATATGAAACAAATCTTAATGCCTGGGTCGTCCAGTAATTAAGAACATATCTTTTTATCGGATGCAAATCAACAGGTGCGTATTCGCCCCTTCGCCTGAGGAAGGGAACAGATAAAGTTGCCGAAACACTGTGTTATTTGTGCAATTCTAGACGATGGACAAGATCCAGACACCAAGTGATCTCAGTTCTCGTATACTAGTATATGGAGAAATTAAATTTCAGAATCATCCCAACCTTTACAAAAGCCTTAAAGTTAATATCAACAAGAAATTACGACTACTTAAAGGAGCCTGTTGTCCATTACGTGCGTGCTACTGAGAACTATACAACAGCAATTATATGAACCGGTGATCCATTTTGTTTACATATTTCAGAGGTAAAAATATCCAATATATTAAAACCTGTCGGATATATTCTTAATTACTTGCCTCGTCGCCATGTCTCTAGTTACGAACAAAAAAGAATGGATTACAAATAATTTGTAGGTACATTTATGATCTATTTCGATACAAAATGCTACATGCCTAGATCCAGTGATACATTAACCTTGATTTCAGGGTTTAGGCGCGATGTTGATGAGATCTGCGCTCGTCTGGAATATTATGCAGCGTCGTGTGGTAATTGTTTACCGACGTTTCGGGACAACGTATCGGTCCCATCCCGATACGTTGTCCCGAAACGTCGGTAAACAATTACAACACGACGCCGCGTAATATCCCAGACGAGCGCAGATCTCAGTGGTACATTAGTTACTGCCACCAAATGGAAAGCCAGCATAAATATCGTGGTGCTGCCATATTAATGTACATTATACAATAAAAATTTTAAAAAGCTGCATATTTAAAAAAAAAATATTTAAAACATAGAAATTTATGACCCTATAATATACTACGCTGCCGATCCCAGTGGCCGCGCGGTCTCAGGCGTGGGTCTACGGCCGTTCGCTTGCTGGGATTGTGAGTTCGAATCCCGCCGGGAGCAAGGATGTCTGTCTCTTGTGACTGTTGTGTGTTGTCAGGTAGAGGTCTCTGCGTCGGGCTGATCACTCGTCCAGAGGAGTCTTACCGAGTTTGGTGTGTCTGAGTGTGACTTGAAGCCTCGGCATTGAGGAGGCCCTGGCCCACAGGGGCTGTTGCGACATTGGGGGAAAAAATATAATACGCTACTGTCTCTACCGCCTATGTATGTGTCTAACTACTTACTAAGAGCGCCGAAATATATCAGACCAAGCACCTTAACTGCATTTCCTCTGTTCTCCTTCAGAGTGCATTACGTGGCACGGGAACAACTCCACCATTGTCCTTAAAATTAATGTTTAACTTACAACTCTCTTCGTTTTTGAGTTGAAGTAAATGCATTGCAACACTGTACGGTGCAGAAAGGGCAACACTGTGTTATCGTTAAACCAATCAATCAGAGGTTTGTTCAGATTTGAGAGCAGACAAAATCCTACATATGCCATCCAAAGTCATTAATGCCTGTAAACACTTATGTGGTATAATCCTAGTGATCCCTGTTTGAATATGGCGCAGAGGCGTAACGAGTCATTTATAGTGAGCTGAAATACGCCTGCATTCTGCGGGTGGCAGTCACTAATAGAAAGGACTGTCCCTCCTACACATAGCTCTGCAAAACGAATAACTTATGCAGTGACACAAATGTCTGGCATAAAGACAGGCAATACTGTATACGTCATGAAGCCATATAGGGGGAATAGGGGTATTAATTCTTAACCTCGGCGTTAGATGAAAGTGAGTGGTCAACTTCACGTCCCGACCGCTTTATCCCCGGGAATGAACCCCGGTACCGATTGAATAGGAGGCTGAGTGATCTCCAGAGCCGGTCTGGATGATTTGGAGAAAAGAAACTGTTTTGCCCTTCCCGCGATTCAAACCCCGGACCTTCAAGCTCGTAGTCTACTCAGTGTAAATGAAAGTAGATCCTGTGCACCCCATGAAATCATATTTGGGAGCGGAAGTATAAGGTCACCTATTCTTAAATAAAAACATAAATGCTCATATAAAACCGAAGTTGCGGTCAAGGGTTTGAAAATTTTACTTCTTATTCGGAAGGTGTCAGGATCGAATCTCGAGTTGGAGACGTCTATCCCGAGTTTCTTTGTACGGTTTTTCCGGTCGTCCAGGGAAATCGGAATATACACTGACAACAGACTAAGACTATGCAAGCGCTGACACACCTTCCAACTAATTAGACACTAATGATCCTATTGAAAGAACTTAAAAACACAAGTTTTGGTACAAAACAACTTCCATAATAAATGGAGACAGCATGTCACTAGAATGGACAGATCCCGACTTTGTACTCAGTCCAAACTGCGTAACATCCCGGAAGACTTGAATTGCCACAGGAGTACTTAACTTTCAGCGTTATTATTCGTCAAAACGAAAGGTCCATTACCATGAAAAAAAAAACAACCAGCCGCTGGTCCATATCCTAAGCCAGCTAAAACCAAATCCAGTCCACATCTTCTCATCCTGTATCTTTTAAGATCGGTTTTCATATTATTTGTCCATCTACGCCTAAATCTTCCAGCTTCTCTCTTTCCTTTCGTTTTGCCCATTAAGACATCCTAGCATTTGTTTGCTCTCCCATGCTTGTCACACTCCTTTCCCATCCCATCCTCACTGATTTATTTTTCTGTATCAGTCTCCAAACTCCGCAACAAATAAAAATATATTTTTTCTGAATTTAAGTTGAGTTTTTGAATCTCAATTCGATTTCTATTTCATAAACTCTGATTGTTCAAGAATTCCACATTTATATTTCCTGTTACCGTTGGCATAGGCCGTTGCCTGTGCCAAGTGGAAACATTACGTTTAGTAATGCAAAACTCTAAGTATTTCAATCACTATCTCAATCTGTACAGAACAAACACAACAATGTATATATTGATGCAACAAACTAAAGCAATTTTTGGAATTCCCATTTCAATCTATACAGAACAAACACAACATTATTGTGTTTGTTCTGTATAAATTGACATTGTAATTGTATACATGCACAACGGGATGGAAATTCCAAAAATGTAAGTATTTCACTTATGGCGAATTGATCTGTCTAACGCTGGCGATTTGTGCATATTTGTAGCGTCGTTATAATTGATCTCGGGATTTCTCTGATGAGAGCTTCGCTGAAAATGTAGTGAAACTCTATGTTGGACTGAACGAAAAAAAATGTTGTTACAGTCTACGTTGGACTGAATGGCAAAATGAAGTCGGTTGTATATCCATACATCTACATCGTTCTTCATTTCCTGTACTGACTTCTGTCGTTCCATTTGTATGAGAATTTTGTGGCAATCGTGCTTTCTGATCCCCCAAAACAATAGGTATTTGACGGTGTCGGAAGTTATTATTGGGAGGCGATGCTTTAGCCACAAAGACCGACAGGTTTTTGAAAGTGTGTGTGAGTTATAAACGTGGTTGACAGGAAAGAGAGGTCAAGTTAGAGAGAGAGAGAGAGAGAGAGAGAGAGAGACAGAGGAAATAAAACCATTCCCATCTCCGTAATTACGTGGCTGAAATCGTTTTACCATCACATCCTAGTTAATTTTCTCCAGTATCTACTTTCATTTAAAATTGATTTTTGAGCTTTACATTCTATTTAAATGTTTGATCAGTAAATGTTCTGGTCCCACGAGATGCGTGGGAGCACAGAACAAAACTACTACCGCGTATATGGATAGTTTTCATCAAATGAATTTCTGTATTTTCGCACAAACTGGAACGCAATTTTTCATGATATTTGGCATCTAGTAGATTGGTTGTTATATGCAGAGAATTTGTTTATTTTGCTGCAACATAAGAACTTTTATGGCCTGGAATAAAAAAAAAAGGTAACTGTCTTGTAGAATGTGGTGCCATGTAGTGTTGTCTAAGCAATCAACGTTTCGGTAGGGCCTGCTGCCTCTTCCATGTCTTTACTGTTCCTGTATCCATACCAATTACCAACACGCGGTTTATTCTTCTCACTTAAAGCTGCGGACAGCAGCTTTCTCAGAAATGTTGGTAAACATCTACCAGATTACACGGCATCACATTCCAGACGAGAGAAATTTTAATACTTGTTACAGTACGAAATTCAAATATCTCATAGCTTTAAGCGTTTTAAAATAAATTCTGCAATAAAATATCTGCTGGGTCTTAAATTATGTAATTATTTATTTTCCAATGGCTCGACGGCCCTACTGGGCCTGCTCCTCATTGTCGAGGCTTCACGATCACACTCAGACACACCACACTCAGTAGGACTCCTCTGGACGAGTGATCAGCCCGTCGCAGAGACCTCTACCTCACAACACACAACAATCACAAGAGACAGACCTTCATGCCCCTGGCGGGATTTGAACCCACAATCCCAGCAAGCGAACGGACGCAAACCCACGCCTTAGACCGCGTGATCACTGGGACTGACAAATTATGACATTATTAGTTATCGTAATTTAAATGCATACATTTTATTGAAAAAATTCAAAACTAAATTTTGCTTCTATTTGATAAGGTTACGGAAATTCTTACTCTATTACATAGACAAAAATTGCTTTTACGCCGCCTCCGAAGAAAATAAAGCGAATCAAAGAGCATTGGTTAGGTACAAACACAGGGGAAGATCTGTGTTCCTGGGCGATTAATTCAGAACTCAGAACTCTCTAAGCAGTCTTACAGTTTAGATTGTAATCAAAGAGAAAATGTCCTTTCAGTGAGACTAAGAGAGAAACGCTAACATAAAGTTTCACCCAAATATATGAAAGAAATAAAAATAAGGCATATAACAGATTATTAACTCAAACGAAGAGCTAACGGCTCGTCTTCCACACAAAGTGCCATTGCATTTTTTCGAAAAGTTTGTGCATTTTTTTTTTTTGCGGGCGGAAGTGGTAAAATCAGTAGAAGCTTTCGTCTTCTTTCTCACTCTCTCGCTTTAAATCAAGTTCCTACAGATATCTGACTCAGTTTTAAGACTGCAATTGCTAGAGTGTCATATGGTGATATAAATGTAGCGAAGCCGTAAGACCTCTGTCGGTGTGACAACTCTGCTACGGGCTGTAGGTCTGGCCTTCGATATACGGAAGGGGCAACAGTCTTTCTCTTCGCCAGCACGCTGGGACTAGCTCTTGAGGTAACCAAGTTTCCTCTACAACTCCTAAGCTCATCGGGGGCCCTGTTCATAGGGGTAAAGCAGTTGGAGCGTTTAGCTAACTATTTGCCTCAACATAGCTCTGACTTTAAGAATGCATGGAGCTGTACTTTAACTCCCTAATTTTATATATCGTTTTATTTGACTAAGCACACGCGTAACTTTACCATTTAGAAATTGCTTGCAGGAACATATCAATAAAGTTCTCCTTCCTAGGAAATTTGGATTCACATTCGGTAACCTGAACTGCTGTTAAACACAAAGAGCAGAGAAATTGCCCCGGGGACAACAACAGGTGGTCTATGCCGCCTTCTCAAACTTCACAAGTTACTGCGAACTTACCTCTTCATGTTCACATCTTAACAGGTTACAAAGGAAAATCTTCCGCCTAAAATATCTAGACAAAGCAATTACTTCAGTTCACATTTCAAGGCCATTAAAGTAATGACGAAACAGGAGAATATTGAAAGACTAGCAGAAAATATAATGCATTTAATGGAACTGAAAATCTGCAACGTGACAAAAATGTCAAAGCAATTTGCCTTCTATTATTCATACACTGTGCCCTTAGAGTGTTGGTATTGAGCTGATTGTGTTGACCAAGTACTGTACGTGAAAGTAAGTACTCTAGTTGAGGTCAAACGTCACGGAATAGGAGGTAGCATTCCTGTTTGGTACTTGGGAGGTCCCTGTTTCAAGTTTCGGCCCCGAGTCGTTTATCCGGAATACTTTCGTGGAGTTCCGCAGTCCGTCAAATAAGTGTCTTTGGAGTTACCTCAAATTATCCGACGATCACATCCGTACACATTTTTCTAATTTATTATACATTAGGCATCCCATTATTCGACGCTATATATGTAGTTATGTCTAATGCCAGCTGCTGCAAACGTAATTAAAATCAAACAGCAGCCTAATTGGATATAATTAATACTGTAAACTGGTCTAAAATAATTTGCATTAGAGGGAAACTTCTGCTGTTTGAAGCAATTCTTTATTCCGAAAATGTTGAGTAAAAACTTAAATACCTTTCTTCCAATATGCCGTAACATCTCAATTTGCAAAATGCAAGGAAGAGTAAGACTTTATAGGAAGACAGTCTGCTTCAATATTAGTTAATATTTTGTATCGTACTCTATTTTCTGAAAGTACCTGAACTGGAATATTGCTGTCATAAATTGTAAATAATTAAAGCACACTGTCAAGACATTACAGAACGAAAGTGAAAAAGAAGGAGAAAGGAGGAACCAGCTTATTAAGAAAAAGGAGAAAGATACAAGATGGAAGCACGGAAAATTAAAAACTTCCAGTAATAGTGTAACGGTGTAATGTAATGCAGTTTGGACTGACATTGACCAAAGGTAAATTCGCTGGTCAATTCTCGTGAACATCCTCCGATACAAAATTGTGAAGAGTTTCAGAAACGAAAAGGGAGGAGGGACAGAGAAACATCCCAGTAAGATGTTCTGGGGTGACAACAGCGTCAGGCGTTTCGTACACCCATTCCTTCTCCATCAGCAGGTTAGTTTGCTTGGAACGCCTGAAGCGGCGGCCAGCCCAGGAAGATTTCTTTTAATTTTGTCGTCGTGAAAGCGCCAAGATATATGAAGAAATCTCCATTATGAGTTAATTTTATGCACTGTGGCTAAACTGCGCATAAAAGCGAGAATTGTCGCTGTGCGTAATTACATAAAACACCATGAAAACATGTAAAGCAATGGAGGCGTGGTTCTATGAATTCTTGACCTTGGTACTAGATGACAATGAGTGGTCGGTTTTACTGTTCGATGAAAGAACTGCGGTACCTACTGGCTAGAAGGATGGATGGGCCCGATAGCTCTTCTGGAGTCGATAGAGAAAATAAGTATTTGCTCCTACCGGGAAATCCGATTCCTCAGTCATCCGGCCCGTAGCTTCGTCATACACCGACTGAGCTATCGTTAGTGACTGTGGATTTTTCAGTTGACCATGGCAGTGGTTTACGCTCTGGGAAGTCGACCGTCCCGTGCATGTGACCAGTAACCGATGTATTCTAGTTAAAAAATGCGTTGGATTGAAGTGCTGTAGTGTTTTGTGCGTGTGAGATAATAGAGTTATTATCTGTAGTGTTCTGTGTGGTTAGAGCTGTGCATAGATTTGATTTTATGCTTGCTATAAATGAAACACCTAGAAAATGGCAACCAGTGTTTGTTAAAAAACTACGTCATGCGGTGACAGAGATCCCTTTTTTTTGACAGGTTTTATGTGCTTTCACCCGACCGTCGTCGCGAACTTTAAAATATTCTACCCACGCTGTACAGGTGAACTGCATTCTCTTGAGTAAGTATATTTCCTTAGCTCCATAGATCAAGCGCTGCTCGCAAGCTATGGTTTCACCATAGGTGAGACAGACAAAACACAGAAATAAAAACTGCCACCAAGAAAGTGAAAGTGTCCCGCTAGTTTCTGAAATAAATCAAAGGCTTCATACAAGCCTTTGCTACAGCGTTAAATACGAAACATAATCCCAAAACTCTCATACCAAAAGCTGAAAAGCCCGGCAACGATAAACACCACCACCAACGCGAATGAGCATCCTCAATTCTTGCAACCCTATTTTAGCACCCACCCACCCACCCTATAGCCCATGGGGATGAAATGCCTACGTCACACCTTCCCCTACTCGGCCACCAGCGTTATACTCCCACGCTTACTAACAGACGATCGATCTCCCAGGAACTGGAAGATTTGGGGGGCTGGGGGGAGGGCACCTGGGCTTTTATGTTGGTCTTCCAAATCTTAACGAACACGAATTAGAGATTCGAACACCGCAACAAAATCTGACCCAAGATCCGCAGTAAATTGACTAGCTACGGACAGGATGGTTTTTGCTCGATTCTCCGTAAGGGCACGGAATTGTCCCCTCTAAAGGAACTGCAACGTCCACACTTTGGGGTCCACCCAGCCTCCAATACAGCTGGTTCTCACCTTCTTGGTGTTTGCGGCATATTTGGGATATTCGTTTTGCTTTCGCGGCACACGAGAATTAAAATAGAGAACTAGATTTTTACTAAAAGCGCGCATACTTTGAACTAATGCCATTTTTTGTATAAAAGCGTAACATTGCCGTAAGGCAAAAAAGACGATGCAGCCTTGATATAAATAACAATATAAAAACATAAATAAATGCAGTGCTTTCAAAACTGTACGTAATGGTGCCCCTTCAGCTTAAGAAAACCTTCGTGCTTTATCAGCTATTCATTTTCAAAATTTTAATTTACGTATATCACTTTATGTAATCATCCTTCTATTCAAACCTTGCCGCACGCTGTTGGACAACCAACCACTCCTCTTATCTAGTAAGTTCACCCTATAACAGGCCATGAAGACGCAGGAGTGTGTCGAGGTATAGCTCTAACCATTCATGACCTCGGTGCTAGATGGGGGTAAGTAATCAACGCCACGCCCGGGCCGCTTTACCCCGGAAAAGACCCGGCACCCATGGTACGGGACGCTTGGTGGAGCCCAGGACCGGTCTGGACGGGTGCGAAAAATCTCGTCCCCTCTGGGATTCGGACTCCGAACCGTCAAACCCATAGCAAGTCGCTAAACCGACTGTGTTATCCCGGTCCAATCTACCGAGTATTTGTGCTGTTATAAAGACGCAATGATAAACAACGGTGTTCTCTGGAGAAAGTAAAAATGATTGCTACTGCTTCTTGTCAGTCAGCTGACTTATTTTTGTCCTTCTACGCTCTATTAATTGGCAAGAGATGCTCAAAACAAAAGAGAACTTGCTACATGTAACTCAGAACTTGGTTGGAAAGTTACGTATGCCGTAAGCAAAACTTTAGGAGATAATTGTTTTAACTAAAGGTGCCCTCTACATGATGGTCACACCCCCTGAATTTACATGAAGTTACAAATTTGGCAGTGACAACATGATTGAAAATATCTGTCACATGCAGGTACGCCCGTTCCTCGCCCCGGATATTGCTTCCTTCCTCAGCAGAGCAATGCAGTTAAATTAGTCTATACATATCACAAATTACACACCAACGAAATGCACTATATTTTTTTCAGTTTTTATTCTTTAACCCCTACATATGTTTCAGCCCTTACAAGGCCATCTTCAGGGGGCTCGTAGTCTACAGATGGCCTTGTAAGGGCTGAAACATATGTAGGGGTTAAAGAATAAAAACTGAAAAAAAATATAGTGCATTTCGTTGGTGTGTAATTTGTGATTTGTTAAAAAATTCGCGGTGAAGATAATATAACATTTAGTTTCTACATATTTAAGCGTATAAGATTCAATTCAACTTTATCCATGTTATTAAGATTCCAATCGCATCCAAACCCTCAAACACAATACTACGCAATATGTGTGCACTGCCTTAAGAGTTGTGGCTACTGTACCTACTGCCAACTCTACGGGCTAAATTTCGTAGTGTCGTAGGGGAATCTGTGTAAAGACCGCGGCAGAAACTTTTAAGCAGACAATAAATCGACAGCAATGTTGCATTTCTATACGCAGTCACACCCCGATAACGCGCCAGTCTTTATTCTCGCAGTTTGAGGCGGTTACGCCGATGGTGGCGTTAAATCGAAATGTTTGTTGTATAATTTCTGTTCACAGTCTTTCTTGGGCGCAAAGTGACGGTGGTGGTAAACTGGGGGCGTTATTTTGGGGGTTTGACTGTATATTATCAGACATAAACATATCAGGCGACTGTGTTTGCCGTGGATTTTATGAGAATATTCCAAAAAGAGTTCAACGCTTTACAAAATTCGCTATACTGAAGCCGCAGCAGGAAGTACCATGGACATTTGGCATAACGACGCACGAGGCTTCTCACTTTCTGCATACTGTGACATTTTCCTCCAGTCCTCTGTGTCCTATATCAACCAGCCCAAAGCGCTTGTTGTTAACTAAGGTTATTGATAATAACATTAGTGTGAAGAGAATTGCCGGACGACCAAGAATAAGCATATAAATGTGCGCTAACGAGGAAAGAGAAGCAGCATGTAGATGTGCATGGCGGTAACACATTTCTCTGGCCTTCGTGTCACAACAAGCATTTTGGGTTGGTTGTCATAGATCGGACCAGGGTTGTCCAACCTCGTCTGGCAAAGTGCCACAGTCGTTATTGTGGGCTGGTTCCCGGGGCCGCACGTTTAAAAATCACAATAAGTGGTTTACCTAACCTCCTAAATTATTGTGAACTCTGCAGGACATAATTTACCGACGTGGCCGCAGGCCACACAACATGGCCTGGATATCCATGGGTCAGACCGACTGGGAGAGAAGATAGCAGTAGCAAGAAAAGGGGAAAATCTGCAGCATCGCCGTACGCACCATCTACGAGACTTCCTCCCGTGGTCTCAGTGTAGTTTTGTAACGTTGGTAACGGAAGCAGTAATTCAATAACGTTGGTAAAAAGAAAATGACGGATACTGGGCAATAAGAAACTTATGTTCATGTCCTTATTCCACAAGTGGAAGCAATTATTTATCTCACTGCTACCCTACAAGCACCCTACTCCAATAAAAAGACTAGGGCTTCCTGACGTACAGCATTTGTAACCGAACGCCATCTCTCTTGATTGATTGCAACACCGTTATTGCGAAATGTGTCAAGTTGCGCTGTGGGTGGAGTTTTTGTGTTAATTATATAGGTTGAAAGGTTATGTGGGGATGTTTTTATTATTGTGCTGACAAACAACACAGAATAATTCATTTGTACAAGTGTGGTAGAAGAGCACGAGGTATTGACTGTTTGCTTCTGTACTTTCCCATAATTCTTATGGAAGGAATGATATATGTTACAATTATTACGCACGATAAATTGAACACGGCGGGAAACACGCGATTTTTACGTAGTACAATACAGACTGGGGCATGACATGACTGAGGGTAAGTGTGTGACTACTGCATGACATGACTGAGGGTAAATGTGTGACTACTGCATGACATGACTGAGGGTAAATGTGTGACTACTGCATGACATGACTGAGGGTAAGTGTGTGACTACTGCATGACATGACTGAGGACAAGTGTGTGACTACTGCATGACATGACTGAGGACAAGTGTGTGACTACTGCATGACATGACTGAGGACAAGTGTGTGACTACTGCATGACATGACTGAGGACAAGTGTGTGACTACTGCATGACATGACTGAGGGTAAATGTGTGACTACTGCATGACATGACTGAGGGTAAGTGTGTGACTACTGCATGACATGAATGAGGGTAAGTGTGTGACTACTGCATGACATGACTGAGGGTAAATGTGTGACTACTGCATGACATGACTGAGGACAAGTGTGTGACTACTGCATGACATGACTGAGGGTAAGTGTGTGACTACTGCATGACATGACTGAGGGTAAGTGTGTGACTACTGCATGACATGACTGAGGGTAAATGTGTGACTACTGCATGACATGACTGAGGCTAAGTGTGTGACTACTGCATGACATGACTGAGGACAAGTGTGTGACTACTGCATGACATGACTGAGGACAAGTGTGTGACTACTGCATGACATGACTGAGGGTAAGTGTGTGACTACTGCATGACATGACTGAGGGTAAGTGTGTGACTACTGCAAGACATGACTGAGGGTAAGTGTGTGACTACTGCATGACATGACTGAGGGTAAGTGTGTGACTACTGCAAGACATGACTGAGGGTAAGTGTGTGACTACTGCAAGACATGACTGAGGGTAAGTGTGTGACTACTGCATGACATGACTGAGGGTAAGTGTGTGACTACTGCATGACATGACTGAGGGTAAGTGTGTGACTACTGCAAGACATGACTGAGGGTAAGTGTGTGACTACTGCATGACATGACTGAGGGTAAGTGTGTGACTACTGCATGACATGACTGAGGATAAGTGTGTGACTACTGCAAGACATGACTGAGGGTAAGTGTGTGACTACTGCATGACATGACTGAGGGTAAGTGTGTGACTACTGCAAGACATGACTGAGGGTAAGTGTGTGACTACTGCAAGACATGACTGAGGGTAAGTGTGTGACTACTGCATGACATGACTGAGGGTAAGTGTGTGACTACTGCATGACATGACTGAGGGTAAGTGTGTGACTACTGCAAGACATGACTGAGGGTAAGTGTGTGACTACTGCATGACATGACTGAGGGTAAGTGTGTGACTACTGCATGACATGACTGAGGGTAAGTGTGTGACTACTGCAAGACATGACTGAGGGTAAGTGTGTGACTACTGCATGACATGACTGAGGGTAAGTGTGTGACTACTGCATGACATGACTGAGGGTAAGTGTGTGACTACTGCATGGCATGACTGAGGGTAAGTGTGTGACTACTGCATGACATGACTGAGGGTAAGTGTGTGACTCATTTAAAGACATTCAATAAACCGTAGTCGTTAATCATATTGGAAAGAAAGAAGAAAATTGGATTTTTAAAACATAATTCAGCAGAGAGATCATGTTCTTTCGGGATGTGACGCCGTGTAGCTTGCTAGTTGCTACCAACGTATTGTAAGAACCTGCTGTTTCCATCTCTAGAGTATAAAGAGCCAGCACCCTCCTTGAAAACTGGGTACAATACAGTTACACTGAATCCCATGGCATAATTACATCCCAGAAGATCATGACCTTTGTGTTCTTATTTCATAAAATATAGGAGGAAATGAGGAAGAAAGCAGACATAACATACTATCATATGCTGTTAGGTATTGGTCCGAAGAGTCTAAACAGCTAAATGCTGCATGAGGACACACGATGAACTAGCCGAAATTCGAATGGGGTGCCCGCTAAGCACAAAGTGAGGTGTCTACTGGTGGTCCAAGTCCGATAAAACGGTGAAGAGATTCACGAGAGGAATATGTAACTTTGATTGAATTCAGGAAAGGACGGATATCTGAAGTTTGGAATTCTGTCCGCTTGTTTGGAATTTTATATTTGTGAAAGCAGACGTTATGCCGTGTGCGCGGATTTCCCAGAATGACTGTTTGAGAACAGATACGAACTAAAAAGTGAAAACAGAAACAATCAAGACTAAAAACAGGAGTCCTGTATTCAAATTGCGATGTATATTTTCATTCAAACAATTTAATTATTATCGTAAGACACACAAAATCTAGAAATTACTAGTCAAAGATATTTATGTGTACCATTTTAGCCAACACAGATTGCTTGTGTATTAAATTAGTAGGACATAATCCCATAGTCTCCTACCATTGCCATATCTGTAACTGTTGACGTAAAGACCACATTTCACGCAACTATGCACGGTGTTTTTGCCCAATCTCCATGTAAATTTCAAAGTCCCAGCTCCAATATTCAGACGAAGAACTGAATATAAATCCTGCACAGTTGCCATTCTGATATTATGTTCACGAAACATTACCACCTAAAGTTTCAGGACTCTATAGCACGTGGTCCTAGTGTTGCTCCCACCTCGTAATTTCGTAGCGCCACCATGTTTTCATTTTTGGTAGTGGCCAAAAGGGATAAGGACTTTGCCTCAAGATGGCGTGATATTCATGCAGAGTTTCATGTTCTTAATAAATACAGTAGGCTAGGAGGATTCATAAGACCAGTGAATTTTTTTTTTTAGTCGTCCTCTTCTACCTACTCCGGTTTCCCGTTTCAGTGTCGAGGTTTGGAATTTCTTTTGATCACCAGTGAAAATTACCTGTGGAAAAAAAAACTTTTCCATCTGCTTGAATTTTATGATCACGACGTCAAACCTCAACGTATTTTTGATTGTTTCCTTATTATAAGCTTGTTGTTGTATTCCTCAACACAACAATGTATTACAATCTGCCACTGTCCCTTATTAAGTGTTATTATTAGCACACTGTAATGCACTTATCTGCCCAAATATCACCCGTTCATATTCGATGGCTTCCTTCAAGAAAGAAGGAAATCTTGAGTTATATATAGGTGATAGAAACAGTAAAATTGTTACAAAAATAATAAACTATACGCTATAAAATAAATACTGATTCTGATTCTATGGGTCTATTAACACTCCTTTGAATACCCATGCTTTATAGACATATTTTATATCTTATTTACAGTATTGTATTATGCTGTAAACCAGGGGTACAAAAAGTTTTAAAGCTCTAGGAGCCACCTACAAAGCCTAGGTGCCAGAAAGGTGACATGCAACACGCTAAACCTCCCGCTCGGTGCATGTGAACTGATATACATTTTGGTATGTAAGGAAAAAAAAAGCTACAAAGACTGTGCTGAAAATATTAGGCGCCACAGTAAAAATGTAGTCCGCCGGACGATGAGGCGCCCAGGATTTGTGCACCCTTGCTGTAAACATTAATATTACAGAGAACTCTGATTACGTACAATTGCAGCACTTAATGAGGCGTGTTGTAAATTAGCCCGTAAGTAATGAGCTTCGTGCTCTGGTAGTGTTATTGTACGTTTCTAGACCATTCGCTAGACGGAAGCACGAGTTAAGAATTTAGTCTTAATTTTACACACACGATAATTTTGCGAGTGTTTTATGTTACATTTTTAAGCGAAAGTTAATCGTTCAATAGATTACTGTCTCCTTGAAGGAAACAAGATTACTGTCTCCTTGAAGGAAACAAGATTACTGTCTCCTTGAAGGAAACAAGATTTCTGTCTCCTTGAAGGAAACAAGATTTCTGTCTCCTTGAAGGAAACCCTGAACATCAGTTGGTGATATTCGACAGATGCTGGATGGAAAGGTGGATGATAGCATATTAATAACAATATACAATACGCCGTGTAACTGATATCAATACATAAATACTGTTTTACACCAACTAAATGCACTATTTATATAAGAATAATAAAATATTCTATAAAATATCTAAAACCCCTACACGTGTTTCAGCTTATCGATAAGCCATCCTCAGCTGAAAGACGTGTAGGGGTTTTAGATATTTTATAGAATATTTTATTATTCTTATATAAATAGTGCATTTAGTTGGTGTAAAACAGTATTTATGTTCAAAAATGCACGGTGAAATTAGACTAAAGTTTGATATTAATACATATTTTACAAAAGATGAGACAAAATGTTATGTATAATTTCAACTGACGCTACCTAAAGTGAACAAAAAGATGAAATAAAATCTACAGAAAAACTATTTAACCTTTTTAAACCTGAAATTAATTTAAATATTCTATACAAATTCAATACAACTAAGACCAACCGGTTAATGCTATGCAGAGATGTAAACTACTTGGTAAAATGCACCGTTTCGTAATGTTAAAGCACGTGGAATATGTCGTAATCACTGTGCTTTAGTGGCCTAATTAAACTTCGTTGAGGGAAAATTCGAAACTAAACCGCTGCACCAGTCCTGACATGTTAAGATGCTTTCAGTCCTGTATTTAGCCTTCTGGGTGTCAAGTGAAATAGGAAGACGTCCAGCTGTCATCCGAAATACCATCTCCAATACCACTTTTGTTATGCAAAGCAGACACCATATAAATATTACAGCCCCTCGCCAAACTACCTATAGTAAAGCCAGTACCGACAGCTAAGACACTGAGCCTTCTGCGTCGTATTCAAGAAAAGCGTGGATTCAATTTTACCCTGGTCACTGACTATTCAGACTGGAGGAGGTCCTTGTGGTTTACGTGACCCTCTTGCTACGGATGCCAGCAACTTGCCTTCCAGTAGCATACTGACGTCTCTTTCCAAGTCCCTATCGTTTCATCGTGTTAATTTTCATAACTTATTTCGTGTTTTGCAGCCACTACAATTGAAACAATTTGTTATATGCTCACCAGCAATGGCTGGCACAGGAGTTCCAAATATGTCCACCTTAGAGGGTAGAAAGAAACGAATTGCTAACCCCCTTGCTACTCCCTCAAACTGGAGGACTGCCCCTTGACGACTTTCCGCAGCTATGCTCCGTCACAGGCAAACGCTTCCTTCATCCGCAACCTGAAGAATCTCAAGCCGTAGTGACAGGTTTTTCTATCTTGAAGACGGACACAGTATGTTCATCCGACACGTATGTGCACACCAATCTTGCTACAGGGTTTGATACCCAGAACACCGTAATACAATTTTTGAGGAGGATTACTGTGTGGCTTTCACAGATCACGATCTTTTGGAAGAGCTGTACATTTGTGAAAACTCGAGTAGCTTCCTTTCAACTTTCTTTCCTCAAATTAATTCTCTCTGGAGCAAGAAAATCATTTGCTGTGACATTAACGACACTGTAAGGGATTTGGAATGACTTGCAGGAATAAGCAAGAGGACAAAAACAGACTCCCACGCCAGTTTCAAATAACAACGTATCTTAACTACTAGAAAAACGCCAAGAAGTTAAAGGCGAGATAAACAACTGGGCTAAAGGGAAGAAAGTAATAGGAGATAAAGAGTTAATAAAGGAGTACAATACTAACGCAAATGTTAGTGTAATTTTCAATTATTAAAGATTAGCGCGATACGAGATTCAATTAATCGAAGATAAATGCGAGAGGAAATTGCTCTCCAATTCAATAGATACAGGTCTCAAAACTGTTCTATAATTAGACACACAAAAACATCTCAAAAAGGATTTGCATTGAAACATGCCTATTTCTCAAAACCGTTTTCAAATTTAGCATACACATATCTCAAAACCATTCTCAAATTAATTAACCATCCGTGTTTCCCAGTTAAGCACACACACTTCCCAAAAGCGTTTTCCAGTTAAACATTCATATTTCTCAAGAATGCTCTCCAATTAAGCCAACATATTGTCCAAAACTGTTCACCATTTGAACACATATCCCTCAAATACATTCTTGGCAAATTTGTGCAATTCGTCGGACTTCATACATACTTATCGCGCATATGTGTACAGAGATATATTTGGCAAGCTAACCATAAAGAAGAGGTGATGATATTGATCTTATTGTGGCTAATGTAACCGTCTGGAAGTCGGTTGCGTCGCCATTGTTTGTGAGGAATTACCTGCCTCCATCATCAGGGCGAAAAAGTAAGACAAGCGGGAAAATGGTAGGTGATATGAAGGGAGGGTAGGCAGGATTACCACATCAGGTAATCACAGCTGAAACCTACGAAACAACATGAAGATTTGTCCCTGTAATGGTAAACCGCTTATATGAAATAAGAAAAAATTCAGTTCGCTGCATCACAGTCCTCGAACTGTTTGGGAAATGGAATATGCGGACGGTAGGAGAGACAGGCATACAGACAGATAGACAGACAGATAGGTCAATAAATTGATTAAATTAAAGTTGACTTTGCAGTGTCAACATCAACAGTTGTTGTGCGGATTTACTGCCATCGTTATTAATCTCGCGTAACCCCTAATTTAAGCATTTACAGAAATGGATCATCGTACAAAAGTTCATTATGTAAGGTCTAATAAAATATAATTTGTATCTAATAAGCGATACACATTTTATTATCTGACGCAGCGGTGGATTTGGTAGCGCTACTGATTTGTGTTCAGGGTACATATGGTTCCAAATTCGACATGGAGACAGGGCGTGTTAATTTTATTATGCTTTTCCGCAGTCCCTCCAGGCAAATGCAGGTGGAGTATTTCAAATTGGGCCACGACCACTTTTTTGCAAATTATTTTCATTTCAGAATTCACTGATCATCACATCATTTGACGCCATTTCATATACAGACTGTCTGAGCTATTGATAGCTTCATTAAAGGAACACCGTAAGTCAAGACGAAATATTTCTTACTACAATCTCGGCTAGAATTCAGAGATTTGGTATAAACTTCGATAGAAAAATAAAACGTGTTACTTTATGCAGGCCTGTCTATGCAGGATTTGAGGCAACGAGTTATTTAAATACAGGGCATACACAAACGAATGGTGCGGTTTCAATAGTATGCACTATTGAAACCGCACCATTCTTTTGTGTACACCCTGTATATCAGCAGTGTCTGAAATATATACTTGAAATGAGATGTCTTGTAATACGTTTTAAACCTGAGACCGTAATTAAATACAATCCTCTAGAGAATTCCTGTGTTTATGACCACGTCTGTACATAGTAAAAGTTCATAAGGTAGAACAATGTAAACAAACGTTTCAAAATACGACTAATATAACTTTTGATATAACAAGTCCATAGTATATCTGGGGTTGCTTTATTACCTCAGAGACCAACGGCGTGGAGTTGGCAACTTGGGTTCCAGTTTGATGAAATCGGGGGTAAGTAGTCACAGTTCTCTTTGGGGAGAGTGAAGCCGGATGAGTCCATACTGAAGTATTTTTTAACAGATGAAAATCGAGAGAAACTTTCTGTAGGTCAAAAGTAGTTATTTGTACCGACTGAACACAATTTACGTAATTTGAAAATGCCTAAGGATCCTCTTTTTAATATATACACTTGACAGTCATCGTCCTCGTGTCTGTCTGTTTATCCCTAAGTGCATCCGTCACACCGTATATTGCGGAAATAAAAAAATATAGCATAAAACTTTAATTCAAAAGATGTTCGTTTTCGGATGAAAACCTCCATAGAAAATATTGATTTACCTGTTAAATTACGGATGTAAAAACAAATTTATAAATTTCCCCATCATATCAAGCAAGATCTGAAGAAAGAAGAGCACTTAGAAAGCATAAGAGTAGATGAATGATAATATTAAAATGACTATTAAAGAACTTTGGAGGGTGGGTGTAGACTGGCTTCATCTGGCTCAAGGTAGGGACCAATGACGACGATCTGTTGTGCATATGGGATAGAACATTCAGTCTACATAAAAAGCAGTGAATGTGTTGACTAGGTAAGCAACGATCAGCTTCTGAGGAAGTAACCTCTTCCATATAGAGTTACTTTGCTGGCTGTTAGGTTACACAATTTCGATCACGCTCGAGGAAAACTCATCGCTCGGGAAAAACTCAAAACTTGTGCGTTTGCTAGGATGTGGGGGAAATCAGTACAGATATTTGCTCCGCGCTAGGGGGAAACCTAAATTTCTACTGCAGCACCATTGATAGTATATGGAAAAGACAAAAACTAATTGGTGCAGATTTTTCTATATGAGCATACTTGTTGGAAAAGAGTCTAATGATTTCTAACACAATGATTTAAACTCGAATTAGTACCCTCATATTATTCAGACACACATCGAACTTACCCTCTGTAGGACACACTATTTTCTCATACCCAGCTGTGTGCATAGAATAAAAAAATTACACGTGTAAAGCAGTGACCGAACGCTTAAAATTTCGACAACATTTAAATGTGCATTAGTCCATATATTGCAAGTACAATCGAGTACGAGAAATAAAAATTTCGTGAAGGACACTGCTATGAAAAACAGTTATCTTAATATCGTCGAAAAATGGATAAAACGAGCTGCCTGCAGGCCGCGAATTATTATTTGCTTCCCTGTATTAATCGATACTGTTTCCAGCCACTCTCATTATTTTTGCTGGTCAATATTTATCTTAGTTCAAACTTGAATAATTACACGGTAATTATAAATTATGATATGATATGCAATGATAGTTATAACTCCCACTCTCCAAATTTTATCGTTAGACTGTTAAAGATAAAGATACTATGTATGACATATATATACGTAAATTTGTATTTAATATTTCACTGAAATGTGTTACCTGAGTGGCCGTTGGACAGGATTTTCTCCGAGCGTTTCGGTTTAACCGCTCCTATTTTAATTTAACAATTTATACCAACAAATGCACACAGACATACAATGTCAATGGTTTCTTTGCCCCTGTTCATGTTTAGTTTTCTTATGGCGTTTTTAGTATCTATAACAAGATCCTGTAGGAATTGTTGGACAGGTTTATTGAAGGCGCAGTTTAAGCCCAGTTCTAGGATTTTTGTCTCTTCTGTATTAAATGGAATATTTGATAGATTTTTTATGCGTTCGTGAAATTTGTGCGTGGGTTGTGTGTTTTGTTTACTTTGTGTTTTGGTTTGTTTGGGGCAAGCTATTAATAAAAGAAACCATTGACATTGTATGTCTGTGTGCATTCGTTGGTATAAATTGTTCAATTAAGCAAAAATGCACGCTAAATGCAACGTAAAAAACGCTCCTATTTTAAGTTTGTGCCCGAGAGACGTGCAATAGACACCACAAGACCGCCTATTATGACAAGTCCGGTCTCCGCGTTCTAATCCATTTGTGACTAGTCATTTGGCTCTACAGCTAAGAAGTTCAGCTAATATATGAGTATGTAGTATGTGGGAAGTTCCAAGATAAAATCTTCAGGCCGAAGGCCGGCCACCTCTCATTGTGTTCCTTAGATTTTTCGGGCAAATTTCGGGATTCTAGGCTCCCTCAGATCACGATCGCTTCCTTCCACACTCGTCCAATTCATTATGCACTTATGATCCTACTACTCGATGCTAAATCATATGATTTATAAAAAGGGTCCTTAAATAAACAACGACCATTAAATGAAACATAGACCCTTGACACTGCCACCGCTGGTGATGTGCATTTCTTTGTCGTCGATGTTGTAAGCCTAATTATGAACAGCGGAAGAAAAGCTTTTAGTACGTGTATGCTTTTGATAATAAGCAAGCCTGTTTTACATAACCCCCTTTCTTCATTCAAAGAAAGAGCTTTGAAATATTACTTTTGTAAATGTTTAAACTCTGAACAAATATTTTGCGTAGGTTTTTGATATACACTGATATGCAGATAACATCATAAGGTAAATAATGCATAAAAATAAATTTCTATGAAAACTTAAATTACGTTCTGAAATAAAATACACTTCACTCACAGGAACTACCAACACAGAATCTGCATTCGTTCGTGTTCAGACAAGGAAACCCTTCAAAAAATATAAAAGCTCTTTGTTTAAAACAAAAATAAAGTTCTGGTAAAAACTAATAATGCCAACTTTCCTTAAAAAGCACCGGTTTATACACGATTTGGCAAGACACGTAAATTAACAATTATACGTTTTTTTGTGATAGGCCCTGTAGCCGAACATTATTGAAACGTTATTAAATGCTCGTATTGTTGGAGCAGTTCGGCTCTCCCCTTCCACTCGTCTAAATATAGCAGCAACGACAAGGGACCAGGTGTCCCGAGTCAGTTGGCGGGAGTAAAAGAAAAAGAGTACACGGATGGTTTTGTGCTGACGTTGTGTTGTAATAAAATAAACAAAGTTAACCTTTTGGAAGAGAACAGTCTATTAATTTAATGTATATCAAATTAATAATAAAATAGTAACCAGCAAAGTTCGGTTATAGCCCACATTTCTGTCTACAACTTCCACTAAAATAGAGTCAGAAAAAGAATGAATATAGATTCTCCCCACCCAACAGACTAGCAGATACTTCACCTTCTCGTGCCTTCCAACACACCCACCAATTACCATTAGTGTTATGTTTATCGTTGCGCCATTTTTGATTTTTCTTTTTGTTGCTGGTGCTGAAGGAGATGTGTGCAGATTAGGTAAAGTGGGGAGCAGGCGGCCGACTTGAAACCACGTTATCCGTGATTATTATTTACCACATCCGAGTGCAGTATGGACTTTTGCAGCGTTGAAGATTAGAGACATGACTTTAACATTTTGCATGGTCATAACGTCTCAAATTGTTGCATACAAAACTGTCATGCACAATTTGTAGATGTGTTTTGACTGTGTCACAATGTAAAATCGCGCAATTATAATTCTGCTATTTCATTAGTTGCCGTCATCACACCGAAACCTGATTATAGACTTCGCCACAAGCGCTGCTGTTTGAGCTAACTCGCTCAGTGAGAATTAATAGTAGAAGACAAAATTTGTGACGCATTTAATCGAATACTGCCTTACCACGATATATGTCACGAAATTTTGTGGGTTTGCCTTAAGGAAAAATAAAAAAAATTTTCGAAATAAGGGACCGGATGGGAGGGTGTATATTGGATTCATCTGGCTGAGGATAGAGACCGGTGACGTGCTCTTGCGAACGCGTAATTACGCTTCAATTTCAATAAAATACAGGGCCAGAGAAGCGTTCGGTATAACGACTAGGCTAGGCCCGGGAGCGAACGGAGTTCGAATCCCGGTCGGGGAAGGAATTTTCTCATTTTCAAACAAGCCCAGACCGGTCCTGGTGCCCACCCAGTCCTTGCTCCGATGAGCATCGGTGTTCTTTCCCTGGGATACATCGGCCGGAACGTGATATTGAACACTCAAATACATCTACGGCCGGGGTTAAGAATGAATGGAACTCTATACCTACTCCCCCTCTGTGCCATCATGGCACTTATGGGACGACTTTACCTTTCCAATAAAATACTGGTAATTTGTTGACTACCTGAGGACCTTTATATTCCTCTCGAAGAACGGTGCTTTACGGAGTTCCTTGGTAAACAATATATGTTACAAAAGTTTTAAATGTCGGTATATGATATCCTTCACCGCACATAAGTTAGATAGGTTGTGGGAACTAACCTCAATGCAACAAGTGTGTTGTGCTGTATTTCGGAGCAATAAATTCTAAGAACGCGAAGTTTTTCTATGCTTTAAATAAAAGAGAAGGCTTTCACAGATAAGACTAGTTACGTATTCTGAGCAGTACTTCGGGTTAGATACAGAGAGCTAGCACATCAAACTTTCCCCATTTTTCAATAAACCTGACCATTGCATCAAAGAGCCCACATCTCATGCAAGTTGAATATGTAAATCCAAGTTTCGATGTGAAGGCATCAACCCACATGGCACGGCGGGAGGCAAGCGTTGCTCCCGGCTGTGTCAGGCGACAGTCGCTGCGGTGATAACGTTTAATTAACGCCAGGTAGCTACAGCAGCAAATCCCTAGCAAAGCTCAGCTTCGCACTTCAAAATGTATTGTTTTTTGAAACATGCCCTTAGGTTTCGTGTCGAAAATCCATCTTACGTGTTGAGAGGGCTGTAAAGCCGAGACTGTCATTAATGCTGAAGTCCAGGTGGAATCTAACTTGAGACGGATGAGCTCCATTGTTTCTTACGCTGGTAATTCAGTTCCATGTGCCTGCCAGTTTGTTACTTCAAATTCTTACTCTATCATTTTCCTGCTTTACGAAGCATTGAGACATTTGGCTTCATTTTTTTTTCAATGGCTCGACAGCCCCTAGCGTGCTTAGGCCTCCTCATGTTTCGAGGCTTCACGATCACACTTTTAGACACACCACACACTCGGTATGACTCCTCTGGACGAGTGATCAGCCCGTCGCAGAGACCTCTACCTGACAACACACAACATTCACAAGAGACAGACATCCATGCCCCCGGCGGGATTCGAACCCACAATCCCAGCAAGCGAGCGGTCGTAGACCCACGCCGCACGGCCACTGCGATTGGTTTTGGCTCCATTACGAGACTAAAAACATTTCGGAACACTTCTTTTCGAAATGACAGCTTTCATTATAATCCTGGGGTTATAATAATTGGCCCTCTCCATAAGCCGTGTACCTTCCATCTTTCGAAGTGAGAGTTCCGTATTATATTATATTTTTAAAAATATGTACACTCATATAACTTTTTATATGAATGTGCTGAACGGGAAGACGCAGCGGCGTCGCTGAAAATTCGAGACGTCTAGGATGTGACGCCATGTCGTTGTGTAGGTAGTTCCTGACGTTTCGGAGGATCGTAAACATTTATATTTGTACTTCATAGCAAATCAATTTTTGGTTTATTTAACGACTTTATTTAGTTAGTATGTTTATGACAGGATGTGGAAAGAAGCATCATCAATCATCAGTATTATGACATAATCCGCGCAACTGCATGCACGTTATGAAACAAACCACCGACAACTTAAGTCAGGGTAGCTGGCCCACAGAAAGACATTCCGGCTGGCTCAGGATCTCCCACATACGAATTATCGTGTCACGCACTTGATCACACTGCTCCTTCGTATGTCCACTCTGTCATTATATCTATCTCATGCAGTGAAGAAGAAATATGATAAACATTCAGCCTTTTAATTCACAGTTGTTATTAAATGCATCACCTGCTTTAACATTAAATGACAATGCCTTTTCGTCACAACATGTCTATAGGTTTATTACGATTCTCATAAAAAAACCGCGACTGTGTGCATAAACGTAACTGTGCGGAGGGGGCGTGGGAGGCACAAATCCTGGGCGCCAGACCGCAATAGCAACAAAATTTTGCGCGGTGGCGCCTAATTTTTGTGGATCTCCAGTATGGAACTTGCTTCATATGACCCTTCTGGCGCCTAGAACTATGAGGTGGCTCCTAGATTTTTGGAAAATTTGTACACCCTGAATTAATTGAATGCTTTTTGTACAGAAGACGCAATTTTTTAAGACGTAGAAACTGTATTCTAAAATGTTATGTAGTTGAACTTCAGGCTTCGGAGGTTTAATTATGCAGAAATGTGTTGAAGATATTTCGTGATTCAGATTCTGCTCAAAGTTCTGCAACACTGAGATTGCGCCTCGTCCTTTTATTCAATTTAACATCAATGGCTAAGGAAGATTAGAAGTTCATCCACTATAAAATGCCAGGAGATAAGCCGGATGGTCATGAGACACGAATAATTTGAGGAAAATTTCCACTGATGAAAACGTGGCAGCAGTCATTAGCGTTTTACCAGGAGGACAAATGCTTATATATTCTGCATACTAATCCGAGAGGCTTCCTTTCGGCTCCTCAGGTCATTGGGACTCTCGTATTACCTCATGAAATAATTATTAAAGAAAGTTTTATTTCATGGAACATGATAATTGAACAGAAACAAGTCAAGACTTTCACGCGGCTTTCCCTACCCCCCCCCCACCTCCCCCCCATATAAATTAACCGTTTAAAGCACAGTCGTTACTACACAACCTGCTTCAGAAGTTTGAACACAGAGTGTGTTAATAGCTTCTGTATGATTCTCGGAATAAACACAGATTAATATTCTAAACAATACGGTGGTGTTTGTAATGGAAGGGCATTGTGCTTCATGTTAGTCGGGAAATAAATTGTTAACTGTTAAATACCGTGTACAATATATTTAAACCTTAAGAGGATTAATTTCTGTCGCATCCAGCTGCTTTTCAAGTATAAGCCTGCGACATAATTTAAATCCTCATTATGGAGGTGCCCAAATCAAATTTCCAAACCTGTTTATTCGGAAGCATTTTTTGTGAATTTTGTTGATTACCTTGAGATGAATTTAATTGTTATGCCCTAAGGTAAGCCATGACTGATTGCCTTCCTAAACCAGATTTATAACTCATAGACATTGCATGTTAGTGATTTTTTTTATTAGCAAACAGTCCCTCAGCCAGTCAACATATTCCCCGCTTTGTGTGGAATTACGGTTCATTGTGTGCACAAGAACCTCGCAGTGGTACATGACCGGGTAGTGGTACATGACCGGGTAGTGGTACATGACCGGGTAGTGGTACATGACCGGGTACGCTGTAAGTAACTTATATTCATATCTCATAAAGATCTATGTTCTTATATCAAGGAGATGAGATGGATGTGGAATGTAGCATGCATGGTAGAGGCAAGAAATATATAAAACGTTTTAGTCGTAAGACCTGAAAGGAAAAGAGCACTTGGAACACTGAAACGTAAATGGGAAGATAATATTAAAATTGACCATAAATTAGATATGAGATTGTAGACCAGATTTATGTGACTCAAGGTAGGGACAATTGGATAGCTGTTATGAACGTCGGGTTTCATGAAATGCGGAACGCTAGGCCCTCGTCAATAATAACTTTATGCCATGTAACACTCTGATTATCTGATAGCTTAGCAACTTCAAGCGTGGTCGAATCCTGCCTCAGAACTGTCCATAATGAAGAAGGTTTCGTAATAACCTTCACTTTCTGAAAATTAATGCAGGTATTTTGTCTGAAACCAGGATCCGTCTACGATTTTCGTCAATTCGTAATTCATAACCATCGCATCATTTCGCAGATCCTTGCGAGTAATGTTAGTAGTCTAACAAATGCAGTTCATCGAGCCCGCTTAGAGAGACGTTTGCCGGAAAAGTTTTGGATTGTTTTATATTCACATAAGAGAACAAAAATGCATTGACTAAAACAACTATTTACATAAGTCTATACACGCAATTTCCATGGACTGGTTTAAGTAATCATAAACTGAAATTACGAGAACAGGAATTGTGAGAAGGGACTGAGCTAAGTCAACTCTTCGAAAATAAAAGTCAATATTTGAAAATTATTTGCAATATTCAGAATGTAAAACTAAGACATACATATTTATTCTAACTAAAATGAATATCCAACATAGAAAGTTTTATGCATCAGTCATGCGACCATCCTATAGCCCTATCAGAATTTCACCAACAATTTGGTATTGTTGTTTCTTTTCTGATTTTCTAATTCCAGTCTCCATGACTGGATGAAAATATTTCTTAGTGTACGGAATTACAGTAGCAAAAATATTGTTAGTAACGATAAATTGAAGTAACGCAAGTAAGATGCAGTCTGGCTCATTACCACCGAGTTTAATAAAAATTCGTCAGCTGGTCCGACGTTATGCTGTGACATACTGTGTAAGCTTCTGATGGCGAGTTCATTTGGTGTGACGTCAGTTGTTATAATCAGGGATAAAAGGAACCCGCATTATGTTGCGAGCGCACTCTGTAACACTTAAGTCTACGTATATTTATTTACCTGTGTTGCGTAAACAGGCATTCATCTCGGATTCTTACTTAGGCATGTAAAGATTTGTTAGTTCTATTTTTAAACATAAACCACTTTTCGCTACAGTAGTTTTGTGTAATTAGAACTTTATCTTCCCAGCACGTTTGGGCTATAAAAGAAGACACGATTTTAAAGCTGCTCATTCGCAGAAAAGGGTAATTTACTTTATGGTTCACGTGAATTTTGAGGTAATGTCTTGTTTTGTGAGGAGAAACATTTTTTATGTCATGAGACAAGGCAACAATTTGAAATCCCTCGTATGTTACGCTTGACCTTTCTCCGGTTCTCACAGTGGAGACATGAGTTCGATTCTAGGACAGTACGTGTGAAGCGTATGATGAAAAATGTGGCAATGGGACGGGGTTCATTCCTAGACTATGTGCTTTCTCCTGTCAGGTTTCATTCTACTACGCTCCATTTTCATTATGGTATTATCATGGAGATGTAAAATTGCACGCTAAAAGCCGAAGTTCTAAGAAATATAGTCTAATCATACCAGAAGAGAACAAGATAGCCAATGTACGTATAATGTAACACTGTGGCTCGTGCGAGTAATATTTACACCTCCTCAGCTATCCTAAGGCCTGATAAATTTTCACTCAAAGGGAGAGCTTTTATGGCGATTTAACGTCGCCGGCAACAAAAAAAAATTCTTAAGTATTCCCGTAAAGTGTCCAGTATTTTTTATCCGATTTTAACCAAATTTTGAGTTTCTCGACAGATTTTTATAAAAGTCCCCAATATCAAATTTTGCGGAAATCCATCCTGTGGGAGCCGCGCTGATATGTGAAAGCAGACAGACAGACAGACAGACAGACAGACGGACTGACGAACTAACAGCTTGATACCATTTTACTCAACGAGAGCGCTTTTGTGGCGATTTAATATCGCGAGCGACGATAAAACGTACTTAGGTCTTCATGTAAAGTGCCCGATATTTTTACCCGATTTTAACCAAATTTGGATTTTCCTAACAGATTTTCATAGAAGTTCCCGACATCAGATTTAATGGGAATCCGTCCAGTGGGAGGTGCGTTTATACAAGCGGACAACCTGCAGGCGGACAGACGGACACATGGACAGACGGAGAGACAGACAGACAGAAGGACATGACGAAGTCGCTTTTCGTGACTATGCTAACGCGCCTGAAAATAACATGTCGTCCTGTTTTAAATTAATTGCCGTTTGTTGTTTTTAGAAATAAACTGGTTAGGAGGGAATGGGTGGAGGATGTGTATAACGAGCAAGCAGATTCTGGTAGAACTCCGCCCCTGTTATAATTGTTTAGGGGAAAATGTTTATCTAGAGGGCAAATACATACACAGCGATCTGTTCAGCACAGTAGACATAACGACATATTCCTGAGGTAGTTTGGCTCCGGAAAATCTGCAGCGGCGTGAGAATTACAATTTGGCTACGTCAAATTTGGCACCTGTTACTGATGAAGGAAGGTGACATCCAAAGCATAAACACGAACACGAATTCGTGAGGTGGGCAATATTCTGGAACGAAGTGGCACTTTCAGACGGGTAGATTTTCAATATCGCCAATTCCGAAATGGGATATTTTAATCCTGCAAACGAAGATGAAAAGTCCGAAATGGAACTAAAACCTACTTCCCTTAACCCGCTTACTTGCACAGCCCTCCGTGCTACAAACGAGGTATGTCGCTCTGAAACCGATACTACTTACAGACGTATTAAACCGATACTACTTACGACGTATTAAACCGATACTACTTACAGACGTATTAAACCGATACTACTTACAGACGTATTAAACCGATACTACTTACAGACGTATTAAACCGATACTACTTACAGACGTATTAAACCGATACTACTTACAGACGTATTAAACCGATACTACTTACAGACGTATTAAACCGATACTACTTACAGACGTATTAAACCGATACTACTTACAGACGTATTAAACCGATACTACTTACAGACGTATTAAACCGATACTACTTACAGACGTATTAAACCGATACTACTTACAGACGTATTAAACCGATACTACTTACAGACGTATTAAACCGATACTACTTACAGATGTATTAAACCGATACTACTTACAGACGTATTAAACCGAAAAATAAATATGTTCCGCAATTTCTTGACATTTGAATTTTTCCACATGCAATAACACGCAAACTGAAATGACCAATTAACGTGCATGTATAAGAGAAGCCCCTAGAAATATAGGCACTGAAAGGGTTATTATTCATTCGATGATAGATAATTTTAACATTTGATGCAATTATGCTAAATACTCCAGTGATATATAACTGTGAGTTTTAAAATTTCTTCTTTTCTTCAAAAGCCATAGTTTTTAAATGAATACTTTCTTTCCGAAATGCGAACTGTCTTTCCTACGGTTGCTGATTCTTATATCATATTTAATGGCGTACTGAAATTGAAAGAGGAAGCACTAGATCGCGCTCAATGGAGAACTCGCTTTGGAAGAGGCTATAGACCTGTCTTAAGACAGACTACAGAATGAATATTATGTCATTTTCAGTATGTCTGTATTTCCTCTAATTTATACTACAATGCGTTTATAATCTGCAACGTGTGAGGACCTAGAGACGGCTAAGCCTCAGAGCTTGTCTAAATGTTGTGCTGAAGAGACAATCTTCTACCCAAACGGGAGGTAGAAACCCGGTCCTGCAGCTAGCAGCCTGGACCAATGTTGTCAATGTGTAAATCACATAATTTAAAGTGAATGTCATGAGAGTGACAACTTGATTTTTCTGGCATAGGATAATGTTCACTAATGGATCCTCGGATTCCTTAAAAAGTCGGAAATTCGTGGCTGCGGATGACCCACTACTCCAGCGATTCCTTTGCATATCTTTAATTACATAAACTTTGTTACTCGTCGGGTGTACACGGACGCCCTTGTGTCACCTGCTGTGTACAGAGAGGCTAACTAAAACTGCAAGCTTGTCATGTCCTGATATGTTACTGGCGACGTGATCGATGTGTCTGTGTGTGCCTAATTAACGACGCTGTTAATCGCTAATATTACTGCGTTAGTGATAGATACATGAATGAGTACGGAGCAATGGTGGATTTACTGACAAGGAAAACTCGAAGTACGCGGAGAAAACTTGTCCCAGTGTAATTTTTCCGGCAAAAATTCCACAGGGAGCGATATGAAAACAATGTTAATCAGAAACAATATTTCTGTGCGTGATTTAAGGCTTCCGCAGCGGTATAAATGAAGTATTCGCTCTTCTGGGACGTAACACAGCGTTGTTTGGTAGTTAGTTACCGACGTTTCGGGACGGCCTGTCGGTCGCGTCTTCAAGGGTCAAGCAGTTCTTGGACTGCTGGGCCTTTGATGAGAGATAGTCTGTCCCGAAACGTCGGTAACTAACTATCAATCAACGCTGCGCAACTTCCCAGAAGAATGAAGACTCAATCGCTCAGTAATTCTATAGTTTCCTTCAGAATGCGAATAAAACTATATCGGGCACTGAGTTGAATTTTTTAAACAAAATGGAACAATTTATCATACACTATCATCTGAAAAGAGTGAGATACTGATAGATATGCATAGATATGTTGGAAATATTTTTCAATGCGTTCTACAGCAACTGGTACAAATGTCACAGCAAGTGGAATTCCTTATACCCAAGAGAACAAAGAGACTGTCAATTCTGCGGCACATTGTCAACATGAATAACCAAGGACGTAGAGAGTACGTGAATTCCTTTATAAAAAGTACACATACTATAAAAAGTCCTGACCTTTGAACCTCCTTCGTTTAATTATCTCTAAAACCTAAGATCGAAAAAAAAATATCTTACAATAAGTGCACACAGAAGTTACACTTCGGATACTGGCAGAAACGCGTGTGAAGTGTCCTTAATTGAAAATGGAATTTGTCGACAAATTCTAGTAATATTCCCCAATATCAAAGAAGTTAAAGAAGCTAAATTTGTCCCTGTACAGGCCATGAAGGCATATAAGGGGAGTAGAGAATCAGTTCCACCATTCTTAAGCTCGGCTCTAGATGTAGGAGAGTGGTGGTCAACTTCACGCCCCGGCCGCTTTACCCCGAGAAAGAACCACGGGTCTTACTGAATAGAAGCTGGGGTCCCAGGGATGGGATTGGAGCCCTGGATCATCCAGCTCGTAGCTTAGTCAGTATACTGAAAGCGCCATCACGACTCCCTCCCCTGTGTCAAATTTCATGCAAATCTGTTCTCCGGCTCTCGAGTTTCATGCCTACAGACAGACGGACAGAAAAATTTTATTAGGCGTTGCACGGTGATGCGAAGGCGCCTAAAACCTGTGACAGCCACAACGCTCAAAATGCAGACGATTAAAAGAACATATATAGATTCCTTTTAGCGGAAAGTAGTACTGGATACGGACGATATCCAAGAGAGAATTTGCTGTGCTGTAGAGGACTGTAGTAAATTTAGATCGATATGAGTTATACAAACAACTTTCCTGATAATTTGGTAGAAACTAATACATCGCTATCTGTGTGACAACAAACTGTCTTTGTGACATATCACCGAAAATATCTAAGCCACAAAATGATAAGTGGACGAAATGTGTATTAACTTAACGTCTAGAAACAAGTTTGTACAGTCGAACAAGTTGGTACAACTTGGAGCACTTCTGCCTTCCATACACCGACCATCGCGCCTGAGGGTTTAGAGGGTTTTCTCGATCCTTCCGGACAAATTCAGGAATAGCCCCTCAACTTAGGCTACGACCACTTTCTCTGCATTCCTTCCAAACAGTGTCGTTAAACAAACCAAAAATAAATACGTAAACATCAAGGTCTGGGCTCCTTAGGGATTTACGCAGCGTTGACTGGTAGTTGGTTACCGACGTTTCGGGAGAGCCTATCGGTCCCCGTCATCAAGGGTCAAGTAACGGACTGCTTGACCCTTGAAATTGGAACGATAGGCTGTTCCGAAACGTCAGTAACTAACTACCACTAAACGCTGCGTAAAATCTCTGAAGAGCGAAGACCTCATTTACACAGCGGCGGGAGCCTGAAATAGCGCACGTAAACCGCGAAATAAAAAAGGATGAGATGGGCGGGGCAAGTGGCACGTATGGAGAGTAGAGGTGCGTACAGAGTTTTGGTGGGGAAACCTGAAGGAAAGAGAAAAATTGGAAGACGCAGGCGTAACTGGGAGGATAATAGTCAAATGGATTTCAGGCTTCCGCCGCGATGTTGATGTAATTTCCTTGTCACCTACTTTCGTTCCTTCTTGGAATCTTAACCCGTGAAGATGGGACCGACACGTTGTCCCGAAACGTCGGTAAATAATTACCATACGACGCCGTGTAATTACCCAAAAGACCACAGATTACAGTCAAATGGATGTTCAAGAAACAGGATAGGAGGTTGGGGTGGACTGCATTTATTTGGCTCAAAAGAAGGTAATGAACATTCAGGTTCCTTAAAATGCGGGGTATTCCTTTGCTGCTGAGGAACTACTAGCTCTTCAAGAAGAACTCTGGTCCATGGAGTTATTTCTTTATTTGTAAATAAATAAAACCGTAAGAATACAACGAAGTGAAGTGGGCTACACTTTTATACACCAGCATTTTAAACCTTTAGAACACAGTGATGACTATATGTTGCATGTGCTTTAGCATTAAAATCTCTAAGTTCTGTCCAGTCAGTGCACTTATGCGTTTGATATGGTTCTTACAAGAAACAACGATGATTTTCTTGAAGAGCAGTAACAGTTTGCCCACGTAATGGACAAGTGCCTTTCTCTACTACGTGGGAAAATAATTTTTAAATATTAGTTATTTAGGTGAACTTTAGGTTTCGAAAGGTTAAATTCTCTCTGTACGCTATGTTTTTAATGTAGGTATAACGCCGTAGGTGGCATTTAATTTAAACTTTTCAAGCGCAGCGGTAATTATATGAGACACGTGCTGCAACCTTCAGAATATCTGCGTTGTGTGACATAGATTGTTTATGTGTTCAGTATAATTCTCACAATAAACACCGATCATAAAGCATTAAAAAAAAAAAGATAAATGTAAAGCTATCTGTCTACAGACCTGGAGGAGATTGAGGCTCCTAGAATTTCTAGACAATAAGCACATGAAAGTGGCAAGGTTGTCAGCCCTAAGCACCGGCTGCGTTTACCCCCCAGGTGGTAAACCTAGTAGTACTCAGTTCTGTTAGAGGCTCAGTCGACCCCAGGGCTATAGTGCGGCCGGAAGGATTAAGTCAATGAAAAATTCCAATGACATCCGGAATCGAACACGCGACCTTCCGGCTTGTAGCTCAGTGCCTCAACCAACCGCCTGCCCGTAGCATTAACCCACTGAACTCCCTAATGGCCACAGACGGTCTCTGTGAAGTAAGAAAGGCAGGTTCATATAGAGGTCTTCCGCCAAAATCCAGGAATGTGTTTTACAGGTCATTTGAAAAAAAAGTGTAAATAAGCTACAGCTTGCTTTGAAACCTTACCTAGTTACGCGCTATCTTAATGTAGGACTAAATAAAAAATGTCATTACAATTCCTCTTTATTATTTTAAATATTTATGAAGACATTTAAGTTTCAAGTTTATTGCAACATATTAGAATTTCCCACTATTAGACTGCAGGCACGGTACCAGTGGTTGTGCCGCCATTGAATTTTGCCACTGCGTGTGTACCAGATCGTTTCTCATACCAGCAGCGGCTTCATTTATGTTGCCTGGTTACTGACATCTTGCTTCTAGTTTCTCACCATGATACATTCTCGACCACATGCAACACCACAAACAAAAAGATCTGATTTGTACAAGTCGGGTAATCAAGCGAGCCAAGTCGCCGCTCTACCCCTTCCTATCCACAATCCTTCATACGTTTCGTTCAAAATTTCCGTTACGTCTCTTTAATATTGTGCAGAACCTACATCAAGTTGCAGCCACCTTCATCCACGTGTTTCAAGAGGCACATCCTCTAAACAGAGTGGTAATTTATTGTACGAGTAATACGGAGTTGTTAAATTTCCCTCGATAACGTGTGATTCAATAAAGTTGTTGCCTAATACGCCATTACACGCGTTGACTGAACTCGGTGTTGAAAATTACCTGCATTTTCCTGTGCCCAAGAATATGAATTCCTTGAGTTTCTGATGTCGTCCCAGGCAAATTGAGCCTTAGCCATGAATTGAATATCAGGCAGAATTTATAGCCGTGTTTGCAGCCGATCACAAAATCCTGGACCGTTGGCTTGATTTCACGGTCAAGGGTTGTATATTTTGCAGGTGATACTGACAGAAAACTTCATGGTACAAAATTCCCCATAGCTATGTGCCCTTGCTACAGCAGTCGTTCTGGATATCCTGCATATACATGTACTTGGGCTCCGATGCAGTGCTGTCAGAACATCACCTTATTCACTCCGTTACTGTTCACGTTCTGAATTAGTTCGTAGGAAGGAAGCAGTCTCCCTTAGAGAATGTATACGGTCTCACGTGTTTTGCGAAGCTGAATTTCTGCGAAGTGGATGTCGTTGCCAGCATTCCACAACAGCAGCCCTACAATTTCCATTGCAGAAACCATTTACAAAATGCATGTCGATGTATTCCTCACTTGTAAACGTTTCAGGCATCGCGACGACTTGGTACTAAAACACAATACAGCAACAGCCACTAGCCAAGGTAATGTACAAGCAGAAACTCGATAAAATGACAACAGTGCCATCTCGCTTCACCACTGTAACTCGATAAAGATGTCAAAGTGAACTACAAACTTTTTACTCCACACGAACTGTAGAACACGCACCCTAAGTTTTGCCACTACGTCGCGGAACACCCTGTATACTTTAGGCATGTCAGTCTTCAAAGTGTTATGACACTGTATGATACCGCATGAGTAGAGGACTGATCTGTATGAGAGAATTCACCGTTTATCATTGGATTCGAATAAACGGCCTTCGAGTGCGTTGCAGTGCTTATGATTAATTCGTGCTGGTGGACAACCCTCTCCATAAGAGGGAGACATACCAGTCGTTGACCCCAGAGGCATTAAATCTGAATGCCAACCCCAAATCCCATGTGCTGTGTGTGTGTCGCTCAGAAACAGATTAGTGACTGCGGTCCAACATCTCTTTCTCGGTATGGAAATGAATACAAAACAAACAGAGATATGACGTGCTTTCGCTGCTAGTTCCACAAAATTGGTAGCTTGTATGTGACTACCTGTTTAATGGTTACAAGAGGTCCATTCACAAGCGCTGGAATTATGTTATGCCTTTATGGAACGGGGTTCAGTTTCATATAAGTGAACCATAAAATTAGTCAACACACCTCACAACCTAACACAACAAGGTACAGTAAAGGTGTCCCAGTGCAAGTCATAAAGACAAATGAAGGAGTAGATGTATGGCTCCACGTATTTTTAACCTTGTAACTGTATAGAGGTAAGGGGACAACCTCACGTCCCGACCACTTGCCCCCGGGAAAAGCTTCTCCCTTACCAATTGAGTAGGAAGTTGAGTGGTCCCGATCTCCATTCTGGACTTTTTAGGAAAGAGCAAAATTTCTTGCCACTGCCGGGAAACAAACTAAGATACCCCGCGTTCAGCCCTTAGCGTAGTCGCTACAACGCCGACTGTGATATCTTGGCCCATCTGACAGCAACTAACCTAACCTACGTAGGGACATTATTTTATCTGACAGTTGTCGCTAGTCCCGTCCTGTCCGTTCGCGTAACTTATAATGACGCATGTCTGAGAGCCGGAGGAAAATATTCCCAGGATCTTCTTTAAATATGGTGAGTAAAAACCTAATATTAATTGCAATACAGCGACCTAAAGCGCGTGGACCCCGACTCACGGCAATATGGAATAAAGGCGACCGCTGCGCTGGCCGCCGTCCCGCGGAACGTTATGAGTGAAGCAGTGATACGAGTTGTCAGTTGTCAAGTGTTTTGCTTGGCACAGGATCAAATTTAAATATTTAGGCGCCCTCACAACCCTGCGAAGCGACTATCAAAATCATTTTCTCTCTGTCCGCATGCATGCTACGAATCGAGAATTGGTAAACGGACTCTCATGTTTACTACAGAGGAAGTTTACTAACATTCGTTGTTACTGTTGTGGGTACGGCTGACAAAGTAACAGACATTTTACATTAAGGCCTATATGCGTTTTAAGCACATTTCGAATAAAACTAGCTAAATATTTATGGGAACGGCTTTTCATACAGAACTATAGCGGAAAAATATGCGGTTTAGGAACTACTTACAGAGAAGGAAGACAAGTTAAAGATTTGTTACGCTGCGCGCACTTTTCTGAAGTTCTATATTCAACCATCGACAACAACAGCCTTCCAATCACTCGCGAAGGTAAGCGAAGTTCCTTGATGTCGATAATAATTAAATGAGGCCTTCTGCATCAAGAGTTCTGCATGTATAATATGTATTTACATATATTAATATACTTTTACTAGATTGCTATCACCATTAATGCTTTACTAAAATTTAATTTTTTTTTTTCATTCGAGATAATGAAATATATGAGGAAGTTAGTGAAATCACCACATTTTCCATGCCGTGCTTGCATATCCTAACGTATTCTTATAAAGTTTTCTTACATCTCCAAACAACACAGATAATTGACGCGGTGCCGATATGTATCTGGCAAAAGGGCTATAATATAGACTGCTTTAAAATTCAGAACAACTCTGATATAAGTAATTTGTCTGAATTTAACTCTTTAGAGACGTAACGTAAGCTGTTTTATTTAAAGACCTAGTTCGTACCACGCAGTAAACTCTTTTTATCTCGGTTATAAAAACCAATCAGTTTATGTTATGTAGGGCAAAAGTCGCTGTTTGTTCTGAGATAAATACAAAACACATGAATACAGTGTGGGCAGACAGTTTTTGAATGTTAAACCTGTTGGTGCATCATGCAACCAGTAGGCTTTAAAGGGTTAAACGGATATGTAAGAGATGTTCGAAGGGAGGGGGGTGCGGGAAATGCAATGTGTCTTGAGTTTCTTTGCGTGAAATGAAAACTGGACACGAAACCTTTTCCACGGCAGCCATCTCGTGTAATCAGTAGTGTCCAGAGTGCGTGGGGGTGGATGTGAGAGAGACGAGATAACCGTGGGTGAGAGTGAGAAAGAACGGTGTGCGGCGCAGATGGGAAGCGGGCGTGTTTTACAGTCCGCGTCGGGCCGCAGACGGAGCCAGTTGCATGTTCAGTGTTCTACCGCACGAACAGGATAAAAGGTTATCGTATCGTAACACAGGTGCTTTATCATCGCCTCGGAAACTTCTGTCACTCTCCTCTGCGTAATAAATGCCACACTGGCGCGTGTATTAACAAGTGCCGCTAACATGTGAAGTGCTCAGACTTGCGTGCAAGCAAGACACGTTCGTACTTAATAATACAGAAAACGGACTATATTTTCAGTAAATGAACTAAAAACCGGTAAATATATTCCTTACAATCTTACGAGTTAACTTGCTTGGTAAGATGTGTCTTTATGTACAGCTGTCCTGCAGTAAGTAAAATTCTTACTTTTATTATAGATTTCTGTACCTTATTTCCATTAGTGAATTTCTATAGACCATAGATATTTATATCATTACAATGAAGCAGACCCGTATTGGAAGGGTGGCACTTTCTTACGCTAATCCTTCTTAGTTAATTTTCCGATTAGCTCTGAACAGTGACGTAGCTACCATATAGAAAGAACATGCAAAGTGTAGAGGCCCGTAAGTACAAGGGGCTGATCAGCTCATCTTAACAAATTACAGTTTCTACACCAAGTTAGCTCCACTCACTATTCAGGCAAATTCTAACATATACGAAAGAATTAAAATAAATAAATAAATAAGTTTATTTGAAAATCAGGCCCATTTATGACAATTTTATAACACAGAGCGTATCTAGAACTTAGCCTAGGGACCAAATATTTCTAGATAGGCCGCTGTGCTCTCAACTGAATAGCTTATGAAGATACGGCCGTCGGAGATGTCACACCGTATAGTTTGGTAGATAAGTAGCAAAGCGTTAGAGAAACCTGCCACCTCCACATCCAAAGTGTTCGTAGGCATATATATCTACCGATATACACGGCGTGACAGCCCTTAAAACCTTAATATTTACATTTATATTCATTGCTATTAGAATCTCGGAATATCTCACGCGAATGATTTGTTTTGCGCCGACATGTAGGATGATTTGGAAAGGATAAGGAAGGACGGGGTCGTGGCGTGTTTTAATACGCTATCTTGCAGTATTCGTGAAAGGACTGAGGAAAGTAAGATCTCAGTTATTATATCATGGGTCCTGAAGGACTTCTGAAAGTTTACCATCCCAAATACGAACTAGAAGTTCTAAACACTCGATTACTGTGTTTGTGGTTTATGTGTTAAAACCCGCTTGTAATATCGCAAAGGATATGACAGCATTTCGTTAGCAAGTAGGCTAGCCGTTACACGAGAGTGACAACAAATCACCTGAAGAAGGAGCTAGATAGGACTCTCGAAACGCCTTATGTATGAACAAGCATTAGACAATAAAACTGTTTACAGTATAACATTTGTATAACCAAAAACAATTTCAGTTTGGCTTATAAATGGGTCTGTAGTCGATTCGGTAGCATTTAATACGGAGGAAAAGTAACACTGATGATGAAAGGAATCGATCACTATCGTCTAATATTTGGATCAACACTTCAACCACAAGACTTGCAATAAAAGGTGAAAGGTGACACCTTAATGTTCTTGATCGACGAGGCCATGTTACAGCTGATACTTTGAACTTAACAGAATTCATCCCGTTGAGTCTTCAGAAGGATACTCAAAACAATATTAACTAGTCAGTCTAAAAAACTTTTTTTTATTGAAAAGCTACACGTTTCGGTCTAGATATCGACCATCTGTAAATATTACATTACCCTCTCACCCGCTTCTTTTTAGGGGCTACTAACAGAAAAATATTAATATCATATTCCTACAATTACTCTGCAGCTACCATCGACCAGATATAATTTTACAATTTTATTGTAAAACGAAAATATTGTAAAACTGTGGGATCCCACATAAAACTTGATGATGTTTTGTATATTGCATTTTTACCTACCTTTTAATGACTGTATATTTGTTTAGCCTTATAATGATCAATATCTACGCCGAAACATGTAACTTTTATATAAAAACAGAGTTGTGTTAGACTGGCTACATCATATTGTTTTGAATATGATATTTTGAAAATATTCTGATATATAAATAAAACAAAAATGTTGCTTTTGTGGAGTAATATCATTCCAGAACCCAAAATTTAGGATACGTTACAGGATGGTATAGGTAAATATCATTGTTCCTTATGTAACATATACGGCGATAGATAACAAATAATCGTTCCACTTTTTAAGATATGTTCAAGACATGGAAGTTTTACACAATAATGATATACAGGACATTAAATTACACACTTGTTACCTCACTTAATGGTTTTGAATAAGGGAATATTTCTACGCTGTACACATGTTGAAAAAACTCGATTCACACGTACAGCAAAACTGAACACAAGCACCTCCAATTCTAATTTTAATTCCGTTGAAATAACAGACATTGACAGAATGTCGGTCTCTTTGACATAGAGCTTCCCATTCCATTAACCTAGAAGAAAAAATTGGAGTTACGTTTGGAAATCTTGGTGGCCACACTGCCCTTAAAATGTAATGTACCATCCTCGGTGTTCCTGGCTCACGTGTATTGTCGGTTTTCGTGGGATATGTACGAATGCTTGCCTAATGATCTCTGTGCGCTGTCTCTACAGTAACAGGAGCCACATACAACGTCACAACGTTCATCTTGACACAAACAACAGGATTATATAAAGAGCTTCTGCCACTTACGAATGTAAGGCGTCGAAGGCCAATTCGACGCAAATAACTTACAGTTAGAAATTTTCCCTAATTTACCGTAATTAATTTATGTTCAGTAAATACTAGAAAGAGCCGATCGCAGTGGCCGTGCGGTCTAAGGCGTGGGTCTACGGCCGCTCGCTTGCTGGGATTGTGGGTTCGAATCCCACCGGGGGCATGGATGTCTGTGTTGTTTGTTGTAAGGACGGTAGCATGGAACGTAAAAGTGACATGAAGGACGAAAGGATTTAAACAGTACAAAAATGGATCAAAGGGGAAAAACCCCGGACAGGCAAAAAAAAAAAAAAATTCGCTGGGGGCATGGATGTTTGTGTTGTGTTTGTTGTATAAGGACTAGTATGGATCATAAGTGACATGTAGAAGGACGGAAGTATTTAAAAGTACAAAATGGATCAAAGGGAAATAACGGGACAGGAAAAAAAGATCCCACCGGGGGCATGGATGTCTGTCTCTTGTTAGTGTTGTGTGTTGTCAGGTAGAGGTTTCTGCGACGAGCTGATCCCTCGTCCAGAGGAGTCCTACCGAGTGTGGTGTGTCTCAAATGTGTGTGACCATGAAACCTCGACGAAACGAGGAGGCCCAGGCCCATATAGGGTTGTCGAGCCATAGAAAAAAAGTACTAGAAAGAAGTCTTTTTACTACGGCTACAAGCAACTCAGTGGAGTGCTAATGTATCGAGTATAGCAAGCTGCAGATTTTCAACATTTTTCTTACGTACTAAACCATTCACTGGTGTGAGAAATTTCGGATTGTTAAATGTTATTCACCAAAATCGTCACTTATTGTTAAAGACGAGATGCGTTACTGTTTACGTCTACTGTTGTGGAGGGACAGCGCAACAAGTAACACTCTGCACTTTATGCACAGCAATGCTCCTCTAAAACACGAAGTATGTTAATAAGGATATTATACTCACATTTATATTTATACGTTCAGGAAGGCAATGTTTTCGTGTTCAGACTCTAATAAATCGGTTGAATGTTTTTAAGTCTCACGTAGTACTTATATTCTTAAAAATCAAAGAATTAAATAGTTATGACAAAGTAGCCTGAAAGGTGAAAAATTTTGCCCCACTGCCGGTGTCGTATTACTGAACTCTGATACATATATATACATATATATATATATATGTCGTGCTTGTAAAATCCAGTTCAATTTCAAGAATGAGAAGCAAAGGGATACAGGTGTTAGTTACACCGACCCGTAGGTGACAGAGTATGTTATATCATTCCAGAGCGTTAAGGCCATGCAGTGCCTGTATTTTAAAACCACTGGCACTCCTAGCAGAGAATTTGAGAAGTAACTTTACAATTATTCTTCACTTACCACTGAGCAAAATAAATGGAGTAGACGCCATGCTACCTTTATCCGTTTTCCTCGAAAAATGACGTTAATAAAATATGCTAAGTTTTCTAAACAAAGCACCTGAATTTAGGTTCAATGACACTGTTGTTGCTTCCACTTCACAAGTTTGCAATCTGGTGATGTCAATACTGGAAACCGCATAAATTGAAAAAGTACAAGGATGGGAAATTATCCAGTGGCATGAAATTCATACCGAGTTTTAAGAAAAACAGCCGATGTCTGTAATATACCTAGCCACGAGGTGCTTGGTTCGAATGCTGGCAGGGACACCGACTATCCTGACTGAAACCTATTCGTGGTTTCCCTCAATAGGCGTACCTCTAGCCTTCTCAATTCATTATCCACTGTCACCCTACTGTTCGACGTTTTGCGTGTAATTTGAACAACACGCAGCGCCGTTAAATAAACCACAAATATCGAAGTAGCGAAGTCTGCGGTTTTCACGGCGGTTAGTGTAAAGGTACTTGTCTTCTGGGATATGACGCCGTGTATGCTGGCAGATATATACGAAGTTTCGGAAAAACCTGCTGTCTGCATATGAAGGGCCCTGATATATAGGCATCAGGATTCTCTGAAACGAAACGACGGAATATATTTGCCAGACTACATGGCTTTGCATTTCAAAAGACACTTTATGTGCCTTGCATTATGTGATTGGTGTCATTGAGTGGGTGTTACACCCGGGGTCGAAATTTATCGATTATTATCTACAATAATGATCAAATTATTGTACTAATCTATTACTATCATTTATATGGATGGTTAAAGTGTTTCGGCGGAGAATTACGTGAATATTATGGCGGTCCGTCATATGAAGGCACGTGATATGCAGATAAATAATGAAATAGAGGATGGACAGACAGGCACACATTTTCACTGAGAGGGTTACGTAGAATGAACCAAGCCATTCCATCGACGTTCTAAAAGCCAGCAAAGACCATTATCAAACACCTGGCTAACACAAACAACACAATCCCAGCTATGCCTGCTACGCAGATGTGGGTTAATGTATATGCACTTTACGTCACTTGAGGATCGTGAAAAGATAACATTTAGTAGCAGCTACTTAGCTTTCAGCGATAAAACTTTATTGCATATTTCCACTAAAGATACTGGAAAGTACGGTGTACATTACCTTGCTGATTGCCAACCAGTGTGCCGTGAACTGGACAGGCTGGCATTTAAATTGTAAGCATTTTTTTCAACAATACTTGTGAGACTTACCATTCCATAATTGTAATATTTCAGCTCTGTATGAATATATTCTCATGAAACCTATTATTGAGATTTATTACCATGAGTTAAAGTTAAACTTTCTTACTGTATGCTGTGTTATTTTGGTCCACTGCCTTGCATTTACACACTACTTTGTGTCTACTTACATGTTTCTACGCTACCAAAATTTCAGCATAAACTGGGTTGTCTGTGCTTATAACCACAGATACCACAGACGACCCAATATAACCACAGACAACCCAGCACTCACTGAATATGACGCATGGTAGCTTCGAAACGCATTTTTAGACAAAACCAGTGTGCGACTGCAAAACAGTGGACCAGAGTAACAATGTGCGTCATAACAGTCGCACGGTGTGACCAACCCAGCGCCGAGTCAGATGTACTTGCTCCAGTGTCATTAAATGTAACGCTAATGATCAAACACTGAACATTTATTGTAATCGGTTTTTACAAAGTACTCTGTTGTGTTTATAAATGGAAACCGACTTTAAGTGGTAATATTTCTGTGGGGCTTACTGGATAAATGTAAAGCGACAATTATTTCATCAGCATTTTTGGGAGGAAATTTTAGCGTTTGGAGCATTAACGACAGGGAACAACTGTAAAATATGGACGGAATAATTACATTATATTGCATTATATTCATGAAAATCAACTGCCACGGCTCCGAGAGCAGACTGTAAGGAAAATATTTGAAACAAACACTGATTTTAAAACCCAAAATCATGATGATGAAAGTGTTTCAAATTCAGTACCACTGCACTCTCAGAGAATTGACTGAATCAGGTAGCCATCACACAGCCTTACTCCTGTCCAATCGCGAATTCTTTGCCTTCTAGGCAAGGAAAACTTTCGGTTTACCACCCAGAATCTTCAGGTAGCGGAGCCACGGTGGCAAAGTCAATAGTTGTCCAATTAGCCAAGATACTCCTTGGCATTTTATGAAATCCAAAGGTTCAGTGTCACAAGACCGTAGTCTTAGCCAGATACGTCCAATCCAATTTCTTCATTTTACTATCGTCAACAAATCTACGCCTACTAAGGCAAATTGCTGTCTATTGCTCTATTTACTCGTTTCTTTGTTTCTTCATGTAAGCTTAATTCAGAGACAGATGATGATGGATATCAATAAATAAAATATGTAACATCAACCTGCAATTTGCGTTAAGCATTTCGGTCCGTCTATTTTATTTAATGCCACGCATTTTTCCTAGTAATTCGCCACAACTTTCTTGTTTATGCTCTCTAGATTCTAAGCCTGCTCATACTTAATGTGAATGATCTCCCACTGTCTTGTGTTCGTATAAATACCGTTCCATGAAACAAAGAGTTTTGCAAGAAATCGTTGGCAGACTGACGGAGTAACTCCCTTATTAAATCACAATGGTCGTCGACAATTCGGTTTTCGCGAATCACTTTGTCGCCCGCTGGCAAAGTATTTCAAGAATATGGTTCATTAGATACGCTGCTGTGTTCACTGAGAGTGTAAAACACATCAAAGAGCAAGATTCAGAAGTTAACTTTGGTTTAACAAAACAGTTTTTATTGTTGGGAAGTTTTACTTCATTTTAAATTGTGAGCTCCGATAAATGTGATTCCTCTATTTATTAAGGGCTTACGTACCGATAAGCCGTATCATACGTCAGACCACATAGGATCCAAGAGGAGATAAATGATAAATTTCTGAATAATTTCGCAAAAGATGATGATAATGAGGGGACCTTAAATATACTTTACCACGTTTTACAAGACACTCACACTCTAAGATTTCTGTTACCTTAGCAACGGATTCATTGTGTTTTTCGCGGAAAGTTAAAAATCAACGACCAGCGATTAACCGATTGTAAGTCTGTTGCTAAGATACGGAGAAAGTATATGTATAATAGCAAAGTATTTCTTGTACTTAAGTCGTAAACGTTTAGATCTTAATATAAAGTGTCTGTTATTTCTCCCCCCCCCCCCCCAGTTTAACCACAATTAAAATGTATAGACAAATTCTAGCAAAAATCCACCAACATAAAATTCACGAAACCTCGTCTAGTGGGAGTCGAGTTGTTTGTAACGGACAGACGGACATAAAAATCTAGTAAATTTCGCAATTTCAAACGCGTCTAAAATGTCCTTTAACTCTTTTAAGACTGACTTTAATCTAAATTATATAAAAGAAGTCAGTTTCCAGCTCACCTCCACACAAAAGCCAATCAGTTGATGCTGTTTAGGAAAATAATCAGTGTTGACTGTTCGAGTCGTTCAAAGCCCATAAATACGCTGTGTGGGCAAAGTGCAGTAGGTTCATGTAACAGCAGGAGATGAATATAATTACCACTTAGCCTTAAAGAGTTAGTAACAATTCGAATGAAGCATGTTATTTGTAAACCGCTATTCAATATTAGTGTGGTAAAGTAACGCGATGCCGATCCCAGTGGCCGTGCGGTCTAAGGCGTGGGTCTTCGGCCGCTCGCTTACTAGGATCGTGGGTTCGAATCCCACCGGGGGCATGGATGTTTGTGTTGTAAAAAGACGGTTGTGGACCGTAAGAGACATGAAAGGACGAAAAAAGGACTAATACAGAACAAAAATGGATCAAAGGGGAAAACCCAGGAATTAGTAAAAAAAAAAAAAAAAAAAAAAAATCCCGCTTAAAGCATACATGTCTGTCTCTTGTGAGTGTTGTGTGTTGTCAGGTAGAGGTCTCTGCGACGGGCTGGTCCCTCGTCCAGAGGAGTCCTACCGACTGTGGTGTGTCTCAAATGTGTGTGACCATGAAACCTCGATGAAACGAGGAGGCCCAGGCCCATATAGGGCTGTCGAGCCATACAAAAAAAATAGTAACGCGATGTCTTCCTCATAGTCGCCATTCCCCCGAAACTTATGCGACGCTCTACATTTTATCAAGGGACACTACTGACTCAAGGTTCATCAAGGAGTCCCTAGGAGCCATCTTCGTATATCATGCAGTGAGGTTAGCACTTGATATGACATTCCCTTATTTTCTAGGACATGAGCCTGATTACTGTGTATGGCACTGTAAGGCGGTGTTTGCCAACGGGATTCTGCGGAATACTGGGGGTCCGCGGAACATCGTTAGGGGTTCCGCGACAAATCGTGGGCTAAAGGCATAACAATTCTGAAACAATGAAGTACCGCGAATAGTGTCAAATATCCCTCGGAAAGAGTAACAAGACAGGCAATGAACTATAACGTAACATTGAGGCGCGTTCGCGTTACCATTGTTGCCGTGGAAAAGCAATAACTATTACATATTCTTAGTGTGTGTCTGTAGTCTTAGTTATCCAGCATGCAAAGTGCATACGCCGTATTTTCATGTGACCTCTTCGGCTTTACCATATTCTTCCAAATTATATCATAAACGGCACGATTTTCGGAATAAAGTTATTGAACATAAAATGTGTGTTTTGAATTTCTCTACAACTTTTGTCTGAAACATTTCTCATTCTAAGAAGAATTCAGCGAGATATTATCATAAATGTACATAGGTCTTCATGTAACGTGCCCGTTATTCTTGCCAGATTTTAATGAAACTTGAATTTTCTTGACAGATTTTCGAAAAATGCTCAAATATTAAATTTCATGAAAATCCGTCTAGTGGGAGCCGAGTTGTTCGATGCGGGCAGAAAGACAGACGGACGGAAGGACAAACAGACATGACGAAGCTAATAGTCCCTTTTCGGAATTTTGCAAACGCGCATAAAGTTCTTCTGTTTTGTTCTTACAATGCAAGCTGACTGACGTACACATAGCAGAATTTTACAAATAAATTTCCTTGACAATAATTTAGCAGTAACTGAATTGCGCTCCCCACTATCAACTTTTCCCGGCCTCTTATCATTTACATAGCAAGGGGTTCCTCGGGATGTGAAAAATTATTTTAAGGGGTTCGTCCATAGATGAAAGGTTGGGAAATCCTGCGATGAGGTGAGAGGGCCTGAGCACTGCCAAGTTAGAACAGTCAAAAGTGTAATAATTGCTAGCCCACGTGAAACTTTCACGATTAAGCAAGTCACTTATGCTTATCTACAATCAAGATGATATTTATATTTAACTGACAGACTCACAAGATGTGATTCATCAAGAAAGCAAATAATTCGCACCAAATAATATCAAAACTTTGGAGTACAAATCGCCCACAGAGAATCTTCAGGTACATAAAACGGAACCTTGATGTAATATACATTCGTGAATTCGCATGTAACATGGCTCTGAAATTGTGCATTTGCATTTTCACTTACAACACACTTCACCCTTTAACACAAAAATTAGTTTTACTATTGAGAAACAGTGCAGGTCTGCATAAACGAGGCTGACATTCACGGTGCTCAGTTCTATAATGCGGGTGGAGGGCTTTAGCTGCTGGTAGTTAGATTATACCGTATTACGAGTACAATCGTCTACTTGAACTTCAGAACTACAATATCTCATTACAGTAGGGTAAATTGAAAACTTGAATGCATAGAGATTTGATTGTTTAAGCAACAACTACGGAAGTTAAAGGATGCATCAAAGGATAAATTGCTTCCTACATCCACAGATATAATAATAATAATAATAATAAAATTCAGTTTAATATAACGAACTCAAGTCAAGCACTGAAGAAGAGACATGATAACAAATAAATGTATAAAATACAAATAAAATAAAAACTGCAGATAACACATGAATAATATCCAAACGTGCTTGTGCAAAATAAGACTTGTAATATATTTTAATAATAAGTAAGGGCTGGATGAGCCGGAGTTTGATTCTCTGTGGGGTCCATAAAGTTTTCTCTTCTGCAAAATGTTCAGACCGGCTCTGGGGCCCACCCGTCCTCCTATTCAGTGGATAGCAGGTTCTTTCTCGGTGGTATAGCGGCCGGGGCGTGAGGCAGCCTACAGGCCCCAACTAGTGCCGAGGTCATGAGCTAGAATTCTACTCCTCCTATATGCTTTCAGGACGTGGACAGAGCCAACGTTAATACTAAAAGGAGTTTATAAATAATAATAATAATTGTAAAGGTAAAGCCTGGACAGACCCTGAGGGCTCCAGGAGGTTGAGGCTCCCAGAATTTCTAGACAGTCGGCACATGAAAGTGGTAAGTTTGTCAGCCCTACGCACCGGCCGCCTTTAGCCAGCCCCCCCCCCAGGAAATATTTCTGGTACTCATTTCTGTTAGAGGCTGAGTCGACCCCAGGGCCATAGTGCGGCCGAAAGGGTTATGTCAATAAAACATTTTAATGACACCATCGGGAATCGAACCCGCGACCTTCCGGCCACTGCTTGCACCAATAATAACAATAATAGTAATAGTAATAAATTTGTATTTTACGCTGATGAATCCTAAATTTTAGCCTACAGTTAACAATTTTCTTATGAATTGGTGTGGGGGCGGGGGCCCTGATTGGTTCAGATCCTGTAAAACAGAAACATGTTTTTTTATGTCTGTAGTAGTGGTTATGATGGCGGATCTGTTTAAGTCCTGCAGCAAAGATAAGCTCTTTCAATATACGGGTCGCTGGTGCGACTCCAGTTTAGTAGCCATCAGGAACGATTTCCGAATAAAATATAATTAAAGACTTCAGGAAGATAAGAGGTCGACTGCAACCAACAACAGACATTCCACAAGGCCTGAGGTTGTCAGTCTGGTGAGTATAATAATTGCGGTCTTGTAGTATGTTGTGTTACGCAGGAAAGCACACCCCGACCCACACGGTTGTACATCCGAAGAGACTATAACATTTAAGAGGAATTCAAGTTAAGCGTTTGAGGAAAGACAATGCTTTGGTCATAGCAGAAAGATCGTGCGAGATTCAAGAGGAAAGAGCAGGTGTTACGAATCAGAGTGGAAGACAGAAGTAATCAACTGAGGCAACTTACATGTATCATAAAAAATCGAAACTTACTAACCAAGCAGAACCTGAAGATCAGTGAACCAACACAACAAACAACCAGTCGATCGCACCAACCTTGATGCCCTCTTGATAACCATGAGACAAAACATGCATCAGGCTCAAAGGACCTGAATCTATTAATGCCACAGGGTCCGGCCGTTCCGGATCACTGTGTAACGTTTAGTAGTGCACTACAATCTTATCGTGATTGCAAGACCCATAGCCCCGTCTGACTGATGTAGCAAGTTCCAGCGCTGGAGGAAGAAAGTAGCGCTATTATAAAATTTTTCATTCTAACATTAAGAGTTCAGAGTACAGCCGTGGGACATCGCGGTAATGAAACAGATCTCTACGAATAAAACACAAAACTGACAACGCGCCTGGCGAACATGGGACTGTCAGCTTATACTGTTTTGAGGCGGACCTCGTTGAGCACTGACAGGCGGAATCGTCAAATCCCGGGAAGTCCTTAAGTTAAGAGGTAAGAGGAGGTTATTAGTCCCCGGCTGAACACAGTCTGGAGGTCGAATCCTTATTACGTGCCAACGCCTGCTTATTCCACACATCCTGAAAGTACCTCCACACCTGGAGGCCATCTCCTCTCCTCAAGCCACAACTTGAGGACGGCCGTGCTGTGGTGACAGGAACCAACCTATCTCTTATTAACAAAATAAAAAGTAAGAACATGGTAGAGGCATTTCCAAGATCTGTTAGTTTATCCAATGCAAAACAAATACATGATTCATTTTCAGTCTTTATGTTTTGAATCTGAAGTCACCTTAAAGCTATTAGAGTGTGCCCATCGCCCAAACTCTGTGAGAACAACAAAACCTTTCCCAGCCTCTGGTGTGGACACTGTAGTCTGGATTTAGATCAATCCCGTTTTATTACCCATTAAAAGTAACGGTTCCCCCAGGCCTTAAACAAAGCAAAGGGTCGGTCTGGGGATTAAGGTGGACTGCAGGATGAAAGGCGAGCTTAACACAATTTTCTTCCAGTACCACAGGGAATCATTTTACATTTCATGCTCTGCATTTTCATCAGGCGGTAACGAATTACTACATTACGTCTGGGAACTAGACAACCTGTAGCTCGGTAATGAGTTCAAGGGTCAGGAATATTCTGCCGTAACAAATTACGCTTCGATTCCTAATGGATTTCATTTTCTTACAGGCGGATGAAGAATACTGTAAAATGATGTTTATAATTTGTATTCCCCGCAAAATATCAGGATGGCCAAATCGAGGAGAATAAGTTTCATAGGACATGTAGAATGCCTAATTGAAACAGAAAATGCACGCAAAATAAAATACACTGCCTTCTGAGATTTTATGCCGTGTAGTTGGTTAGCCAGATTCCTGCAGATCTTTCACATCTACGTATTAGACTACACGGTTTCATATCCCAAAACACAACAAATTAATTTTCATGATCAGAGCTGTAAGAATCTCAAATCTTCCGTCGATAAAATATTCACGTCTTTTCTCTCTCCAAACGGTTGTCAGTAAGGTACCTTCAAATAGGACACGACAATATGCTAAATCCTTTCTATACATTCGTGTTGGACTTAAAGTAGCCTATTTTATTCGACATTAGGACACCTATGCAGCTGAAACGGCGTTGTTACGTAAATTGAAAGTCTGAACCTGTCAAGAAATGTCTCTGCCTGCGTCGCATTTTTGTGTGTCTGCGAATGTGAGCTGTTCGAGCGTCGTGTTTTCAATACCCTCGAGATTTCTCTTCTCCAAGTCTTTCATATCGACTCTGCGGCCTACCCAGCCTCCTATTCAATGGAAATCGGTGTTCTTTCTCTGAAGATGTTGACCACTCACCTCTATCTAGCGCCGAGGTTAAGAATGAATGGAGTTGTAACTCTTCTCGTCCTATGTGACTTCAGGGCTAGGTCAGGGACAATTTTACATTTCATTTGGCTTTGACCGGAATTAAAATATGGCCAACAGTTGCATAGCCTAATACAGGCAGACTTAAATCCCTTATTTGCTGACATGTGTGACACCTCACCCAGTAAGTGGAGGTACGGTTGACTCTAAGCGCGCTGACATTGCGTTTGGTTTTCGTAAGTTAAGTCAATACATATTTGTATTTACAATAAATTAAAATTCTTATTACAGTAGTCGTCTCGTGCAGGAACATATTTTCAATACTGACCGGAGGATAGACTAGGTACGTCCGTGTTTCTTAATATCTTTTTCCTCTGCAGAAAAGGTCTTGAAATCGGTCGGCACGTTGTCCAAGGTATCCCAACCAGTTCTTTGAAGAAGGACGTATTATAAATTATTTCGTAACCGGAAAAGCCATAGAACATAATCCGCAGTAACGAAACTAATTCCACGGAAATGAGTCGTTTTCGAAACGCTGATAATGCCTCAGATAGTAAAGGAATCGCATATATTTTGGTGGTGCCAAAAATTCCTGTTCACAAATACAAGTAAAAGCTGCAGGAAGATAACACCAGAAAGAGCAAATAATGAAAATGAGAGAGAACGTATTTGAAAACTCTTTTTCAAAACTTAGCATATATTTTCATGAAAATGAAGATTTGTAAAAGCACTCACTTCTCTTGGATAGAAATACCTGCGTGCTTAGTACCTTGATTCACGTGCAGTCTGATCATACGTGCATGCCTTGTCTTCGTGTAACAGTAAATTCAGAATCGATATGATCGATACACTAAACGCTTGGATAAACACAGGAGGACTTACAAATTTGAGATAAATCTCAAACGTCCGTGAAGGAAGTTTGTAAAGCCGAATATAATATTGGCTGCACTGTTGGCTCCAGGATACTACTTGTAAACGGAGATTAAATCTCTGTTAAAGTCTACTGCAGTAGAAACCTAAATAAAATTACCTCACTCTTCTGCTCGTACATTCAATTTGATTTTCAGGTTCTGGCTTATTTCCTATCATTGTCGAGGCAGTGGAGAGTGAATTCTCTTCTAGTGGCAGGTAGAACCGGCATGCGGCAACCGGCTCCACTGACACGAAAAACTATCTTCTATATCTGGCAGTTACGAAAGGAATCAAGTCACATAAGGAAACATATTCGTGCAACTGTTGAATTACACAAAATATGCGCCACTTCGCTCAGCAAATGTTTCGTATGGGTGAGGGGAGAGGTGCATACAGGATTTTGGTGGGGAGACCTGAGGGAAGGAGACACTTGGAAGGCCCAGGCGTAGATGGGAGGATATATTAAAATGGATTTTCAAGAAGTGGGATGGGGGGCATGGACTGGATTGATATGGCTCAGGATAGGGACAGGTGGCGAGCTCTTGTGAATGCGGTAATGAACCTTCGGGTTCCATAAAACGCGGGGAATTTCTTGACTAGCTCAGGACCTGTTAGCTTCTCAAGAAGGACTCTGCTCCATGGAGTTAGTTAGTTAATTAGTTAGTTAATGTTTCGATAACTTATTTAGGTAAATTAAGTCTCTGCTAGGTACCAAATATTTACCACCGCCAACACTGGACACTAGACTTCTATAAATATGCATCTTTTGTAAAATTTTACGTTTGAAGTAGCAAATGTCCATATTATGTTTTTTGAATTGTAAAAACGGTGGATACTAAGGTTTTTGATAAACGTGCTGTCTCCATCTGCAGGTTCGACCCTGAAGATGGAGGCAATGTGCTCCTCCTAATTGCTAGTATTCACCTACAGGACTTCAAGATATTTCAAAAACAAAAACGACTAGAAACACGACTCCTTTAACCGTGCATGTCGTGAATTTAAAAACTGAGGCAGCTTGCTGGAATAGACAGTAGTGCCAGGCGGAAGTTATTTTTGTGCCTAATGTCGAGACTTTAATACCGACTGAAGCATATTTACTTCTCAGTTACAACTGTTGCTGCTACCTTTTATTTCGTTTATGCCTACTAAGAGTAATCACTGCTACACAGCGACAGCCTAGAAAAATGTACTTCTTATTATGTAACAGGGGCCGGGATAGCGTAGTCGGTATAGTGACTCGCTACGGGCTGGACGGTCCTGGGATCGAATTCCAGTAGGGGCGAGATTTTTCGCACCCGTCCAGACCGACCCTGGGGCCCACCCAGCCTCCTATACAATGGGTACCGGGTCTCTTTCCCGGGGGTAAAGCGGCCGGGGCGTGGAGTTGACCACCCACCTCAATCTAGCGCCGAGGTTAAAGAAAGAGTAGAGCTATACCTCTACTCCCCCTCTGGGCTTTCATGGCCTGTTCTAGGGAGAACTTTACCTCCTTATTACGTAACGTAAGTAGAATAGAGAACCTGAGCAGGAATTCTGTGGGTTAGTGTGATCGACAATTGACATGCGTAAGCCCAGATGAGTTCAATGCTTTTGAGTAGATTCCCTGCTGAAAATGGTATTAATGTCACCCTTTAATGTGGTCTTGGTGAGTAATGTAATAACTACGTCCTGCATAATACTGTTCTGACAAGTGTCAGGCATGGTCTGAAAACTGAATCGATATACATCAGTTCCAATAGCTAACATCTGTGCCTAGGCAACACAATTCACGCAAAAAAATCATCGTTTTTTTTGTCATATCAGTTCCACTAACATGAATTCAAATGTATGGACCCTTCCCAAAACATCATTGGTGGCACTATATAAGCTTTCAATTTGCAAAGAATGAAAAGATAACAGAGTGGTCTATGGCCTTCACACACGTAACCAGCGTGGGGTCAGATACGCATACGTTAAATTTCTGAACGGGCATTATGACCAAAATGCAGTCACAAGGCCACACATTAGCAAAATGTTCGATGTAATTATTCAGGCTTTCACGACAAAGTTAATTGCAATCTTCTGGGGATTTGGCACCGTGCACTTCTGTAGGTATGACCTGAAGTTTCGAAGCAAGATGCTGCCTCCATCTTCACAACCACTAGCTGGATGGGCAGCTTCTTTCAAAGACCTTTTCTGAAGTTTCAAGGGCTTATCACGGATGTAATATGCATAGTTAAAGCCCCTATCCACAAAATGAAGGCGTGTAAGGGAGTAGATATATAGATCCATTCGTTCTTAACCGCAGCAATAGATGCAGGTGAGTGGTCAATATCACAATCCGGCCGCTTTACCTCCTGGAGAGAAAGCCCGGCACCTATTGAGTAGGAGGCCGGGTGGGTCCCAGAGCCAGCCTGAACGCTGTGGTGAAAAGAAGCATCTCTTTCTCAGCCGGCATTTAAACCGCGGATTGTCAGTCCGTAGAACGACTACCCTATCGCGGATCCTTTCATGGCTGTATTTCTTCTTATTAATTCTAAAGTTTATATTACTCATACCATATATTTTTAGTCTATCATACATCTCTTTAACCAACCAATGCACTCTTATTATTTTTATTATACAATACAATTTACCGTAAAACTAGTCCGACATGTTTCGAATCCCTATTTTGGGATCATCATCAGGGACTTGGATTGTGAATTACACAAATTACAAATCAACAATAATGGTACATTGTGAAAGTACAAAAGTTAAAATGTAGATATCTCAGTTGTTTTTCAGGTCCACTGTGCACCAGAAGTTGTGTGTCTACTTGTAGACTGTCCAAGCCGTCTATACGTAGACACACAACTTCTGATGCACAGTGACTCGAGTTCTGTCAAGGCAGTAGACAGGAGGGATTGAGGACAATCACAACAACACGCTCAATACAGCCGGTCTCAGGGCTGACATTTGAATGAAAGGATTTCCGAATATGGGGCAGAATTGTAACACTGGGCGGCGGCCATTATTGATTGTGATTGATTCATTATTCAGTAGTCTTATGTCCACACCTTTTATACGACGATTTTAAAGTATTCGATTCGCGGACATGAATTATGAATGACGTCGGTCGTCAGAACTTTGCTATAACATACTCTTCGACTCGAAAAATTAGACTGTTAATATGTATGTCTTTTGTAATGTGACGCCGTGTATTCAGGTAGAAGCCTACTGACGTTTCAGAGGATCCTACTGCCTACATCACCTATTTTTAAATGATATAAGAGCAGGATCCTACGAAACGTGAATAAATTCTTACTAAACTACACGGCGTCGCTTCCCAAAAGACAGAAATCTTTGAACTCAAAGCCGTGAATTTTAAATATAAAAAAGTAGACCAACTTTCACAAAAATAAAAAACTAATGAATTACGTCTGCTATCATCTGTAATACCAGTAAGACTGAGAATCTGTGGAGCAATATAAATTACCTACAAAAATTGAAGTTCTCCACATACATGGCATGAAGGCAAAATGGGAATGGAGGTATAATTTTACACATTCTTAAGCTCAGCACTAGATGGAGATGAGTGGTCAGCTTCACGCCCCGGCAGCTTTACCTCCGGGGAAAGAGCAACCAGTACTCATTGAACGGGGTACTGAGTAGGCCCCGGAGCCAGTCTGGACGTTTTGGAGAAGAATTTTTTTCTCCTACAGACAATTACACCACGATCCCTCGTCTTTATACCATAGCCCAGTCACTATAGGCACAGATCTGCCTCGCGTCGTGCAGTTATATACGTATAACAAGGTCACTGGCAGACAACTGAATAACATGTTTAATTTTAGGCTTCCGCCGCGATGTTGATGTGATCTGCGCTCTTCTGAGACATTACGCGGCGTCGTGTGGTAATTGTTTACCGACGTTTCGGGACAACGTATCGGTTCCATCTTCAAGGGTCAAGAATCCAAGAAGAAAAGAAAGCCGGCACCGTGACGTAGATCTGCATAGGAAGGTGCGAGCGGGGTGGTAATCAGTAAGCGTGGTGACAGCTCGGACTCTTGACCCTTGAAGATAGGACTGATACGTTGTCCCGAAACGTCGGTAAACAATTATCACACGACGCCGCATAATGTCCCAAAAGAGCGCAGATCTCAACATCTGTTTAATCTGGTATCCTGACTGAGGTACGTGTACTTAGATGCTTTTTGGTCCTTTCAGCCATTCTATTTATTTAATTGTCCGTAATAGTTAAGAAAAATTTATACTGGGTGTCAAACGTCTATTCCAGTTTCCTCTACACGTTTTTTTTTTACATATCCAACGCAGTTTAACTACAGCTTTCAGCTTTAAACGCAGGTAGTGGAAAACACAGTTGAGACAGCAGCAATAATGTATGCTTATAGATGATGCCTGGGGCAATGTTACTGATTGCTTGAGACTCACTGTACCTTTCGGAGAAACAGGTACGTTATGTGCTTTAAGGCATGAGCTGTAGGTACAATGAAGCGCAATGTTATCAGACGCACGTGTTATCTCTTTGTAATGCACGCGAATATTACAGCACAGTCGTAAAGGATTGCTGTAAACAACACACAGATAATTGATAAAAACATGTGGTTTGAGTGCACTATGTTCAAACCGTGCCAAGATAAGTCGGTCCCTGTCAACACGGCATGGCGCTTCCTCGGGTTGCAGATGGAGGAACGGTCTGCGGATATGGAGGGTAGCTGCAAATACATTGAACAAGCAGTCGCGAACAGCCGACAAGGGGTGGTCCTCCAGTTTGGGGGTTGGGCGAGGTGCTAACAACTCCTCACCGTAAAAAATTACCAAGTTACGAATCATTCAAAAAAGCCTCTGACATGGACGGATTCTTTGGTACAACTTAAGCAACGGAAAAGGAATATGAGATTTGGGACATGGAACTTGAGGAGCCTGTATAGGTCAGGGTCACTTATGACAGTGGCCAGGGAATTAGCGTGGTATAAATTAGATTTAGTGGGTGTACAGGAGGTTAGGTGGGACAAAGAAGGCACAGTAAGAGCAGGGAATTATACTTTTTTCTATGGAAAAGGAAATGAAAGCCATCAATTGGGAACAGGTTTCTTTGTACATCAGAGAATAGTATCAGCAATTAAGAGAGTAGAGTTTGTTAGTGATAGGATGTCCGGGTAGGCAAACATTTGTCTGACACATTTCCTATTAAGAATGGTTTGAAACAAGGAGATGCTTTATCGCCATTGCTTTTCAACTTTGCTTTGGAATATGCCATTAGGAGGGTTCAGGCAAACCAGGAGGGCTTAAAATTAAATGGTACACATCAGCTTCTAGATTATGCTGATGATGTTAATATATTGGGTGGAAGCGTACGTTCTATAAAGAAAAACATAGAAGCTTTGGTAGTCGCTAGTAAGGAGATTGGTCTAGAAGTAAATGCTGAGAAAACTAAGTACATGGTCATGTCTCGCAATCAGAATGCAGGACAAAATCACAACATAAAGTTAGATAATAAATCCTTTGAAAGGGTGGAACAGTTCAAATATTTGGGAACAGCCCTAACAAATCAAAATCCCATTCAGGAAGAACTTAAGAGCAGATTGAAGTCGGGGAGTGCTTGTTATCATTCGGTGCAGGATCTTCTGTCTTCCGGTTTGCTATCTAAAAATACAAAGATTAAGATATACAGAAGTATAATTTTGCCTGTTGTTTTGTATGGGTGTGAGACTTGGTCTCTCACACTGAGGAAGGAACATAGGCTGAGGGTGTTCGAGAATAGGGTGCTGAGGAGGATATTTGGGCCTAAGAGGGACGGGGTAACAGGGGAGTGGAGAAGACTACATAACGAGGAACTTAATGATATGTACTCATCACCAAATATCATTCGGGTGATCAAATCGAGAAGAATGAGGTGGGCGGGGCATGTAGCACGTATGGGTGAGGGGAGAGGTGCATACAGGATTTTGGTGGGGAGACCTGAGGGAAGGAGACCACTTGGAAGACCCAGGCGTAGATGGGAGGATAATATTAAAATGGATGCTCAAGAAGTGGGAATGGGGGGACATGGACTGGATTGATATGGCTCAGGATAGGGACAGGTGGCGGGCTCTTGTGAGTGCGGTAATGAACCTTCGGGTTCCATAAAACGCGGGGAATTTCTTGACTAGCTGACAACCTGCTAGCTTCTCAAGAAGGACTCTGCTCCATGGAGTTAGTTGGTTTAGTTAGTTATGTTCAAACCGTGAGACAAATTACGGAACCGTGCCTCTTAAGACAGCACTAGGAAAATGCGAAACGTTTCGAATATTGGGCCGTCAAATTTGTGTGTATACATCTCACTGAGGACTCTGAATAACTGCTTTGTCAGTTATTGACACGCGAGCAGGGTTGATGTTACACGAGGGCCTATCCAAAACGTCCCGTAGTGAGTCCATAATAGCTAATAGGCTTACTCTTCCTACCGGTCTTTTTTGTCACTGTCCGAGTTTAAGCGAGTTTCTGCCATTGCTGGAAGCACCATGGAAACTGAATGTTTGAAGTCATGTGTAGGACGGTCAGACATTGTCCTTGCATGTCAAGGACAACCCTAAAAAGACACCCTCTTAGCTGCGATTTTATAGCCGGAAGAATAAAAACAAGAATAAAAGGAGAAAGATAAAACAACACGAGGCCAAATCAGGCAAGTTGGGAGGGTGGGAAGTGACATCCATATATTTAGAGGCCAAAAATTTCTGCACTGGCAAAGAGGTGTGAGCTGTGTTATCATGGTGAATCGACCAGTCATGGTTCGCCATCGATCAGGACGTTTCCGGCAGACTTGCTCGCTCAGACTTCGCAAGACCTCCCGCTGTAATGCTGGAAATTGTTGGGCATGGACAAACAAATATTTGACGAACAATGCTCTTACAGTCCTAAAAGATGACCAAGAATTGCCGACATGTTCATGATTTTACGAACTGACTTGCCACGCTTTCTTCAGACACGGAAAAGACGGGCTTTTCAGCTGGGGAGGCTGATATTTGATTTCTGGGTTGTAATATTAAACTCTGAAATCTGTGGTCTTCTGGGTTATTACACGGCGTCGTGTGGTAATTGTTTACTGACGTTTCGGGACAACGTATAGGTCCCATCCTCACGGGTCAATTACGACACGACGCCGTGTAATTACCCAGAAGACCACAGATTTCATCAACATCGCGGCGGAAGCCTGAAATCAAGGATAGTAAACTCTGCTTTCCAGATGTAATTCTCCCGAGTTTGAAGCAAACTTAAAGCAACGGCATTGTTGCCGCAGTTTGCCAGAGTGTGAAGTAAACTTAAAGCAACGGCATTGTTGCCGCAGTTTGCCAGAGTGTGAAGTAAACTTAAAGCAACGGAATTGTTGCCGCAGTTTGCCAGAGTGTGAAGTAAACTTAAAGCAACGGAATTGTTGCCGCAGTTTGCCAGAGTGTGAAGTAAACTTAAAGCAACGGCATTGTTGCCGCAGTTTGCCAGAGTGTGAAGTAAACTTAAAGCAACGGAATTGTTGCCGCAGTTTGCCAGAGTGTGAAGTAAACTTAAAGCAACGGCATTGTTGCCGCAGTTTGCCAGAGTGTGAAGTAAACTTAAAGCAACGGCATTGTTGCCGCAGTTTGCCAGAGTGTGTAGTAAACTTAAAGCAACGGCATTGTTGCCGCAGTTTGCCAGAGTGTGAAGTAAACTTAAAGCAACGGCATTGTTGCCGCAGTTTGCCAGAGTGTGAAGTAAACTTAAAGCAACGGCATTGTTGCCGCAGTTTGCCAGAGTGTGAAGTAAACTTAAACCAACGGCATTGTTGCCGCAGTTTGCCAGAGTGTGAAGTAAACTTAAAGCAACGGCATTGTTGCCGCAGTTTGCCAGAGTGTGAAGTAAACTTAACGCAACGGCATTGTTCGCTCATATCAGCCATTATAAAATCTCGGATCTCACTTAACACGCACGATAAAACACCTGCTGAGGAGCCAAGCACAGGGTTATGGCTGCAAAAATCACTAGACTGAAGCAGATAGAGCGATATTATGGCACATGATGGCAATAAGCTGTAGTAGTTGTCGTTTTCGGTCCCAGCGTCGAGTTCGGGAACTTTTTGACCCCCCCCCCCCCCATATAGGTACTTGAGGGTAAAATAATAAACATGTAATATGGTTAGGTCATCAAGAACAGATATCGAATTATCATATCATGTATATCCGCCAATTTATGTTTAGTAGGACGGTGGTTGCTTGCGGGGCAATCCATGTTGCTAATCGCCATTTTATTACCAAACAAGAATACAAGCTACGAGCATCTACTGGTTACATACAACAGACTTTGTGTCTGCCGTCCATAATAGCAAATTATGGACAAATAATGCGACCAAGAAGTACGAGTCTGCAAGTAGGACTTCTAAAGGAATTTTCGTAGGCAATGTTGTTCGCAAGGTGCAAGTGATGCGCCAGAAATTATAACTTGTAGCAATTTCTTCGGAGGCTCGTTTCAAATGACCCATAAATAGTGATAAGCCTACATTTAGACGTTCCTCACGAATTAAAAGAGAAAGCCTTATATGGAAAGCACATCCGTTCATTTGTATTTTCGTCCCTGACTGAGTATCTAATAGACTAGAAATCTACATAAAACAGGAAAATTTGTTTTGTAAGTTCTGCAGCGAACGCCTTGTAAATGTTAGCTAAATGGACGTCGTGCTTCAAAGTGTGCAAAGCAATCACACGGTGCTTGCTGCCACAATTGAGCAAAGAGAAGAATTTTGTGAGGAATATTTTTTGCATTGAATACAAAGCGTTTTTAGTTTTTCCCGATAAAGTTTCATTACTTGAGAGTGATTTTAACGACAGTTTAACAAGTTTATCAATAAAATGAAAAGTTAAACTTTCAATTTGAATTTACGCCGAGTCATACAGCGTCATACTCTATGCAAATAAACGTTATAGCAAGATATTGCTTCCAGTTTTGTCCATAATATAGAAGGTTACGTGATCATAACATGTGTGTAGTACAGACGTAGGTAAGGATAAAGTTAATTCAACAGATGTAACTCTGCAAAGTATGACCATAAGGCAGCCCAGTTAACTGCACTGTCAACCCTCTTGCAAGAAAGAGTTATTAACATATCTGTAGAGTGGTATTAAGGAGGTCCTGAGTTAGAATCGGCCCGGATGTCGAATTTTCCGATTGACATATTCTAGATTTTTTTCAGTTAATGCAGGGAAATGTCTGGATCATACCTTAAATTAGGTTGCGATTGTTCTTGTCAAATACTTTGCAATTCGTTATTCATTATTATTCATTATTAGAGACTAATATAAACCTGAAATATATTTAAAAATCCTTTTGTACCGTGCAGTAAGAGATCTCCCTCCCGGTTTTGAAAACCAGTAAGTCAATGGTGTATAGAGAAGTAATCACTCGTTTGTTCTGAAAATTATAAAAATAATATAAATACACTGTATGGGCAGAACGTAGAATCTTTTAACGTTGAACTGGTGGCATATAAAGTAACCAATTGTCTTTACAGTGTTAATCATACTACCAATCAAGTCGTACCTGTTGTTAAATATGGCATAAACAGATGAATAAATGTGTGTTTGAGAACAATATAGTGTATACAGAAATCACAACCACCCGAATTAGTACAATGCTGTCAATATCCTGTGGCCTTAGCTAACATTTACATGCCATGGGGTGCCGAAATTTTCCTTTACCAACATCGATGTTCTCATTCTTATCTTGAATCTGGTTTTACAATTTTATCACCATCTTTTCGTTTTCCGTCCCTTCCCATTTCACTTCACCTCTTCCTCAGTACTCTGTGTGGAAGTGTAATAGGAGATAAGGTAAAACAGGCAATCCAATTTAAGAAACTTCCACCTCATTTCAGATTCTGTTCCTTCCGGTTCTTTTATCCTAGTTCTGCAAATCCTCAGAAATCGACCAGAAAAGTCCGTGATGCTGTCTCTTCCTTCTGTGAAAGTGTGCGGGCGGACAACACAACACTTGCTATCCAAATTACGAACACCTTTCCTTATTTATGGCATTTGCGTGCCTTGAAATACGGTTGTTTGATTACGTCACACATGAGAATTTCTGCACCATTTCGGTCTCGTATAAAGAGACATTTTCAAAACACGATTTACGCGTCACGATAACAGTAATTATATGCCGCCCCAGATGAGTTTAGTCTATATACCAGCTTCTATGCCTGTAAAATCCATTTTAATATTATTCTTCGAGCTGCAACTCCCCCCGAAGTGGTCCCTTCCTTACCGTATTTCCGACTAACTTTTTTTTTTCAATTTATAATTTTCCCTATGCGCGCCACACTTCCGAACCACCTCCTTCTCACTTCCAACGGGAGGGGGGTCCACCATTTAGAATTTTTTTTGAGGGGGGGGGCTGTCAACTCCTCACTGTAAAAAGCAGCTTAATATCAAGTGTTACTTTTCAAACAATCGCAGTTCATTAAGATTCAGTCCACTTGAATATAACTTCTTGCCTCTTGGTAAACAGTTACTAAATTTTCGGAGGAGCATCTTATCTCTATATTCAGGGTGAATACAGTACCAAACAACACAGTGTCTAATTACCTCGAAAATTAAATACAGTCGAACTCGGTTATAACGTCATGAAAGGGACTTAATACTTTGTGTCGTTATAACCGAGGGGTATAATGTTATGGTTAATAGCGAGGCATTAATTGGTACCACAGAATACCTGACGCAATAGACGACGTGTCGCATAAAGCGATGTCGTTATAACCGGGTTCGGCTTTACATATAAAAATGTAGCGGCTATGTAATGTTTCATTAGTTCTTATAACATTTTTTGCTGCAGTAAATATTTAGCGAAGTATGCTCGAAAGTGTGTTATTTAACCAAGCTGCCAGTCGCTAAGCTTGGCTGGCTGTTACAGCAAGCAATTAAAATTAACCTTAAATCTGGACCTCTTTTATTTTTCAAGGAACTGCTTATCGTTAGTTTATTTACTTGTTTATAATTCCTTTACTAAACAATTATATTTGCAATCGATAAAATAAGAGATCAAATTATAGGATGACAAGTGAATAATGAGCCAATCCCAGTGGCCGCGCGGTCTGAGCTGTGGGTCTGCGGCCGCTCGCTTGCTGGGATTGTGGGTTTGAATCCCGCTGGGGGCATGTATGTCTGTCTCTTTTGAGTGTTGTGTGTTGTCAGGTAGAGGTCTCTGCGTCGGACTGATCACTCGTCCAGAGGAGTCCTAATTCTACGTGTGATCGTGAAGCCTTGATAATGAGGAGGCCTTGGCCCACTAGGAGCTGTCACGCCATGGGAAGTTTGAATACAGAATTACAAAAAATATAAATTACTAGTGTACTGACTTAATGTATTAGGTCTGCATTTGCCTGGAGGGGCTAAAGCAAATAGCTCAAGGTATGAGGCATTATATTCGTTCTCCGAGCACAAAGACTCGAACACGGGAACACCCGAACACACAGAACTAGTGCTAACCACTCGAAGGTGTACTGTGCATGATTGCATAATAAATATAACAATTATTTTATTACAATATATTAGTTAAATTAGCTTGTTATCTATCTTGTACCACACATGTGAGCCTGACTCGAGGTTATTTAAAAGCTTTCGAAAGAAAAAGGGAAAGGCCTTCGAATAAGGGATATTTGTGCCCACTGGAAATGCAAAGACAGGTGCAAAGATTGTCACTGTGGTCAACTGGCAACGACATAATATTCCCTAAGCTTTTATTTATGAAAGCAAACGAAAAAGCTTCCATAAAATCACTGAAACGTTTCCAAATACTGGGGTAGCGGGGATCCCCCTGTCTCGGTCTCTCCTTGAAAGTGCATCAAATCTCCCAATAAACTTGCTACCCAAGAAAAGTGTTTCTGGCAGCAAGTTTTGTCATTTTTTGTAATAACATGGCAATTCCTGAGAGTCGAAAAAAGAACACTTTTGTGATTAGAGCCCCGGAATTTTAATTACGAAGAAAGGTGTGAAGAAGCTACGAGGGATGTACGTTGATTTTCAGGGCAGTAATAAGAGGAGTCTGTAGAAAACCACGTAATGGGAAGCTTCTTGTTTGGTACTGTTCACAACTACATTTTTCTCTGCCTCTAATCAAGCATCACATCATGAAGGCATAAGGGGAAGTGGAGACATATCGCCACGCATTCTTAACGTCGGATCTATATTCAGGTGATTGGTCAGCTTTACGTCCTGGCTGCCTTACCTCTGACAGAAGCGACCCGGTACCCTTTAAATGGGGAGCTGGAGACTTGAGACATGAAAACATACATTGCCGCTGCTGGGAATCGAACAAAAGTTCCTTGGTCATTAAACCGTCTGCGTTATTCCAGCTCAGCACCAAACATTAGTAGGATCATAATGTCAATGAGTATGAGCTGGAATATGCATGTAGCACGCACGAGTTCCATAAGAAATGCTCACGAACGTTTGAAGAATAATGTGGGGGGAATGGCTACATAGAAGACCTAACACAGTTTAGCGAGCTAACTAATTAACGACTAAGTAAGCAGAGACCTTCTCTAGAAGCTAATATTTCCTCATCTAGTCAAGGAATTCGCCGCCTTTTACGAAACCAAAGGCTCATTACCGTGTTTACAAGGGTCCAACACTTACCCCTATCCTGTCCAAGATCAATGCTGTCCACGACCTCCCATCCTATATCTGTCACAGCCATTTTATTAATGTCCTCCCATCTACGCCTAGGTTTTCTACAGGGTCACTTTACCTCAGATTTCCGCACCAAAACCCTGTATTAAAAAGTGGCTGAAAGAAATTGGGTGGGAGGTTTTGGAGTTGATTTATGTAACTCAGAATAATGAACACTGTTTGTCTCTGGTACTTGTGGTTTCATGAATTTCTTGACTAGCTGAGCGACTATTAGCTTGTCAAGAAGAACGTTACTCCATGTAATTATTTCAGTAACTTAGGGGTTTTTCCCTTAATAGCAAGAGGATAGCAAGCTGTAGTGAACAGCTAACATTTAATCACAAAACTACAATTTTAGATGATCTTACAAGCGAAACAATGGAGGGTGTAGATGTGAGCTTTACCTTGCAGTCCGTCCTTCTGGCACGTGGTACAGCATGACGTTGCGTGGTGAATGTATTTTATGTTGAGAATCTCACCGCTGTTAGTGGCACGGGATTAGTTCCTTTCATACACGAACTGTATCTTCCTTAGGTCAAAGTTCATTTTATTTGTTTATTGCTTTATGTAACGAAGCTTTCATGAGCTCAGACTATAAGTTATTTAAGGTAGGATCATCGTTAAATGCTTAATAAATGGAAGTGGAGAGAGAATATAATGGCCCAATTTGAGGTACCGTCCCGGCATTTGTCTGAAACGAGGGACTGAGAAAGACCACGACAAACCTTACTCTAAACTGGTCTCCAGGTCTGTATTTGAGACCGCGAACTCCTAAATACGAATAAGGAACTTTACCCCCTCGCTCACGAAGTTGGATGTTAAAGTTCAAAGCGGATTCAACGTATAGCACCTTGAAACTATTTGTGTCAATAAACATGCTTCTAAAAGAAAAAGTCGCTGCTTCATGGAAGTGGTGTACATTCAAGGAAATGCAAAGAAAAGTTTTTTGTACCTATGAAGTGTGATACCTGGCCATGTATATAAGTGTGATACCTGGCCATGTATATAAGTGTGATACCTGGCCATGCATATAAGTGTGATACCTGGCCATGTATATAAGTGTGATACCTGGCCATGTATATAAGTGTGATACCTGGCCATGTATATAAGTGTGATACCTGGCCATGTATATAAGTGTGATACCTGGCCATGTATATAAGTGTGATACCTGGCCATGTATTTATACTTTTGTATTATAAGCCGTCTGTTAAAAATGTTATAAAACGTTCGTTCGTTTATATTTCATTTCGCGATGTTGAGAACATAAAACATAGCTGCAAGCATAAGATTTTTAACGCTTAACTCTCTCATTTATATTTCAATATTTGTCCCACCTTTCTTTTGTCTCTCTCTCTCTCTCTCTCTCTCTCTCTCTCTCTCTCAACCACTGCCCTCTATTCTCTACGTCCTGCAGCAGCTACTGAGACTAGTACACGAGAAAATATTGATTGCTGAGTGGCTGCAATAACCTGCTCGTATCTTATCATTTATTTATGGTCTAAAATTACATTCCCGTCACTTCCTCTTATGACTTTTTGCAAGCTACACCGATTCGCTTGGAGATAGAGGGGAAGTACAAATCAGTATTTATTAAGTAAAGAGGGGAATTGAAACACTAAAAGAAAAATTAACATTTTAAATTGATTAGTATTAAACTTTGTCCATCACGTTGATAACGAATATATTTTGAAAGAATAATCGGATCAATTTATTTAGAGTGTCAGTAGTTGGAGTGTTATCCGTGTGTCGATAGCTTTTCCGTGTTTAGCAGAGCAGTAAGAAATCACTGGGAATATTCTAAATTATATGCAACATAAAGGTCCAATACCGTGTCTGTAATAGCCGGCCACTAGACACTATGCCTCAAGAGCAGAGTTTCTTCAACCCTGGTTTTTATATATTAACAATTTAATTTTATCTTTCATTAGTAATATTAATAATTATAGAGAAAGGGTTTAAGTAACACAAAACAATATGTGGTTATAATTAATATTGTATGTATATTATTATACTATGAGGTAAAGCTAACCCTGTACAGGCCTGGAGAGGCCTGTACGGTTTCAGGATATTGAGGCGCCCAGGATTTTATACAATCGGCACATGAAGGTGGCAAAGTTGACAGACCTAGGCACCAACCACCTTTACCCCACAGGAGATACCCCTGGTACTCATTTCTGAGTCAAGAATTAAGTCAAAGAAAAAAATCCAAAGACCCCATCAAAAACCGAACCCGCGACCATCCGGCTTGTAGCGCAGTGCCTCAACGAGCAGCACCAAGCCTACCCCTAATACACTGCACGTGTAGCTTGTACACGTGTTCGACACTGTAGATTATATAACGTCGAATGATAGGCTAATAATGATTAGCGACTTGGAAATTATGTGGATAGACGGGGACGTGGCCAAGTTTGAAGGACTGAGAAAAAACACGAAAAACTTCCGTAAGGATAGTCGGTGTCCCGGACGAGATCTAAACCTTACACCTCCGGAATAAAAGCCTCAAGCACCTTGCTCGGTTTCTGTGTTATTAAATGTTGTATAACCAACTACGTTCTCTATGTAAAAACCGATCACTTGTGTGTTGAGCGCTGCACTGAAATAACATTGCATCATCGTTCTTGCATTTATTAACTCAAATTCGTTTTTATATGGTTTGGAGAGTGGCATAATGTCAGCACTTCCCTCTCCGAGAACACTTGTTTCACAACTTGTAACATCGCTCACGTTTCACACTGAACAAGAAATATGGAGGATGTGGCCATTGTGTTAATTTAGTTTGTACAACAGCGCCATGTAGCAACAGGTGTTACCCACCTGAAAAAAAGATCGATGTCCGCATACACATAAGCAAATGGTGTACCGTACATTGGAGTAGCATCAGAGTTCAGAAGGATGTGGCAGAATATTGTTATCTGCATTCTCTTGATCTGTGCAAACACCAAGTGTTGACGTCTCCCAGATATCACTGTCTTAACCATTTTAGGCTTCACCAGTTGTTAGTAGAATAATTATATCGAGCAGGAATTGATGGGCGGGCTATGTAGTGTGCATGGCGCAAATGAGAAATGTGCACAAACGATTATTTAAACGAATCACTTTACAATACAGTTATATATATTATTAAATGTGGAGCGGGGGAACGCAGTCGGTACAGTGACTAGGCTGCGGGCTGGCGATCCGGGGTTCGAATCTCTGCAGCGGCAAAGGGCTTTTCTCCGAGACTTTCGAAGTTCTGTGAAAATATCCTTATGATATGCTGTTCTTTCCCGAAACCATAACTGTTCTGAAGCATGTAAAGGAATAATCGGGAACTACAATATAGCCGTGAACAGTTGATAAGGGCTTGAAATCTGAATATCGAGTCTCTATGTCTTATCTAAATTGCTAAATATCACATATAATAATATCTCCGGCACTTCTGCTGCGTAAACACAATGTCCAAGAATAAATATGTTGCACAAAGATAAGAAATACGCTTACGCTTTATTGCAGAAGATAGGTATTCAGCAAACAATGCTGTCTCAAAGGCAATATAAAGAGAAATACAAAATACGAATTCTTAATAAGTGAAAGTTTATGAAGGTTTCCTCGTTTGCTGACACTGAGACGAGGCGCTGCGTTTAGGATAAATGCTGTAATCGTTTTCACAGTCTCAAGTTAGCTAATGGATATTATCCAACACGAGAATGAAGTCTGCTGAAATTTCAACTAGCAATTTCTGGAAAGAGATCTCTTCACAATTGCCTGGCCTCCAGAACTTTAAATGTGTTGTCAATACAGGTACATTTATACCAAGAAAAGCAAGAATATGCATTATGCCATACAAATGTTTGAGTAGGTTTATATTTACGCATTTATATGTGATTATTTATTAAAACTTTCAAATGATTTTTTAAAAGAAGTTTGTGCAATAGGATGTCTAGCACCGGTCCCTTGATAGTGTTTATGGCCATTTTCCTTAAATATGTTGTACAGTACTTGCTATGACTCTTTCCAAGTATGAAGCACAAAACAAAATTTCTATACAATTTCCGATTTAATATTTATCTTCATTTTCAGATAAATGTCAACGTTTAAGTTACTCTTCTTCATGAACAAAATTCTTTAAGTAGTGTTTGCATTAGATTAGCGTCCTGGTAACTGAAGCGCCCAAACAATGTAACAGCTATGCAGATAGTAGACCTACGGGATTTCGTTACGGTGCCTTCTGATGTGTTTGTACTATTTAAACTTCAACAAACTGAAAAACACTGAATCCTCACTCTCAACACAACGCTGGCTTTTTTTACAGAGACAAACGTTAAAGTGATCTATTTTACTTAAACAGAACACATGTCTCTTAAGCCAATAGTACGGTGAAGGGCGTTCCTTGAAATGTCGCTGGTTACTGATGAGGTCAAGAAGGTCATTACTTCCAAGAAAACCTAGTCTAAACTTATTAACCTGTTCAAATAATTTCCTCTTTGTATACTGTCCGAATGATCATTACCATTTTCACAAAATCCCTCTGTTGTAGTCCGTGGTGACACCATAGTTCTACCTTATTCTGAGCCAGCTGAATCCAGCCTACACATATTTTTTCAAATGTCCGTTTTAGTATTACGTTCCATCTAACCTTAGGTCTCTGAATTGTCAAGTAAATTATTTTAACGACTAAAATTATTCTTACTTGAGCATTTCTGCGTGCTACATGTATCGTTGAGAACATCCTCCCCGACTTTATTAGCGAAAGAATAGTGTCGTTAATGACCGAAAACACAAGACCAATCACATCCGCCCCATTCATTTTCCGAACTCATTTTATGTCAGAGTTTCTTGAAGTTCAGGGCCTTTTGGGATGTGACGTCTAGTAGGCCAAGATAATTACAGGTCACAATCCCTTATCGGAAACTCTTGGAGCCACGGTATATTTCGGATTTCAGAATTTTTCGGATTTTAGAAAGATAATACTTGTCTCTCTGTTCCTTTAAATCATATATGATGGTAAAGGTAAAGGTAAAGCAATCCCATTACAGGCCTGGACAGGCCCTGAGGGTCCCAGGAGGTTGAGGCTCCCAGATTTTTAGACATTCTGCACATGAAGGTGGTAAGGTTGTCAGCTCTACGCACCGGCCGCCTTTATCTCCCAGGAAGGTTTCCTGGTACTCATTTCTGTTAGAGGCTGAGTCGACCCCAGGGCCATAGTGCCATAATGAAAAAGTCCAGTGACACCATCGGGAATCGAACCCGCGACGTTCCGGTTTGTAGCGCAGTGCTTCAACCAACTGCGCCACCGCGTGCCCCCATATATGATGGTATTTCCACAAAATATTATTCAGTACGATGCCTCACGGGCACACTATGATCAAAGGTCTGCAACAACTCCACTTTCTGCGCTACTGATAATGACAGATGCTACCTTTTCTTCTTCTCACATTTACCCATAGGGCTATTTTTAACTTTCTGACATTTACACGTTGCAATTAAACTCAAAGTGAGAAAATAATAAAAATTCCAAAAGAATCAGCGAACAGCACAGGCGCGAGTGACACAACTGAGACACAACTAAGACACAGCTGAGACACAACTGAGACACAACTGACGCCTCACACCTGCATCATGAGAGGCGTGGGTCAAAACTTTCGGTTTTCGGAGCTTTTCGGATTTCGGAATTGCGGATAAGAGATTGTGGAGCTGCACCAACGTTTCGGAGAAACCTACTATCTTGGGATCTCTCTAACCTGAATCTTAATACATTGCTCTCGTACCTTCGGTTATAACGGCGTGCATTGCACTTTCTTCCATCTGCTGTGTCGTTTTCCATTATGACCTTTTCTCTCAGTGTGATATATAAATATGTAACTTAAGTAATTTCATTTTTATGCTTATTTTATTTAACTTGATGTATGATTTTTGTTTCCTTTAATTTTATCTCATCTTCTCACCTTCTTTTCCACTCTCCTTTTTAACATCATAATTCTATTACATCCATTGTCTTCCTTTCTTATTCTTCTTCGTTTTTCTCCCTCTTATTATCTAGCACTGCAGTCTTTGTGAGCTTTGGCAACCAATAAAATCTTCCACCATTCCTTCCGGTCTCTCGTCACTGCATAACAATTTGTTATTCCCATTATCTTCAAATCCTCTTCAACCTTATCTGTCCATCTTTCCGTGGACTTCCTCTTTTCCTTGTTTCTTCCATTCCATTTTGTTTCTGCATTCTTTCGTTATTCAGCCTGTCAATATGCCCATACCACCTTAACCTAAGCCATTTTATAAATTCCACAATATCTGTCCCTTGTAATATATCCTGTATCATCTTATTTGTTCTTACTCTCCAGCTTTACTTTTTTATGGGACCATAAATTTTTCTTACAATCTTCCTTTCGAATACTCTGACAGCATTCATCTCTTAGTTCTCAGTATACTTCAGGTTACATACATACATATATTTTGTTACCGGCTTCTACTTTCCTACATTTAATATGTACGTCACATCCTATCTACATCCGAGGCTCTATTCAAAGCCATATGTATTCCGTTACCACATACCACTGTTTTGCCTGTAGCCCAAATGCTTCTTGCCCTTCACCTATATCACTGAGAGTATTTTCGCACGCGGCTTTCTCCGCTGCCATGAAGATGGAGGCTGCAGGTTCCTGCAAATCCTTCCTGCCAGTCTAGCAAATCACAGTGTCGGTGTCACATCTAAGAGGACAGTTACTGCACCTCTAACCTCAGCATCTTTGTTCCATATTACACTGCACACAATCTACCGATAATGCAAACATTAGGTAACCCAGGTCAACAAGGTTATGGTAAAATAAAAATAAACTAACTTCTCAAAATTAATTTTGACGTGCTGATGCCAAATATGTGCGTAAGAAATTTTGCATTACGTCGCAGTTTTAAAGACGTTGTAATGACCACTTTGACAGAAAACAGCACATTTCTTTTACGTCTGTAATTTTTTATTGCTGTTCCAATATTGCGAGGACGTGGTGTTTTATTAGTGAACAAACTGTAGTCTCATTTGAACTGTGTAATAAGCAGTACGTACATTAACACGTGGGTGCAAATATCCACGGCACTATGTCTCCTTGGCGAATAAATTTGCATGGTGGACCTCAGTATCAGACTTCTTTCATGTCACCCTTAAGGTAAAGGTAAATTCACCCTAGAACAGGCCATGAAGGCCCAGAGAAGGAGTAGAGGTACAGTTCTACTTTTTCTTTAACCTCGGCGCTAGATGGGGTGGGTAGTCAACGCCACGCCCCGCATGTCACCCTTAAGGCATCTCGAATTCTGAGGTGGCTGCCAGGTTTTTGGAAAATTTGTGCACCCTCGCATTAACATGTCTTGCATACGCACAAATTAAATTGAAGTTTAACTTATCCGATTTAGTCAAAACCACATTACACCGTACGTGGCATAGGAAAGACGTAAAAATCTAAATAAAACTTGGCTGTCATCACTCAGTCAGATAAATTAAACCGGGTTCAATTAATGTTATTAATTAAAATTACAGCTCAGATATTTTGTTAGTAAGAAAATTAAAACGTGCAGCAAACTAAATTACACGTTGTAACGCGCTCATGTGCCGAGGCGCCAGTGGGCGCGTCAGAGGGCGCCTCTCGGCCGTCAGCATTGTGTTCCTTGTTTAGCATACAGCAGCAGGTGGCTGAGGGCTCAGCAGCGTCACCCCAACCTTTGGGGTTAGGTGGGAATATTTATGACGTCAAAGGCTTACGTCGCCGAAAGGGGGGGGGGGGAGGGTGTTTACGAAGGCTAGGCACGTTTGGTTGAGTGACTGCCACCTACTTCAGGCATACAGCATGGTTTTTGCACATTTCCATGCTGCTTCGCGTTTTTACAACAGCCGTCATAGCTCAGTTAGTAAAGTGACTGGTTACAGGCTAAAAGAGAGTCATTGGTTACAGGGTACAAACATATTGACCTATGGAGTCACTGGTTACAGGCTAGAAGATATGTTGACCATATAGAGTCACTGGTTACAGGCTAGAAGATATGTTGACCATATAGAGTCACTGGTTACAGGCTAGAAGATATGTTGACCATATAGTCACTGGTTACAGGCTAGAAGATATGTTGACCATATAGAGTCACTGGTTACAGGCTAGAAGATATGTTGACCATATAGAGTCACTGGTTACAGGCTAGAAGATATGTTGACCATATAGTCACTGGTTACAGGCTAGAAGATATGTTGACCATATAGAGTCACTGGTTACAGGCTAGAAGATATGTTGACCATATAGAGTCACTGGTTACAGGCTAGAAGATATGTTGACCATATAGAGTCACTGGTTACAGGCTAGAAGATATGTTGACCATATAGTCACTGGTTACAGGCTAGAAGATATGTTGACCATATAGAGTCACTGGTTACAGGCTAGAAGATATGTTGACCATATAGAGTCTCTGGTTACAGGCTAGAAGATATGTTGACCATATAGTCACTGGTTACAGGCTAGAAGATATGTTGACCATATAGTCACTGGTTACAGGCTAGAAGATATGTTGACCATATAGAGTCATTGGTTACAGGCTAGAAGATATGTTGACCATATAGAGTCACTGGTTACAGGCTAGAAGATTTGTTGACCATATAGTCATTGGTTACAGGCTAGAAGATATGTTGACCATATAGTCATTGGTTACAGGCTAGAAGATATGTTGACCATATAGAGTCATTGGTTACAGGCTAGAAGATATGTTGACCATATAGAATCATTGGTTACAGGCTAGAAGATATGCTGACCATATAGAGTCACTGGTTACAGGCTAGAAGATATGTTGACCATATAGAGTCACTGGTTACAGACTAGAAGACATGTTGAAAGTATACTGTCTTTCTCACCGAGTCGTAAAATTTCGTAATATTTTGTACTTTTTTTTTTGCAGTGTAAAGGCACACTGTCAGGAACTCGAAATAGATGGCATCAAATGGTAGAGTGCTTACTGAATGATGGATTGGAAAGTTGATAAAGGAGGCGGTACTGACCTAATCTGAGGTACTATCCCAGAATTTAGCTGAAGGGACCGAGAAATACGCCGAAAAATCACATTGAGGATAGTCAATATTTCGGCCAAGATTCGAACTGGGAACCTCCCAAATGTGGCTCCCCAGTAACGAATTTCATAAAATCTTATTTAGCAATTCCTTTATTAAAAGTGGACAGACACACCGACAGGCTCACAGAGAGACAGAAAAACAGACAGTCTCACAGACAGACAGACAGGCTCACAGAGAGGCAGATAGACGGACATGACGTAGCTATTAGCGACTTGTCATTGCGAACATCCCAAGAACAGAGTCAGGACAATTTACGTAATTACCAACAAGACTCTTGTTATCAGAGCAACGTGACACGTGTTTCGATCCTATTGGATCATCATAAGCGCTCTGTCGTTTAATGACTTATCATTTGGTCCTTAAGCAATTCGCTAGGATCGAGGAAGTCTCTCAGACAGCCTTTTACTGTGACAAGGTAACTGTTGTGGAAAGATTGTTGTAATGAATGTTTAGATCTATTAGTAATGCAACATAGCTGCACGGTAGCCAGGAAAGTGTAGTCAATGTAGTCACTAGGCTCAAGGCTGGACAACTGAGGAATCTTTGTTCGATTCCTGGCAGTGACAAGAGACTTTTCTCTTCTCCAAAATGTACAGACCGACTCTGGAGCTCACCCAGCCCGCTATTCGAGGGGCACCGGCGGATTTTCCCCGGCAGAAAGCGGCGGGGGCGTGAAAATGACCACTGCCGAAGTTAAAGGTGAATATAGCTGTACCTCCACTTCCCATATGCCTTCATGTTGTGCACTGGAATAACGTTACTTTATCATTTACATTTTGTGTTAGGAAAGGTTCAAATTTTGCGGTCACGATAGTTGGTGATTTGGTCGACATCGACACGGCTGCATCTTGAACACTAGTCTATAGCTTTATGCCTCCCATATATCAACATCTTAAGTCTGAAAAATCTGAACATTCTCTATAGGTACAATCTCTGCCAAATTCTCTGTAATGCAACCATACAAAGTATCGCATTTGAAGCCGCAGGAATTAGGACTGTCATTACAAGCAAGTGAAGAGTAAAGGGTCATATGCCGGGCTCCCTGCGTAGTGCTAGGCCCGCCATACAGCAGAACACACTCAGCTTCTCCACGGGACGTCTGAACGGCAAACAGGATGTGAACTTTGGGAAAAAAGCAACAGGATCAGGTGTACTGCGACGTTACTAAAATTTACCGTGTACGGAGAAGCTTTTTAGGCGCGTTCATATAGTCACGAAAAGGGCCTTTTTTTTTGCGTGGTAAGGGGGCCCCGCAGCTGATGCTACGGACGCACCACAGCCTTAAGGCTTTTTGTGCAACCCTATGATGAAGATGAGCAGTTTTTTTTTTACCAAGCTTTACAAGTAATGGAGCACCAGTGGAATGAAATTGACAGGGGAAAACCGACAACTCGGAGAAAAACCTGTCCCAGTGCCACTTTGTCCACCACAAATCTCACATGGACTTGATCTGGGATCGAACCCGGGCCTCCGTGGTGAGAGGCCGGCGACTAACCACCTGAACCATGGCACGGCCAAAAGGGCCTTGGATTCGTCACGTGTCTGTCTGTTTGTCTGTCTGCTGTTTGTCAGCATGTATCAGCGTGGCTCCCACTGGACGGATTTCAATAACATTTTACGAAAGGTAATTTTTATGAAAATCTGTCGAGAAACTCCGAATTTTGTTAGAATCGGACAAAAATATCGGGCACTTTACATGAAACCGTAAGTATGTTGTAATGTTTTATTGTCGCGGCGACATAAATTCGTCATAAAAACAATATTTTTATATTGTTGGCAGTGATATGTAGCTCAACAATACATTGTTGCAATTCCATTGCAACGCTCGTTACGCGAGAAAACCACAATCTAACGTTACATGTACATTGCCTAAATTGTCTTTTAATTTTTGGCGCTGGGTAAGACTGAGCATCTTTGTATTGCGACCGTTAATTGGCCTATTGTAGCAGCTCATCCTGGCTGATGAGTGTGTATAAAACATCGCTGGAACGAATATTAAAAGGAAAACCCCAAGGTAGGAGAAACCCCTTTCTTCAGCCTGTTACACTTTCGAATATTAAACATTGCACAAAAAAGGTAAAATTGTCCCTGTCTGTGATATGAAGGCATATAGGGGAGCAGAAGAATAGATCCACTCATTTTTAAACTCTGCACTATATGGAGATGAGTGTCCATTTCGCGCCGGGGCGATTTACCTCCTCTAAAGCAGTGATATTCAACCTGGGGTACGCGTACCCCCGGGGGTACGCGAAGATATCTTAGGGGGTACGTAAAATTAAAAAAAATATATTATTTCATGATAATCACTGAATAATCAGGGCCAGATTTAGGGTTAGCCACAAGAGACCCAGACGTAAGGACATGCGATTTGGGAGCGCCATTTTTTTCTCTCTCTATCCTTTATGCTATTCTCATCTGGGCGGCTAGTTTCATTTTATTCCACATATTGCATATAATTTTGCTTTGCTAAAATACCTCTGTTCCTTTATTAATTTTTATGTGATAGGCAATAATATATTTGTTATTTAATAGCTTATTCTCCTTTTTCTCATTTAAAACTTATTATTTAATACACTATTTTGGATATAATTTATTTAACTTATTTTATATGTAGATTATAGACTATGTATAACTTAAATTATGCACCAACAACTTTGGGAGTACAAAGTCGAAGAGAAATTATATGTGGGGGTACGCGAAAAAGAAAAAGGTTGAATAACGCTGCTCTAAAGAACAAAGGTACCTATTGAATAAGAGGCTGAATGGGCCCCAGAGCCGGTCTGGACTTTTTTTGGAGAAGGTAAATAGTCCATTAGAACTTTTATTCCGTACGACTTATTCTTATCTGGTGTCCGGTGTCTCGTATCGGCATATTCAATGAAAACAGCGAAGTGGCCAGCCGCTACTTCTACTGTCAAAGTGTCTCCTATGTCCCTGGTGTACACTTTGTTTACAAGTCGATCTTGGCAGTGTAATCGATCTTTTTCAATCGTCGTTGAAGAGTTACGTACACAAAGCTCAAAAAACATTTGTTATTCTCATTTATTACGAATATTTTAATAAACAAAAAACTGTAAGGCACAATAGTTCTAAAATATAAAGGCTCCACAAGTATATACGTCATATACAGGACAGTAAGTATTGCACCAGCACTGACTGTAGCTCTATGTATTCAATAATTTCTGTTTGTTCACTCTATTTCGTCCCTGAAAATGCATAGTAAAATAGCCTAAACATGGATAATAACACAGCCATTATTATACACACGAACTGTTATTTTGGCTGTATTTAAGCATGTATGTTAACGAATCTTCGGGTTTCGTAAACTGTAAAGAATTTCCTGAGTGAAGACAATTAGGTTCTCAATAACGACCCTTCTGCATTGATTTCATTAGTCTGCTTGTATTTTATGGCTGACTGAAAATATGGTCCCATGTCTTCCGTGCATAAGACTATCACGGCTCGACAGCCCTAGTCGTCCAAGGCCTCCTCACTCTCAAGGCTTCGCGATCACACCCGGTAGGACTCTTGTGGAAAGTGATCATGCAGACACATAGACCTCTACCTGACAAAACACAACACTTACAATAGACAGACATCCATGCTCCCGGCGGGGTTTTCTTTTTTTTTTTTTGCCTATCCGGGCTTTTCCCCCTTTGATCCATTTTTGTACTGTTTAAATCCTTTCGTCCTTCATGTCACTTTACGTTCCATGCTACCGTCCTTACAATAAACACAACACAAACATTTTTTTTTGTATTAATTCCTGGGTTTTCCCCTTTGATCCATTTGTACTGTTGAAGTCCTTTTTGTCCTGCATGTCACCTTATGTTTTATGCTATCGTCCATACATCTAACACAACACAAACATCCATGCCCCCGGTGGGATTCGAACCCACGATCCTAGTAAGCGAGCGGCCGCAGACCTACGCCTTAGACCGCACGGCCACTGGGATCGGCAATCAATTATATACCTCCAACAAAATGTAAGTGTAATAAATTTACATACCTACGACGCACATCATAATTAACCTAAGGGATATGATACTGAAGATGAGTCATATAACGCTGCCAGCCATGCTGCATACTAGCAAATGCATGTGGCTTAGGTCTTATTTACTCTTCAACATTTCAAGCAATACAGTTTCTGACTCAAAAGGTTAACTCTTGTGTTAAATTATATTTTATGGCCGGGGTACAGACATACATTGCGGACATATAGCATTAAGAACACGAAATATGTAGAAGTGGAAGTAAGGGCAGTTTAGGCTTAAAGACCTCTGCCGAAATCCTGGATTTTATCCAATACTTTATTAAATTTTTAAAAATGTAGGAAACTTTAAATTTCTACGTAAAGAATTGTAATATCCGGATTAGAGTAAAAAAATTCGTACTCAGACAGAATACAAAAATCGTTGGATAAACATGAGACCCTTGCGGCTGCTTTTACATAGCAGCACCTGGAAAACTTTATATTGCTGCTGCGTATGTCTTAATCCTCTAAACACTGGCAATAATATTCTCTCAACGTCTCTACCCTCCCTAGACCGACGCCATTATGAATAAAATACACAAAACAATGAACAGCGATGAAAGCAATCTCTTTTCAGCGCAGAGCTTTCTTATCAAGATGAAGAAAACAAAGGAATAAGTAATTCAAGTATTACTTAGTTTCCTGATGTATAGTACTAATCCTATTAAAGTGTTCGTTGTTATTAACTTTGGTTATGTGTGAGCGACTGTGTTTCTACTGTTAAGTAACTATGAAGACCAGGAGATACACGAACTTTAGTGTTTCTCTGAATGACAAAGTGTATTGTTTCAAAATGTTAAATAAATGTTGTGCATGATTTGTGAACTCTGGATTATAATGTGATTTGTTTTATCATGAAATCTAAAGTACAGCCTATACAAAATATTCTTATTCAGATCCTCAGTATTGTGCTCTTTTCATGTCTAGCGCTCTGAAAATCAAGGAGGCAAGCTTTGGACGTTTGTTTGAAGAAGTGCAGAGGCATTAAATTTGAATTTAAGCCTACTTTCTTCTCTAAACGGAAAGACAACTTTCAGTCTTTGACGTTCAGAAAAACATAACACATAAATACATAACACACAAATATATAACACATAAATACATAACACATAAATGCATAACACATAAATACATAACACATAAATACATAAATACATAACACATAAATACATAACACATAAATACATAAATACATAACACATAAAAACATAAACATAAATACATAACACACAAATATATAACACATAAATACACAAATACATAACACATAAAAACATAACACATAAATGCCCTCCGTGAGCAGAACGTAGAATATCTGCATGAAATATCTTGTTGGTATATAAAGTAACCACTAGGCTTTAACGAGTTAAAGGATTAAATTCCGACTCGGACAGAATCCTGTCATTTGCTAGGACGATCCACATCTCGATCACCAACCGGTTTGAAACTTGAAACTGACGTTCTGTAAAGGAAAGACTTAAGAAATTGTAATTATATTTCAGAAAAAAACTTTCATATTAAAGAGATCTGCTCTCTTCTGGGATAGGACCGGTACGCTGTCCCGAAACGTCGGTAAACAATTACCACACGACACCGCGTAATATCCCAGAAGAGCGCAGATCTCATCAACATCGCGGCGGAAGCCCGAAATCAAAGCATTCGTATTAAAGATCAAAGATTCTCGCGATGGCAACTGTGAAGATTAGTGTCTTCCGAGACGTGGCGCGGTTTGCAACCACACAGCGGCACACCTATAGAGAGTACTCTTCAAAGAATGAATGAAATTTGATTTATTTTAGGAATTGCAAACGATGGTGAACGGTTTCAAAACAGATCTCCGTTTCATTTCGTCGTAAGCAAACTGTGAGTGAAAAAATTGTTGTTTTGTTAATAACACGCTGATTTTTGTCGTCATTTGTCTTAATTGGAAACAGCGCTAATATAAAGAAGGAAAAAAGTAAAGAGTGACAGTAATGTTACCATGGCAACTGATGGTGCAGGAGATGGTGATGTGGGGAGAGAATCAACACGCTTGAAGCCCATCGATGTCGAGGCCCAACGGACAGAGAGGAGAAACTAGGCAGCTAGAACGTTATTAGATTTTGGCAGGGACGGGACACAAAATGGAAGGAAATATAACTAGATCAAGTCTGATATAAGCTGGAGAGGAAGAGGAAATGAGACTTTGGGTTATTCCAAAAAAAGAGAAAAGAAGAAAATGCAACTTATTGTGACATCATATTTCCATTATTACTCACAAACCACTAGCGACAGAAGGGGAAATGCGAACTAAGTGACCTGAATCAGATTTGGGTCCTATAATACATAATAGAAAATATTGATTAATGTAAGTAGTAAAAGTTATCTTTGTCTTCTCATAGTCCCAGTAAAATATAATATAAAATATAAATTATAAAGTATTAATTAATAATTAAACAACATAGAAATAACCTAATCAATTATGTAGGAGTTCTTGACATTAAAAAAATTTGGAAATTTTAGTATTAACCCTGAATTTGGTATTGTGGCCGTTTTTAACAGGAAGTGTCAGGGAGACTCTATGATATGAAATTAATAAAATTATTTGTGATATTTATTTGTGCAAATTAAAAGTAGAATGAATACGAACATTCATTTCAAATGTAAATGTAATTAAATCAGTTAGAAAGAGAAGGCATGGCACACCGTATACATTAGAAATATGACAAATGTAATTTATGATTAACACGGGGGGTAGGACAGAAATGTCACTGCTCTGAAGTTCTTCAGGCTACGACCGCTCGTCCTTTTGGTACAGGTAGGCTGAAGGCAATGTAGGTTTTGGAAGTGAAGGAGGTAAGGTTGTGGGAAGTTGAGTGACTGAGTACGCAGCTGAGGAAAGAGGTTGAGAGGTAAAAGTAAAGGTAAAGTTCTCCCTAGAACAAGCCATGAAGGCCCAGAGGGGGAGTAGAGGTATAGCTCTACTCTTTGTTTAACCTCGGCGCTAGGTGGGGGTGGGTGGTCAACGTCACACCCCGGCCGCTTTACTCCCGGGAATGACCCGGTACCCATTGTACAGGAGGCTGGGTAGGTCCCAGGGCCGGTCTGGACGGATTCTAAAAATCTCCCCCCCACCGGAATTCGATCCCCGGACCGTCCAGCCCGTAGCATGTTGCTATACCGACTACGCTATCCCGGCCCAAAGAAGTTGAGAACCAGAGCTTAATTCTGTGTTTGGGGTGTTTCAATATGGCAGAAATTCTATTATGTTGGGAGGGCAGCTTTTGGGCGAAAATTTGAAGTTAATGTTGGGAGGCGTGCATAAAAAGCATGCAATGCAACGCGAAATTTAGTTATCAACTCAGTGTTTTCTCTAGGACACAAAAATCACCGAAGACCTTGTTCGACTTTGCCGGTTGCACGACCTTCTGGATGTGTAGTGACCTCTAGCCACTAATCTAGCTTTCAACTACACGGACACTAGTGGCAGTCCCTGCATGTGCAGTACAAATGTGTTTTATGTTGCTTTTCGTGCCCATATCTTTGGGTGAATAGACACGAAAAGGTAAACAAGCACATTATACGTTTGTTAAGATATAACAACTGCAATGTATGGACTGCCGATAATACCTAAAGAAGAACAAAGGCAGAGTTCATAATGAAAATAATCAGTTAATGCTGTTGAAAGAAACAATCGCTGTTAATTCTGAGCACCATATGATACACATAGATAAAGTGTGTGGACAAAATGCGGTGTTTCATATTTGAACCTGCTGATACGTATAGCTATCATTGGGCTTTAACTGTGAAGGATATTCATGTCACTACTCAGTTACGAAAATAAAAAAAATGATGTCTCAACATATGTTTGATTGAAGTGGCTCATATTATGGCCGAAGGGAAAGAGGCTTGTTCTAATGATATTAACATTAGAGTTCTGAGTCAACAGAATGGATAGCAAAGCAAAGGTAAAGCAATCTCTTTACAGGTCTGGACATGCCCTTAGGCTTCCATGAGGTTGAGGCTCCCAGATTTCTAGACAATCGGCACATGAAGGTGGTAAGGTTGTCAGCCCTAAGCACCGGCCGCCTTTACCCCCCAGAAAATACTCCTGGTACTCATTTCTGTTAGAGGCTGAGTCGACCCCAGGGCCACAGGGCGACTGAAAGGATTATGTCACCATCGGGAATCGAACCCGCGACCTTCTGGCTTGTAGAGCAGTGCCTCAACCAATAGCGCCACCGCGTGCCCCCTTGTTTTCCATAGAATGACGTTAATATATGGTAAAGATCTGGCTTTTAGAAGTCCCTTCCATGACGTAACTCCTGTAGGCTAATGTCATCCCTCATTGTTATATTGGGTTGTTATTTTCAAAGCCCCAATCAGGTGCTAAGTCCCTAATTAATTCAAAACCAATAACGTCAAATTCTCTGTCCAGAATTTACATTTATTTTTTCCCATGGCGCAACAGCCCCTAGTGGGCCAGGGCGTCCTCATTGTCGAGTTTTCACGATCACACACTCAGACACACCACACTCGGTAGGACTCCTCTGGGCGAGTGACCAGCCCGACGCAGAGACCTCTACCTGACAACACACAACACTCACATGAGACAGACATCCATGCCCTAGGCGGGATTCGAACAAGCAATCCCATCAAGCGAGTGGCCGCAGACCTACGCCCTAGACCGCGTGGCCACTGCGATGGGCTTATTAGCATTTAGTTTCGTCAAACTGTTATATCAGCCTACAAATCTATTAATACTGCAGGATGTAAAGAATTACAGTGAGGAGCTTCATAAATTGTTAGTGTCACCTAATATTATTAGGATGATTAAACAGAGGATGAGATGGGTGGGACAGGTAGAATAAGGGAGGCGGGTGAGAAATATGTGTATAGAAAATGTCGATCTTGCCTAAATGCTTCAAAAAGATATATATAGTCGGTTTTGCAACACCTACATAGCATTTAAACTCATCTTTCTGTAACATGAACTGCCTATTACATTCCATAGGCGATAAACTACAGGCGTTACAGTAGTTTAAACATTCTCTTAATATGTACCTTGTTTCATGGTCAACTGGGGAAATCTTCCACTGGTTCTGTACAAGGCCATATTTCACTGCTATCCCTATACCCACGCTTTATTTTTCATAGTTAACATATGATATTAAGTGAGCCATCAAAATAATAAACGACTGGTTTCCACTCCCACAGGAACACTGCCACATTTACCTTGACTGCCCCAAATGAAATAATGGACTACCGGCTACACTAGCTATGTTTCTTGCAGCAAGTTAGGGGCTCAGTAAATTGTTTTATGTTCGACTGCGATTTGTTACAACACTAATGTAGAAGCTATTTTAATTCTTACGTGCAGAATCTGAATTCTATTTATCAGTTTGACAGTTACCACAAAATCTTAAAAGGTGTGGAGCTTCTTACTTGTAGTCCTATTAGGCAGGTACCCACTTCGAATCTCGGCTGGGGCATTTATTATCTCGACATAAGTGTTTAGTGGTTTTCTTCAGTACCTCCACGGCCAACCCATCCACATCCATTCAAGTTATTACCCACTAATCATTCTCTTATCGACGCCTATGATCTGCGACACCTACAACGTAGTTTGAGGAAGCGCAATTAAACACAACATCTAGTCAAAGCCCAATACAGAGGCCCCCGATACAGAGGCTCCCGATATAGAGGCTCCCGATACAGAGGCTCCCGATATAGAGGCTCCCGATATAGAGGCTCCCGATACAGAGGCTCCCGATACAAAGGCTCCCGATACAAAGGCTCCCGATATAGAGGCTCCCTATACAGAGGCTCCCGATACAGAGGCTCCCGATATATAGGCTCCCGATACAGAGGCTCCCTATACAGAGGCTCCCGATACAGAGGCTCCCGATACAGAGGCTCCCGATACAAAGGCTCCCGATATAGAGGCTCCCTATACAGAGGCTCCCGATACAGAGGCTCCCGATATATAGGCTCCCGATACAGAGGCTCCCTATACAGAGGCTCCCGATACAGAGGCTCCCGATACAGAGGCTCCCGATATATAGGCTCCCGATACAGAGGCTCCTGATATAGAGGCTCCCGATACAGAGGCTCCCTATACAGAGGCTCCCGATATATAGGCTCCCGATACAGAGGCTCCCGATATATAGGCTCCCGATACAGAGGCTCCTGATATAGAGGCTCCCGATACAGAGGCTCCTGATATAGAGGCTCCCGATATAGAGGCTCCCGATATAGAGGCTCCCGATACAGAAGCTACCGATATAGCACCACCCTCACTTAGAGCCCGTAAATGTCCGTGAACAGAAATGCCCTACAATACATTACACGTACCCTTTGTTTTACGTCTAATTTTTTTCGCCTTTTTGCTGAAACGACCCTAGCGAATATAAATACATCTTAATTTACGCCCTCACATTTGCAGTTTACGCCCTTTGGCTGGCTGCGCTCTATTACGCTAACGTACTATATTGTACGCTTAGGAAGAATTACGAATTGTGACACATTTTAAGCTTTCAGATCTCTGTGTACCTTCTGCTGTTACGTGATGAAACACAATACATTGCATTTCTGTATTTTTTACGATTTGCGCAATAAATTCCGATTACAACCATATGCACCCTTAACCAGTTGATCTTGCTAATGGACACGGGTCTTGTTCTCTGTGAGGTAGGAACGGAAATTTGAACATAATTTAGACGAACTTCAGTCTTCAGTTCAGCGGCCCTTATTAAAAGACTCTAATTTTCACCATTCTAAAGTCTCATTTTAATACTATTCCTATCACAAGGACGAACGGGCGGGGCCTCATAATCTTCTAATAAAGTCATGCTCTTGCTTCCGTCTCTGAAATAAAAGCGTGCCTCACTTCTACGTTGTCTTTCTCTTTCCTTTCCTCTTCTACTATATCTCACTTCTCACTCTGTCAGTCTTCAAAGAATATAACCGCAGTACAGTCATGCTCTCTTGTTGTTATATGGAGCTTTTATCTCATAGGACGTGGCAATGTGTTTGCTATCTATCTATCCATCCATCTATCCATCTATCTATCTATCCATCTATCCATCTATCTATCTATCCATCCATCTATCTATCTATCCATCTATCTATCTATCCATCTATCTATCTATCCATCCATCTATCTATCTATCTATCTATCCATCTATCTATCTATCCATCTATCTATCTATCCATCCATCTATCTATCTATCTATCTATCCATCTATCTATCTATCTATCCATCTATCTATCTATCCATCCATCTATGTATCTATCTATCTATCTATCTACGTACAAGATGTAATAAGCCCAGCTCCTGTCTTTCTTTGTTTTCATCATAGATATTATTATAAAACCTATTTGCCGGTACTAAAAAAGTCTTAAATGCAGTGGCTGATTTGCGACTTTTACATGTTGACCAGTGCGTAACAAATGGTGGCCACCATGCGTACCGGCGCGTACCGGCAGAAAGAAATTTATATTAATATCATAAGACTGCGAAAATAAATACATGGTTTCGATTTGTCCTTTCCTGGAAGTACTAATTTAGAATCCATCCAGGAGCTTGGGCGTATGTCTACGTTCTTGTGTGTTTCTGTTGTCTACGTAGGCAGCGAGCCGCCTTGCGAGGTGATGAACGCCCGTCCGAGGAATACTAGGCTGCTGAATGTCAACTGGCGTGCAGGCAGGCGAGTGGGATCTACACTGTATCGGATGTTCGACTTTGGTTTTACTGCATATCCCTATATGCGTATACCGAATATGTACAGGAAATGTTCATGCTTCCTTTGATGGAGGGTAATGCTTGCCTGCTTTCTACAGTCGCCGAAGGAAAGGTGGAAACACAGGAAGATCCCTCTAATGTATTCTTCCATGGGAGCTTTTGATTGGTTACGAAGACCGTTTGGAGCATTATTATTTTTATTATTATTATTATTATTTACTGCAATTGGGTTTTCACCCGGTGGCAGTAGTCCTTACACTAGTACACACAATACAAATGTTTTCACCCTGTGGCAGTAGTCGTTACACTAGTACACACAATACAAATGTTTTCACCCGGGTGGCAGTAGTCCTTACACTAGTACACACAATACAAATGTTTTCACCCGGTGGCAGTAGTCCTTACACTAGTACACACAATACAAATGTTTTCACCCGGTGGCAGTAGTCCTTACACTAGTACACACAATACAAATGTTTCCACCCGGTGGCAGTAGTCCTTACACTAGTACACACAATACAAATGTTTTCACCCGGTGGCAGTAGTCCTTACACTAGTACACACAATACAAATGTTTTCACCCTGTGGCAGTAGTCCTTACACTAGTACACACAATACAAATGTTTTCACCCGGTGGCAGTAGTCCTTACACTAGTACACACAATACAAATGTTTTCACCCGGTGGCAGTAGTCCTTACACTAGTACACACAGTACAAATGTTTTCACCCGGTGGCAGTAGTCCTTACACTAGTACACACAATACAAATGTTTTCACCCTGTGGCAGTAGTCGTTACACTAGTACACACAATACAAATGTTTTCACCCGGTGGCAGTAGTCCTTACACTAGTACACACAATACAAATGTTTTCACCCTGTGGCAGTAGTCCTTACACTAGTACACACAATACAAATGTTTTCACCCTGTGGCAGTAGTCCTTACACTAGTACACACAATACAAATGTTTTCACCCGGTGGCAGTAGTCCTTACACTAGTACACACAATACAAATGTTTCCACCCGGTGGCAGTAGTCCTTACACTAGTACACACAATACAAATGTTTCCACCCGGTGGCAGTAGTCCTTACACTAGTACACACAATACAAATGTTTTCACCCGGTGGCAGTAGTCCTTACACTAGTACACACAATACAAATGTTTTCACCCGGTGGCAGTAGTCCTTACACTAGTACACACAATACAAATGTTTTCACCCGGTGGCAGTAGTCCTTACACTAGTACACACAGTACAAATGTTTTCACCCGGTGGCAGTAGTCCTTACACTAGTACACACAATACAAATGTTTTCACCCGGTGGCAGTAGTCCTTACACTAGTACACACAATACAAATGTTTTCACCCTGTGGCAGTAGTCGTTACACTAGTACACACAATACAAATGTTTTCACCCGGTGGCAGTAGTCCTTACACTAGTACACACAATACAAATGTTTTCACCCTGTGGCAGTAGTCCTTACACTAGTACACACAATACAAATGTTTTCACCCGGTGGCAGTAGTCCTTACACTAGTACACACAATACAAATGTTTTCACCCGGTGGCAGTAGTCCTTACACTAGTACACACAATACAAATGTTTTCACCCGGTGGCAGTAGTCCTTACACTAGTACACACAATACAAATGTTTTCACCCTGTGGCAGTAGTCCTTACACTAGTACACACAATACAAATGTTTTCACCCGGTGGCAGTAGTCCTTACACAGTACACACAATACAAATGTTTTCACCCGGTGGCAGTAGTCCTTACACTAGTACACACAACAAATAGACATATAATATACATAAAAATAACAATACAAAACAAACTATACACAATTACATAACAAAATACATACAGTAAATACAAGTACACACATTAGAACACCGTACACACATTACAAAAACATCCACACCTTACAAAAACACCCATACACAATACAAAAAAATAAACACACGCATATTACAAAAACACCCACGCATTAACTAATCTCAATGCGTTAGAATATCCTCAGTATAAAGTCAGACCAAAGTACATGATAATTATATCCCCCAAGAACTTAATTCACTTCACTTCGAAACCAAAACACTTCACTTCACATCACTTCACGCCCCTTCACTTCACATCACTTCCCTTATTTCTATTTAATCCCCACTTAAAAACCCTTAGCTTGTAATTACTTTCTTGACCCTTTTTCTGAAAGTGCTTAATTTACAGGGGAAAGTCGCTAGTACGCTTGGAGGTAATTGGTTCCAGCTTTTTATGGTCGTTCCAGCTTTTTATTTACACATTTGTGCCAAATTTTTTTAAAATTCTTATCGGAATTGGAGACTTTTACGACGTTGAATAATTACAACGCCGTGTAATCTGGAAGGTGGTTGCCAAATTTCAGAGGGTCCTGCTTTCTGTATCTTCAGGGAAGGATTTTTTATGTACCGAATATTTCTCGTGATGTCCTCCGGCCCGCGATCACTCAGAAATAGCTTTGTCAGATATTTCGGCAAAAAATACGAGTAATTACCCATTCCTGTCTTATTGCTCATGTGCCTGACCACATTATTTTACAGTGCTTACATAAAATCTTTATAATATTGAATTACATAGCTATATCTATGGCTGGACTCATCTGTAGTTTCAAGATTTTCCTAGGACACTGAAGCGGGATGCAGCTGCATGTATCCAGGCAGAAATAACGGAGCGTGATCCAGTTACTTTCCCTGATTGTGGCACCAGTCACGTTTATACCTTTCTTTTTATCTGGAACAGACACGTGTAGGCCATGACCTACTCCGTGTAAATATAATAAAACAAAATATAGTACTAATGTAGGGATATCTTGATCTAGGGAAAAGCACCAAAGAAAGTGGTTTATTTCACACGAAGAAAGATATTTGAACTGAAAATTAATAACATGAACCGGGATAGCTCAGTTGGAATAGTGACTAAGCTACGGGCTGGATGACCGGTTGAACAAATGCCGGCAGGTTTTGAGAAATTTCTCTACACCAAAGCGTCCAGACCGGCTGCAAGGCCTCACCTCGGAGATCCATTCCCTCAGGGTAAAATCACCGGGACGAGAAGCTGACCACTCACTCAACCCCGTGCAGACGCTAATAATGAGTGGAGGTGTACCTCGACTTCTATATGCATTAATGATGTGCACAGGGACAAATCTAATTTACCTTGAAACTTAAAAAGGTGGTGGTAATATTTAGAAAGGTTCTGACAGTAGATATCATTTAAACAATGCGATGTTGAATTGTGTGGAAGAAAATTAGCAGCACGACCGAATCATGAGTGAACATTTCTCAGTTTGAAGCCATTCTAGAGAACATGTCATAATACGATACAGATACATGTTACAAATTACTTGTTGTATAAACCCATGTACGCCTATTCTTCTTCTTCTTCTATGGCTCGACAGCCCTATATGGCCCTGGGCCTCCTCGTTTCGTCGAGGCTTCACGATCACACTTTTTAGACACACCACAGTCGGTAGGACTCCTCTGGACGAGGGACCAGCCCGTCGCAGAGACCTCTACCTGACATCACACAACACTCACAACAGACAGACATCCATGCCCCTGGTGGGATTCGAACCCACAATCCCAGTATGCGAGCGGCCGAAGACCCACGCCTTAGACCGCGCGGCCACTGGGATATGTACGCCTATTACATGCCGCTAAAAAGCTACAACAACACTGGTAGCTAGAAATTACAAAAAAAATATAATTTTATTAAATAACATCTTCAAAGTATTTTTTATTTTTCATTTCATAAAATGCGTCATCTCGTTCACATTCCATAAATACTTATTGGATGTCTCTAGACCGCCTCTTTATAAGACAAAAGCGCCTTGCGTTTTACATGACCTTTACATCGCGTCCTCCTTCGCTTTTCTGTGCTAATAATAACATGTTGTGAGGATAAAAATGTCCAAGTGTTCTCCCAGCACTGTGTTCCCAGACACCCTCAGCAGATAAAATTATACTTTTTGTACTGTAATCTTTATTTTAGATAGCAGAGACGAAGATAAACTATTCTGAAGGGAATAGTATAACGCATCCCCAATATTTAATTAGTTCTAATTATATACACTTTTATATATAATCAACACTTTTCTGTCCTTAACTTCAGTATCAAATTTTGTAATTATGTCTTTTAAGACAATCCATATAATCTCTTCTTAAGTTTTGCGATGTACTACAACATAAAGCAGTAAGAAATTACACGCAAGCTCTTACACTCGTGTACTCGTGCATGGGGAGGATATGATGTAATCCGAAAACTAGCAGAAGGTTTGAAGTTCGGAAACTTTCTCGTGAGCAGATAGCTGCAAGTTTAAGAGTGTCTTTCATGCATCTTATATTATTACTCAAAAGGCTGATGATTAAAATCTAACTGTAAATTATAGAGGATAACGACACATATAGGCCAGATTATCAACAGAGCACTTCATAACGACATCAGACAAATGGTTTTCAGCCTTCAGGTCAAACCCGGTTCCCATCCATTCAGTTTTACAAGATACTGAATGCCACCAAAAAATACGCAATATTTGCACCCAAATGACTGAAGTCGGGTCACGGAACACAATAACTAGCAGACTGCGAGATCTGGTGTTCTCACAGCGGTGTTACTGCAGGTTAAACTCGTCTGGGATGAGTAAGTAGTTATCGACGTTTCTAAGGCACTAAGATCCATCGAAACGTCGGTAACCAATTACCAGTAGACATGGACTCACATCCAAGAAGATTTGAATCGTCTTCAGCTGTCGGTTTAAAAAAAAATTAAGACAGCCTGTAGTTATGGAGAATTTGTGGTACTAGATGCATAGGGAGAACATATTGAACATGTTTTTATTGGAATGAAATTTGCTGTTCTTTATTATTGGTGTGATACCAGAACCCGCACTACAAGTGAAATACATTAACCCTTTGAAGAGTAAGGTTAATCTGAAATATATTTAAAGATTCAGTTTGTACCGCGCAGTAAACACAGTCCATCTCAGTTATGAAAACCTATACGTTAGTACTGCTTACGGAAATAATCGCCGTTTATTCTGAGATCCATAACGAACACAAAAATACCCTGTGAGGGCAAAACGTAGAATCTTTTAATGTCAAACCTGGTGGTACATATACTAACCACTAGGCCTTAAAGGGTTAATAAACATTGGCATCTGAACGTGTGTCTTACCGTTGTGTCCTCTTCTTTCTGACAGCCGCTCATATTAAAATATTTTTACTGCTTGCTTTAAATGGCTGTAAAATGCGATATCTTTATCTAAGAAACAAAAATTACAAATCTCTGGAAAAGAAAATCTTGCAAAAGAAATTATTGAATTTAAAATCGCTGAAATAACTCGGTACAGTTTGGTACTAAATATTATTACACTGCATACTAGTTACGAGGTTCGCTTAATTTTGTTGATGTAGTAAGATGAATTAAGATATGGAAAGTACAAAATACAGCTTGGATGTAGGAGGTATTAAACTTATACAAACTCTTATAGTGAAACTGTTTCAGACACTGTCACGTGGAAAACAAAGAACAGTGAATGTTGATTCTTAACTTGGATTATTCCTTGTTTACTCCAGAATTGAAAGATTGGACCGATATGAGAACCCACAGTGTTCCACAAGTTTGTGTTGCCACGCCAAACTTCTGTATTATCATTATCGCACATCGAGTGTATTTATCTTCCTTTACTATTTAAGTAGTGAAAAGGCTATTACTAAGGTTTCATTAAGCTTCACTGGGATATTGAATTCCTACACAGTCAAGTTACGTAAGAAGCTTACAGTTCAGTACTGTTTAGCACACGGTTCTAGGGTGAGAGAGAAAAACAAAGACAGTAATTCAGAAATAATCAAATATTTCACCAATAAGAGGAACAGTTTCATTATACAGGTGTGACGTAATAGCATATATTTAGGATGAGACTTACTGTATGCTGGGATACGACGTCGTTTATTTTAGTAACCGTGTACCTCCCGTTCAGAATATGACACTGCTTTTCTCTTCAGGGCCAAATAAAAAAGGTGGCAGTGGGTTCCTCCGAAACGTCGATAGGTCTTACCAAACCACACGATTTTACATCTCAGAAGACAATGACGTTTATAGTCACTACCTTAAGAACCCCAAATAAGGCACAGATTTAGGGTGTTTGAGAACACGTTGCTGAGGATGTTCTTGGAGCTCAAGAAAAAGAAAGTGACAGGAGGATGGAGAAAAATACATAATGAAGAGCTTTAAAATATATACTGTTTACATATCATTAGGATGATTAAATCAAGGATGGTGAGATAGGTGGGGCTTTTAGCACGTATGGAGGAGACGAGAAATCCAAACAAAAATTTAGTTGGGAAACCTGATGGAATTAAGCCACTTGACAGAATTGCTAGTGTATGAGAGAGGACAATATTAAGAGAAATAAGAAACAGGGTGGCAGGTTTGGGACTAGTTTATCTGGCTGAAGGCAGGGAAATTTGCTGGCCTTTTTAAACAGAACATTTGGATCTAAGAAAAGGCAGATATTTTCTTGAAAAAGTGAGTGAATATTATTTGCTTCTGAAGGAACTATGCCGCAAGGAGCCGATTAATTTATTTTACTGCATTTATCATCACCGTGTGTGCATGTTACTTCAAAACTGTGTTGAAATTGTTAACTGTTGGAGTTGTAAACGTAAGATGCACTGCGTGCATGTGTTACAAACACAGTTCCTAGCTTGAAAGAAGAAAGCAGTTTACAAGACTTTAGGAAGAAGGTGCCTTCCAAAACATTGGTACGTAAGAAGCATGGATGTAGCAGCCTAATAGCACAAAATTAGGAACATTGTTATTTACACATTTTACATTAAACTGTTAGCATATTCAATCTAGGAATATAATATAGGTTGGAAACATAATTATGGTGGGGAAGACAATGAATGCGTACAAAATTTTGGCGCAGAAACGTATTACAAAATATCCACTTGGAAGCCCAGGTAAGAGATAAGAGATATAGGTTCTCATGGCCTTTGAATTATAAGACTAAGTTCTTCTGGGTTGTGACGTTGAATGATCTGGTTCGCTTGCACAGGTCCCAACGAAATGGAGAAAACCGCTGCGTCCATAAAACTCAATTCTCTACCCTGAAGATGGTGGTAGTAAGGTTCTACGAAACATTAGTATATACCTAATAACCTTTAGGGTATCGCATAAGAAACATTGCAGTGTTAAGGACATGAGAGGTTATATCAAGACGGACCTTTGAAAAATATGAACTTGACAAATAAAAATAATCTTTAAAAAACAGTGGTATTATATCACATGCTTTGACAACTGCAAAACTACAATTTGCCCACATGATATATTTATGTGTTTTGTATGATTCCCAGTTAACCAGTTGGGCTTTACAATAGAGAGGCAACCTGTTTTTTTGTGAGATTGGAACTGAGTTTCTAAACATTATTCACATGAAATTAATGTTTCAAAGGGACAAAATTTGGGTTTCGCTCTAAAATAGATTTAGTTGTGAAACATAAAAGTCCAGCATGCATCGTGAAATATATAAATTAAAATTAAACTTCTGTACAATTTTATAATAATATCTGAGTCACTTCCACATCTCTGTGTACTTTAATGTGCGGTCCAATGATGCATATATATATATAATTTTTATTAGCATTTCTTAGTTACAGCAAGAGAAACAATACAAACATTTGTCATCAGTTGTTCCATTCACCAACTGCCATTGTGCCTTACGCGCAGGAAGGTGCCAAGTAGCTCCAATGATGCATATTATTGCTTAGAAACAGGCGGAAAGCTGCATGTGACAGCAAAGCAAAAACGAACGAAAGGAAACAAATTAATGATTGAAAGATTTTTCTTGAACTCAATCACTTAAGTCCACCCACGTCTCATTTCTTGGTACCCAACGTCTTCGAGGAAAGCGCCATACGTACTAAATTGCTAAGATAAAATCAGTAAGTCTTTTGATCATAAGGTAATTCCAGCTCAGACATCACCTTTACTACAGCCATCATAAGAAACATCTCATTATAAATGAATTGTTTCATATGACCCTGGCTGTCCTTACCGGAGCTGTTACTTAAAGTACTTCGGATAGTATTACGTCGTCCACATTCTTCAGGTATTCAAATAATTTCCTTTCTCACGTGCAAATTAAATTAATTGTACTATATGTCTTGAATTCTGAGCAGGTGCTTTCTGCTTTGCCAAAAAAGTATATCTTCAAGGTTACTGTCATTTATAACAAGACGCTGTGTGGTCTGATAAATACAAATACCGTCATGTCTTCAGAAATTCCCGTTCTCAGACACACACACAGAAATAGGTAGATAGATAGATAGATAGATAGATAGATATATAGATAGACAGATAAATAGACAGACAGATAGACAGAGAGATAGACAGACAGGCAGATATATAGATAGACAGATACACAGATAGATAGATAGATATATAGATAGATAGGTAGATAGACGGAGAGACAGACAGATAGATAGTTAGATAGATAGATAAATAGGTAGATAGACGGAGAGACAGACAGATAGATAGTTAGATAGATAGACAGACAGACAGACACGCACGCACGCAGGCAGGCAGCAGGCAGACAGACAGACAGACAGACATGGATGCATGGCTGGATTGACGGATGGATACAAACTGGGTTACTTCTGTTGATGGTATAATTCTGGGGAGGGGAGTACAATTTGCTATGCACAAAGATTCTGAAATAAAATCAAGTTCAGCAACCTGCAGTGTGCATGGCCTTATAGCTTTTTAGTTTGTAATAAACGGTAACTGTGCAAGATGCCAGAAACAATTAAAGCAGTTTTTTTTCCTCTTTTAAAACATCGTTCCTGTAACTCATGCGGTTTTCAGAAGGAACAATTCATGTGGGAATTGCCTGTTTGAAGGTAATACCCCGAAATTCCCATTTAAGTAAGACGAAAACTACTACAAACAAGAACCCAGTTGGAGAGTGAAATCAAAACCGTCCCCCAAAATCATCTGCCATAAGTGAATATAATCGATTTGTCACAGAAGTGCAAGGCGATATAAAATATCTAACTTATTTCTGGGTTCATCAGAATCTCCTGAGGGTCTTGAAAGCAGAATTCAGTATCCGCACATAAGACGGAGCAATAACGACGCAGCGATATGGCAGCCATAAGTTATATTTTTGCTTTAAGGGCATGTCAAATTACACCTTTACAAGCCCATCACTCTGGTGTATCGATTTTATCGCCTCTCCTTGTCTTCTACGTCAGCTTCTGAAAGGAATAGTGTTACTGCCCCATTCCTACGTATGTGTGTCCCGTTACTGAGATAAACGTCGAAACGACTGTCGTCTTAGCTTGTAATCTTCCTTCTACCACTAGCTCCATGAAATCGAAGATGAGACGAGCCGGCAAATAGAACGCATTGGGAAACTCATAAGTTCACGTCATATTTGTTATCATAAAACCTATAAATAAATAGGAAAAAAAATTTAAAATAAATCCTGAAGAAATCAGGTGCTTTAAATTATTTCGGAGGCGAAGGAAGGAAAATACATGGAAGGAAAATAAAAAGGTAAAGGTAAAGGTAAAGCAATCCCATTACAGGCCTTGATAGGCCCTTAGGGTCCCAGGAGGTTGAGGCTCCCAGATTTTTAGACAATCGGCACATGAAGGTGGTAAGGTTGTCAGCCCTAAGCACCGGCCGCCTTTACCCCCAGGAAAGATTCCTGGTACTCATTTCTGTTAGAGGCTGAGTCGACCCCAGGGCCATAGTGCGACCGAAACGATTATGTCACTGAAAAATTCCAGTGACACCATCGGGAATCGAACCCGCGACGTTCCGGTTTGTAGCGCAGTGCTTCAACCAACTGCGCCACCGCGTATACAACCTCCTAATTATTGACGGCGTTCTTGTTAATCCAGTGGTTATCTACAAAACACAATGGGATGTCATTCACCACACCAACAACCTCAAAATTGTGGGTTTATTCACGCACTTGCTGTAAGAAGGGTTCCCAATAAGGAATGTAAATTAAAATAAAGATAATGAAGTTTGATGATGTTATGGTCATACAGTTTACCAGACTACACAGTGGTACATCCATCAAGTCCTTAATCTTCATAGCCACAGCGATGACAATATCAAATCTAGCACAAAGCACTCTTCTTGCAATTTCTTTGTGCATACAGGCCTAACCGAGATTATTGTTACTGTATACAGGTAATACACAAACGAATGGTGCGGTTTCAATTGTTATTTACATTGAAACCGCACCATTCTTTTGTGTATGCCCTGTATATTCAAACCTCAGAGAAGACTTAAATCTACAGTAGCACCGCTGTAAGGGCTCAAATCTCGTATTGCCAATGTGTCTCCAGAGCATTTGTTTATAAAGTTAAAGATAAAGTTCTCCCTAGAACAGGCCACGAAGGCCCAGAGGGGGAGTAGAGGTATAGCTCAACTCTTTCTTTAACCCTGGCACTAGATGAGGGTGGGTGGTCAACTCCACGTCCCGGTACCCATTGTACAGGAGGCTGAGTGGGCCCTAGGGCCGGTCTGAACTGCTGCGGAATATCTCGCCCCCACCGGGATTCGATCCCCGGAGTGTCCAGCACGTAGCGAGTCGCTATACCGACTACTCTGAAAATTATTGAAAAAATGTAACTAGGTTTTTAATCGCTTCTCATGCGTGTCCTATGTATATGTTTGAAGAGCCGCCAGCCTGACTCTTTGCTAACAGGTTTATGTAAATTTGGGAATTCAATCAGTGTTAAAGTCAATTTATTTTTTAAAAAAGCCTTAAGGCGAGTCTAGTTCATAAAAGTGACCATGCAAGACAGAAGCACAAAATCTGTACATATTCCTGTACCAGAACTCGATATTCGTGAGATACTCATATGTAGTTTTTTGCTTGTACCATTTAAGTTTATTGACTGTAGAAAAATACAGGGTAGAAAATGCCCGTCGAAAATAATATTTCAGGCGCTTTCCCTCTGTTATTTTCTCCAGGTTACAAATCCGTGAGTAATTCCGAGGTAAAGGGATTGAAAATGTGAATATGTTTAGATGTGCTCTGTATGTTGCACACAACACACACTGTAAGATTTCTCCGTATCTTAGCAACAAATTTACAGATTTTTAACGACTTGCTTGCTTTTGGTGTGGGAGATGTTTCCTCCGTGTCCCTGCAACAGATTTACAATCCATCACGACTTTCTTTGCTGTGGGCTTGACATGGTTTCTGTGTCGTAAAGGGTGAGAAAGTATCGTAAGTCTACGTACCTCTTCATGTCAAGTGTCTTTTATTTTTGTCCGATTTTAACCGAAAATGGAACGTGCCGAAAACTTTTAGCAAAATTCTCCAATATAGAATTTCACGTACTTCCATCCAGTGGAATTCGGGTCCCCCGGCCCCCGGCCCCCGCCCTGCGGACAGACAGAGAATTGGACAGACGCGACAAAGTCAGTATTTGCTTTAAGCAATTGAGAATGCACCTAAAAATGTGTGAATTCCAGTGTGTAGATTCCAATGGTATGAATTAATAGAACACTTTGTAAAAATTGGTCAACCATTTCAAATTCGGAAAGACACAAACCTACAAACACAAAACACAGAGATCGGTTTCAGAAAAGTATGCGGGATAAAAAAGGATGTAATATTTGTTTGTGGTATTAAATTGAGATAGATAATAAGTAAACAGGAGTGACATAAATTAGAACTGGATGCCAGACGTATACGAGAAAACTGAAGGAAAAGAAATGAACTAAGGGAGAAAAAATAAAGGCACAATATTTATCCTTTGAACGTGTAGAAGGCGGTAATTATGAATTTATAAGAGGAGAGATGAAGGAATAAGGAATAAGTTGTGATGTGTAGAAGACAAGTCGATGTAGTCAGCTGACTCCCAAGTTGCTGGACGTACGTGACAAAGTGCGTTCTTCTTAAATGTCCGGCCGCTCGCCCTGCGAGCGTTAGACAGACTTAAATGAGAGCAGGCCAGATCAATAGCAACAGTTTACATGTGTCTGTGTGACCAGCAACAAATTGTCCTTCGACACTAATGAACAAAAGAAAGTTGCGCGTGAGAGATTCGCAATTCTGCTTCACAGACAAGAGGCAAAGGAATCGAATCTATTTACAGAAATAAGTCATATTCTGGCAAGGGGATGGCTTTTTTATTTCAGGATAGAAGTGAAGTAATGTGAAACATGCATAATTACAAGATTGTGAACGGCAGTATTAGCCTTCGTAATAGTCTCGTAATATTATTAGTGTAGATACGTACTTTGTAAGTATAGTTAAGAAGGAAGAAACAAGAAAAGCTTAAAGAATTTTGGTACAGGCAGCACATAGAATGATGTCACTTTATTAAAGATCGAGGAGATAATGCAAGGACAAAACCATTTATTACACCATCATGTGAAATTACATATAATTTACAGGAATGTATAATGTATCATTTAGATTCGTTGAATTGTTCCAAAACAGGCCTACCATTATTCCTGAATAAACATCTTCCTGACAGGTTTGTTCCTCAGGAAAAGAACCTTCATACTCTAACCTGGATTGGACACGTTAAAGATGTTGTCTTCCTATTCCGAAACCAAAGATAAATTAGGCCATGTTATACGTTCAGCATTACCAAGCCTTTATTATGGGAACAGACATATTGCAACACAAAACATAAAAGTACAGGTTGTATCTTAAATGCTTGGGCAAACTTCAATATTGAGTTCTTCACATGAAAAGAAAGAAAAACTTTCATATAAACATGCGTCCGGAAATTAGTGTCTTTTTTATTTTAATTTAAAGATTACACTCAACAATAAATACCTTAACAATGTAATATTTTACTTATAACTCACAATTTACTCAGAGTACACGTTCTCATTTTAATACCCGTTCAGTTCTTATTGTTTATAAAGTCACAATTCACAACAAATACTCAAAATATCCTCCACCTGAATCAATACACGCATGGACACGTCTGGTCATGGACTTTCGCACCATTTCAAAGGTCCCGTGCCGTTGCGAATGGTTTGACAGCATAAAAAATACGTTGGTGAAGTGTCTCTTCGTTTTCAGTAGTAGCTGAATACACTAGGGCTTTAAGTGTCCGCACAGATAAAATCTAAAGGACTGAGTTCACAACGTTTTTGGGCTGTACCTCGAATAATGTTTGCGGATGTATATTGATATGAACTCTTGGTGCGGGGAATTCACTCCTAAAGATTATCCAAGTATTTTAGATACACCCTGCATATGAAGATTACCGTCTTCCAGGATAACATCGTGTAGTCTGGCACAAATTTACTGACCTTCGGAGGCATTTTCTGCCTCCATCTTCAAGGAAGAAGTCATTCCGCAACGTTGGTAAATTCCAACCAGATTACACAGCGTCATATTTCAAAAGGCTACATGCATAGTCACTATTGTAATAATCTCAAATCGCATATGACAAGATACATCCTTTATATCTGATATTTAAACCCGCAATCTAGAAACCACAGGTCTTACACCCCCTGACACGTAGAATTTACTTTATAAGGGTGTATAGTTGGTCATTAACTGCGGAATAAATAAGGCGACTTATACTGCCTTCATTGTTGCATTTAATTTGGATGTTTTCCAAATTAGAAAACACGTTTTGGGCCCCAGGTCGTCTAAGCGTAAGTAGTATGCGCATGGCATGTTACACCGCGCCGTAAGCTGAAGCCATGACTTCATTATTCCCAACTCTAATACAAAGCCTCTATGCTGTGAGTTAATTTTGTTTCATGAGCCATTTCAATGTTCGTTGCGCAAATAACTTTTGTATTAAACGAAGTCATGAGCCTGCCTTAACTGAGATCAGGACATTTTGAAATATAATTCTCATACTTACGGTACCTTAACTAGATTTAAAGTCTTAAACATCTTATGTGACTTTCTTACTAAACTGCAAGTTTATAAGAACGAGATATTTGTCAGCGTTTGAAAACGTACATAAATATGTTTTGACGCTTTCAAGGCAGTCATTAGGGAGAATAATATTTTATTTTGGAATGTGACGCCGTGTAATATTATAAATACTTTGACTTTTCGGAAAACCATCCTGCTCCATCTTTCCGAAGGAATGCGTTGCCTTCATCTTGAGAGATACATTCTCTAAATTTTCGGAGAATTTCTACCAGACTGCACGGTGTTACATCTCACATAAACCGGGACGCGTCAGCTATATAAACTACTGGTACTACTGTATTGAAAAAATTGACAAAAATGTGTACGAAATTTGGAAACCTTCCGACAAGAAGTCTGTAACGAACTGAAGGCGCATAGCCACAGTAATATTTAAATAAATCACAAAAAATATATACGACGTATTTTCGTAAATTGCCTGTACTTTTCATGATCGCGTAGAGAAAACCCGTCATTGGAGTTTAATTAAATTTTAATATACGTGTTTGTGTTTTACTAAAAACAAATTTTCGGTCTAGAGGCTTCCCGAAAATTGCGGGAGTTCTTGGAATTGACGTGTCTCCGTAAAGGCTGACTATAATCGCCTATACATTTCGTGGAATTTAAATTTTCTATTACTACTACCACCACCACCACCACTACTACTACTACTACTACTACTACTACTACTACTACTATACTAATACTACTACTACCAGTACCACTACCACCACCACCACCACTACCACTACTACTACTACTACTACTACTACTACTACTACTACTACTACCACCACCAGTACCACCAACACCACCACTACTACTACCACCACCAACACTACTACTACTACTACTACTACTACTACTACCACCACCACCAGTACCACCAACACCACCACTACTACTACCACCACCAACACTACTACTACTACTACTACTACTACTACCACCACCACCACTACTACTACTACTACTACTACTACTACTACTACTACCAGTACCACTACCACCACCACCACCACTACCACTACTACTACTACTACTACTACTACTACTACTACTACCACCACCACCAGTACCACCAACACCACCACTACTACTACCACCACCAACACTTACTACTACTACTACTACTACTACTACTACTACTACTACTACTACCACCACCACCAGTACCACCAACACCACCACTACTACTACCACCACCAACACTACTACTACTACTACTACCACCACCACCACCAGTACCACCAACACCACCACTACTACTACTACCACCACCACTACTACTACTACTACTACTACCACCAGTACCACCACCACTACTACTACCAGTACCACCACCAACACTACTACTACTACTACTACTACTACTACCAGTACCACCACCACCACTACTTCTACTATGCATTATACTGCTACATGTTCTATACCTCAAATTTCACACCATCAGTTCGCTGTGGCTCTAACGCTATGTACCGGTACTCAGAAGTCAGGTAATTCCAAACCGTTCTCAATGAGACTGCGCCTGTTTGTAATTGCGTGTATCAGTTCCGGCAGGCATTGCGAGATAATATCCCAAAATACGCGACAACTGTCTCGATTCAAATCCTTATTTACAATTAAACCTTTTGCCTCGTCGCCGAAATGTCCAGACCGGCTCTGAGGCTCACGCAACCCCCTATTTATTGATTTTGGGGACTTTTCCTCTGCAGGTAAAACAGTCGGGACGTAAAACTGTCCACTCACCCCCATCTAGTGTAGAGGTTAAGAATGTGTGGAGTCCTACCTTCACTTTTCCATATGCCTTCATGGCGTGCACAAGAACAAATTTACGTTTTAGTTTTACAGATTGTGGGCAGGGATAGCGTAGCTGGTATAGCGACTCGCTGCACGCTGAACGGTCCGGGGATCGAATCCCAGTAGGGGAAAATTTTCCGCAACCGTCAGGACCGGCCCTGGGGCCCAACCAGCCTCCTATAAAATGGGTACCAGCTCAATCGCGGTCGTAAAGCGGCTGGGGCGTGGCGTTAAACACCCACCCCATCTAGCGCGGAGATTAAAGAAATAGTAGACCTACAGACCTATACCACTTCTTCCCCTCTGTGCCTTCATGGCAGGTTATAGGTTAGGGCGAACTTTACCTTTACCTTTTACAGATCAGTGGTTATTACACGTGCTACCCACTGCCCACGCAGTGCATTTGTGTGATTCTCAGAATAAGCAACGAGTAGATACATATTACGTGCAGTTGCCTTGCACCTACAAGTTTTTACTTCAAACAATTTCACAATGTTTACGCAGTAGTTGCAATATCTTCTTAAACAGCGCTGAGCGGCTGGTCTTTGCTATGGAAGCACAGTGTTCTGTATGAAGCATGAATAGAATTTTATATAAAATTCAGATTGATTTTAGCCTTTGAAGTGTTAGATGTTGAGTTCGTATCTCTTTTATGTTACAGGACCCTGCTGTTTAAACACTGTCTTGAAGTAACCCAAGAATCATTCTATCTGTTGCTTCACACAACTATCACTGTCTCATACCTGACGTTACGACAGAACTGTGTACACAAATGAATAATCTCAAGGCTGTGTAGTGTACCAATTTTAGTACATGTTCCAACCGTCAGGCTCTGTGCACATTTAACACTGACCATGACACAACCAACGGCATTGGGGTTCTTATACCTTCGAATATTACCACAGTCTAATCGATCCAGAAAGCAATGCCATATAAAGCGGACCGTTTGTCCCAGCGGCATGGTGCATTCTCAAGACGGTCTTCAAATGGAGATTAGCTAAAAATACATTGAATAAGCGATCCAGAAAAACTGCCGAAAGGTCTTCATGAAACTGGGAGGTCGGGAGAGAGCTACTGTCCGGCGTTGTTAGTAGGTATGTAGTGAAGTCAAGCAAGTGTGATAGAGAGAAAAGGATATATTTGTATAAAGCATTGTCGACAGTCACCATTATGACAAAGAAAAAATACGTCATTGACCTTCCATTCTTAAAATTGCACTTCCAATTATAATACATCATTGTTAAACAAGTAAATTATTAAATTAGTACACAAACACGGGCCGGGATAGCTCAGTCGGTATAGTGACTCGCTACGGGCTGGACGGTCCGGGGATCGAATCCCGGTGGGGATGAGATTCCCCGCACCTGTCCAGACCAGCACTGGGGCCCACCCAGCCTCCTATACAATGGGTACCGGGTCGCTTTCCCGGGGGTAAAGCGGCCGGGGCGTGGACTTGACTACCCACCCTCATCTAGTGCCAGGGTTGAAGAAAGAGTAGAGCTATACCTCTACTCCCCCTCTGGGCCTTCATGGCCTGTTCTAGGGAGAACTTTACCTTTACCTTAGTACACAAACATTAATGTAAATAAAGACATAAATTAATGAATTATCCCACGCGTTATGCTGGAATATTTTCGCTGTGAACAGTATAGTACCGAAATTTCTGCATCGCTGTTTGCTGAACCTTACCTTAATTACTCCTCCTTTCCCATGCCCGCAAGACCGGAGAAAGGATAACTAAATTGTAATAACCAAGCATGTTACAAAATTATGTACGGCTGAGCGGGCTATTATGCACCTAGTAATGAATCTTCTAGGGTCTTTAAAAATGAAGGGAATTTCTTGATTAGCTGAGAAAGCCGAACTTCTCAAGAAGGAGAGCCGATGAAACTTGTACCGGCCAGCATTAGAACTGACGCCTGTTACAAATATATTTATTTCCTAAGGAGTTTAACACTTCGCGCAGTTGACACTTGACACTTGCATAAGTTTAAGTGTCACAAGTATCTGACAGAAATATTCGGTGCAAGCACAGCTAGCGCTTACTTCACTTCTCGGGTGGTGGGTTCGAGTAACGAAGTAGTCCCGTCTTCAGGATTGCAATGCCAGGTTTATTCATGATTGTAGAGAGTCCGGAAACAAATTATCCTCTTCTGAAAAGTCAGGCCTTTGCTCCGACTTATGCGTCCCCGTAAATGTGGACATTATCACGAGCCCGAGCCCGAGCATCACGACCCACCGGAGCCCTGACGCTGGAGAGGCTTGTCACAGGGGCGGTTCGTCACGCCACTGAACGAGCAAGAGTAGTCTGAACGCACAGTTAAGATTATAAAAACGACGTCTCATTCCGCGAGACGTGTAAAACGCGTAGGAAATTAAAAACACAAAACAGTGTTTAGTAAGGAAACCTCACGTCAAGAGACCATATAAGAGATCCAGCTGTAAATAGGAGGGTAATATTAAAGTGAGACTTAAAGAACTAAACTGTAATTAGGCATTTGACATGAATTAATGTGGCTCGTAATAGCATCAAGGGGCAGGTTCTTATAAACACAGTGGCATTACTTGGTTTCTTAAATGACGGAAAGTTTGCGCGATTTCAGGCCTCCACCGCGGTGTAAATGAGATCTTCGCTCTTCTGGGATGTTACGCAGCGTACATTGGTACTTAGTTACCGAAGTTTCGGGACAAACTATCGGTCCCATCTTCATTCTTTTTGGACTGCTTGACCCTTGAAGATGGGACCCGATAGATTGTCCCGAAACGTCGGTAACTAACTACCAATTTACTCTGGGTAATATCCCAGAAGAGCGAAGATCTCACAAAGAAAATTATCTTCGCTAGCCAAGAGACGATCAGTTTTTCAAGAACAGATCTGCTCATGGGGTTAATAAATAATAATAATAATAATAATAATAATAATATAAACATGGACAATAAAAAAACAACATACCTAATAAAGAAGTTCGATTTACAAGGCTTCTGATTTTTATCAGGGAGATGCAAGTTTCGAATCCCACCGGGATACCGACTATCTTGACTGAAGTTTACGCGGTTTCTCCCAGGCCCTACAGGAAACTACCGGATAGTATCTTAAATTAGAACACGTGAATTTCCTTCCACATCATTTCCAATTCAGTATTTACTGTTAACCATCATTCAACCTTATACACTTCAAGATACCGACAGCGCCGTTAAATAAACAAGAAGCACGTTTAAATACAATAATAAGTACACGAGTTAAATCTAAACCAAATTTAAATTAACTCAGAGTTGCCAATCTCGGCAAGAGCTCTGCATTAGTATCAAAGTCTTGACTGCAGCGCTACATACATAAAGCGAAGATTTTCAATGCATAGTAAGGCAAGCTGCTTCATGAGCTGAATACATATGCGAGCGAGTTCGTCATGCGAGATATAATAAACGACAATCACTGCCAGTGACAGGAATTTGAAGTGCAAGAAATGGTTGCTAGCAAGTACAGATTGAAACAGTGTGGGAGTCAAGATTAAATTACTCACTTCTCTTCTAAGTACAGTTCATTTTCTGCATTAAATAATACTGTACAGCAATGTGGGACTAGTGTTATATAGAATTTGTGAAAGCAGAACCAAAATGTGATATTCCGCGAAATTCAAATTCAAAATACGAACGTAAAGTTCCTGTATATTAACGTATTAATAAAGGCATAGAGAACGTTCTGCAGTTGAGAATGAAACCGTAAAGCTAAGCTTGATGTCGGCCGTGTCATGGCTCAGGCGGTTAGTCGCCGGCCTCTCACCGCGGAGGCCCGGTTTCGATCCGGAGTCAGTCCATGTGGGATTTGTAGTGGACAAAGTGGCACTGGGACAGGTTTTTCTCCGAGTACTTCGGTTTTTCCCTGTCAATTTCATTCCATCGGTGCTCCATTACACGGAAAAACGAAAAAAAAAAAACTAATCATCTTCTTCACAGAGTTGCACAATAAGCCTTAAGACTGCGGGGCCTTTCTCCATAAAAAAAAAGCTTGATGGCAGGGGCTTCTACTTCGTATTTAGTTATTCCGAGATTGAAAGTCACTCCTAAAGCCGATATTAACCATCCTTTACCTCAGTCACTAGAGACAGATTTTTTTGTAGTGAAGGGCCCCGCAGCAGATGCTACGGACGCACCGCAGACTTGAGTCTTATTGTGCAAACCTGCGATGAAGATGATAATTTTTTCTCGTTTTTCCGTGTAATGGAGCACCGGTGGAATAAAATTGACAGGGGAAAACCGAAGTACTCGGGGAAAAGCCTGTCCCAGTGCCACTTTGTCCACCACAAATCCCACATGGACTTAGCCGGGATCGAAACCGGGCCTCCGCGGTGAGAGGCCTATGACTAACCGCCTGAGCCATGGCACGGCCACCACTAGAAATAGATAATGAGACAGTAGTTTAAAGCAAACCACAGTCAGTTTCTTCCTATCTTTCCCCTTTCAGTCTGGAGTTCACAGACCGCTGCCAGTTCGGAGGCTTAATTTAAGTAGGTTCTGTTATACATATATAAATTATACATACACAGACACACACAATAAACAGCGAAATCATAAATACATGAAAACACCCTATCGGCAAACCAAAGTGATCAATTGGAAAATGTATATGTATATTTAAGTTTAAGAGTTAAAATTATCTAAAGAGATGGAGTGGAAAAGTGTAAACAGAATTAAACTCTTTCGGGATAGGATCCAGATGCGACCATTTGTAAATACTATAATGAAATATCGGGTTCCTTAAACTCAGGTTCATTTATTGACCAGTTCAATACAAACTTTTCAGTTAACACTGTACCATGGAGCTTTAGTAACAAGACAGGCAATGTTCGTATAACGTAAAACTGAGGAGCCTTCAAGTAACCATTGTTGCCGTGGAAAAGCAATAAGTATTACATATTTTCAGTCTGTGTCTGTAGCTTTAGTTATCCAGCATGCAAAGCGCATGCGCCCTATTATATTGTCATCTGTGGCCTGTCTGGCTGTACAATATTTTACCACATTCTTCATGAACGGCACGATTTTCGGAAAAACTTTACTGAACATAAATGTGTGTTTTGATTTCCTCTACAAATTTGTCTGAAACATTTGTCATCCTAAGAAGAATTCAGCAAGATACTGTCATCAATGTACTTATGTCTTCATGTAAAGTACCCGTTACTCTTGTCAGATTTTAACGAAACTTGTATTTCCTCGACAAAATTTTCGAAAAAAATAGCCAAATATCAAATTTAATGAAAATCCATCCAGTGGGAGCCGAGTTGTTCCATGCGGACGGACAGACAAACGTGGCGACGCTAATAGTAGCTTTTTGCAATTTTGCGAACGCGCCTACAATTGGAATATTTTGTACACCACTGTAGAAAATAGACGATAAGTTCTGTAGGAAATTAATGATCGTGAAACGTACAGACGCAATGACAATATTGCTTTCCAACTGCTTTTATGATCAGTGGCAGCAAGTGTTATTTGAACCACCATACCGACGTATGGGTAAGTAGAATTATGCCAGTGCTCTAAATAATCCGTGGTGTGTGACAGCTATTAGCCTTTTGTGAAAATATTACATATTTGCTTTCAAAGTAATCAAATATTTGTCTCTCTTAGGCCGCTGGCAAGCGCTTTGTGTATGTCGGTTATTTCTCCAAGCAATGGTTTCGATCTCTAGCGATTTTGTTCATTATTAAACCAGTTTAGGAAGCAATCTCATTAACGAATTAAATTTTAAATGGCTTCCAAACATAACATTATGCGTATGTGGAATTATTAATTTTATACAATTAATCATGAAACTGTAACCTTCAGAGTGTAACAGCCTACAGGTTTCATTGGATTACAAAACACACAAATATCTCTGTGTGTAATTAAGCACGACGAAACGAAGGTGCATGGGAGAGTGGCGATGTAGTGCGCATGCTCTTTTCCTCTACAATACACGGAGGCGAGTGGCCAGCTTTACATCCCAACTACTCTAACCCCTGGGAAGTAAACTCCGGTACCATGTGTGTGGTAGGTTGTTTGAATCTTAATTTCGGTACCGATAAAAACGAAGATTAATATCACTGACCCCTCTAGAAATCGAACGGTGGTCGTCATTTCCGTAGCCTATTCATTATAGTGACGAAGTTGTCTCGGTTCTCAGTACTGGATCATAAGTATATTTAATCAGAGCTAATAATTAGATTCTTAGAATTTCAGCGATTTAATATAATCTGACAACAGCTTGAAGGAAGGAAGGAAGGAAGCTAAAGAATGTGTGTGCGCGTGTGTGTGTGTGCTGCTTTTGTTCTTCTTATCTGTTCTCTCTCCTTAATGTCGAACATTCATTATGGTTTATTTAATGACGATGGCAGTAACTAAAACTATGTAACGTCAACTTATAGGATGTTAGCCAATAATGAATGTAAATTATATAGAAGAAGGCGTTCGTAACCTAATTTGAAGTAGTATACTGTCATTTATCTGGAGGGTCTGAAAAAAACAACGAAAGAAATTGTCAGAGGAGCCATCTTCAGGCAGATATTTGAAACCGAACAGAGTGGTAGCCATTCAACCAACGTGTTCATTGGAATTGAGGTCCTTATAACAGAGCAGGCGGGAATGTTATTGTGATAGTCTTTGGGACTTGAACTTGTTTAACTGTTTAGAGCACAGCAGGTACTAACAGTACCAGCTGATATAGCGTTAAGAAACGGCAGCATTTTTTTCCACATAGTGTATTTATTTAGCGCGATTTTTACAATAAAAACTTATTGTTTCTCCCAACAAGTTTTCCTGATTAAATTTCTATAATGGAGATTCTGTGTGTTTGCTGTGACTTAAGAACTGAATGTTTAAACATAATTGAGAAAATTTCAGCCGGTTAGTCGCAGACTTCTCAATGCGTAAAAGCGGGTTAAATCCTGAGTCAGTCTACTTGATATTTAGGATTGGACAATATGGCACTGGGACAGACTTTTTTTCGGCGCATTTCTGTTTCCCTGTGCCAGTATCATTCTATCAATGTTCCATACTCGTCTTCAATTTAATATTACACCTACTATAAGGAGAAGCGGGGCTGGGAACTTTCAAAAGAAGCAATAGGCTTTTCAATAGCATAGGCCATTGGATAGAAAAATAGTGATCTTTCAGATTGTTTTTAATGGTTCAACAGATTTAACAGTAATTAAAGTTATTTTTGAAAATAATAATAATAATAATAATAATAATAATAATAAATGTCACCATCATTCAACTAGTAAATGAACTTTCAAGCGGGCACGTTGACTGCAATGGTAATGCTTCTTATCTCAAGTCAGGATGTCATCGATTTGACGCTCGGCCGTAACAATAAGCAATTCGTCATTTTCCTCAGTCCCTCCGACGAAATACCAGGATATTACCTCAAACTGGTCCATGACCATTTGTTTCCAAATCCTTTCCAAAATTTTATTCACTAATAACTCCAACATCCTCCTCAATATAATGTCAGCCACCGACAGCATTGCCAAATAAACTACAAAATAAATAAAAATAATTTTTAAGCTTCAGTACCGTAAATCCAGTACAGAAGCTTCTAGAATAAATTTCTAATTCTTAATCTCAAAATTCGTATCCTGAATTTGTTCTGAGTCAAGTTTTAAATCTGACAGATAACTTCTGGGACGTGACGCCGTGTAGCCTGACAGAAGTTTATTAAAAATTTCTGAAGAACTTTCTGCATATATCTTCAGAAATGCAAGGCAGTAGTTTCCTCCTAAACTTCGGTACTCTTATGCCAAACTACACGGAGTCACATCACAGAGGAGAATATTCTCATAGTCACCGCCCTGAGAACCTCAAACCTCACAAGTTTGGAGTCTGGTGCACCTTCCATTGCATCAGAACACGGTATCAAGTATCTGATTGTATCACACTGACAGTTGTGTAGGACACCGACATAGAATTGCTGTATCCACAAACAGAGACCCTCCTCGCGCGCAACAATACATGACACTATCAGACAGCCACGCCTCACAACTATTGTTATCTTAAGAAAGAATCTGCAAAGAAGCTTCAAACAGAAGCATTACAATGTGAGGAAGTGAGGTTACAGTAAGGGCCACTGATGGTGCTGGGGTGGCTTTGGAAAGGAACTGTGAAGGAAGGAACTGGAACTCACATTAGAGGCATTAGAGGCCTTGGCAATAACTCAAAACTTATACAATGCCCTTTAAAAACTCAAAGGAAGAAACTCGACAAACCTTATTTTTAGCTACGTTTTCCAAATATAAACTTCCATTTACCTACTCGTAACAATTATAGTCGTTGGGGGACATTTGATACCACGATTTTACCTGATACGCATGTTGTGAGTTTTAAAAATTCTGGAAATAAAGGGTGATATAACAATAATAATTATTATAACTCCATGGAGCAGAGTCCTTCTTGAGAACCTAACAGGCCCTTAGCTAGTCAAGAAATTACCCACATTTTGTGGAACCCAAAGGTTTCATTACCGCATTCACAAGCACCCGCCAATTGTCCTTATCCTCAGCCAGATCAATCGAGTCCATGCCCCATCCCACTTTTTGAAGATCCATTTTAATATTATCCTCCCATCTACGCCTAGATCTTCCAAGTGGTCTCTTTCCCTCATGTCTCCCCACCAAACACCTGCATGCACCTCTCCTGTCATCCATTGTGCCACATGCCCTGTTCATCTCATTCTTCTTGATAGATTTTTCCGAATAATATTTGGTGGAATACAAGTCATAATGCTCCTCGTTATGTAATCTTCTCCACTCCCTGTTACCCCGTCCCTCTTAGACCCAAATATCCTCCTCAGCACCCTGTTCTCGAGCACCCTCAGCCCATGTTCGTCCCTAATAATAATAATAATAATAATAATAATAATAATGGGTATCTTTCTACTGTAAAGAAGCACTGCTGTTCTGCTCACAAATGTGCATGATCTGAGTTCGTTCTCCTTTGCTCTTCAAAGCACACGCCATAAGGTCTGCTTGCAGTTATTTAAAGACCGCTTGATAACAGCGCTGCTATGTGATTTATAGGTAAATATTTTCCGGAAATGGTGAACAAAATGATAAAAATTACGGTTTCATTCCCATGACTTACTGCCGCGATCTGATAATGCTGTGTTACGTAACTGGGATTTTCATTTTTCATGGAAATGAAAGATAAACCAACACAACGAAGGACAAGCTTCGCGGCAATGTTCTGCATAAACCGGTTACTTACTGATTTTTTACTCTAAAATAGCTGAAGACAAACGGCGAGCGAAAAGTCCCTGTGCTTCTGGTGGAAGTAGGACATACGTTAGAGCTGAAGTCACAGTGCAAGTGGTGTACAGTGAGTGCTGGAAGAGACCATCACGGACATGTGAACAGGTGCACAGGGACTCCTTGCTCGTCCTTGTATAAGAATTTAGGCTTTCACAGCTTTTCCTATTTCGATTTCCAAGATCAATATTTCGTTGACTATTTTAAGTATTCAACGTGGTTGCAAGTAGATTTCGGAGTAAAAATTCCTTCTCATGAAGATAAAAGATTGGCAGTACACCAGATACACTGACAGCATATTTGTAGGCTTACAGTTTTCTTCCGAAAATATGTTGAGTCTGTATTACTATTTTTTTCGTTTTACAGGTACCTGAAACCGATGGGCCACGAAATGCCACTCATTAATTACTGGCGGAAGTTTTGAAATAATCCTGTAAGGTAAGAGAAGTAATGTCCCATGGATACTTCCCAGCTACTGATGCCAAAGTACAACCTGTCGTGTGTTTAAGGTCTATGTTTAACAGAGAATTGAGCTTTTCTTGTACCATTTAATTTATAGGCTTGCACCGTTATGATCGATCAAAACCAAGGATAATAAAAGTGGATCTTGGGGCACGAATAAAAAAATTAGTAGCATATAGGGATTCTTGGCAAACACATAATTAAAACCCCTTATATGAGACCAATATTTAACCATGTAACGCTGAGTTGTAACTACGTGTACCACCTTCTGTAACATTAAGATGCACTGCATTTTGCCAAAAAAAGTATACTTAGTTCTTTCTTATGAATAGCATCATAAACAACGACTATTTCCCCAAAAAGTATAAAGAGACTGATATTATAATGGAGATAGATTGTGCTCTCTGTGAGGTACGAACTGAATTTTTATATAATTTAAATTAATTTCCTTCCTTAACGGGTTAATTGATCTTTAAGTTAAATACTGTATTGCTATTAAAAAACCAAGGATATGAATCGCGGATGTCTGCATCGCTCGAAAAATTTATATTTCTTTTAAAAAAAACTGCATATAAATGTAAAATATATAATTTCCTAACTCACTGTCAGTCCCAAGAAGCTTGTTCGTAAATATGTAATGTAGACATGCTGCTCAGGCATAATGGTAAATAAATTGTGCTTCATTTGCCCTCACAAGTGTTTCTGACCACAACGATTTTTAAGACGACATAGGGACTCCTTGTATTCTTAAAAAATTCAAAACGACTTTTTCCCACATTTAAGTGTACAACCAGTGGTTGGTTTCAAACGATAACATCAATAACTCTATATCTGATATGAAAGGTCACGCAGTTGGCACAACTGTTATATCTTATTGTAATATATCACTTAAAATATAGTACTTACTAGACGTTTCGACCTCCCATGTTTATCATCAGGTAGGTATTCTATCAAAAAACAAAGGCAAAAATGTTCTGTAATAGCAGTTGTTGTTTCTGATATTTCTATTTTCCAGTACGTAGCCTATTTCACTTTTAGCAAAATCTTTACTGCACCATGCATTTCTAAGTTTTGGATTTCCTTGAATTTGGCTACAAGTAAAACAAGATATATACTGAAAACAAATAACTAGAAACTAAAAAAACAATCGGAATTTATGAATTTGGTCAAAAGGTCTTTGATATATTATGTGATGAAGGCCATGAGAGGCCGAAGCATGCAGTAAGTGATTACAGTACGGTATCATAAATACGTAGCTCTGCTGACTGAGTGAACTCTTGCATCACCGTATGAACTTGTTAACAAACAAAACGGAATGCCAGTACTGAAGATAACAGGAATAGCGTGTTAAACTGAAGGTATTGACAGTTGCATGGTTATAATGTAAACACGGTACATAACTTATAATGTCCTCTACTGTTTCGGAAAATCTGATTGCCGGTAAATTAATTGGTACAGAATATGAATTATGAAATGTGGTTTTCCTGTCATCACTGCAACCCTCTGTCACAAATAACAATTAGATTCCGTGGCGAACGAGCAGCTGATGAATGACAAAGAAATTAAATTTGTGTTACGGGAAATGATGATGTTGTTGATTGTTAGCTTCCCTAGTAATAGACCTAGTTCAAATATGGTAGCTGACTGCGAAATTCTCTCTTCTGTCCCAACAACAATGTGAATCACAATTTACATATCCTTAAACGAAGAAGATAAAGCCCTCCAATCCCAAACAGCTTGTTGAAGATGCCATCAGTTTTACAAATCTGTGTCCTTCATAAAATCATATTCAGGTACGGATAGACCGAGAACACTTCTGTTCAATAAGTTGCGATATGCTGCCCTATTGTTTTGTGTACGAAACTGTACAACTTCACATTCCAGAAGACTGCAATATCTGTACTCATCTGTTACAAGCTCAAATCTTTGTGAGCTACATATTTTAACAGAAGTTTTAACTCATACGAATAAGGAAGGGGAGTCAGCTGATCGAGTAGTAGTGAAGCGTGAAGGCGTGAAAGTCAAAATATGTTATCATTATCTAACTGCTACGGTACGCGTTTTCCGCCGGTGTTTTTTAATTAAACATTAATAACACAATTACATGCCGATCCCAGTGGCCGCGCGGTCTAAGGCGTGGGTCTGCGGCCGCTCGCTTACTGGGATTGTGGGTTGGAATCCCACCGGGGGCATGGCTGTTTGTGTTGTGTTTGTTGTAAGGACGGTAGCATGGAACGTAAAGTGACATGAAGGACGAAAGGATTTAAAACAGTATAAAATGGATCAAAGGGGGAAAACCCGGACAGGCACAAAAATAAAATCCCACCGGGAGCATGGATGTCTGTCTGTTGTGAGTGTTGTGTGTTGTCAGGTAGAGGTCTCTGCGACGAGCTGGTCCCTCGTCCAGAGGAGTCCTACCGAGTGTGGTGTGTCTAAAAAGTGTGTGATCGTGAAGCCTCGAAAAATGAGGAGGCCTATGCACCCGAAAAGGGGCTGTTGAGCCATAGAAAAAAAATACAATTACATTTCTGTAATAAATATAACTAAGGAGAGAGAAAAATTTTAGGTTTTGGAATAGAAATAGGATGTTAATAATATAGAATTTATCCGTAAGCTGGTGTATGTATGCAGTATGAAATATATTCATTAAATTTAAATACTTGTACAAAACCAAGTGGTGTGTAAAGATTTCGTTACATAATTTGGAATACTGCCGGTGAAAAAAAGAGGATAAATAGAAACAGTTCACCGGTGAGTGCAAGGAACTCAGGACTAAGTTCTGATATAAATAGCTTATAGTCCACTCTCCAGAACACGTGGTATTGTTTCATTGTCAGCGTCACCAAGCCCTAAAATATACACTGCAAAGTTCTGCAAGCAATCACGCCTGTCATTGTTCTTCTATCATCCAAGCTTCACCAATCAGCCGCTGAAGCCAAACATGGTAATTGCGACGTGTGTTTTCTTTGTTTTTGATTGAACGTTTAGGAACAAATGCGTAATTGTAGTAGACGGCAGTATACGAGTACAGTAGCACTGTATGACGTCATACGACGCGCAGCCCCCTCTTTATGATTTAATCAGAATTATACCCTTTCCAGCTGATTGGTCAGCTTTCATTTACTTACACTTCTTATTATTTTTTTTTCCAATGGCTCGACAGCCCCTTGGGGGCCTAGGCCGTCTCATTTTTCGAGGCTTCATGATCACACACATTAGACACACCACACTCGGTAGGACTCCTCTGGACAAGTGATCAGCTCGTCGCAGAGACCTCTACCTGACAACACACAACACTCACAAGAGACAGACATCCATGCCCTCAGCGGGATTTTTTTTCTTGCCTGTCCGGGGGTTTTCCCCTTTGATCCATTTTTGTACTGTTTAAATCCTTTCGTCCTTCATGTCACTTTACGTTCCATATTACCGTCCTTACAACAAACACAACACAAACATCCATGCCCCCGGTGTGATTCGAACCCACAAATCCCAATAAGCGAGGGGCCGCAGACACACGCCTTAGACCGCGAGCCACTGGGATAGGCACACGTCCTATACACTTTTTTTAAATTTAAAAATAGCATATCTGCTTTAATTACAACTGCTAATTTTAAATTTTAAATTGCCTCTTAACTTAATTAAGCACCATTCCATGAAAACATATGGTTATAGCTGCAGTAAAATGAATTTTACCCTTGGTACTAGATTAAAGTGTGTGGTCAGCTTCTCATTCCGGCCGCTTTACTCCCCGGGGAAAAAGCTGCAGATATCCACTCGACAGTAGGCGGGATTGTCCGGTCGCACGAAGATCCGTACGTGTAAGCACAGCATTAACATTGGCCTTCTTATATTAGCACTGCATATACGTACATCCACATCATACGGACAGGCGCCATTTTATATATAATTTTATGCACTGCTTGTATTCAAGTTTTTATGCTTATATGTTCTGTATTTTATATTTTTATTTTATATATTTTATAGTCACATTATTACGACATTCCTTTCCTTAGGCAAATTTCCCCCCCCTCCCCCTTTTTTACATATAATTGTACAAAATAAGGGAATTCATTTTACAAAATGTATAGAGTTTAATTTTCGTAGTTATTGTATAGGCCTGATGATGGCTCTATAGACTTGAAACCGGTAGCCTGATTGTGTAAAAAATATGTATGTTGGTTGTGACTGTCATTACTGAACAAGAGTGAAATATAGTGTGTTTGCAGTATTTACGTTTACGCCCAGTAAATTGACATACTCAACATCAACCAGAGCCTAATGCACCACATTCAGTTTCATCCCGTCCTGGAACTGAACGACACACATTAATTTATGGTTATCATTTTTATTGGATTTTCCAAATTTAGCCATCAGCACTGTAAAACGTAATTACTCAACTCCACTCCGTTGTATGTAATATGTATAAATGTAAGGTACAGAGATCTCAATTACCATATTAGACTGTGTATTTATTCTTTCCTTCTTGCCTACCTAATGATGGCCCGTTTGGCCGAAATGTGTTGTTGAGTTGATATTGAATAAATGTATTGTTGTGTGTGACTGACTCTACTGTGATTCTCGTTACCTAAAGCACAAGGAGATGAATCATCTTAAAATTACAATAGTAACGCTGAGCGGAATCCCTGAAAGGTAGACTACATCACTAATAGAAGTGACGGAGAAGTTGCCGTCCAAGCACGGCGCTAGGATTTTTTTTTCCTAAACTCGTGCGTTAAAAGCCTAGATTCTTGGAAGCAAAGCAAATGGGCCGTTAATTTTGCTGTCGTGTTAGGATTGAGTGATGTTGGTAGGCGAAGCATACATCATACAGAACTGAACATTCTGAAGGAGGTTCTGCCTTTGCTTTAAACATTATTGAAATGCTATATGTATTTACAACTCATATTTGAACAGACCATGAAAATTAATTGGCATGTAATTTCCGTTAGGAAGAGTTTGTATGAGGAAACGTTGATTTTCCTCTTCTGCTCAAAATTACTTCTTTCAATTTCTGTCCTTCACACGTTTAAACGACTTAGTAATAAAGCTATAAGTAAATTATTATGCACTAGTTTCCGTAAATTAATTTACGAGTTTAATAACTGGTTCTAAAGACATCGCTTAATTTCCTTTAAGACATACATAAACATGGCCCATATAGTTTTATTACTGTCGTCTTGATATGTATTACCACATTTGAATATTACACCCATTCTTGATAAAATAACAATAAAAATTTCTGTAAATTTTCTGGCTACATATTTATTGCAATCACATTTTTTTCTCTTCATATATGCGAAGGAAATAAATTTGTCATATACAAAGATCAACGTCAAACAGAGACTGAAGTACCTCGTAAATGATTGTTTGAGAATTGTATACGACATAGCAGGATCCTCCTTGATACCCTGTTTGTCCTCAGATGATCAAGAAATTACCCGCTTTTCATGGAACACCAAGATTCATTACCATCTGCACATGAGCCCGCCACTGGAAGTGATGCTGAACCAATTGCCTCCAGTCCACATATGCCTATATCCTATGTGCTTTATAATACCTTCCCAATTACGCCTAGTTCTGACTGTTAATTTTTTCCATTCAGATTTTCCGGTTAAGTTTGGTACAAATTTCTCATCTATCCCATTTGTGACACACAGTTTTCCCGTCTCATTCTCCTTCATTTTGTCTTCATAATTATATTTGTTGAAGAGTATAAATTATAGAGCCTTTCATTACACAATTCAACAATAAAAAGACGGACGGAGCATGCACCAAATATAGAGAAAATGTGAGGTGCTTCAGATTTTCCGGTTAAGTTTGGTACAAATTTCTCATCTATCCCATTTGTGACACACAGTTTTCCCGTCTCATTCTCCTTCATTTTGTCCTCATAATTATATTTGTTGAAGAGTATAAATTATAGAGCCTTTCATTACACAATTTTTCGAACCCAATGTTTTCCCATTTTCTCTTCTGTACACATTAATTAATATAGACCTAATACATTCACAAGGATTATAAGCAAGCGCCCGCACTTAACCAGTTACTAACAGCGTTCACATTCTGCTGGAGGCCTGTTAATATCGCTCTGTCTCTTTTCCTTCTCTACAATGTAACAAAGGGAGAGCCGCTGAACGGATATTAATGAAATTTAGTATTGGAGACTTCTACTGAAAGTTAATGAGATATTTCAATTTTCATTTAAATAAAAAAATACATGAAGAGCATTTTACGAATTTTTGCGAGCTTCTGCAGCGTTCGTTGGCCAAACAGTTTCGCAGAATCCCATTTTGTTTACAAACCACATACGAAAATGCCGGGTAAACTAAAGTTATGGTCTTTTCATGTTTTATGACAACATCCCAATACAAACAGGGGTTCAGTCTTAAACAAACTTTTAATTCATTCCAAATTGTTAAGCTACATGTTTCGATCCTGTAAAAGGATGTGTTATACACTAGTATATAAGAGAATGCGCCCTTTTTACTTTTTACATATTCTTTTTATATGAAGCCTGATGATTATCTGTGTGTAGGATCGAAACATGTAGCTTAACAATTTGAAATCAAATATCAGTTGTGTTTAGACTGAACCTGTGTTTTTACCGAATGATAGTAAGAGCACAACGGATGATACTCATCAAAGTTCATGACTTAACATTCTGTATGCATTCCTTATGTCTCACATACGTGAAACTGTAAAATTCGTTACTGAATTCAGGTAACTCTACATTAAATAAGAACCTTCTAATTCTTTACTGCAAAGAATTTGGAGATCCCACCTTCGGTAACGTTGCTTTCCATTGGATGATTTAAACAAAGCAACCTAGATCCACTGTATTCATTTCTTCCGTAACAAAATACTTACCGTTATGAGGACCGATGATTGAATCCCAGCTCGGGGTAGGCTGACCCAGATTTCATTTGTTCCACTCAGAGCATCAAGAAAATACGTGTCTTGCTATAGACTGAACGCATTTTTACCTGACTGGATCTTTCGGATTCTGTTCCACAAGTACGTAATTGAAACAAAGCTAAAGAAACTCTATATATTCAGCGAGCCTTGTACTGTAGTTTTTTACTTTATCCGATCATCGGCAAATCGAAATTCGATTCACGTCAGGCAGAAATAATTCTCTACTTCACGGTGTCCAGACCGGCTACGAGGCCCACCCAGATTTTGTTATCATAAGCGTACCCAGAGCTCTTTCTATGAGAGTAAAGCGGCCGGGTCGTGAAGCTAACCACTCTTTTCATGTAATGAAATGTTAAGAACGTGTGGAGCTTTTACATCCACTCTCCTGTATGTCTTTGTGGCGTGCATAGGACATATTTACCTTTACTCCTTTGATTTTGCAGGTTTGATGCTCAATAATTTTTTCTTTGAAATATCGACGGGCTTTGTAACAAATAATAATAATAATAATAATAATAATAGCCTTTATGAAAAACTGTCATATGACGCAAGACAGCTGTGGGGAGCAACAACGAAATATACACATTTTTCAGCGTTTCAGAGATATACGCACCTATTGCTCAATGCTGTAAGGGGACAGAGCCACGCAAGTCCAGTTCGTGTTTCGTCACCCCTGAAATAGTATAAAACTGCTGCTACTCACCCTCCCACCCACATCACTACTTCGTCAAGTACCAGATCCTGAAGCCACCGCACCACACCCCTCTGTCCCCACTGGGTACTGTGGTAAGGTCAAAGGTCAAAAACGCCAGCATGTAGGAAACTCGTGCTCAGTTGAAAGTAGATGGCTTCTGAAATTTCTCATTTTTCCTTCGTTTTTCCTACTTTTGTCTGTGTCCCATATTCAGTCTCTTTTCTTTTGCTGTTGTTGTTGTGTTTAAAACCTAGCTGTTCATTATTCCACGGCAGGACTGAAAACGGACAAGTTCTTGGGGCATACGGTCCTAAAGACACAAGGCATGAAAAGTTTATTGAAGTATGTATGTAGGAATGCCACTGACAATGCTTAAGTTTAAAAGTCTGTTGAGCAGTGAAGTAGGTTTAAGTCAAATTTATGCAAACAATCTGACAGTTATTCTACGTTCCTAAGCATCTCCGTTAAAATAAATAAAAATGGCTAGCGTAAGTGAGGGTGTCTGTAAACAAACTGTTGATGTGACGCCGTGTAATTTGGTACAAGGCTGTACTAATATTCGCTCTCGTCATAACCTCACATTTATAATTAAAAATGTCCTTCAAGAAATAACTATGTACGTATGGATGTATTTCAGCTGCACAAGATACGGTACAATGGCAGACTTTTGTGTGCATGGTAACGAATTTGGGAATGACATAATCAACTGGATAAGCACACGTTCATCAAGAAAAATCATGTAACATGCAGATAGGTAATTTAGTTATTTAACTAGAACGGCAAGTGGGAATTAGTTGTGACATGCAATGGAATGACAAAATATGACAAGCTTGTGCGTTCAGTCGTAGACGATTAACTTCGGAATGCCTTCTGCTTCCTCTCGCTATTCCGACTTCCAGCAGGCAAGAATCGGCATATTGCCTAGACCATTTAAAGCCCAGTGGTAATTACACACCACAACCTACGCTATATAATCTTAGCAATTGACAGCGCCTTTGAATAACACACCTAAAAATTACCTGTACCAAATTTCATATCATAAAATAACCCTCAACTTTTCTAAAACGGCGTATTTGTGCTTCCATATGAATCTCAAAACCAAATGCTGTAAACATCTGGAGAGGTGTTGTAGTGTTGTGCTTCTGACTTGTAGAACTTGTGTATCAAAAAACCAACTGTGAACATTACGGTTGTGTGTTTGTCCCTGTCGCTCCAACGTGGAGCATAGGGGCCTCCTTTCGGAGGTTTCTATGGTCATGTGCGTTGATGTAGTGAGTGACCAGCCCACTGACCGCACAAGTTCGACTCAATCCTGATGTGACTGCCAGAGCCATCTGGCAGGCAGTCAGGAGACTTGGGTGAGAAATGGCCGCTGAATTTTGCTTACGAAACAAGGATGTGGTGCTCCGGATTTTTATCACCCTTAAAAATCCATCGACCTCGGTCGGGATCGAACCCGCGAACCTTGGGTCCAGTGGCGAGCACGCTAACTACTAGTCCACCGAGGGCGACAAACATTACGGTTGGTTAGCCCAAATATTTTATTGAATCTCCAAAATTTTTCGGCCCTCCTGGGCCATTGTCAAGGACTTCTAGATAAAATTATAATTCTGGAAGGCCGTTAACGCACTACCTCATACACTAAGATAGCAGAGCCGGCTAAGCGGCGCAGCTATAGACTTCCTATCAGCAAAGATAGACATTTTTAAATATTAGTATCTCTGGCTGCTAATATACAGAATGAGAGAATAGCAAAATTTAGCTATTTATTTCTTTAATTAAAACAGACTGACTTCGAAACAAGAGACTGTGGTTTATTTTACGGCCTGTCGCTCGCTAATGGACGAGCCAGCTCTACTGATCTTCATTCAGTCAGTGTAAGATTTGCACAGAATGCGAATTCCTACTAATTTCCATGACTTCCCATCTACAGGCCGACGCATAGTGTCTAACAATTTTTTAGACTTGTTCGCAAAATTGCGAAAAGCCACTATTAGCTGCGTCATGTCTGTCTGCCTGTCTGTCTGTCTGTCTGTCCGCATAGAACAACTCATCTCCCACTGGACTGATTTTCGTGAAATTTCATATTAGAATATTCTTCGAAATTCTGTCAAGTGAATTCGAGGTTGATTAGAATCTGAGAGTAATACCGAGTACTTTACATGAAGACCTACTAGTATGTACATTTACGACAATATCTCGGTTAATTCTTCTTAGAATGACAAATATTTCAGATAAATTTGTAGAGAAAATCAAAATACACATTTTATGTTCAGTAACGTTTTTCCCGAAAATCGTACCATTTATGAAAAAGGTGGGAAAGTGCGGTAGAGACAGAGAGGCCACAGGTGACAATATAATACGGCGCATACGCTTTGCATGCTGGGTAACTAAGGCTACAGACACGCTCAATATATATAATAATTATTGCTTTTCCACGGCAACAATGGTTATGCGAACGCACATCCGTGTTACGTTTATACATACATTGCCTGTCACGTTTACTTATGAGATGTTTCAGAGAAAGGTACGTGCAACCTCTTCTATCTGACAGGTGTTACTGGTACTACCGTTTCATATTCACATGACAGAAATCGTCTACCCTAATACTAATCGTGACCTGTCTCACTTCCTCTAGGAATTGAGAATTGAGCTTCTCGTGATGATACGAACGTTTCACTATTAAGTGATGTGAGGCCATATAATTTCGTACATGGCTACAAGTGATTTGCATAAACATCGTGCGCTATATTTGTCGTTAAAATGAGAGAGTTGTTTCCTCCTAAACATAGGTACCCATTTACGATACTACTGTGCATTACGTCTTAAAATACCCTGATCTTGATCCTGCTGGATATCCAAAGACTACGAAAGCTTCCTCCTACGCTTTTCCACCTCCAAACGTCCAATCTCGCTTCCACCTGCTAATATCTGCAGGTTTACTTACCGCACGGTAACAAAGCAATAACAATCAAGTGTAATTTCTTGCCTGTCTTCATTCAGTAGAACGGTGTTTGAAGATACTTCAGGTCTTTCATTTTGACTGAGTTTCATGTCTGTTTCTGAATGTCTGGTTAATGCAAATAAGGTTATAACCCGTAATTGAGTCGGTCTGTTACAACTGGGAACATGTCCGCCTTTGTGACATCGTGCGTGCTTCCTTTACCAACTGACCCATTGAGGTGCATCCTACCATGATTTTACGGACAACAAAGAACTGGGAGAGGCAAAGAGGGAGAAACAGAGAAAGAAAGGGCAAAATAAAATGAAATTTAAAGACAAAAGCACATTTAAAAAACGCGAATATTAGCCTTCTTTATTAAAGTACTGTTCCTTAAAAAGAAAGTCTTCAATAGCATTCAGTACTTAGCATGTTCCATAATTTCCGTGTAGCAGTCAGTTATTAAAATGTGCAACTTTCTTCATAATTAGCATTCACTACATTTTGAATAATTGGTCATTTGGATTTTGTGTTTCGTCCAGCGCTTAAAATAAGAAATTCTTTTTAAACATAGGAAGATATAGCGAATGATTGAAAACGTGACGTCCATCCTAGAACAGTATAGAATTGTATGGCATACATTACACTAAATAAGTTTTGTTGCTGTGAAGAGATTTTCAATTTCAGGAAGAAATTAATTTTACCTAAGGCCAGTGCAGAGCAACTGCAAGATGCACTACATGCAAATCTGGCGAACTGTGTCCGCATTTAGTCTTAAGAATGCGCAACAAATGTCCCCCATAAAAGTGCCAGCACATATACAGGTAACATCTGTCTGAGACATATCGGAACATCTTCACTATACTCGTTTGACTCATCCTCGCTGCTTAATAACCGCATGTGCGATAGACATTCAATAGTCTGTGGCAGTACGAAGTCTCAAATCTATCTGCACTTGCCTCTTTAATAGGCATAACTGAATATTAAGTTTCTGCTGACATTTTAAAACGTTGATTTGTAATAAAGTGTATCAATTTTAATTGCTCAAGGCTGCCAAGGGTAGCGTAGTTGTTATAATGACTAAGCTACGGGCTGGACGACACGGGGTTCGAATTCCAGCAGCGAAAAGAGAGTGTTCTCTTCCCCAAAACGTACAAACCGGCTCTGGGGCCTACCCAGCCTTCTTCAATGGGTACCTTGTTTCATTCTCGGGGCGGTGGGGGGTGTGAGGCGGCAGAGGCTCACCTGCATCAGACGCCGAGGGTAAGAATGAGTAGAGCTATACCTACACTCTCAGCATACGTGCACGTCTTCGTGGCGTGGGCACGGACAACGTTAATTGATCAAGATTTCTCGCTACCGATGGCTTTGTTCTCCGTGTGTGCTACCAGGATGAAAACGTAATATAAAATTGCTGATATTTTGAACCTATCTTATCGACGTTGGCTATATTTATATTTTGTTGTACTGTCGGTGTATTCGATATTGGTAGGTTATGGCTTAATACAAGTACACCAACCACCGTCATGGACCCTTAAATAATAATACAATAGGTCATGCTGCGCGGGTTAAACAAAATAAATGAATTTCGTTATGTGCAACATTTTGTAAGACTCACAGAAAATAACAGACAGCAGAAAGTGTCACGTATCTGTGCCCTATTGAAGTGACGTCAGTTGTTTGAGGGAAGTGACTAAGCTAACAGAACATTCTACTACAAAGCTTGCTATTAGAATGGTTTTACTAATAGCTGCGGACTTATTTAAAACAAGACAAGACTGTGGGTTGGTGTAAACAAACTGTAAAACATCTTGACGTTTCCTTAATAATGTTTACATGCCAGCAGTATCGTTCCCTTACAATAATTTCTCTCCTACATTTACACACGTATTCATTTCATAATTTCGCACGTAACAGGTATTATGTGTGGCATAAACACTGTGAAGAGAAGAGAAAACAAAGTTGAGTGTGAAGAAAAGGAAATAAATAATCTCCTCTTGCAAAACAAATGGAATATATGCTTCATAAGCCAAGCCTTTCTCATATATCACCACAACTTGTGCGCTCTGTGAGTGTGTGAATTAAAATTGATTGTCATGAAAGGGTTCAGTGCAACCTACAAAGAGATGCTTTCCCTTTGAGTATGCTCTGCATATGGCCCTGTAAATTTACACGTCCCCGCTGAGCGCAGAGCTATTACACTCGGTGTCATAGAAATAATATGAGAGGCCTGTGGGAACGCCTTCTGACACACTCTTCAGCCTCAGATATTAAAATATTCTTTCAAAGTAACCAGATGGTTAATGAGCATTCCTTTCTGAAACTTTAAAACTTTTCGTGTTTAATTAAAGTCCTTTCAAGTGCCAGCTTCCCATTTTTTCTCTATCTTTCGACGACAGAAGACAATAGGGTTTGTACACTTCTTCCAAAAACTTTGTTTGGTTCTTAGCTTATTTACCAGCGCTTTCTTAAACACATAAATTATGCAGCATCGAACGTGAAGGTGGTGATAAATGATGGATTGTTAAAGTTACTGAAGAAGGGATCATATCTTATTCTGGGCACAATACCATCATTTAAAGGTGCTGACTTGGAAAAATGATGAATATATATATGTATATATATATATACATATTTCAATAGCTCGACAGCCCCTTGGGGGCCTAGGCCTCCTCAGTTTTCGAGGCTTCACGACCACACTCAGACACACCACACTCGGTAGGACTCCTCTGGACGAGTGACCAGCCCGTCGCAGAGACCTCTACCTGACAACACACAACACTCACAAGAGACAGACATCCATGCCCTCAGCGGAATTTTTTTTTTTGCCTGTCCAGGGGTTTTCCCCTTGAATCCAATTTTGTACTGTTTAAATCCTTTCGTCCTTCATATCACTTTACGTTCCATATTACCGTCCTTACAACAAACACAACACAAACATCCATGCCCCCGGTGTGATTCGAACCCACAATCCCAATAAGAGAGGGGCCGCAGACCCACGCCTTAGACCGCGCGGCCACTGGGGTCGGCGACGAATATATATAACTTGCTAAATAAGGATATTCCATGGACAAAACATTATCTACGAAAGATAATATAAAAAGAGTCTCAGAGGACATTCTATCACAATTATTTTTGACTTGTATTAGTGTAATATCACAGACACATTACGAGTATGTGAGGATACTATTTAAAAAAATCATAATGAAGTGATTATGGGTGGCGTGGACTGCATTGGGTGGCGTGGACTGCATTCACCTGACTCAGGACAGGGACAGATGACGGGCTCTTCTGAATAGAGACATTAACCCCGGGTTGCATAAAATTCAGGGCAATTCTTGACTACCTGAGGAACCCGTAGCTTCTTAAACCTCCACTATGGCGTTTCTTAGATCGTTAACAAAAGTAACTAAAATCATTTATGTGACTGATGCTTTAAGAGGGATAGGTAAAGGTAAAGGTAAAGCCATCCCATTACAGGCCTGGACAGGCCCTAAGGGCTCCAAGAGGTTGAGACACCCAGATTAATAGACAGTCGGCACATGAAGGTGATAAGGTTATCAGCCCTACGCACCGGCCGCCTTTACCCCCAGGAAATATTCCTGGTACTCATTTCTTTTAAACGCTGAGTCGACCCCAGGGCCTTAGTGCGACCGAAAGGTTTATTTCAATGAAAAATTCCAATAAAACCATCGGGAATCGAAACCGCGACGTTCCGGCTTGTAGCGCAGTGCCTCAACCAACTGCGCCACCGCGTGCCCTCCGGAAGTGGATGTACATAAGTAAATAAAGCCAGTACACTGAAGATTACTGGGAAGGGAAAGACTAGGAAGAGATCGGAGAGAACTGTAAGGTGTGGCGTAATACTGGTAAAATAGCAGAGCAGACCCAATGCATTTAGGCACTTATGTCAAGAAACCGTATTTTTATGGCTCGACAGCCCCAGTGGGCCAGGGACTTCTATTGTCGAGGATTCGGAGATTACACTCAGACACGCAACACTCGGTAGGATTCCTCCGGACGAGGGATCGGCCCGTCGCAGAGACCGCTACATGACAAAGCACAACACCCACAGGAGACAGACATCCATGCCCCCGGCGGGATTCGAATCCACAATCCCAGCGAATGAGCTGCCTTAGACTCACGCCTTAGACCGCGCGACTACAGGGATCGGCCAAGAAACCGTATTCATTCATTCTGTAGTCTGTCTTACGACAGGTCCGTAGCCTCTTGCAAGCGTATGCCGCTAAAAAATGTTGCTACAGTTCTATGTAATATACCGAAACGGCTGTCAGTAAGTGGTAACTGACATTAGGTATCATTCTTCTGACATGGACTGCAAATTTGCACACATGAAAAATGAACTTACAAATCTTTTGATGATCTTATGTTGTGCATATTTATTTTCTAAGCAAATGGAAAGTAGTTCTAATTTGTTAAATACTTTGACCTGTCCTTCAGGATTATAAAATAATTTTTACAATTTCTGAGGAAATGCTTCGATGATAACAATTTGCAGTCTTGTTTTTTCAATAATTTATATGTACAAAAATGTTATCAGAATACCAAATCCCGTCTTTGTACAATAAATTATATCACTGTGGCACCAATCTTGGTGCTTGAGTCAGTGTGTGTTATAATTTACTTCCACAAGAAGAATTCGTCACAACTTTGAGTTAATGCAGGCCAGGTTAGGCCGCTGCAGTAAACACGGCACATGGATTGCTCCTCAGACACTAAGAACAGTCGCAAAAGGCGCGCTTCATATATTATAGCTCCTTATCTAACACAGTGCGTGAACATCTATTACTTACCAACGTAAAATCTCGGGTCACATCTGAAACATAAAAAGAGAATGACATTATTATTCCCTTGTCCGCGTATGCCATGATTGCACGCTTTTGAGCAATTGCAGCTGTTAAGTTTTCAGATGGAACGCAAACACATAAAATATTTTTATCTGAGTACTAGCTAGGATTTCAGATTCCCCCACCAAAGAGAAGTTAACCGCCTTTTTTGAAACCCGAAGGTTGAGATCTGCGCTCGTCTGGGATTTTACGCAGCGTAGAATGGTAATTCCTTGCCGGTGTTTCCGGTCCCATCTTCAAGAGTCAAGCAGTCCAAGAAGACTGCTTGACTCTTGAAGATGGGACCGACAGGTTTTCCCGAAACGTCCGTAACAATTAACATTCTACGCTGCGTAAAATCCTAGAGAAGCGCAAATCTCATTTAAATGGCGACGGAAGCCTGGAATCAAATCCGAAGGTTCATTACCGCACCCACAAGAGCCCCCCACTTATCCAGTCCGTAATCTCCACAAGTTTTCTCTTCCGTTCAGACATTCCGGCTAAAATTTTATATTCACTTCACGTTTCTCCCATGTATGCTGCATCCCCCGCCCCTCTTACTCTCCGTAAATTGATTGTTAGTCATTCATGGATTAATTTGACACGTGCTGCAAAACGCTGCAAAAGGAAATTTTAAGGTTAACAAGCTTAGACTTCTGACATGTAAATTAATTGTTTGATGGTATTACTAACTTAAGCTTTTCAGTGTCATTAAATGACATAGTTACCTTCCCCTGAAGTGTTGTCAATAGTTCTTCCTTGCGGACATATTGTCAGTCACTGGATCCACTAATGGCTTATTTCGCGACTCAACTTGTAAATTCCATTCTAAACCATCACTAACAAACAACTCTTCAAAGAAATACGAGTATAACACACTTCTAGTTATCGACCAAATTCTTATTGTAAACGGAAAATGTTCTACGCGTTCTTGCATGTAAGGATGTAATAAACCCTGTCAGGATTGGTCAAGTCACTATAACATTTACGGCTATTGCACTGTGTACAGTTCAAAGTAACAATGTAAAATGAATCAATGTTATCGTTTTTCGCTACACTGAGTGGCGTCGAAATTGGAATTCCAATTTGGATCATGTTACATCAATCTCCGACCGACTGTGCTGCGATAAGTTATCATCGCTATTTTAAACTGGAGTACATAGACACGTGCATGGAAGTTAAATCGATAAAACTAGCATTTTGGAAAATTAAGATGTAAGTAAAACAGGTCTACGGTAAATTCTAGATTAACACTAAAACTCTCTACATTGAAAAGATGGCTTTACTGTGAGGGGTTATAAATTTTCCCATTATGCTACCACAGAATTAGCTATGGAAAAATAAAAAGTACAAATGCGTAAGTTTCCCTTTTTAAAGTTTCAGTCATCGCAAAGTAACACAGAATATCAGCAGATGTAACTTACACCTTGAGTCTTGTTTTACTCACGTGTGCGTTCAAGTTAAGAAACACAAACACACGAAAGAACAATCCAAACGGCGGTACGAAAGCTCAAGTTCAATATGAAAATAACTAGTGATCCAATAATTGTCAAACTGGTATTCAACTTCCTACCTCACTTTTGCGTAATATCGTGGCCAGTTACTGCACAGGCCCACGTGAGCATTGTCTTCAGTTCTTTTATTGTCGGCATAGGGAGGAATACGAAGCAGAATATAAACCCATGTTTATGAGATTAGTCTATCGCGGGGGTGCGGTCCACGATATGTTAATGCCACAAAGTATCGATGTTTACTTGGCGAATACTTTCCACACTTATGATAAAAACTGTTATTACGTTGTAACAACAGATTTATATTCATAAAGAGCTAAAGCACAAAACGCCATTTCTTGGCCGGACGACATTTTAAGATACTGACGAATGTAACTCTATCTAGCGGACAGAATGCGAAGTAGGCTGCAGCGTAGGCGCTAAATTTAAACTTTTCTATTTGATCTTTCCAGTTGTTTCAAACTTCGGCTATACCTTTATCATATTACGGATAACACAAATCACCATTACATCATGCAAACCATTTACTGACATTCTGTGCATGTGATATTATAGAGCCTTATTTTAATGCCATTTTTTTTTATCAAAGATGTATGAAATGTGAAATATATGTCTTTGGTTGTTAGGCCAGAGAGTTTGCACTACTACGTGCACATCGGCGTTTAAATGATTGAATGAGTGGTTGTTTGGTGGCTCATTTTGTTTCGCGGGGAAGGACCTCTCTAAAAACTCTTCAATGGACCATTTAAAAAGGAAATTGATTAAAATAATTTGTATTGCAGAAATCAACTGTTCAACTAGTAAAAAACGTTAATTGAAAAAAACGACGATATATGGAATATGTTCATAAACATGTCTGTCAAATAATAAAGGGCTGTTTTTTCACTGAACTATGTAACTAACGGACAAATTTTACGCAGCCAACTGTGATTTTAATTGTGTTTAAATAAACAAAGGGGTTTATGTCAGGGATATTTACAAACTGCATGGCAAATTAGTTCAGAGCTTCGGATTTTATATCATGCTACGTTAGACGCGGATAATTATAACACATAAACTTTTGTCTTTATTTATCAGAGACCTCAAGCCTTTGCTGCGTATAAACTTAACCAACTTATCTCGTAATGACGATTGCGTTTTTCTAGGATATTGTGAGAGGGCGTCCAGCTTATCGAAAGAACATTCCAGCGAGATACTCCGAAACGTTGGTAACAATATCCCAAGCTACACATTGCCACATTCCAAGGAATTCCAATATTCATATTCTCTGCCTTGAAAACCTCAAATCCCATAAGATGCATTAACCGTAATTTCATAGTCGCAATTTTCAGCAGTTTGGAAAAGCTTTACACCATACTTAATCATTCTATCGACTTCCCAAGTTATATCTCATCGTTACCAACTCACAACCAACACATGTAATAGAAGTCGCCGTGGCACTGCGATAACATATCCTACATGTGTGTGAGGCATATCGCCTATGCTACAGGCGCCTCTCTAGTGTGGAAATATTTGCAGCATGAAATGAAATATATATAGTCGAACTCGATTATAACGTCATGAAAGGGACTGAATATTTTGTGTCGTTATAAGCGAGTGTTGTTATAACCGAGGAGTGTAATGTTATTGTTAACAGTGAGGAATTACTTTGTACATACAGAATATCTGTCGCTATATACGAGGTGTCGCGTAAACCGATGTCGTTAAAACCGGGATCGACTGTATATATATATATATATATACACATATAAAAAGGTAAAGCAATCCCCTTACAGGCCTGGACAGGCCCTTAGGATTCTAGGAGGTTTAGGCTCTCAGATTTCTAGACAATCAGCACCGGCCGCCTTTACCCTCCAGGAAATATTCCTGGTACTCATTTCGGTTAGAGACTGAGTCGACCCCAGGACCATAGTGTGACCGAAAGGATTATGTCAATGAAAAATTCAAATGATACCATCGGGAGTCGAACCCGCGACCTTCCGGCTTGTAGCGCAGTGCCTCAGCCAACTGCGCCACCGCGTATCTCTTATATATATATATATTATATATATATATATATACACGTGGATATATACGTACGTCCAAAGAATTACAAAGTGATCTATATACTGAGAATTTGTCGACACACTAATTGTATTCACAGTCTATAAAAAATGTACCACAAATATTCTATGTTAGCTGTGTTTGCAGCCTATTAACCAAATACATAAAAAGTTTTCAAAGCCTTATAATTGTTTTTTTCGTTGTTAAGTGCTCTCTGCCGCAAAGTCTTACATACACTAAAGCATGGTCCATGGTTTACGATTAAACTAGAAAAATTCCCGTTGAAAACTCAGCAGGATAATCGGGATAGCGCAGTCGATATAGTGGCTAGGCTAGTGGCTGGTAACAGAGGAATTGTTTTTCGATTCCAGTCAGCGGTACGAGACTTATCTGTTCTCCAAGGAGTCCAAACCGGCTGTGGGGCCCAACCAGCTATTTATACAATGGGTACAGACGATCTTTTTTCTGGGGTAAAGTGGTTTGGCCGTGACGCTGACCACACTTCTACACCTAGTTCTAAACTTTCAGAAACGCTGGAGTCGTAGGCGTAGCTCTACAATAAGGTAAATATTTATAGTGGCCTCTAGTGACATTCCTTCTATCTGCTGCCATAAAATAAGGTACAGCAGGCTCCAGTTTATCACAATAATAAAAATCATCATCGCCCTTTGTGAGGCCATTTAACCAATGCAAATGATGAAGTGTTTTAACCCCTCTAAAGCCCAGTGATTACTATATACGACCAAGTTTAACATTCAAAATTTTACGGTCTGCTCACAGGTTGTATTTATATGTTTTTTACGGATATCAGAACAGACAACAATAAGTTCCCTATACATCATTAACCTGGTGATTTTTATAACTGAGGCGGAGTGTGTTTACTACGCGGTATGAGTTGAATCTTTAAATACAATTCAGGGAATTTTCATCTTTAAAGTGTCAAATAAACAAAGGAATTGTTACTGAATCTGAAAGGAGATATGAGAATATCTAAAAAAATGTAAAGTTTTAAAGACATATTTATGCACGCCACTAAGGCATATGGTGGAGTGGAGGTATAACTCTACTCATTACTTTCTTAACCTCGGCACTAGGTTCAGGCAAATGGTCAGATTCACGCCCCGGCCGATTTAACCCCCGTGCTGGAATTTAACTTCGAATTATCGGTTGTCCAGCCCGTAGCCTAGTCACTATGCTGACTGTACCCCGGCTCCGTGAGAACATCTCAGCTAGCTCATACGTATTTGTCAATTAAATTGTGTGCTAACGGATTAAAATGGATACCGTCTACCACTGCTATGTATATTTATGTGTTTCAGACATTATTATTATTCTCCAGAAAAGCATGAATGATTAACATGCACTGACACAGACTAAGCTCGGTGATATGTATAATCCATGACAGTTTTATCTGGTTGTATTATTCGAACTGTGTTGCTCACTTCGATACGGTGCGCTGTTGCTTTAAGGTAAAATTGGGAAGCTGAATAGAATTGAAGTTTGTATCCAGTCCATGTGCATTTGTGTTTATATTTAGCGCATCGCTGCTTCCAATTATGTCTACTGAACATAAAGATTTTGATAACGCCCTGTTGTAAATACGGAAATCGGAGCTAAATTTTTTTATACTACACACCGTACAGCCCGTTTAATTTAAAAAAAATAGACATAGATACGATACAGATATCATGTACAACAATATTTCCAAAGTGATTATCCGCAAATTCTTCTTAGCCTCATTTGACACGTATTTTACCAAAACTAGCTAATTTAGTGTATAATTACAGATTACTTTCTGTATTCTCCAATTTATCAATTAAAATTTTAAAGTCTAGCCTTACTTTGTGCACCACCAGGTTTAAAATTAAAAAGATAGATAAAGTACTATAACGTAACATTGGGGCGTATTTGCGTAAACATTGTTGCAGTGGAAATGCAACAATGTAATATGTGTGTTGCTGTTGTTGTTGTTGAGCTACTATCAACTATATAAAAATATTGAAAGTTGTACAACAATGCTTTTATGGCAGATTTATATCGCCGGCAAAAACTTGGTAGTTATATCTTTATGTGAAGTGTGCATGCTGCATTGAAACAAAAGAAACCATTGACATTGTATGTCTGTGTGCATTTGTTGGTATGAATTGTTCAATTAAACAAAAATGCACGGTGAATGCAACGTAAAAAAAAAAATGTTTGTTTGCTCATGACCTTATTTAGACGTACAATTTGGCTAAACAGATCATAATGACACATACATCATTGCGCAGTTTCTCAGGTTTTGTAAGTGTTGCCCTGAAACATTTTATGAGATCAGACGGAATGAATCAATTATTAAGCAATAAGCATAATTATAATGAGTGTGTGTCTGTATTACTGCCTTAGTTATCCGGCATGCAAATCACACCTCTGCGCCGTATTATATTTCATCTGTCGCCTGCCTAGCTCTACCACATTTTTCCACATTACCTCATAAACGGTAAGATTTTCGAAGAAATAATTTGTGGGACATAAAATGCGTGTTCTGATTTTTTAAAAAATCCTCAAATATCACATTTAATGAAAATCCGTCCAGTGGGAGCAGAGTTGTTCCATGCTGACAGACAGACGGACGGAGAGACGGACAGTCAGAGAGATGTGACAAAGCTGATAGTCGATTTCGCAATTATGTGAATGCACATAAGACGTTCTACATTCTGTCCACAGATTGTATTTATGTGTTTCGTATGTACCTCAGAACAAACAGCAACCTTTGCCCTGTACAGCATTATGTGACTGGGTTTTATAACAGAGGTGAGAAGCGTTTACTGCGCGGTACGAACTGGGACTTTAAATAAAACGGATTACGATAAACATTTTTATAAGATGACGATTCAGACTGTCTGTGATAATATTCTGTGTCGTTGGTTAAGCATTCCAAGGGTCAATCTGTCCAAGTTCTTGGACTGGTTGATCCTGAAGACAAAGGCACTATGATCAATCGAAACGCCGGTAAATATTTATGCAACGACACAGTATCACATCCCACAATATTTGAATCTTCAGCAACACCGCTGTAAGTACACTAAATTCCGCATGTTTATGAGCTCTTTGTACAAAATTTCTTAGGATAAAGGCTTAATGGGAGTGCTTTATCTGTGAAAGTACTCTTCGATTATGATTAAATTTGGTACTGGGGTCTGCACTGAAAGTTACAGAGAATCTGCAATACCGTTTGTAGGCTATGTGCAGGACGATCGATGGATCAGGGTAGAAACCGGCTCTGCTGCCCACTCGGCTTCCTACCCAATGTGTACCGGGATGTTTGTCCCGGGGGTAAGGCGATCGGAACGTAAACCTGGCCACTCACGACGTTAGCTTGATGCTACACACTGCCATATCTCTTCATCGAGTGGTGCTTAATTAAGCATGAGTAGAGCTTTACTTTTACGTGAAAGTTGCATGGCGAATTGAATATTGCGGTAATTACAAATGCCTTTAGCAATAAGTTCAAATCGAACTTTATGTTTCTTTCACAAAACGCTTGCGACACATACCCGCTTTATAAAACATAAGTTTTTAATCTTCTTATAACCTGAAACGTTAAGTGTAAACAATTTATGGAACCAGAATTTTCACTGCCGTTTTCATAGAAACCCTCTACTAGAATATATTCTACGTTAGATAAATCAAATTTACACAATCAGTTTTTTAAAATAAATTTAAATATTATCCCCCTCTACGCCCAGGTCTCCTAAGTGATCTCTTTCTTTTAAATTTTCCCTGAATAGATTTTATTCCCATTCGTGCTACATATTATAACCATCTAATTATTGGTTTTATAATTCTAATAGCAATTTAAAAGATCCTAAAATTTATTGAAGTTCTGGCATTTGTCCATTATCCAATATTCCGATAACTGACAAAGTCAGTAATCCAAAGTGTATCATACAGGGAGTTCTTTTTAAAAGCAGAACTGATTTGAGTTTTAAAACTTTCGCGGCGACATGATTCAATATAGTCTTCTCGGGCTTTCAGCCGCGTTAGCTCGTTTAAATGCAACGTTTCGGGGACTGGCTCCGTCCTCATCCTCAGGCAAAACTGATTTAACATACTGCTCGTCTGTCCCGTGTTTTTCTACCTGCCGCGGCAGGGAGAGCAGACCGGCTCGTAGTGCCCAAACAGTTAAGTTGGTGGGCGGGCTGTTAACTGTTGTGAACTGATTATTTCAGAACGGACGATGCCATCGGTCGCTGTAAAACAATGAAGCTATCAGTGGGTTCCGCCTTCAGCTTGACACCCCATATTTTATCATAATCCTTCAGAACTGGTGAAGTTCTTACAGAACAAGCCTCTACACAAGAGACGCAGATACGTATAAAAATTCCAAATTAAACATTAGAAGAGTTTCTAACGACAAACCATTCTAATTGCAAAGAACGTACTTTCCACGCTTCACATCATTAACACACCCTGTTGTCAGTCACAGATAAGTCATTCATGTAAAGTTACTTCAGCCAATAATATAAGAAATCTAAATGCACATAGCTCTCAAGTGATAAACACGAGGTGCATCACACCGAACACAGTGACGTGTGTATTTAATTAATAAGCATAATATCCTAATCCAATCCCATCCTTCAGCACAGAAAACCTCAACAATGCACTGTAATTAAGCAAGCATTCCTAATCAGGAAAATGAAAGTCCATGAATAATGTCACATTTTCAGTGCAACTGACTATCCTCTCTGCAAACTGGATGCCCTCCTGTGGGTTTTGAAGCAGGTCTGTGAAACATGTAAGCCTACAGACCTTCGCGATATGGCCACCTCATGTTTTGTTATTGAATGTTTACTGCCATTATTATTTTATTGTATAATAGACAAAACAAACGTTACAAACTCATGTACGAGGACTATTTTACATCCTTCACTTTTTCTACACTAAATAATTTACGTATGACGAAAGACGAGGTGCCAAGTTAGATTTCGTATTTGGCCTGCACACTGCTTTGAGATTGACAGGCCTGCTATAACCTGTCCCGTGTCCCTGTTATTTTCCCCAAATGAAAGCCTCTCTGTGTTTCTGTAACTGGAGCAAGCGTCGACCTTAACAGCTTTTTATATCACGTAGGAAGCTGACAATTTTATCTCTAAGCACTTTGGGAATAAAGCGTTAACAAGATTGAAAATGGTATACTTCGTGACCTAGTGTACAGATATTACCAGGGCAGTCTTTACTTTCAAAGTATCATGCACTTCCACGTTACGCGCCTAAATGTGATTTAATTTACGTCCGTAAGAAAGCACGGCTTTTCCTGAGCCATTTTTAGGAAACTCACAATGCACAACAACATTATGTTCAGATTCCTCACACCGAATTTCACCCAAACCGGACATCAATATGCGTAGTAAAAAGTAAAGCAATCCCATTACAGGCCTGGACATGCCCTTAGGATTCCAGGAGGTTGAGGTTCCCAGATTTCTAGACAATCGGCACATGAAGGTGGTAAGGTTGTCAGTCCTAAGCACCGGCCGCCTTTACCTCCCAGGAAATAATCCTGGTACTCATTTCTGTTAGTGGCTGAGTCGACCCCAGGGCCATAGTGCAAATATGGGTAGTGCGGAGAGAAATTATTTTCAATCGTCAAGTAAAGTACGACGTTCATTGCGCAAATTTTCACGAAACTCATATTCACTCAAGTTTTATGTAAATCTCCTTACCGAATTCCATCCAAATAGAAAGAAAAATGCGTAAAATAGGGCAAGAATACCTTTAGAGCTGTGGGTAAAATACGACTTTCACTGCACCTATTTTCACAACACTCAAACAACTGCTTAACGGTGTTACGTCGAGATCTTCCATACCGAAAATGACCTAAATGGCTCAAGAATCATAGAAGTTATGGGTATAAATTCATTCACGCATTTCAGTATAGTGTAAATATCACTGCACCGATTTTCACGAAACTCAGGGTTGCTTGACGGCTTTTCGTTTAAAAAAATTGTAGAACATATTTTATGAAAATCCGACAAATTCTTTAACTGGCTGACACTCGGTCACGGACGGATGGATGGATGTGGTCTCCACATAAAGCAATCTTTTACTTCGAAAAGACCGTGTAAGAATTAACAAATAATGGGGAAATTGTAATTCTCTGTTATCTCTTAAAATACAGAAAGTATTATGGAAGTTTTGAAGCTTCCACGGCGAATATTTTACCATAATGCTCTCGGGCTATCAGCCACGTCAGTGATGAACTAAAATCAACAAACACACTTTTATGGATCCCAGAAACATGTGTTTGTCATACTGGATGTGTTTCAACTAAATTTGGTATTGGCGCCCCTCGTGTATCATCTTCCTTATTTTGTAATCTTAATGGCATATGCAGAAAATCACAAATTATGAAGCTCTTCTTATGTAACTTTCCCCATTCTCCTGTAAATTACCCTTAGGTACAGATAGTCTATTATTCTTAGCACTTATTCTCAAATACCTAAAATAGGTATTAGTTTACCGGATAAAAATCTTATCTTATTGCAGTGTGTTGTATAACGACGCTGTTAATTCCTAACATTATGTAGCGTCGTCGATGGTAAATGACTGATTTAATATGGCCCGTTGGTGGAATGATTCATGACAAAGAAAAACCTAAGTATTTCAGAGAAAAACCTGTGTTATATTTTATCCACCACAAATCCCATATTAACTGGCCTTGAATTGAAACCGATCCTCCGCGGTGATATGCCGGAAGTTGTCCGCCCGAAAACATCATCAGGCACTTCCCTTACAGGAAACAAAAACGCTAAATGTCCACTTCTGTGCGGTGTTCGGTCCGGAATACGAAGGGGCAATGATGATGCAGTCTGTATGCTTAAGACAGCCTATCGACGATAGAAAAATCGGTAGATGGGGCGTTCTTTAAACGTAAATGTGGCAACGATTATTCTTCAGTCTGCGGGCAATCCATGATAAATGCTGTCGATGCCCTTAGCAGTCACTGGTATATGTTAAAGTGTTGTGGACAGTGTAAAGAGCTGTCACATGATGTTGCTGCTGCTTATGACGACGGCGCTCCTATTGCATGCGTTGCCATGGTAACGCGTACCTGCAGGTCACAAGCCATCCATCACTCTAGAGTCCCTACCCACTTCACCCGATTCCCCGTCAACCACACTTAGAAACCAAGCGTCAAACGTCAACATTAATGGGTGTGTTGCGGTTTGCTAGAGTCTACACGTAAATACTGAATCGCCATGGCTTACCTTCATGACGGACAGGTAATAAAGAAATATTGAGGTATTCTGTGTTGACATCCTGTAGTCCAGTCCGGTACGTGGATACCAACATTTCCAAGAAACATATTGCTTCATCATGTCAAAGTTTCTACAATGAAGATGAAGACAGCACACTCCTCCGGAACCTTGATATCTACCTACCAGACTACACGGTGCCAACCTACAAGACCACAACATGAATTTTCATCGCTGTGGAAGCCTCAAATCCTAAAGTGCGGATACATTATCGGTGTCGTAATCCAGAAGACCAGCGTAATTATGAATCTTCACTTCCGGGAACACCACCTAGCTGATAGGAAATTTAATACCTGTATTTGCAAGTCTTCAGCGATACTACGCCCTATCGACCGGTAAATAGTTACAGACGTTTCGGAGAAGCATAGTGCCTTCATATTCAAGGTTAAGCAGTACAAAAACACTACTTAGGTCTTTCTGAATGCAAGTATTGAGCCCCACCGCTGTGCCGGACTGCTAGATCCACCAGCATGAAAGTGAAATACGTTATATCTGAGCACCCCTCGGTGTGTTGAACACCCCTCGGTATGTTGTGATGTTCAGGAGCCACTCTAGTGTCACTTCTGGTCTCTCAGATTATAATTACATTCTATTTACATAACCAACAAATCTATTTTGAGCCAGGCGCTGGAAAAGTGTTAATTAACTGCGTTGATAATGACAAACGATGTGGCACATAACGCAGTCCTGTGGCGCCTGTCATATTTAACCTGCGTCTAGCGCCCCTCTGTCATTCAACACGTAATTATGATTGCCACCCGTCGCCAGGAATAGGGCGTCATAGCTGTTTACTTTCCACTATGACTTCGCGCTGATCAACAGGTTTGAGACCTCTCACTATATCATGCTGAAGAAGCTCTTCCGGGAGCCGACACAGTATAGTAGGGAAAACCTGCCTTCATTGTGATCTTTGTTTTTGAGGTTTAGATAAGGGCGCTGTTGGTATTTTAGAGTGTGTAGAGTCAGCGGATTCAATATGTGTCCTCATTCTATTCTTCTGTGGTTTATTGTACGGCGGTGTCAACCTGTCACACTGTATAAGCTCAATTGTGCTGATATTTTATACAGTATTTGCAAGGAAGTGGTCGTGGTCTAATCAAGGTATTATCCTAGCATTTTCCTGGAGTAACTGACGAAACCCACGTTACCTATACATCAACCGAGTCGGCCATTCCATGTTAGAGGACATCCACTATCCTCCCTATGCCGTTAGTGTAGTGTTTTAGCTTTTTGTTGTCAGAGTAACTACATGGAGCAGAGTCCTTCCTGATAAGATAACAGGTCATAAAATAGCCAAGAAATTCCTGCAATTTATGTAGCCTGAAGGCTCATTACCGCATTCACAAGATTTCGTCTCCTATCCCTATCCTGAGGGAAAGGATCAGTCCAAGTCCGAGACCTTGTAAAATGTTTTGTAACATCGTAAGTTTTTACAGTGAGGAGAAATTAGCACCTCGCCCAACCCCAAGCTGGAGGACCACCCCTTGTCGGCTGTCCGCGACTGCTTATTCAATGTATGCGCAGCTACCCTCCATATGCGGAGGCCGTTCCTCCATCCGCAACCTGAGGACGCGCCATGCCGTGGTGACAGGGACCGACTTAACAGATCAGACTTCTGATACAAACATCTGGAGACCAGTGTATAGCATCAGCTGTGCTGAGTGCGACGATTTGTTCTGCCCGTGTGGAATATCAGTGTAATTTAAGCTAAACGAGTCTTCAATTTCAGAAATGTAATTAAAAAGCTAAAGTTTCTTCTGTGAGGTTGCAGTAATCACAGAACACAATTACACAGTCTCAAATTCTACATTAAATTTAGGTTATTTTAAAACTTTCGGCTATATTGTATAAGATGCAGATAATTTTGTTATGTATCACGGACTTTAGTGTTTAGCTTTTACAACATTTTATATAATGGATTGCGAAGATATCACTTGACACTAGAGGCAGCACGTTCAACATCTAGTGTCAAGTAACTTCTGTGAAATTCTCTAATTTTTTTTATTTTTATGGATGTCGTCTTCCTGGGCTTACACGGTGTGTTTAAGTCAAAACCAACCAATGTACAAGATAATTAACAATTACAAAATGTATTTTCAACCCCTACATATGTTTCGGCAAATAAATTTCCATCCTCAGGGGGTATCTATCAAAGAATTACAAGTACGTACTGCATACAAATACAATACAGCTGGTTTTACAGTAGAAGTATTTACGCAGCTCACAATTTTAAAATATATAGAAGCATAAAATTATAAAATTAAAAATTAAGAACAATAACACATTATGACTAAACTCACGATAAACTAACACGGTACATGCAACATGAAATTTACACGGTGTAGTTTGATAGGTGGTTACCGACGTTTCGATTCTGCATTTTACACTTCTATCCTGAACATGCTGAACTACGCCAAAAACCGAATCACAATATGCGTGGCATTACTCTTTATATTATCGCTGAATTTAAACAAAATAGTAATTATTTTTCATACAGCATGAAAGCGAGGTATTTTTAAAACAATTACCGCAAATCAAATGAAATAAAATATTAATTGTCTGTACGTTTGTAATAAACTTAAATCTCCATTAATAGCAACTATATAAATACAATATTATTCGAGGAAGTACCAATAATTACAGTTTGTAGCTCCACAGTTCTATTCAGTGCACTTAATATCGGTTGTTACTGACAAACTCTCTCTCTCTCTCTTTCTCTCTCGACACACACACTGTATTTTGTTTTTAAATTCCTAAGCAACGTTACTCTAAAATTGCCTACAATGCACTGTAGTTACTCCAATGAAATATATCTAATTCTGTGCTGAATCAATTTTATCCGACAGAAGACGCCACAACAATACTTAGAAAGTGCTTCTTCCTTACAACAGGACACTCGCTGATGTCCTCATAGCAACAAATATGACGTTAAATCAACCTATCTATACACTTTATTTTGCCGGTAAAGTTTTTATCTTGACAGTGTTACAGTGATTTGAACAGCGTGTGAAAAAGGAAAAAAAGCACTTCTTTGGATCAACATCTAAAACGTTGAAACAACATCAACGTGTCGTATTGCGAGGGGTGGAAAGAAACGAAGACGAAGAGGTAGACAGAAGGATGGGGACTCGTAATTAATTAAAGTTACTTGTCAATCGTTCTTCCTCCCACTCTCCCACTGACAAACATCGCTGACAACGAAAAACAACTCCAACGTAGACAATTGTCTGCTCCTCTCAACTGTCTTCATATGCACACACAGGATGATCCGAAATATGCGCGTGTACTTTTTTTCTTTTCTCGAGAACACACCGCATACACAATGTCTACAGAACACACCGCATACACAATGTCTACAGAACACACCGCATACACAATGTCTACAGAACACACCGCATACACAATGTCTACAGAACACATCGCATACACAATGTCTACAGAACACACCGCATACACAATGTCTACAGAACACACCGCATACACAATGTCTACAGAACACATCGCATACACAATGTCTACAGAACACACCGCATACACAATGTCTACAGAACACATCGCATACACAATGTCTACAGAACACACCGCATACACAATGTCTACAGAACACACCGCATACACAATGTCTACAGAACACATCGCATACACAATGTCTACAGAACACATCGCATACACAATGTCTACAGAACACATCGCATACACAATGTCTACAGAACACATCGCATACACAATGTCTACAGAACACATCGCATACACAATGTCTACAGAACACATCGCATACACAATGTCTACAGAACCTTTCGCAAGAAATCTGAACGAAAAAAGATACACATTATTATTGTTATTATTATTATTATTGCCTAGATGCGCTTCCGCGGCTAATGCCATCAGTAGGATACTTGTATATTCAATGGTAGGTCTGTTTTGATTAATGACTTGTTATTAGTGTAAATCTTGAATTCGACGCTGTAGTTCGGTCACTGCGACATTTTTAAATCAAGTCATCTATGTTCTGTCAGGCTATTGGATTTCTGCCCCAGTACTTCTTTTTTATGGTTTTATTTCATATTTGTTTTTTTTCTTTAGTGTTTTGTCTTGTGTATTTGTACTGTTTTGTATTTTATTTGTGCTTTTGTGCTGGCTTTGTAATTGGCACTTGTGCTGTTAAGTCTGAACGTTAATAAATACCCATTGAATTGAACTGAATTATTAGCACTAGTAGTAATAATAGTAATAGTGGTATAATGGAACTGATATAGTGAAGTCGGGCTGGATGATCTGTGTTCGATTCCTGGCAGGGCTTCTTTTTATGGCAGCGTGAACTCTCGTATCAAATTACCAACGTTTCGGAGAAAATACTGCCTCCATCTTTAGGGCAATACTATGAAGATGAAGACAAGAGTTCCTCTGAAGCATTGGTAGCAGCCTGCTACAAAACACTGTGCCATAACCAAGACGTATTCAGTTGTCCTTTCCGCGGTGAAAATATCAAATTTTATCTTAAAAATTTCTGCACCAATAGTTTTAAGTTTCAGCATAAATTCAAATTTTGAACACTCATGTTAATTAAGATTACATTTAAAAATTCAGCCTATACCTCACAGACAGTACACTGTGATTCTATTATAAATATTCAACTATTAATGGAGCATAGGAAAATTAACCGCTGCTTGTTTTGAGAATCATACGAAACACACAAACATATTGTGTGGGGAAGATTTAGAATTTTCTATATTTTTTGTTAATGGTACATACAGTAACCACTAGGACATAAAAGGTTTACAAAGAAATACAGTTCTCATACAAGCAACCAATGACGCTAATGCAAAGATTTTCACACAACTAATCCTGTAACAGTCCGAAAGTGTTCTTGAGAGACTGATGAAAATATGCACCAAGGTCTGTCTATGAAAACACGCACCAAGGTCTATTCATGAAAATATGCACCAAGGTCTGTCTATGAAAATAAGCACCAAGGTCTATTCATGAAAATATGCACCAAGGTATATTCATGAAAATAAGCACCAAGGTCTGTCTATGAAAATAAGCACCAAGGTCTGTTCATGAAAGTATGCACCAAGATCTGTTCATGAAAATATGCACCAAGGTCTGTTCATGAAAATATGCACCAAGGTCTGTTCATGAAAATATTCACCAAGGTCTGTTCTATCCTTACATCCCACCGACAAATGAACGTCGTATTCCCCTATACCAAGCCTACAGCAGTCAACTTAATGTTCCAATCAAGTCGCGTTTTCCTATATACTCGTCGACCCCTACGTAACTACATGAAAACTCTAATAGTTATAAACCGTATCCCATCAACCCCTTTCATCCCATTATATCCAGGAGAAGATAATACACTTTGTATCGATACAGTAGAGTCACTACTGTGAGCACGACAAACAAGCGATATTAATATCGAGTGTGTCCGTCTGTCTCAGTACATTTCAAAAGGACAAACAAGAAGATGCTAAGGAAGTAATATTGGAATGGGTCCATCTGTTTTGTGCTACGCTCTATGACATTTGAAAGCTCTGCATTTTGCGCACGATGTACTTCGCATGATTACCATAATCAACAACGATATTTCCCTACATATTATTAACTGATTTTTCTTACAATGGTTACAGACCCAGTTCTCTCTGAGACAGGAAAATTTGTAAAATACAGTGAACACCATTTATAATTTACATTCTCCCCCCCCCCCACTTATGTGATACATATAAAAGGTAAAGGTAAAAAATTAAAGTTCTCCCTAGAACAGGCCATGAAGGCCCAGAGGAGGAGTACAGGTATAGCTCTATTCTTTCTTTAACCCTGGCACTAGATGGGGGTGGGTAGTCAACTCCACGCCCCGGCCGCTTTACCCCCGGGAAAAGACCCGGTACCCATTTTACAGGAGGCTGGGTGGGCCCCATGGCCGGTCTGGACGGGTGGGGAAAATCTCGCCCCCACCGGGATTCGATCCCCGGACCGTCCAGCCCGTAGCGAGCCGCTATACCGACTGCGCCATCCCCGGCCCACCATGTAATACATATATGTACCTAAATCTATACATGACAGTTTATGACTGACTATGTGTGTATGTTACGTAATTCTAACGCCGTAGTAATTTTCGCTTTCTTATGTAGATGGAAGCTCTGTGTTCAAAACTGTGACATCTGAAGGATATTTAATTCAATATTTCGTCTGAGAAGAGAGGGAGTGCGAAAGGAAGAGTAAAATTTGGCGGTAAGAAAAAAATAACTCCCCTTTGATTTACAACAGGACCCTTCCACCAGGCTTATAAGATTGTAACCAAAGAAATTAAACGAAAAGTCTGGCCTACATGTGCTGCTATAACCATCAGGACTTCACAAGCGACGGCAGTGTCTTGTGCGAATCGCTAAATGCTTTTACTCTAACCTTAAATTGCATATTAACTTTAAATTAAACTAAATAATCGTGGAAAAATCTATTGTAGTTGTGAGGGGTAGGTGTGAGAGGCAAGCAGCCAGCAAGTGTCTTGGGCGAACTGTTGACAGGTATTGATTGTTCCTTGCTGAAGAGGCATCTCAAGGCTTCCTTTGTCCGGAATCTTCTGGCCATCTTGTTATTGTAAGGTAGCATCGCTTTGTCCGCAAGTCATGTTTGGACCACGTGAAATCATAAAACCCGTCTTCAATAAAGAGCGATACTTTGAACTATTGCGATGTAAGAACATTTCATTACAGTAGTTCTATATTAAACCCGTCCTAATCTCGGAGGGTTACGTGCCGAGGAAAGAACATCTTTGGCGTACGGATGGCCTTATGGGATATTAAGGAATAAGGGAACGTGACCAGTATTACCATCCATCAAAGCCTAAGTCTCCTGTTACTTCATTAAACACAACAAATAGCTAGAGCCTAATAATGTGTTTGAAAATAATCCTTTACAGCAGGGGCCCGCCAAGCTGTGTTATGCATCCCGAGGCCACCACTTACGAGTATTGTGATTTTACACGTGCGGCCGGCAAACCAGGCCACAGTAACCGTTGTGACCCTTTGTAAAAAAAATCCGTTCGACACTCTTGATACGTAGCCTACATATAAAAATCTAAAAGCTGAAATCCTGTGGTTATTCTGTCCGCGTTTAGCAAGTCATATTATAGTTGCTAATACGTGCATCAGGTGGCAGTGTTTGCTGTGCAGTATCTGTTATTATGAAGCAGTTGAGAGGTACCTATATGTCAGTCGGTACTGCAAACTCAACCTTTGCTAGTAAGAAGTATCTGTAGGCAGCAGCGCTGTTTGTTCCATGAAGCTGTCTTTCAAGGAGTTTTCATGATCATGTCGTGTGATTTGATACAAAAAAGTGTGACGTCGGTGTCTGTGAGACTGCGACAGCAGTAAGTCATGAAGGAATAAAGATAGAAGCTTGAAACTTAGCATAGTTCTAGGATTATTATGGGATGTGCCGTGCAAAGTAATCGAAATCGGGGCAACTATGCTTCGATCGGTATTGCAGAGTCGTACACTGCCTTCAACATCTGGCTAGCAGTCTCTTTAAGAAATTTTCAAAGTCATGGCGCTTATTATTCGGTGAAACTGAGATTTCACACTCTGTAGAGCTATAATATATTTTTTTCTTCTTCTGTACAATGTAAAAGTGTGGCCATTAAGATGTTTCTTGGTACATGTAGACCAATCTACACGGCTTTATATCCCATAAGACTGAAATCTGAATCTCGCAACTTTATGATTTACTTATAAAAATGTAATAGAATTTCTCAGTTATAGCAACCATCATGACACTGAATAGAAAACGGGGACTCTGTACTTTAGAAACAGAATAACTGTCTACAAAGCACAGTAAATGGCTACAGGCAGGATGTCAGGTTTTTGCTCTTTTTGCTCACGACGTCTACGCGAATGTGGCACCCACACTACCTCCCACATTACCAGGAATCTCACAAAGGCTAGGATATCGCAAGAACTTCTTCACATATTCGATTGTCTACCTGTCTACGTATGCCGTAGGTGTACTGCAGCAAATAAATTAAGCAGATTTTCTTATGTTGATTTACTTCCATAAACTCACATAACACTTATAACCGCAATTAACAAACTTTGTAAATTTTAATACAAATTTTAAACATATATTTGTGCAAGAAAAATACTCATTAAAATGTGAAATATTACTGTCAGAAAATGAATTGAATATATAATAGGTAATTTAAGTATTTATTTATTTATTAAGAATTTAAAATAACATAGGGTGAATAATTTTATTTTCTTTTAAAGTCTGATTATTGTTAAGAGATAGACAAATCCACAGACGAGATCTGCACTCTTCTGGGATATTACGCGGCGTAGTGTAGTAATTGTTTACCGACGTTTCGATACAACGTATCGGTCCATCTTCATGGGTCAAGAGTCCGGGACCGATACGTTGTCTCGAAACGTCGGTAAACAATTACCACACGACGCAGCGTAATATGCCAGAAGAGCGCAGATCTCATCAACATCGCGGCGGAAGCCTGAAATCAAAATCCACAGCTATCATGCTGGTGTCCATATCGCGTGCAAAGAGCAGTCGCTCTATAATAGGGATGGACCAAAGCCTCCCAACATTTTCGATATCGCTTAATTTTATGCACTTCTTTAGAGATATTACAAGACTGTGTACAAATGGATTTTGGTACAGAACATTTCTGGAGACCTGTCTGCTATATTTTTATGACTCAAATAGTTAATACTACAGGGGAGTGGTTTTTCTTCATTGTTTGTCAGCCTCTGTAGCGCAGTAACTAAGCTAAGGGCTAGATGATCTGGGATTTGATTCCAGGCAGGAGCAAGAGATTTTTATCTTCTCCAGAACATCCAAACCGGCAATGAGGCTCACCCAGTCTCCTAGTCAATGAGTACCGGGGTTCTTCCCAGGGAGTTAAGCGGTCGTCGCCTTAAGTTGACCACTCACCTCCGTCTAATTACGAGGTTAACAATGAGTGGAGCTATACTTCTGCTCCCCCTATATGCCTTTACCTTTACCTTTGCTGTCAGTGTCTCAGGCTAAACATGCAAATGACAGCATGAGGAGTGGGCAAATATTTTGATAAGGCGTGAAAGAAAGTGACTGTTCTTTTGTAGGTACCATCCCGGCCATTTGCGTAGTGGGAATGAGGAAAACTGCAAAAAGATCTCAGTCCAAGACATGCAGTACCCTGGCTGAGATACCAACCGGGTACCTTCAAAACATGTGTCTAAATGGTTGCCGCTGTATCGTCCCGTCCGATTGCATTTTGCGATGTGTCTGTTAGAGCATGTTTAAGTTGAATTCCTGGATATCTCTTAGCAGCAGTAAGGATTCAATTTGTGCACCTCAGAAATGGAAGCTCTAGTTACACAGCGATATGCAGTATATCTCCGGAGTTGTTTTATTGCTTTAAATGTAGCTGCAAACTGCTACATCGCAATGTTGAAAGTTTGGTGATTAAGAGCATAGGACTTTGCGAACTTGCTTACTCTCGTACTCTTCATAGGTCAAAAGTTCAAAAGTGTTACAATACAATATGAGACTGAATATGTAAGTTATTCATTCTTAAAATTAATGCAAATTATATTAGAATTTTACGTGCCATTAGGTTCCAGTTCATTCAAGAATTAACATTTTTCACCTCGACAACATACTTTTCCAAGAAATCTCATCAGTTCTATTTACAAGCAAAGAAGTGGAAAAGCGAGCTGTGCGCAAGTGATGTTGGTTTCCTCTTCCACAAATAATTCCTTTTTCCATGCCATTTCTGTGTTAGATCCTATTCATTCTTCGAGCATTTAATAGCGTTATCCTAACAACATAAATTACATTGCTTCAGAGCGCAGTGAATTATAAATTAGAAACGGCGGACTGAGAAAAGTCACGGAAGCATCAGCACAGTATGTAAAGGCTCCAACAGTAGACCTGAATACAAAGTATCAGTGCTGATTACGTGCCCGATATATTGCAGTTTTATCTGCTGTGGAGGCAAGAGGGGTCAAGCAGCGTCAAGCAGTAGGAAGATACCAAGAAGTGCACAGCTTCGTAATTTGTATTATTCAAAAATATTAAGCTAATCAATACAAGGAGGTTTAAACGGACAGGGCATGTAGCACGGATGAGAAAGGTACGAAACTCATAAAAAATTTTAATTTAAGAAAATAAAGAAAAGAGGTTAGGAGAAATATACGTAGAGAGGGAATGGATGTGGCAGTGTGTGGAGTGTGGATTGAACGGGCCAAGATATAGACAGCGATTAAGAGTAATTAATTTAATTATTTTCTGTGATGCGGCAGACAGGTGTTATCTGGCGAGTGATAGCTAGATGCATCCATCCCCATCCCCAGAATAATCAAACGTAACATAAGACGTCAAATACGTATCTACAGGTACATAGATTTGCTTCTAAAGACATGAATATGTATTGATTAATTCAAGGCCTGTAGATGGCAAGAAAATGCTGGAAAATTTAAAAAAGTTAAATCATGCCCTTAGTTTATTTGATTGTGAAAATACTGATGATGGTGATGATGATGATAATAATAATAATAATTACTGAACTACATGGCACAATCTTAACAATCTTAACAAACACCACCTTGAGAATCTCAAATCTTAGAACGGTGGTAAAATTTCGGCTTTCACTAAAGACGGGGAAAATCCCACCGGGGGCATGGATGTTTGTGTTGTGTTATACGGTAGTATGGAACATAAGTGACATGAAGGACGAAAGGATTTAATACAGTACAAAAATGGATCAAAGGGGAAAAACCCCGGACAAAAAAAAAAATCCGCCGGGGGCATGGATGTTTGTGTTGTGTTTGTTGTAAGGACGGTAGTATGGAACATACGAGGTCTGTCCAAAAAGTATCCGACCTTGGGCCGGGAAAAAAAAGTTCTGTATCTGGGTGGTTACAATACCTAATCCCCTTCAAAGTAGGCCCCTTGTGACTCCACACACTTAACCCAGCGGTCCTTCCATCGCTGGAAGCAATTCTGGAGGGCTTGTTTTGGAATGGTGTGCAGCTGCGCCGTCGCGTTCTGTATGATGTCCTCGCGGCTGTCAAAACGGGAGCCTTTTAGCGGTGTCTTCAATCTCGGGAACAGCCAGAAATCACAAGGAGCCATGTCAGGAGAGTAGGGAGCCTGGCGAACCTGCGGAATGCCGTGCTTAGCCAGGAAACCCTGGATCAGGTGTGATGAATGAGCTGGGGCATTGTCATGATGCAGCTGCCAGTTGCGTGCGTCCCACAGCTCCGGTCTCTTGCGCCGAACTGCATCACGAAGATGACGGAGGACTTCTTGGTAGTACTCCTTATTAACAGTTTGGCCTAGTGGTGCGTACTCATGATGCACAACACCCCGGTAATCGAAGAAAACAGTCAGTATCACCTTCACATTGCTCCGAACGTGTCGTGCTTTTTTTGGGCCTCGGGGATGTTGGATGCTTCCATTGTGACGACTGGACCTTGGTTTCCGGGTCATATCCGTACACCCACGACTCGTCACCAGTGATCACAGTCTTCAGGAACTCAGGATCCCTGTTGGCGCACTCCAGCATGTCCTGCGCGACCTCAAGGCGGAGTTGTTGCTGCTCCGGCGAAAGCAGCTTGGGCACAAATTTTGCCGCCACTCTTCGCATGCCCACATCCTCAGTTAAAATCGTGTTTGCGGAACCTCTGCTGATCCCAACCTCATCAGCAATTTCCCGGACAGTCAAACGACGGTCCTCCATGATCAATGTCCGCACTTTGTCAATGACATCAGCATTTCGGCTCGTTGACGGTCTCCCGGAACGCTGGTACTGTCCGCCGACATGCGGCCATCTTTAAAGCGGTTGAACCAACATTAATTTGAGTGACCCCCATTGCATCATCACCGAAAGCCTGCTGAATTTTGCGGATTGTTTCCGCTTGGGTATCCCCAAGTTTCTGACAAAACTTGATGCAGTATCGCTGCTCCAAACATTCTGTCATCTTGAGCGAAACGAGAATGCGACGACCACGTGTTACACCACTTTGCTATCTGGCAGCGACAGACGCATCCGGCGGTGTTGCGAGGCAGCAAAAAATCACGCATGCGCCTGAAAGTCCCTTCTACCACTACGCTCAGTTTCCCCACCCTTTCGCCATTACTTACCGCGGGAAAAAATATAGTCGGATACTTTTTGGACAGCCCTCGTAAGTGACATGAAGGATTTAAACAGTACAAAAATGGATCAAAGGGAAAAAAAACCCGGACAGGCAAAAAACAAAAAAAAAATCCCACCGGGGGCATGGATGTTTGTGTTGTGTTATACGGTAGTATGGAACATAAGTGACATGAAGGATGAAAGGATTTAATACAGTACAAAAATGGATCAAAGGGGAAAAACCCCGGACAAAAAAAAAATTCCGCCGGGGGCATGGATGTTTGTGTTGTGTTTGTTGTAAGGACGGTAGTATGGAACATAAGTGACATGAAGGACAAAAAAAGGATTTAAACAGTACAAAAATGGATCAAAGGGGAAAAAAACCCGGACAGGCAAAAAACAAAAACAAAAATCCCACCGGGGGCATGGATGTCTGTCTGTTGTGAGTGTTGTGTGTTGTTGTCAGGTAGAGGTCTCTGTGACGGGCTGGTCCCTCGTCCAGAGGAGTCCTACCGAGTGTGGTGTGTCTAAAGTGTGTGATCGTGAAGCCTCGAAAAATGAGGCGGCCTAGGCCCCCAAGGGGCTGTCGAGCCATTGAAAAAAAATAGTCGCTAAGCTGTTCAAGAAATTTTCCCAAAGGCTTATTCCAACGTTCATAAGAGCCCAATCATCAGCCTCACTGCCCGTTACTTGACGGTAATTTAATATTTTAAACCCAAAAGCGCCTAGATTTTCCAAATGGCTTATTTCAAGTTTTCTGATTAAATTTATATTTTCAATTCTAACCTCTGTCTTGCGGGCTACACGTCAATCTCATCGCTCTGTATTTGATCCTTCTAATAATATATTTGAAGAACAAAATAATTAAGGCCTTTATTAAGTTATTTTTCCACCCTCCTCTAACTTGCTGCCACTTAGGGACATACACAGTATTCCTCTCGGCACCACGTTCGCAGACACCGTCAACCTGTGCCCCCACTTATGAGTAATGCACAAAGGATCGCTGAGTCTAGACCAGTGGTATTCAACCTGGGGTACGCGTACCCCCGGGGGTACGCGAAAACATCTTAGGGGGTACGTAAAATTAAAAAAATATATATATTATTTCATGATAAACACTGAATAATCAGGGCCAGATTTAGGGTTAGCCACAAGAGACCCGGAAGTAAGGACAAGCGATTTGGGAGCGCCATTTCTCTCTCTTTCTCTCTTCTTTATGCGATTTTTATCTGGGCAGCTAGTTTCATTTGATTACACACATAGTGCATATAATTTTGCTTTGCTAAAATATCTTTGTTCCTTTATTAATTTTTATATGACAGACAATAATATATTTGTTATTTAATAGCTTGATTCTCCTTTTTTATTTAAAACTTATTATTTAATACATTATTTTGGATGTAATTTATTTAACTTATTTTATATGTAGATTATAGACTCTGCATAACTTGAATTATGTACCAACGACTTTGGGGGTACAAAGTTGAAGAGAAATTATATGTGGGGGTAGGCGAACTAAAAAGGTTGAATACCACCGGTCTAGACAAAAGGCTAAGGGTTTTATTTTGTTAAGGAATTCGAAGGCACGAGGACTTCAGTAGAGATATGAAAGTAACCGGACACAACAGGTCTGTTCGTATTGAGCGATTCATGTTTCAACACAATGCCATATCTTCAGTTCCCTTTAAGTGAAGTATCGATTTGAAACTTTGAGCAACATGTCGTAAGCGTTGAGTAACTTTATGTTGGTCAAGAATCATAAAGAGTCTACTAACAGCGTGACGGAGACTGCTTACAAGTTCACTTTTATGCCGGCAGAGATCATCACCTCTACGCAGCATAAAACGGCAGTCGTAATTTATTGTTAGAACCGGCAAATAAAATTTATTTCATTACACAATATTAGTCTGTGATTGTAAATTAAATTAGAAGATTTAAGTCGATTTTAAAACATATATCAAAATGTCGCATTTATTTGGTTTGTTTTAAAGTGACGATTATAGTAATATCAATATAATCCCCGCTGGAAGAACATCTGGGGTGGAATGACATCAACACCAGTTATGACATCAACACCAGTTATGACATCAACATCAGTTAAGCCAGGTTTATAACGTTGTGAGCTTCTTCTGTTAAAGGATTTTTTTTTTACAAAATAAAACAGCAACATGGCCGCCGTATAAAATCTATATTTATATTTATTTCATAGTCCAAACTAATGAATTATTTGATTTACAAAATCTGTATTTTATACAGAAGTACATTATAAACATCTACAGGCAAAACAGAAAAGTTTGTTGCGTATGCCAGAAACTGAAACATAGCAACGGTAAGAAATTTTTATTTCATTTTCAGCAAATATGATGTACAAACGTAAATTGTGCACAGTAATGTAACTCACAATTTCACCTTTTAAAGCAGATTACCTACTATATGTATCAACCGCTTTAACAATAAAAACTTTTCATTTTTCTCTCACAGTGCTGTTGTGTTTCCTACTGTTTTCAGAATAAACAAGGACTCTTTCCTAAACAACAGTTCGTCATGTAGGTGTATTTGTTTTCCTTTGATATACAAATTAAATTTTTAAGCGTTGTTTAAGAGACTTTCATACTTCAAAGAGGTAGTTTCTAGCTCAGTCTAACTTTAGGATATTGACGTGAACATTTGAAGGAGAATGGGTCTCAGTAGAGAGAAGTGCTTCGAAGAGATTCATATGATTTCCTCGACCAACGTGACTTTCTTCCTTCAAGAACGCCTCATTCTAATACTCACTAATAAGGCACTATGCTAATAGTATAATTAACTGAATGCCAAGTCCCTTGGGGCATCAAAACTACGTTTCTGATTTATTACGATGCTCGGTGCATCAGTTCGCTGCAAGGTAGTTAAATATAAGGGCTTTATAATTACAGGCGACCTACATCTATCGTTCAGTGGAAACAGCTAGACCGAGGTCGGTAATATATTTTCAGTAAATGTGTTTCCATGGATATTAATGCAAGTATAGAGCCCCGTTAAAAAACGGGTCAACAGAAGAATAGAATGAAGGTACAGAAACGTAGAAACTGTTAGCATAATAAAATTATTCCTGCGAACTTACCAGTAAAGTGCATTTCGCCTGATGAATATTCAAATGTTGCTTCTTTGCAGACATCCGTAATATGATCAAAGAAAGGGACTTTGGTGCAAGAATATTACTCGAATGTTCCTGAGGACACGTAGTCCATATGCCTGTACTTCAGAATCAGATATCTGTTGGCTTCCCTTTGTAACGTTTTTAAGCATGAATTCTTGAAAACAATATTCAAATCATTGAACTTCACGTTAAATATTACCGTGCATTTTTGTACACTGATTAACACACACACATGCACCAAAACAAGTTGTCACTGATTTCTTTAAAGAAATCAGTGACAAACTTGTTTTGGTGCATTTGTTGGTGTGTGTTAATCAATTATTCAAAAATCAGTTACTGCCGCGCAGAAAACACGCTGCATATCCATTACGAAGCTCAATCTGTCAATACCGTTTAGAGCAACACTCGTATTTCGCTGTTTACGAGGTTAGCTTTTCTCACCCCGGCGTTGCTAGCGATTTTTAAGTCTTCTGATATGTTATGCCTTGTTGGCTTGTAAATATGTACCAAAGTGTCTAAGAATTGCAGTGGTCAAGTAGGCCAAGAAGTGCAGACTGTCCCTAGGTCTGGTAGACCATTTGACAATCCTGACACTTTCTTTTCTGGTCTCATCTACAGCTCAACTGGTATCAGCCTCCTGAAACTGCTTGACCCTGAAGATGAAGGCAATGCGATTCTTCGAAGCCTCGGTAGCTATTTAGCAGTGGACACGGCGTGTAATCCCAGAAGACTTAAATCTTGAATTCATTGTTTATTGTAAGAACCATGAGAAACAAATTCTTGTACACTGCGTGGGCAAGAATCAGTCTGGTGGTAAAAGGGAGATACATAGAGGGTTAACACTTTGATTTAAATAGTTAAACTTTCTACGTGTAATCACATATGCTTCAGGAATTAATGACAACTGTCGTACAGGGAATTCGATTGGAAACCGAACACAGAGATACAGCAAACTTAACGGCTTTACATTCCCTCATATAATGTATGTAACAAGTACTAAAACTTACCGCATGTTAGAGTAGGTGTTGTAAAAACCTCCTTTAACTCTCAGATGTGACTGATACGTGGCGAACAGATTACTAAATACTGTCTGCAGTCCTTGTCCAGATATTGCACATGGTCCGCAGCGAGTTTAAAGGCAGCTGCATGACACACATACCGCCAGTCCTATCGCCCCGCTTATGATCCACTACATCAACTTTGTGACACAGTCCAGCTCAATCTGCTCTCTGTACTATAAGTGCGAAGCACAGCGTAACGCATATTTCTTTTGTTCGTGAGTACGCAGTACAGTTTTATACAGGAGTTTTATTGTTGAAACTATATAAGAAAGAAATCGTAAAAAACGTGTCGTAGGGAATCTAGAATAGGGTTTCCCGGTGTTTCATTTCTTTCGAAATCAAGCATGTTTGACAGATGAAGGTCATTTACAGCACCTACTCTAACACGCTGTAAGTTGTCGTACACTTTTTATATATTATTTGAGGAAATGTAAGGCCTTTAATTTTTCGTACGCCTAGTTTCGGTCTGAAACTGAAATCCCTGCATTATGATTATGACACACAAATTCGACTTTTTCACTGTTTTATTGAAATATACTCTTCAGGTAAGAAAACGTGGAAGAAGCCTACGCAGTGGAGCCTAATGGGCTGAACTCATTATACTTCTTAACCGTTTCGCCTGACGATGGAAACAGAAAGAGTCTTCGAAGTATCTCGTCTTTAGACCGTTATATTGAATCAACAATTTGGAATGTTATCCTATAGCTTTGTGAAGGCACTAACGAGAGTAGATTTCAGCGGCTCAAAATTGCGAAAAGTAAATTCTACACCCAGTCTCGAGATTTCCTTACGTACCGTACACATAATCAGTCGGCAGGTTTTTTTTTTCCACCGTTCTACACATAATTTAAGACAAAGCTTAACAGGAAATTTAAGTGACTATCTTGCATCACAAATTACTCTATCCCAATTGAAGTGACTCTAAATGAGTGGATTAAACAGATTCTATTTGTTAAATGGACCGTGCCATGACGTCATTTAGAATACAAGAGCAGAATGCAGCACAGGTATATGGCGCATTTTATTTGTAAAATCTGACAGGAAGAATTCACTTTAGAGACACATTAGTAGTTGGAATTATAATATTAAAATTAATTTTAGCCCGCCAAATTATAGTGGAAAATTATGTTGATCAAATCAAGAATAAGATGGGCGGGACATATGGCACGTATAGGAGAAAAAATAAATACATACAGAGGTTTGGTTGGGAAACGTGAAGGTAGGAGATCGTTTGGAAAACATAGCAGTAGATGGGAAACAATATTACAGTGTATCTTACAGAAAAAAAGACAGAAGAACGTGTATAGGATTCATGTGACTCAGAACAGGGAAAAATGGCGAGCTCTTGTGAAAACTGCAATAAATATTCGGATTCCGTAAAAGTTGGATATTTCCGGACTAGCTGAAAACTACAAACTTCTCAAGAAGGCCATTGTTTCATGGAATCGGTTAAATCATATGGGTAGCTCTGCACACCATCTGCTTTAAAATTTAAAAAAAAAAATTTTCTGCGAGTACTTAGGTTTCCCCTGCTATGTATCGTCCCATCAATGCTACATAGTCACAATGATTCTTCTATAATTGACGACAAGACAGGGTTCAAACGAATGGAAAATTAAAAAAATACTTCAAAGGAATCACAAAATAGCGCCTTCCAAGCACGTCAGGTTCCTGACACAAATTTTTCAATGCGTTGCCTACAATCATGGCAAAGACAGAGGACAACACTGCAACCGGCTGGTTAATATATAGCAGTCTAAAAATTAGATATTTCGAAAACCGCCTCTGCCTCCAACCTCAGGAAAGAATGGGTAAGAAGGATAATCAGTTGAGCCCATTAGGCTCTACTGAGTAATCTTCTTCCAACTTTTTCTTTTTACTTGAAGACATATATAACCAGAGTCTGAAATATTATAGCCGTAGAATGTATTGGAAAATAAACGTTGTATAACCAATGGAGTTGCACAGAACACTTTAAATAAAGGGTTATTTAATCACGGATAGACATCAATCAACTCCATTTTTATGCTTGTACATTTATTCAATCATCAATCAGATTTTATATAATTTGAAACTTCCTTAAAACTGTATATTTAACCGAATCACTAATAGTAAAGATTACATGAATTGCCAACAGAAGTTATAAAGTATACTTCCCTGTACCATACATTTATTATCCTAGACATCTATTACTATATTATTTGTTATTTTACTTTGTGTAGAACTTATTTCTCACACACAGTTCCTGTCTACATTAATACTACATTAGTACTTTTCCATGTCTGTGATTTTTACATACGAACAATGTTTTATGTATTTTAGGTATGTACATACATATACATGTATCTGCATACGTATATGTGCGCATGTTTATCCTCCATCTGCATACGTATATGTGCACATGTTTATCCTCCATCTGCATACGTATATGTGCGCATGTTTATCCTCCATCTGCATGCAAACTTTTGTACACTTGGCTCCAGTGTTTCCCTAATTATCGCCCCCAATTTAAAGTAAAACAATTTTTTTCTACTAGCAGTGTGTCGTTGTTTTATAGGCTCAAAGTCGTTACATCAATACAAGTTGCGTATTTGCTCAAGACCTATTTCCATACCTCATTTTGAGGCCATAAAATAAATATAGAAGTTTCGCTCCCACCTCGTCAGTTCGCATATCCGCCATATTGGTATTACTTATTTTGTGACACGAATTTTAAGGTTTTTCACAGCGGTTTAATCGAAGATTCCCGTCTGATAAAAAGTAACACTGGGTCGCTTGGGGGCTCCTGACGTTTCGAAAGAATGTGTCGCCTTTATCTTCAAGCGACCAAGGTCCATGAAAAATACGCAGTCACCAATGACCTTGAACCCTTGAAGATGAAGACGATAAGTTCATCGGAAAAGTCAGGAACTATCTACCCCAAAACGCAACGTCACATCCCAGAAGACCAGAATCCTTCCTAAAAGTGGCCAATAATTTAATAATACAACACAACAATTTTCCAAATATTCTGCCAACTTCTTTCAAAATTTAAATTTTGGGGTTACACAGACAGCGATTGATTTCGTAAGTCTAATTTCTTTCTCTAAGGAAGTAGAGTAAGCTAAGAACAATGACCAGTAAGTAATTGTAAGCCTGTAGGTATTTTGCGAAACTAGACGCACTGCAAGCCAGAGAAGTTTCTAGTTAATTTGGACTGAATTGAAAGGCAGGCCAGTTTATTAGAGTAGCTCCAAAGTGGACAGTGAAGACTTGAACAGAAAGGTTGGAGTCTATTGGAGTGGGGTGGTGGGGTGGCCCCATGATGAAAGTACAGAAAGGTATTCGAGTTACTGAAGACTGAATGAACCTAACAGAAAATGTACTGCGGTCTTTGTGAGCACCGCGCTCCCTGACTTCACATTTGGCGGGTATAATCACAGTTTTTACTTAGCATTCACGTATCGCATTATCCTTAATCAATACTTTGCATAAATTATAAAGCTGTCACTCGGAGAAAGCATCTGCAAACTACAATGTAGCCTAAGCAAATATACAACAAACCACATATACCAAGCAAATTAGCCCAAGCGATTAAGTTTCTAACTTCCACTCGGATGTTGCTGGGTTCGAAGCTTTTCCGGAACACAGATTATCCTGACAGAAGATTTCCGTGGTTTTTCTCAGTCCCTTCAGAAAAATGACGGGATAGTTACTGAATTGGCCCGCAACTGCTTCTCTGACTTTGCAATTCGCTGTTCATCAGTCAGTTTATCATTCGACGCCATCCCTTAGCCTGAGATACCAACAGAAAAAGATGAAGGTTTCCCCGTTTACGCCATAAGGATATATAGGGGACCAGAGGTATTGTTCCGCTCATTCTTAACCTTGGCACTAGATGGAGGTAAGACGTCTTCAGGCCCCTGCTGCTTTACCCCAGGGAAAGAACACCGGTACCCATGAAACAGGAGTCTGGGTGGGTCCCAGAGCCGGTCTGGACTTCTAAGAAAAGACAAAAATCTCACGCCTCTGCCAGAACTAGAACCCCGGAACATCTAGCCAGTAGCCTACTCGGTATACCGACTAAGCTACTCCTGTTCCTAAATACAAAAAGTGTCGTTAAATAAGTAATTCAATGATCTTATATATCATCATAAGCCATATCTTGCATCACATACCGAAGATAAAGGACGCAATAGGAAACTAGAGTAAAATCGCATAGACCCAATTAGAAACTTCATAATTTACACTCTTCATTTATATTGTTAGGGTGAAAAACTAAGAAGTATGAAGTAGATGGGACATGCATCACTCTGGGAAGTGAGTCATATAAAATTTAAATCGAAAAAACCTGAAGGAAAGAGACTAATTGGGAAACCTATGCATAGATGGTAGGATAATATTAAAATGAGTATATGATGGCATCGAATGGTTTCGACTGCTGTAGGATAGGGTCTACTGACGTAATTCTGTGAACACGAAAATGAAACTTCTGTTTCTGTAAACGGCGGTAAATTTATTAAGTATAATACTATCGATTTCTGAAGAACAATGGTGCTTACAGGAATTAGTTAACTCTTTATAAGTACTATTTAATTTATCACTTAAAACATTCGGGCCTTGCCAAGGCTCAGACAGTCATTTGCCTGCCTCCCACCTCGGAGGCCCGGGTTTCATCCCAGGCCAGTCCATGTGAGATTTGTCGGATTTTTCACCGACTACTTCGGTTTTTCCTTGTCGGTATCATTCCACGAATGTTCCACACTCATATTTCATTCATATTTCACCGACGCTCTATATAATCTTGCCAACTGACGGCGTCTTTAAATAACTTCGCACTTTTCCCAAATACTGTAATTATGTATATTGCGCTTGTTTCTCAGAACAATCAGCGATTACTTCCCTAAACAGCATTTCTTGTAAGTTTCAATTCTTTAACCAACGAATGCACCTTTTATTTTCTCACTTCTATCTACCCTACAAACACGCAACAGGACATACAACAGCAGGGGATGGACATCAACAGTTATACAAGACCGACTGCCAACAATTTCAATTTTAATAAATTTGAATTTTAAATATTAAAAGTGATAATTTTAATAATTTTAACGAGGTTAATATCTCCAACGACATAGTGCCCTGTGTTCACAACTTATAGTGCTGTGCTCCGAACTTCTAACACAATATATATACACCGAGACAATTCAAAACTTGAAGAAACTGTGATTGTGTTTTTAGCTATTGGTGACTGCCAATTACTGTAAACAGCATAATGTTCTATGTTAATACCTAATGCATGAGTGAACAGTGAAGTGACTATATCGGTATACCCCTGATGATGACCAAAGTACGATGTAGGGTGGAGAGAAGTGAGAAAATAAAAGGTGCATTTGTTGGTTAAAGAATTGAAGCTTATAGCTAAGATGCACGGTGAACATAACGTAAAAAGAAACATTTCTTGTGTAATGAATATTATGTTGCTTTGTGTACAAACTGAATTTTCAAGTACTATTTATATGAACATCGTAATTCAAGCGACTGAATAGCATGTTCAAACATTAAAGCAAAGTGTACAGCTCCGATAAAATAAAGTGCTCAGAGTAACTCAAACAACTGTCTCCATAGCCGGTGTACATAGACGGTACACCTTATACCCCATTATACTAGGTTGCTTTTATCTTTTAACTTGATCGTGTGAAATGCGGTATCGTTGAACTTCAATAACCACGTCATTATAAAACGTATTTTCAGAAAGTTTCGACTGACAAACAAACCCTACACTCTTGTGTCTCTGAAACCACATGTTGACATGTCGGAAGCTGAAGTTTTAACTACCCTCGTTACTCGCCGTACACTTTCCCTTCGCTGCGTGGAAATACAGAAAGCTCTTTGGCTTAAAAAAAAACACATATCTGTACATGTTTATACATAAATGTGCAAAGTTGCAGCCTATGACAAATATACATTCAAAGTGCAAGTTTGATATTACTGGAAGGTTACAAATTAAATACTGGATTTGAGTACTAATTTGGCTGTATTGTTACGTTATCACTACAGCCTCAAGGAAACCTGTCACTCAATTCTTCTCTGATTCAGAACAACCCTAACTCTATCTCTAATACAATTTTAAGGTTATGTATCTTTCAATCTACTACCTGACGCTCCAAATGCTCTCGCATCGTGATATGTTTCCTTAAAAGTACTTTATTCCAAACTATCATAATGTCCATTCAAATTTCAACTGGATATCGTTCTGTTTTTCCTTATTCTATTTCATTAATTATGTGTATTCCTTATAGTTTTGTGGCCTCTTTAGCGAAGCTATCAATACGATAGGCTATTAACATCAAACTCTTGCACATTATATCACTTTGGAACACTTGGAAGTCAAAATTTCACTGAATTTGCTCGCTGTGAACTTGGAAAAGTTCCGGAAAGACATTTACATTGAGATCTTTTTTTTTTGTGGAGAAGGGTCCCGCAGCAGATGCTACGGAGGCACCGCAGCCTAGAGGCTTATTGTGCAACCTGTGATGAAGATGATTAGTTTTTTTCGTTTTTCCTTGTAATGGAACACCGGTGGAATTAAATTGACAGGGGAAAACCGAAGTACTCGGGGAAGAACCTGTCCCAGTGCCACTTCGTCTACCACAAATCTTACATGGACTGACCCCGGATCGAACCCGAGACTCCGCGGTGGGAGGCCGGCTACTAACCGCCTGAGCCATGGCACGGACTATATTGAGATATTACACTTAGCCGCAAAACAGTATGTAGTGATCAGTGCTTCCCTCCATATGTAAGCAGTCAGATTTTTCGGAAAATATGCAGAATGTAATACCGACTCAAGCCTTCCTATTGTTCCTATTTGTAACTACTTGCTAATATTACGTAAGAAACAAGAAACGATATAATAAAACGCTTAGTCTCGTAAGACAAGTGTAGGGACCACTATTGTTGGTCATTGCCCGTCGGTTCGATTATACCTTACACACATGCCCACTCACTGCTGCTCATTGGGGAGTGTGTGAGTTCCTATATTCACTGCGAGGTGCTTGGGAACAGGGGCAAATTTACAATTATACCTTCAAAAATATCATACACAAAATCTCCTCACTTATTATACTCTGAAACTAATTTGCACTTTTGGAATGAGAGCCAGTCAATGTTCTTAGGAAATACTGGAATTTAATTCAGAATTATTTGTCTTGCAATCTTCTATTTCAAGTGTGCAGACTATTGAGAAAAACTGTAATTCTGCTGTATGTAGGTGTCAAACCTGGTTTGTCACATTAAGAAAAGCACATAGAATTATAATACTTCAGAACAAGGTACTGAGGAGAATATTTTGACCTAAGTGAAAGACAAACACTTAGAAGATGCTGGAAAGAAACGCTTAATGAGGTGTCCCAATATTTATATTTTTTGTCCTATATTATTATTGTGAGCAATTCAATGAGGGGGAGATGCATAGAGCCAGTGGCACGTAGTGGAAAGATGAGAAATTAATATAAAATTTTCGTCAGAAAACATAATGGAAGAGAACACTTTGAAAACCTACGTAGTCGGCCGAACATTACTTAAATGGATCTTAAAAAGATCGTGTGGGTTTTCTTTTTTTTTGAATTGAATTCATCCGGCTCAAGTTATGGACCAATGGCGAGCTCTTGTGCAAACAGTAAGAAATCTTGCGGCTCCGTAAAAGCACTATATTTGTTAACTAGCTGAGCAACCATCAGCCAGTCAAGAAGGGCTCTGCTCAATGGGGTCAATTAGCTAGTAACGGCTCACTGTGCATGTCACTGACGCTATACTATTAACGTACTTAATACAGCCACTTAATTGCCTAGTAACGGCTCACTGTGCATGTTACTGACGTTATACTATTAACGTACTTAATACAGCCACTTAATTGCCTAGTAACGGCTCACTGTGCATGTTACTGACGTTTATACTATTAACGTACTTAATACAGCCACTTAATTGCCTAGTAACGGCTCACTGTGCATGTCACTGACGCTATACTATTAACGTACTTAATACAGCCACTTAATTGCCTAGTAACGGCTCACTGTGCATGTTACTGACGTTATACTATTAACGTACTTAATACAGCCACTTAATTGCCTAGTAACGGCTCACTGTGCCTGTCACTGACGCTATACTATTAACGTACTTAATACAGCCACTTAATTGCCTAGTAACGGCTCACTGTGCATGTCACTGACGCTGTACTATTAACGTACTTAATACAGCCACTTAATTGCCTAGTAACGGCTCACTGTGCATGTCACTGACGCTGTACTATTAACGTACTTAATACAGCCACTTAATTGCCTAGTAACGGCTCACTGTGCATGTCACTGACGCTGTACTATTAACGTACTTAATACAGCCACTTAATTGCCTAGTAACGGCTCACTGTGCATGTCACTGACGCTGTACTATTAACGTACTTAGTACAGCCACTTACTTGCCTAGTAACGGCTCACTGTGCATGTCACTGACGCTGTACTATTAACGTACTTAATACAGCCACTTAATTGCCTAGTAACGGCTCACTGTGCATGTCACTGACGCTGTACTATTAACGTACTTAATACAGCCACTTAATTGCCTAGTAACGGCTCACTGTGCATGTCACTGACGCTATACTATTAACGTACTTAATACAGCCACTTAATTGCCTAGTAACGGCTCACTGTGCATGTCACTGACGTTATACTATTAACGTACTTAATACAGCCACTTAATTGCCTAGTAACGGCTCACTGTGCCTGTCACTGACGTTATACTATTAACGTACTTAATACAGCCACTTAATTGCCTAGTAACGGCTCACTGTGCATGTCACTGACGTTATACTATTAACGTACTTAATACAGCCACTTAATTGCCTAGTAACGGCTCACTGTGCATGTCACTGACGTTATACTATTAACGTACTTAATACAGCCACTTAATTGCCTAGTAACGGCTCACTGTGCCTGTCACTGACGCTATACTATTAACGTACTTAATACAGCCACTTAATTGCCTAGTAACGGCTCACTGTGCATGTCACTGACGCTATACTATTAACGTACTTAATACAGCCACTTAATTGCCTAGTAACGGCTCACTGTGCCTGTCACTGACGCTATACTATTAACGTACTTAGTACAGCCACTTAATTGCCTAGTAACGGCTCACTGTGCCTGTCACTGACGCTATACTATTAACGTACTTAATACAGCCACTTAATTGCCTAGTAACGGCTCACTGTGCCTGTCACTGACGCTATACTATTAACGTACTTAATACAGCCACTTAATTGCCTAGTAACGGCTCACTGTGCATGTCACTGGCGCTATACTATTAACGTACTTAATACAGCCACTTAATTGCCTAGTAACGGCTCAGTGTGCCTGTCACTGACGCTATACTATTAACGTACTTAATACAGCCACTTAATTGCCTAGTAACGGCTCACTGTGCATGTCACTGACGCTATACTATTAACGTACTTAGTACAGCCACTTAATTGCCTAGTAACGGCTCACTGTGCCTGTCACTGACGCTATACTATTAACGTACTTAATACAGCCACTTAATTGCCTAGTAACGGCTCACTGTGCATGTCACTGACGTTATACTATTAACGTACTTAATACAGCCACTTAATTGCCTAGTAACGGCTCACTGTGCCTGTCACTGACGCTATACTATTAACGTACTTAATACAGCCACTTAATTGCCTAGTAACGGCTCACTGTGCATGTCACTGACGTTATACTATTAACGTACTTAATACAGCCACTTAATTGCCTAGTAACGGCTCACTGTGCATGTCACTGACGCTATACTATTAACGTACTTAATACAGCCACTTAATTGCCTAGTAACGGCTCACTGTGCCTGTCACTGACGCTGTACTATTAACGTACTTAGTACAGCCACTTACTTGCCTAGTAACGGCTCACTGTGCCTGTCACTGACGCTATACTATTAACGTACTTAATACAGCCACTCAATTGCCTAGTAACGGCTCACTGTGCCTGTCACTGACGCTATACTATTAACGTACTTAGTACAGCCACTTACTTGCCTAGTAACGGCTCACTGTGCATGTCACTGACGCTATACTATTAACGTACTTATTTTTTTCTGTGGTGTTACAACCCAACTCAGGGCTAGGCCGCCTCACTGTGAAGATCTGTAGATCACACACAATTAGACACACACATATACACACGGTAGGACTCCTCTTTACGAGTAATAAGCTCCTCGCAGAGGCCGCTATCCACACAACTCATAACAATCACAAGAGACGAATATCCATGCCCTCAGCGGGATTCGAACCCACAATCCCAGCAATCGAGCGGCTGCAGGCCTACGCTTTAGACCGCACTGCCACTGTGATCGGCAGCGTACCTAACACAGCCACTTAATTACCTAGCAGCGGCTCACCATGCATGTCACAGATTTTACAATATCAACGTATCTAATGCTGACACCGAACTTAATATCCATTGTGGCCTCTAATACTACTGTTTCATAGGTCTTTACGTCAGACAAAATGGAAGAAAAATTCGAATAATTGGGAAGCGAATAAATGTTTTGTGAAAGGACTTTACGTGGAGATACAAATCACGTATTCACGAGAATCTTTTTTTCAGTTCCTTGGAACCAATAGTCCTGTACAAAATCCCTCCAGAAACGGAGTTCAGTATTTCAATTCCAATGTTGAAACAGAATCGGGGGGGGGGGGGGGGGGGGGGGGAGCAGAAGGAAGAATCGGAGGAAATAGGACTTCTCTGTGAGACCAAAGGATTTACTTAGGGTTTTTTCGTTCAAACTTATCATTTCCTAATAGATTATTGATCAGTACTAGCTTGCTTTCCTCAGTTCTGAAGTGTAACTACGACAGGTGCTACTGCATTCAAATAACTTTATGTGAAGCATAACCACCTTTGTGTGCGAGAGTTGAGTTCATCACGGCTCTCAGCAGCGATTAACAATATTACTGTCTTCTGTGATATGACACAGTGTAATTTGGTAGATGGTTACCACAGTTTCAGATGGAACTGCTGCTTCTAACTTATGGTAACGCTGTCGGTTTTATGGCGACAACTAGTAAACTACTGGAGCTACGAAAATCGTATTTGATGTGGAGATATATAACAAATATGCCTATATAATTCTTCTTCTTCTTCTTCTGGTCGGCGCTACAGCCCATGTAGGGCCTCGACCTTCTTGACCACATGCCTCCATTCCTCTCGGTCCTCAGCCTTCCTTCTCCATCCTTTAACTCCTAGCTTTCTGAGGTCCTCCTCTAAGTCATCTAACCATCTTTTCCTGGGTCTACCTCTTCTCCTTCTCCCATCAGGTTTTCCTAAAAAAAACTTTCTTAACACTCCTTGTTTCCGGCATTCTCTGGACATGACCTGCCCACCTTATTCTCCCCTTCTTAATTGTCACAACTATATCTGGTTGTTTGAACAATTCTTGTATCTCTATATTTGTCTTCATTCTCCAACCATCTTTATCGTTCGTTGCTCCAAATATCTTTCTTAAGATTTTCCTTTCCCATCTTAACAGCCATTCTTCTTCTCTCACGGTCATTACCCATGATTCTGAGCCGTACATAACTATCGGTCTGAGTATCGTTGTGTAAATTCTTATTTTAGTATTTCTGCTGACATTTTTGGACTTGAGCATATTTTGCATGGCATAATAACATCTATTTCCACTTGAGATTATTTCTTGAATTTCTACTGACGTCTTGTTATCTTTGCCTATATAATTACCGTGTGTTAAATATTGTTTAGAAGTCGAGAGTACGAAACACGGTGACGGTGTTTATTAACGTAGACAGTCTGCACTTAAATAACCAGTTCTTCACAAAAATAAGATAAAAGTAAAGTAAAATAAAATAAGAATAGCTTCATACATATTACTATAAACCTACGCAGCAGGAAATAAGGATTTATAAGTTCTGTTCGGAACTCTTTGTTTAAAACTGAAGCTTATTTCCTTCTGCTACACTCGAAACAACTATATCCTTCCTCTTTAGTCCTTCTTTTTAATAAACACTTGAAATGGGGAAAAAAAATTCCTCTTGAGTTTTCTGTTTGCACACTGGAGATAAAAACATTATAGAATTCATATTGGTTTCTGTAGAAAGTAATACTACGTGCGTTAGTGTGACGTCACAGCTGTATATGCAGAAAAGGAAAGAACCGTGAAAAAGTCCCTGTAAAAAGGTGGGAATTAAAACAAAGTCAAAGGAACACAAGACGCCTGAAATAAAAGCATAGTAATCCAGCATCAAAAGTTATAAGGGGTTGAATGTACAAGGGACTCGAGGGCGGATTTAGTTTCTTGAGAAATAAAACAGATCAGATTTAGCTTAAACTCGTTTGCCTTATACGCCGATTGTAATAAAAGCACAATAACATAAGTGACTCTGAACACAAACGAACAGAATTTGGTGGCTGATGCATCAGAGTGTAATATAAGGACAATCATACATCTCTGACTACAAACGAACGGAATTTGGTGGCTCATTCCAGAGAATGTAACGTAAGCATCATAATGCGTCTCTGAATACAAAAGACTAGAATCTGGTGCCTCGTGCAACAGAATTTCCCTCTCGATTTACCATAGTTATATCTTCATCATGTTCGAATTCCGTAATGTGACTGTCGTATTTCGAAGATGTCATTTGAAGCCAAAGCTCCAAGAATTGCCTCTTTGCCGGCCCCTCAGCAACCAACAGCCCCATAAGTTTAAGTCCTATTTGGATAACACTCAGTCTGTTAGCTTCAAACTAAACTTTGCAAGATAACAGGTTCTCACGGCGGCAAATATGAGGATTGTTTAATTCTGGCATGTGACGCCGTTTACCCTTACAGAATGTTACCAAACTTTCGGAGGAACCAGCTGCTTCCATATATATGTATAATATTTTTGTACGTCGAAAACTGTGATTAACGGTTCAAACGAAGATAATCTGGAAAAAACATTGCGGTGTATTGGGCTTTATCGCGAACGGTCTCTATCGTGCTGACTGCGCAATGCATGCAGATTTGCTGCCAGTGATAGTGTCGAGTGCGCATGCTCATGAACATACATGGCAGGCGAAGAAGAAAGTTTTAACTGCTGAAATTTTCACAAAAACCAGAAGATTATACGTCTCAGTGTAATGAGTTAGGTGTTCGGTTTCAAAACTAAGTTCTTTTACCTGTAGGATAACGACGGAAAGAAATATCCCCATGAAACAGTGATAGTCTTAGGTGGCGAGATAAGCCACAACACAGTACGTCGACTACTAACAAGAAGTACAGGAATTGAAAGACGATGTAAATGGGGATTTGCTGTCTTTAGGGTTTATTTGTACTAGGCATGAGGTAAAGAAAGCTTGGAAAATAGCTGTAGGCTATATAAATTTAAATTACCAATTCCCTGCTGTGCCTACGCCCGGTCCGTACGGGCAATAACGTGACTGATGGGCATATCTATTCTGCATGTCGTGTTGCTTATAATAACTGTCTGTCCGTCTGATTGAATGATGTACCCATCGGTCCTCTGGTATATTGAATTATAACCTCACTAACTGATACGCTGCACGTCCATTGGCCAATTAAACAGATGCTGGATTCATTAATCAACTGATTGGCTAGTTTCCTGATTCTAGAAAGTTTTCTGGTCCAAATTAAAGCTGCCCACTTCCTTCGATGTACCATTGATTAAGTAGGGACACGGTTTATATGGGAGTGTGTGTAGGATTTGAAGTTCTTATGGCAGTGAATACAAACACTAGGATCTTCTTGGATGTGATGCCGTCTAATTTGGTACAAGAATAACAAACGTCCTTACTTTATAATAGAAAGTCTCCTTAATTTATTTCGAGTTCCAATTTTGATTTCTCTTTTCCTTTGGCCCACTTTTTTCTTATCTTGAGGGTAGCAGATTACTCCGAAACGTGGGTGAATACCTATCAAACTACAGGGCGTCATATTTTAAACTACTGTAATATTTATATAAACATACATTTACTTCGTGAGACAGTTTGTAAGACTCAATTTTAAGCCTCGAATATTCCAATTTAGTATTCAAAGCGAAATTATTAATCGGTATTGATTATTAAGTGCCGATCCCAGTGGCCGTGTGGTCTAAGGCGTGGGTCTTCGGCCGCTTGCTTACTAGGATCGTGGGTTCGAATCCCACCGGGGGCATGGATGTCTGTCTCTTGTGAGTGTTGTGTGATGTCAGGTAGAGGTCTCTGCGACGAGCTGGTCCCTCGTCCAGAGGAGTCCTACCGACTGTGGTGTGTCTCAAATGTGTGTGATCATGAAACCTCGACGAAACGAGGAGGCCCAGGCCCATATAAGGCTGTCGAGCCATAAAAACAAAAATTGATTATTAAGCAGTTTTAATTAATTTTAATTTCCTTTATGAGAAGACAACTTACTTTGTTGGAAGCTTGTTTTGTTACTGAATGGATTAGTTAGAAAAAATTACTGGGATATTTCCGGATTGCAGCCATGGCACGTGTTCCCCTTTCCAGTTGACCGACTACATTATAAAACAAGAGTACACATGTAAAATTCGCTGGAATACTCATGCCTTAGAAATGGCTTTCCACCCTCAATCCCCTTCTTTTATTAATGATAGACACAACAAATTATTTTGTATACGCGGCATAAATATTTAAGAATACCTAGAATGTGATAAGGAAATCAGTAGCAATTCCAACGAGAAGCTTATAATGATAAAAATTATAAAAAAAATCATTATTTAAGGTAGAAGCACATCAGTGCTCAGCCCATCCAATAGAGTGGTATATTGGTAGCGTCTTAGACTTGTGGTCAGGAGGCGCTCTGTTTGAATCTCGGTAAGACACCAACTTTCGCAGTATTCCTCATTGCATCCAGGAAAATGTCGTAAGAGTATATCTACTAAACTACGACTGCTTCCTTCCAAATGTCTTGCAGTTTCGGCGCTTTTAGGCAAACGATAAAGTCTGATTTGAGCTTAAGGTAATATAGGGCTTTTATTGGACTGATAGTAACCGAATTAAAATCGTCTATCAACGTTTAGTGTAGACTTCCAATACCAGATGTCGTTAATATTGATTCATCACAGGCCAACCATACAGGCGTACGGGAAAATAGACATGCGCAACGTCCCGATTGAGTTCACTTATGAAATTCGTGAAAGTAGTGTGGCAGATGAAATGGGCGGTGCATGTAACATGCACTGGGCATATAAGACATGGGTATAAAATGTTAGTAAAAAGCAGGCCGGAAGGGAAGAAACAACTTGGAAAATCTGGAAGTAGATGAGGAAAAAATATTAATATGGATATTTGCATTTAATGTACAAACTAACTGCACTTACATTAAATGAAAATACTGTTTCAAAATGCACGGAGTAAATAATTTTAAAATTATTAAAATGAAGTTTAAATAAGTATGATGTGGGAACGTGACATAGATTAATTTGGCTGAGGATAGGGCCCAAACGTATGCTCTTGTCAGCACGTCAGTGACCCTTCAAATTTAATAAAGGTGGTAGAATTGTCTTGTAATTTACATGAACATTAAGCTAAATGGTTAAATGAGTTACACAACTCATATCATTTTATTAAACATGTAATTATATAAAAATATAAAAACACAATTTGCAAGTTAAGACTCCATTATCTTTATTTGTTTAATTATCTGTAGACGCCTTCAGTAACACGATTTCATAACACCAAATGACTGGATAATATTCAATAACAAGTTGTAAATTTGTGCAAATTAAGGCTAGCGATGTAATTTAATGTTCTATCCTTGAATTGTCTGCAGAAGCTGAGGAAAACCACGAAACTTCTAAGTCAAAATAGTACGTATACAAGGCAGAAGCGACATTGCTTGAACCACCTTTCTCGGTCCAGTTTCATGTTAAGAAAATGTGTGACAGCTCATAACATAATTACAGGCACGCTTTATCTATTCTTAGCAGAATAATAATAATAATAATAATTCTTGGCTCAACAGCCCTGTATGGGCCTGGGCCTCCTCTTGCCTCCTCTTGCCTCCTCTTGTCGAGGTTACTAAGTTAAAAGTTACTTAAAAGTAACTTAAAAGTTTTGTTCCTGTCGCTCCTTGCGGAGCATAGGGCCTCCTTTCAGAGGTTTCTTGGTCTGGAAGTGTGCATTCTGTAGTGAGTGACCAGTCATGCGCATTCATGGCAGCTGGTGACCGGCCAGCTAGCCGCGCTTAGTGTTCTATCGATCCCCTCCGAAGGAAGTGGTGCTCCGGATTTTTATCATCCTTAAAAATCCATCGACCTCGGTCGGGATCGAACCCGCGAACCTTGGGTCCAGTGGCGAGCACGCTAACCACTAGTCCACCGAGGTCGACATTCTTCAGAATAATGCGATTAAAATTGTAGCCTCCTCATCTCGGCTGTCTGAAGCTGCTGACTATTGCCAACACGCAACAAGTTGCACTCTGCACATACGTTTGAAAAATGTGGACACTTACCCCCAACCCTTCAAAGCAATCATTCCCACCCCTCTCTTGCAACACATTTGCGTCATCGTAAGACGACGGCGACGACGCTATTTTGTATCTCATAAGACGACGCCACGAAGCGAGACGCCGCTCGGCCGTGTTCCAATTTGCCTCCTTGACTCCTTTTCATGCTACATCCCCCACTGTCCACCCACTCAGTCTTGCACTGTCATGCCCACATAGGATAAGTCTCAAGGTGCCTCACGAAAGATTTTACTGCCTTTTATATTCGCACTAGTCTCTAGCGATCTAGAAGGCTTCGGTTTGTGTACGTGTTTCTATAATGAGACAACACAGACTAAACTGAAAATGTTTGTTTTGGGATTTCTTTAACTGATTGAAAATGTATGGTCATACAATCTTCAGTATCTAACGTAGAGTTTGATAACTTACCGTACTACAATAACGCAGTAAATGAATACTGAGACAAAACACAAGAAATATCTTCTCTTCCGCTATTTCACTAATTTAATTCACGGATACTGGAGTTGTTCACTAATGCTATTTCTGTCTAAAATCAAATAAGTATCCGTCGAAAAAAATATATATTTATTACACAGAGAGAACCAACAGCTACATGTTTCGGTATTAAGTAATTTATCATGAGGTTATAAAGGTTTTACAAGAAGGTGTAAAGTACAACAATGCAAGGAATATTACTATTCTTAAATAATATTAATATTACTTGCATTGTTGTAAATTACACCTTCTTGTGAAACTTCTACAGCCTGATGGTGGCTTAATTAAAAGCCGAAACATGTAGCTGTTGGTTCTTACTAGTTTTCGTAGGATATAATTAGCACAATGGCACGAGTCATGCTAATTTAAGGCTATATCTGCCACAGAAATTGATATAATGGACAAATCTTCCGTTTATTCTGTGTTCGCAACAAAACTTTAAAAAGTGGAGGTTTTATCCTAGCCGTATGTATGTCTGTCTGTCCGCAAGTGAAGAACTCGGGGGGGGGGGGGGGCACTGAACAGACTTCAATGAAATTTTATGTTGGAGAATTTTAGTGAACTGTGGCTATATGTTAGAATTTTGGCCAAAAGCAAGGAATATTTATACTCGTACGAATGCCTATATACATTTCTGCGTGAATCTCGAGTGAAACTCGCCGAATATTCGTCGAAGTGAAAAATGTTTCAGACATAAGTCTGAAAAAAAATGAAGCATATTTTGTGTGTAACAAATTTTCCTTAAACTTTACAGCTCTTGATATACTTAAACAAGAGGAAGCTAAAGCATGACAATTGTTAAGTTACGAGCACTTTACTAATTTTTTTTCCGTTAAATTAATCGAGACGTGTTCAACCCGTTGGCGGCTTGCCACATGCGGCCCGCGGCCACATGTGTAAATTATATATATATATATATGTATATATAGGCCTATATACAATAATCCAGGAGGTTACGTATGCCACTTATTGTGAATTGTACATGTGCAACCCGCGAACCAGCCAACAACGTTCGTTTGGTTCTTTGTCGAAAAAGTTTGGAATACTACTCAGTTAATCCCTACTCAAATAACAACGAACTAATTTATTACCTTTGTAGAATGGAAACCTTATACCTTTTGTGTGTGTGTATATGTGTGCGTGCGTGCATGCGTGTTCAGTCTGGTTAATAAATTCATGAGAATATCGTACTGTACTATTTAGTGGGGTTAAAATTATGGACACCTTGTATTCGATATTTTCCTTTCCCTCTCACTTTGTCGCCTCATTATAGGCAATTAAAATTACAGAACCCGGAGCGATGTGGGTAAATAACAGCCGTGATATTGGTACTGCGGTTGAACGATTCGTATTTATTAATGTAGGACAGACAAATAATTGAACATTGACATGACATTACAGATTTGAGTCTCCCTCTACGTCAAGCACTTTCGTTCGAGAAGGACACTGACGATTTATTCTGAGGTGACCTCTGGAAAGATTTATGACGTCTCTTATTCGTACTGGCAGTACTAAAAACTACGCTTCGCCTTACATCTAAAAGCTAAAATGCCAACGACGCTAAGTATTTGATATGTGAAGACGTGATTTGTCATATTATTATTATTATTATTTCTCAATTACAGACTGGTTTGTTTGACGGGTACTGGTTGCACCAAAAATCGGCTCTTACAAAAATTATTTTAAAATTTGTTGCTTTTTTTTAATTTTCTTTTTTGTCCTGATATTGTTCTTGTCTTTATTTGTTGCAGTTCTACCCTTGGCTTTGTAAGAGGCCATTAGGACGTTCAGTCAGCACGCAAATAAAAAAGAACTTAATTATTATTTTTTTAATTTTTATTATTATTTTCATCACCACATTATTATAGTCAAGCACGTCCGTATCTAAGTGAAACATTATTACTACTACCATCATTATCATTTTGTTGCTTGCCTGGCCTGTGGATCCACATTACGTAAAAATGTTAACAATTGAATGAAACGTATTACAAAATATAAAACTTGTTGCCAGTGACCAAAGGCCGTAATTTCCTGCTGTCTGTACAGTTAAAGCAATGCTCGCTCCTCCATTCGCTTCAAACATAAACCCACATTTAATATTGTTTTCACCGTGCATCTCGTATATATCAAAAACAAGACCAACTAGATGCACAATCACTATTAAAAACTTTAATAGTAGTATTACATTAAACCTGACATGTTTCGGTCAGGTGCCTGACCATCTTCAGGGGTACACTACATTGTGTGTTTTACATATGGACATAGCATTTTAATGTAGTGTACCCCTGAAGATGGTCAGGTACCTGACCGAAACATGTCGGGTTTAATGTAACACTACTATTAAAGTTTTTAATAGTGATTGTGCATCTAGTTGGTTCTTGGTTTTCGATATAAACCCACATACTTATTGTTCCCTCCCCTAACTTTAATTAGAATCTTGCTTGTCTCTACCCCTTATATTAGCATCAAAACAAAACCATGTTAAACTCGAAACTGACAGAGCATCCATTGTTAAAGTAACGTTCAGAAAATTTGTTTCGTGATATATTTCACTAAAGTACAGGAACACAAAAACTACATTTAATCGGATCAAATAAAGAACAGAAGCTAACACAAACTGCAAGGAGGAATTCTTTGAAGTGTTTTTAACGACGAAGTAACTGGCGTATTGCTACACAGAAAGGACAGAAAAGTTTCACGTTATGAAATATCTTCCCGAGTTTTAAAATATTTCAGTTTATCTTCTTTTCCTAATGTTTTCATACTTTGTACTTTCAGTTGAAAACCAGGCATAAAGAATATCCACACAACGCCGCGTAGTTCAGAAGTTTTATTTTCCCTTAAAACTCATTTCTAACACTCGGTCCAAAAATATAAAGTACTGTAGATAAACTAGCTCCTCCGACAAAGAAATTCACAGCAACGCCATCGGTAGGAAAAATCACGGTAACTGTTATCTTGGGACCGTAAAAGTGTAGGTCTTGTGGATTTCCTTGTCCATGGTGACACTGTAATTGCTGAGCGTTACAGTGGTACACTTGAGAGGTTACAGCAGGCATTTCGTTGTGAAAGACCTGGGATTCTGCGGCAAGGCATCAAAATTTAGCACCAAAAGGCCAGGCCCCATACTGCTAACCGGAATTGTAACTGGTTACGGCGCTCTGGCTGGGAAGTTATGGACAGGCATCCCTACAGTCCCGATCTCGCGCCGAGTGACTCCCATCTGTTTGGACCACTAAAAGAGCACCTGGCTGGTAATCGATTTACAACAAACGCCGACGTGAAGCAAGCTGTCGCCTCCTGTCTTCCTTCCGCGCCGGGATACAAGCTTTGGTTCCACGATGGGACAAATGCCTAGGTGTCAATGATGACTATGTGGGAGTCTGACGTGTACCATCTGCTACCGATGTACCATGTATAAACCGAAGTCACAATAAAGTTCTCGGCATCAAAATGTTTGTTACCTTATATTCTGGAAATTCTTCTTACATCAAGAGAACGGTGCATTAACGTGAGAATTCTTAATTCAACGTTCGTAGAAGAGAAACTGTGTGATCAAATAGTGTGACTGTGTTTCAGGCATCCATCTCGTGTGCGATTTAATATTACTCTCTTCTTGAATGTGAGGGTCTGTGCTTTGATAAATATGTACAAAATATTCGGAGTAGTCTGCTACCTGTATAATAAGGATAGGAAAACACACCTTCTGGCCTGAAGAGGCAATCAGCATGTTGTTCCGTTCGGTTAATATCTGTCCACCGAACTGCACGGCGTCGCATGCCATAAAACAGCAAACTTCGTAGTTACAGCCCTCATATCTTCAGATATCACTTCGTATTTACATATTGGAAGTGAGCGTACTGTTCAGTGTTTGAAGTAAGTTTACTTCCGCTTTGAATACCTGTCAAGCACTCCTGACTTCCTCTGAGTTTCTACATACGTCAACATTTAGACCTCTAAACTTATACATATATCGATCTACAAAGTTTTCTTGGTAGGTAGTCATTTGTCACTGACTCCGTCTTTCCCTTGAAGTCCTAACTATGTCGATCAAACTATGGACTTTGCAGTAATATCCACAGAAGTTGTGTATTAAATTCAATTTGTTTTACACAACATTATCCGTGAAACATAATCGGCACTTCAATTTCAGAAAGACTTTTGCTTAATTAATATCTCTAGTTTCTTGGAGCCATTTTTGTGTGCCCTCTAAAACTTTTTACATTAGTTACTACAAAAATACATTACTTGTCGTCACAGTCAAATTAATTCCTTGTTCGAGAAAGAATGGGGCAGGCAATTTACTTGGAGTCAAAACCACATATGTAACAGCAAAGTTATCAAATTTTTCGATATTTCCTTTCTAGAATGAGAAATGTTATTATGTAGGTAGACCTATTCAGTATCATCATTAGATTCCGAGAAATTTGGCGCTACGGGTATAAGGACAGAGAGACGTGAACTGCTCATATATATGTATCTATTATTAAGAGTCTGAAAATGCAGGCAGCAGGTTCCTCCGACATATTGGCAAAATTCTACCAAACCACATGGCGTCACATCGCAAAAGACAGTAGTCTTCATGGCTATATGGTGATATTTGCTGTAAGATCGTTGTCTCCCCGAGCGATATATACATATCCAACACATAATGAGTATTTTTGAAGGAATTCGGATGTAATATTGCTTTCACAGAAAGTAAGACGGATTGCCCGAGGAACGGTACTGAAGACGGCATCTCTTCCATGCCAGATTGCGGAAACTGCCAAGACAGAAAGCCTTAAGGGGCCGCAACCAGCCGTACATAACGGTATGTGACATGGAGTTATCGCTGTTATAAGCTATGTGAGGGCCTAGAAATACGAAGCAAATGTCACGGAGGAATTTGTTGAGATTCGTATTCAAGAAATCTTATCTAAACACTTCCGTAGTCTAAAGAAATTAACTTAACGTGTATTCTTTAGCTGAGAAATTTGCTCTTCTGAATTATAACGTCGCTGCGTCAGTGGCAATCGGTTCCCTGCGTATTGAGAAGAGTTAATTTTCTCAATAATGAAATGCTACATTTGGAACATAGTTTGAATGGCACTGAAATTTTGACACTTCGAAAACTACATCAAAATACCTTGAAAGTTTTGAATTTGATGGTGGAGAAGGATGGAGAAGAGCAGTTGGAACTATCGTGTGAAAAACGATTCAAGGAACAAAGATACATCCTACACAGAATACAATGAAGGAAGGCTAATTGGCTTGGTGACATCTTGCGTAGGAACTGCCGTCTTAAACACATTATGGAAAGAAAGCTAGAAAGGGAGAGAAGACGAGTAAGAATACGTAAGCAGTTACTGTATGACTTTAAGGAAAAGAAAAGATACTTGAAATTGAAAGAGGATGCATTAGGTCGTACTCTGTGGAGAATTCGCTTTGGAACAAGCCATGGACCTGTCGCACGACAGGCTACTTAATGAATGGCTAATGCAATGGTCTCATCGTCAAAGGTCGAAATGTCCAGTCTTCTCTTACTTAACCGTGACCTTCTAACTACAACTTGTATGTCACGGGCTGGTATGATAACATGATTTTAAATGGTGAGTAGGAAAAATTTAAAGACTTTCGTGGTTCATTTCAAACTACTATTCTCGCATTTACCTGGATAGGCTAAGCAAAATCATAGAAATAAATCAGACAGCCCTGAAATCGGTCTATATCCGAACCGACCACCACGAGAATAGAAATCAGAGGCGCTGAAAAGCCACCGTGTTTGGTAGGACATTAGACGAAAATGATTCCTTCATAGTTACGTTTTGTCAAATGTTCTTTTTCTAAGAAAGCGTTAACCAGGATACGTTAAATAATGCTTTGTAACAATAAGATCTATTCCCACGCGGTTAATTTATGAAGCCATGAGAAGTTATCATTTCCTGCTGCAGGTCTAAAAGCGACCGGCCTTGTCGAATATTACGTTTCCAGGTTCTCATGGCGGGGTTTTAAATATTGTAGACATCTGGGTTTTGGCACCGTGTAACTATGTAAGTAGACTCCGTTTCGGAGTAGCATGCTGTCACAGTCTTCAGGATTAGATCAAAAGGGCCCAAGTAGATGCGTAAGTCAACCTCAACAATGGAATTTAATGATAAAGGTAGCAGGGAGGAAGAAATATCCGCACTTAATTCTCACCGTATTCGACTGCAAATTAGTTCGTTTCTGAACGAAGGAAATATTGCTTAAGCAGGCGTCTAACAAAAGAGAATAAAATATTAATTTAGTTTTAAATTCTTTTTCGCTCCAGGCTATCATTACTTGGGCCATTCTCGCCGTAACGTACTTGTACGCCCCCCCCCCCCCCCACTGTGTAAACACAAGAAACTTGGAACAGTTGAGTATCGACTTGGACTAAACTAATTAAAACAGTTGGCAGATTTTAAAAAGAATGAAATATGGAAATATGAGGAGATTGAAGCTTTCAAAAACAACTTGTTCTTACCTCTTTCCTCTCCATTCCAGCAGAATCTTCAATAAAGCGAAACGAATGAATTTCAGGTTTGGGATCGGATTTAGGGAGAAGTAACTGCGAGCTGAAATCCGATGCAACGTCTTACACGGTGCTTCTTTTCCACCGAACTGTGTAAACAGCCCGCAGGTCCTACACGTCTCTGTAACTCACACTAAAATGAACGCCATTTTTATACTTGACTGATTTGAAAGTTTTTAGGCGGATACGCGAATAGAGAGTATTGCAATATTAGACACAACTCCTATCTACCTCCTGTATCAAAGTCCTTCCTCACAAGTAGTCATTCAAATAATGCAGGAGTTCTCGGCATTTTATGGACCCCGAAATTTCTTTATCCTGTTCATAACAGCACCCCCCCCCCCCCATTTCTCACTATTCTGAGCCAAATGAATGAAGTTTACTTCCTCAGAACCCATCCCTACGATTCATCTTGATATTAACCTCCCCTCTAATCCTAGGACTTATAAGATGTCCCATTCTTTCAGGTTTTCTTACTAAACTTTTGTATGCATTACTCATATCTCTAATGTGTGCTACATATACGCCCATCTAAGCCTCTAGCCATAATGTTTAGTAAGGTGTGTAAATTAGAACACATCCCATTACAAATTTCTCATCAGCCTCCTGCTATAAGCCTGCAGTACTACAAAATCATCCACCCAGATTAGCGCTATAACAAAGCACTGGATAGATAATGTGAATTTCACTGATATCGCCCCAAAGCTAATGGTCGTGTCCTGAAACGTACGTGGGCGCGGATTGTTACCGGACGAAGTTCCAGACTCCAGTATTATAGCAATTTGACGGAAAAATTTTGACAAGTCTTATGTTTGGAAAAAAGACCTGAATAGAACAAAAGGTGTTGCATTAGGAACCAAAGCATATTTTCCATTTCCGCAAACGATGCTGCTGTCTAGATATCATAACTGCTATAAACTGGCTACATAAAATACATATAGTCGGATAACAAAGTCATTAACGCTTTAACATTTTGTATACAAATCTCCTTACGGTAATACGCTGCCAACTTTTGGAAACACACTTTTGTGGTCTGTTGCACTCGGTTTTTAGCAGTCTGCTGTTACAGTACGATTTATAGATAACAGTATATGTTAATAATTAATGAAATAAACAAAAAAATAAAATATGGCATGATGGGAAGGAAGAAAGCACTGCAAACATATTAACAAAATTCTCCAAACAGTAAACCTATTTCTTCAAGTTGTACATATTTATGTAATAGCAGTAATGTAATCGTAACATGAATGTTTCGACCTAAATTAGGTCATCTTCAGGCTGTTAAAATTTTACAACACATTGAGGATACAATATATAATTATATGATTATATTATGTTATTACATTACATGATTGAGGTAGAAACATATAGCAGCTCAATTAGACTAATGGAATGTATACTCGTCTTCTAATAAAGATAGTTGTGTTAACCCTTACATTGATTTTACTTATTAGTATCATTGACACACAACATGATGTCACACGCAAGAAACGTAATATTAACATTTTAAAGCCTAGAGGTTACTGTGCGTACCATCGGGTTTAACATTCAACATTTCTACATTGTGTACACACATTGCATTTATGTGTTCTGTGTCTATCTCAGAAAAAAACAGTGATTGTTTCCATACACAACATTAACTGATTGGTTTTTATAAACCGAGACGGAGTGTGTTTACTGCGCGGTACGGACTGGGTCTTTAAATAAAACAGATTACGTTTCGTCCTTAAAGGGTTAATCCGTTCAAAGAAAAAGCCATCTAATTATTTTACATAAATTCGTTTGCACCTAACTGAAAGCAAGCTGCCTCTCTAATAATAAACAGTCTGTTAATGCTGTCTGGGGAAGTAATCACTGTGTACGCTGAGATTCACACGAAACACGTAAATGCAAAAATTTTTTAGCGTTAGAGCAGTTGTTGTTTAAATGATTAAAATTTACCTTCAAGGCACAGGATATGAGGATGCGGACTTGGATTTATCTGGCTACGTGCAATGTCTGACTGTTGTAAACACGGCAATAAGCCTTCGGGCTTCATAAAAGCGGTGAAATTCATGACAAACTGGGCCGACTCTAAGCTTTAATTATATCGTGCATACGATGAAACTAGAAGAGACGCATTCTAGCAATTCCGTAAAGACTATCCAGGATTTCGTGACATGCTGATAGAGAACCGTGGAAATGAAATTCAGTAAGGCCTGTTGTAAAAGCTGCATGTTTATGAAATGTGGGTTCTCTTAGTAAGGGATAAACATAAAATGATGCTTTTATGTTTTTCATATTCCGTGCAATATACTGATTATACAGCATTAAGTCCAACAATTCTACAATCAACAAGCAATCATTTGTCACTTTACGATGTGCCTCCTACATGTTTCGGCCTTAGCATGACCATCATCAGGGACGTCTCCAACAAAGAAGTACAGTAATGGAAGATTTTGTTAAAGATGAGCCTATGTACATCTTTAACATAATCTGCTATTATTGTATTCTTTTTTAGAGACCTTCCTGAAGATGACCATGGAGAGGCCGAAACATGTAGGAGACACATTGTAAAGTGACAAGTGATTGTTTGTTGTTGATTGTGCAATTGTTGTATTTAATGCTGTTTCAATGAGGATATTTGAGTATAGAGTGCTGATGGGAATTTCTGTATACAAAAGAGAGAAAGTAATGGGAGGATGGATAAAATTGCGTGATGAGAAACTTCATGATTTCTTATCATCACCAAATAATATTAGGGTGGTCAGATCTAGGAGGATGAAATGGGCGGGCCATGTGACAAGCATGGATGAGAAAAGATATGGATACGGAGTTTTTATAGGAAAACCTGAATAAAAGAGAGAATTTGAAAGACCTAGGCATGGATATTAAAAGTGATCATAAAGAAGTAAGATGGGAGATTGCGGATTCGATTTCTTTGGTTCTGTAACGGGACCAGTTGCGGGTATTGAACACAGTAATATAACTTTGGGTTTCAATTGGCTGACCAATTATTCTTTTCTCAAGAGGAAATGTTTCCATGGTTTTACTTACAGCTAAATTTGTCTCTGTGCTTAATTAAGCACTACGTCTTAAAATAAGTGGTGGAGTTATAGCTCCACACAGTATTAGCCTCAGCACTAGAGAGATGTGAGTGGTCATCTTCACTCCACGGCCGCTTTACTGTGGGGAAAAACCCCTGGTACCCATTGAATAGGGTACTGATTGGGAACCACAGCCAGTCTGGACGCTGTGAAAAAGAGAAAAATAAATGTTCCTGCAGGGAAACGAACCCCGAATAGCCGGCAGTCCAGTTCGTACCCTGTACACTATAGTTACTGTTATATCCCGGGTCCGAAATAGACGACGGAATGTTGTAATGAAATAGTCTGTAACAATACCGTGGATTGCACTAAGACGAATATAAAAGGAGCATGCCTTCTTCTGGCCATTTCTTCTTTCTCTTAAAAATAAAAAGAATGGAGACACAATAAGTCTGAAAGATGTAGAACCCAGTTAGCTTATGAGACAGGATGGAGGGTTGTGAAAAAGGAAATGGTCACCGCCAGTCTTTTCTTCCATTCTCAGGCCAGAATAGCTGCAGTAAAAATTGGAAAAGAAGCCACATTATTAGGGTATATATGTCCACTTTGGGCTCAAAGTCCCGGCTGTCTTGGCTGGACACTCTGCAATGTCCAGGGAAGCGTAAAAGGAATGCCTAACAGACAATTAGAGGAGTACTCATGACACCTGTTCTGCCTCAACCATATGAGTAGATAGCAGTGTGCTTGCTATCTATGTGTTACCACCTCAGTCATAAATAGCACAGTGGCAGATACGTGTTATCACCGCCTCAGCTATAAGTAGCACAGTGGTTGCTATGTGTTATAACGGATGCAACACTAAGAGTTCCTTATACTGTTCTTAGAATGTATGTGTTTCGAATGATTCTAAAAAAATAGCTACAATTCCCTTAAATATTATTGATCGATTAATAGACACTAATTTAGTAGTACATTTCTGTACTTAATTCACCCCCATGTTGTTTCAGACCTCAAATATTAAGGTATATGTTAAATATTTATGCCAAAACTAAGTTTTTAGTTGTATACTTGTAAAAAGTTATGGAATTTACGCAAAATTCCGTTTTAGTATCTTGAAATAGGCCACTACATGTATTCATTCTTTGAACATATTATTTATACTATTTGGACGCCATTAGATTAAACAATAATACGTAATGTGTCAGAAGAAAGCCTATGTAAAAAAATAAATGACATTCGCCATTAATGTGTTATGACGGATATATATATATATATAATGAAGTTCTTCAAAAGACATTAGTAGGCCTGTGCCTAGAATCTATTTCGGCAGTTCTTTGTGTTGACCGTCTTCAAAGACGCTATCTGAAGACGAAGAAAGAGGCTAGGTTATACTATTACTTTCCACATATATACAAACGAAATGAATGGCTTGTATTCAGGCAGGCGGACACTCAAGCCGGCTTAGCTACGGGATCAGGATAATATATATGCTGTACGGTGCGCGTGGGTGGCCAGTGACTCTTCTTTCAGCCCCTTTTGAAGCAGAACATAGAATAATGACAATTGCGTATGATAAAAATCAGTTTCATACCTATTCATGTAGTTTTTATATTCAACTAAATCCGTGGTAGCTGACGTCATTCTATTCACACTATCCTCGTGCCGACACAGAGGTCAAAAGGTAATAGAATGAAACGAGCTGTCAAAAGCTGACAAAAATAAAAATTTTATGTTCTGTTGGCTGGTATTTAATTAGAGTAATCTTCCTTTCTCAACCCACGCACTTGCAATATTTGTTCATAGCAAGTATGTTCATACAAAACATCACGTATGTGCACCACAGTAACGCCTAGTAGAGTGTTTTCCAACCTTTCCTGCATGGACGAACTCCTTAAAATAATTTTTCACATTCCGAGGAAACCCTTCCTATGTAAATGATAAGAGGCCGGGAAAAGTTGATAGTGGGGAGCGCAATTCAGTTACTGCTAAATTATTGTCAAGGAAATGTATTTGTGAAAAGCTGTTATATACATATATATGTATAAGAAAACAATTGAGGCATTTTCATTGTCTTTCATGGTACAGTAGAACCTCGGTTATCCGAAACTCGGGTTAACCGAAACGCCTGTCAGGCGCTGCGATTCCCAGAACTGCCTGCCGCGAGACACCTCTGAGTCTCTCCCCGTCAGTTTGTTGTCAAAAGTTGACAGGTGCGGACGAGTGGCAAATTGACGTGTGTGCTGCTTACAGTGCAGTTTTAACATTGCATTTAACAGTGATTCCAAACAATGTCGGCTAAACGAAAACGTGTTGTAATAACAATTGAACAGAAATAGGAGGCTGTGAGACGAATTAAAAGTGGCGAGTTCTTGCAAAATGTCGCGGCGGATTTCAGTGTTGGCATATCAACGGTTTCAGATTGGGTAAAATCGAAATCGAAACTCGAAGAACATTCTTCTAAAATGCCGAATGGAGGCACATTGCAGCCAAAAAAAAAAAACATTGTGAAAAAAAAGTTCGAACTAAAATATCAGACTTTTTCTTATAAATTTGTAGTGTTTTATTGTATCTGTAAATATCATACACTTTTTTGGTGCCATAAATGTTATTAACATAAGACGTGTTTCTGAATAAATTTTATTTTTATTGCACCTTATCACATCAAGCCGAATTTCCGAATTATCCGAAATATTGCTTATCCGAAATCGAGTCCGCCCCCTTTATTTCGGATAATCGAGGTTCTACTGTATATTTTAAATCTTACCCGATATTCTAGAATTTTTATGTACGTATTCCGCGATTTCTCGCGAAACCCCTAATCATGTTTGGCGGAACCCTAGGGATCCGCGAATCCCTAGTTGTGAAATCCTGGCCTAATAGTCAACTATACAAGACCAATCATTGACGGAATTACATAGGTAAATTAAGAAGGAAGTAGTCCATACTTCGCTTGAAATGGTGTAAAACATTTTTACTATATGATTCAAGCTTAGATCTATATCAAAGCATGGGACTTCTAAGTGGTGTTGACTGTAAGACTTGGCTTGGTATTATACATTCTTCTCTTCAAGCCACAATGTTATATGATTTGTGCGGGTATCATCATTGCTTATTAAAAATGTTCTTCGGCTACTCAATGCAGGACTACATGTCAGGAATTTCTCGCACAATGCGAGTGATGTCATGATTTTTCGGTTCCTTAATGATTTGCATTTAGGAAAAGTATTTATAAAACAGATTATGAATGATACATCTAAATTGCCTACATCATACTAACTCAGTGCAATAGGCTTCCTTGAAGACCTACCAGACGCGCAGCTATTCCAGGAAATCTCAGCTCCTTACAGAACCAGAATGTTCATTATCGTGCTCACAGGAATCTACCACTGTTTACTATCCTGAGCCACATCAATCCAGTCCACACCCTCACACTTTATTTCTTTAAGGTTCAGTTTTAGGCGCGTTCGCAAAACTGCGAAAAGCGATTATTAGCTTCTTCATGTCTGTCTGTCCGTCCGCATTGAACAACTCAGCTCCCACTGGAGTATTTTCATTAAATTTGATATTTGAGTGTTTTCCGAAAATCTGTCTAGAAAATTAAAGTTTGATTAAAATCTGACAAGAATTACGGGCACTTTTCCCGAAGACCTATGTACGTTTATGAGAATATCTCGCTCAATTCCTCTTACAAAGAGAAATTTTTCGAACAAATTTGTAGAGAAAATAAAAAAAAACATTGTATGTTCAATAATTTTTTCCGAAAATCGTGCCGTTGATGAGATAATGTGGAAAAATATGATAGAGGCAGAGAAGCTACAGATGACAATATAATACGGCGCATGCGCTTTGCATGCTGGGTCACTGAGGTCACAGACGCACACTCAAAATCTGTAATACTTATTGCTTTCCCACGGCAAATATGGTTACTCGAACCCGCCTAAATGTTACGTTTGTACTTACATTGCCTGGCTTGTTTTCATTGACATAATCCTTGTGGCCCTAGGGTCGACTTAACTTCTAACAGAAATGAGTACTAGGGTAAATGCGGCCGGTGCATAGGGTTGATAATCTTACCACTTTCATGTGCCGATAGCCTGGAAATCTGGGGGCCTCAACCTCCTGGAATCCTCAAGGCCTGTACAGGTCTGTATATGGATAGCTTTACCTTTCATTTTCTGTCTTGTTATATTATCAATTTCTTTATCCCAGTCAAACCAAAGATTTGTTAATAATCAAATATAATTATTTTGCCTAATGTGTCGGTGCTCTAAGACAAAGTATCACCTGACCTTAAACACTGAATGTAAGGATACAACTGCTTACTGAGAATATTCGCATGTCCTTTGGACCCACAGCAGTTATTTGTTGTCTACTGAATTACTAAAATTAATGATGGAAATTTAATTATTATAAAAACACATTTCAAATTAATATTTTACAATATCGCAACCCCGTTTTAATATTCGCCTACGTTTGTATTACATCTTATGTTAGTACTTTTCTTTCCAGTGCTTCCGAATTGCTAAGAGCTTCTCCCGCTTGTCCTTCAGATACAAGAAGTATGCAGATTAAGTTGAGTATGTAGCATTTGTCAGAAAGAAACTTCATTGAAAACGAAATTATTTACAGGAAAACATGTCCAAGTGTAATTTTGTTCACCACAAATCTAACATGGTCTGGACCGGTACAGAAACCGTGGATCTGCGGTGAGAGGCCGGCGACCAACTCTTTAAGTCATGGAACAGCCTTTAATACGTATATTATATTCTCATTTTTTGTGTTATCAATAGACTGAGGAACAATAGGAAATGACATATATATGTTGAAGAAGAAACTCGCTTTTGATAAACCGCTAATAAATTCCACAGGGCACTCCCTACTGCAATGTCCGCAGCGCCGTGTGCAACTGAAATTCCTGAGGTTGCTGAATGGAATTCCAGAGACGGAAATATGCCTACAAAAACACAGCAGTTCACACGCTGTATAAACAGGAGCAGTGCGTTTGATATCTGTGGCACGTGACATTCCAAACAACACTTAAAAATCCAAAATGTGTTTGTGTGTTAATAATGTATTACAAAAACTGTCGCTTTTAATATATCTAGTTTTTAATTCCCATACAGATTGATAAACAATCAGCAATCATTATTTCGGTTAACACCGAAAACAACACTTATTCTTATTTAGTTGTTCCTCGTATACATCTCATTGCAGAAGATAACTTGTCTGGTTAATTCATATCTGCTACTAATTTCAAAATTATAGGCGTTGCATATCGTGCTGGCATCTAAAGCGCTACAGCCCTTAGCGTTAAACTGAATAGGAGGAATGCTAAGAAAGTTCGTGTTATAAGGTGATGCACGTACTAACGTATAACAGCAACATTTACGTACATCATAAACTTTGTAGGCACTTTCGCAAAATTGCGAAAAGCGATTATTAGAATCGTTATGTCTGTCAGTCCGTCCGTCCACATGGATATATGAGTGTTTTTTCTAAAATGTGTTGATAAAATTCAAGTTTCCTTAAAAATCTGACAAGAATAACGGGTACTTCACATGAAATCCTGTTTACACTTACGATTATATCTCGCTCAATTCTTCTTACAATTAGAAACGTTTCAGACAAAAGTTGTAGAGAAAATCAAAACACACATTTTATGTTCATTAACTTTTTTTTCTGAAAATCGTGCTGTTTGTGAGATAATGTGGAAAAATTACGTACAGCCGGAGAGGTCACAGATGACAACATAATACAACGCATGCGTTTTGTATGCTGGATAACTAAGGCTAGAGACACACACTCTGCATATGTTACATTTATTGCTTTTCCCCGGTAACAATGGTTACAATAACGCGCCTCATTGTTACATTTATACGTACATTGCCTGTATTTTTAAATTACTTTTCTTTTCCCTTAATGCAACACTTCATTAATTCCGATAACGCAGCGGAATGCAAAAAATAAAAGTGTTTGTTTAATGGTGTTGCCAAGAATTCAAGAATATATAACGTCCAGTGATCTGATAATACTGAAAATGAATTGGAAACGATATGGAAAGAACCAATCATGCCCTGATCATCATGATTGATAATGGAGGCAGCAAGTTCTTCTGAAACGCCGGTACACTTCACTCAGACTATAGGCCTCACATCCTAGAAGAAGATACAGCGTCATAGTCACCGCTGAGAGAACTTCAAAAGTCACTGTTTTGTGTCCTCTATCTGTTGCATGATCGCAGTGTGCCTAATGATCACAGCGAGAGGCTACTGGCTGAATGACCCGGGTCCAATATGCGCCAGGAATAAGTCCTGCTCAGATCTGGAGACAGCACAGTTAATGGTTGCAATTGGTTCAGGCTGTCTTCTTGAGTTATGACACCTTGTTGTCTTACAGTTGAACACCGAAATTCCGGTCAACCTCGAGGATGAAGTCAATTCATCGGAAACGTTTATACCCACCTATAAGATTAGATAGCGACAGAGTCCAGAAAGCTGCAGTATGAATAAGAGTGCCCTGAAAACCTTAAAATACACCGGTAAAAGACTTTCCTCGGGAATAATTCTTCTGCATTGTGAAAGAGACCGCTTGTGTGCAGAGGGTAATAATGTGTGGAGATTTGCCTCTGCACCTCCAATACCATGTAATACTTAATACTTAGAGGCACAGTATTCCTCACATGATGTTCCGAAATATTGTAAGACATAAAAATGGGTATATATGCACAGTTAACTTAAAAGCCTAACATGTAATTGTTTAGATTTAAATCCACAGTTCACACAAAGGAAGTGCCTCTTCGTAGCAGAGCATCCCGGTTATATTCCTTGGGTTCCATAATTAATCAAATCCTATTCTTACAACGTGGCACGTGACACGTACCGTACCTGCGAGTATAATTCTTTAACACAAATCCTTATTAAGCAGCAAACGGGGCACTTATAACATCTTACTTGGGTTGTATAATAAGTTCCGTGCTATATGTACTACACAAGTGGACTTGCGTTCTGCGCGTATAATTAATTCAATATAAATTCTTATTAAGTGGCAAACGGGAAATTTCTTCTATATATATTACTTACATTACATAATTAGTTCAATAAAATCCTTGGTAAATGACAGTTTTCTTTTTTTTTTTTTTTTTTTTGTGGAGAAGGGCCCCGCAGCAGAAGCTGCGGAAGCACCGCAGCCTTGAGGCTTATTGTGCAACCCTGTGATGAAGATGATTATTGTTTTTTCGTTTTTCCGAGTAATTGAGGAACGGTGCAATGAAATTGACAGAGGAAAACCGAAGTACCCGGAGAAAAACCTATCCCAGTGCCACTTTGTCCATCAGAAATCTCACATGGGCTGGCCCGGGATCGAACCCGGTCCTCCGCGGTGACAGGCAGGCGACTAACCGCCTGAGCCATGGCACGGTTATATGGCGGTGTTAGTGGTATTTGAACATTAAATAATGGCATTACCATTTCACAATTTACTAGGATGGCAAATCTCGCTTCTCAGTTAATTCTGAAACTAATTTCGCCTGCATCTTAGGAGTGTCCCGACTCATCTCCCGGATCGTGACCGGCCAGCCTTTCTGTTCAAACAAACAAGTGTCAGAGGGTTTAAACAGCCACCCTCCTACACTTCCGTTAATTAGTACACAAGGCGCCAAGCACGCTCTGTTGTGTTTGAAACTTAAACAAGGCTAATTAACAACCATAACCAATTTGCTGTCAACACGTCACCATGGCAATGAATATTCTTTACTGGCTAGCAAAGCAGATTACTCCAAGGGTTTGTAGATATGGCTCACAAGATCTTATCTACAATCCCGCTTTAAAAATCAGGAATGCAATTATGCAATACAAATGTGTTATTTATAATTCTGCTTAAATATTTAGTCTTATAATTTACTAACTGCTAACGACTGCAGGATGATATGGGCTGGTCATGTAGCACGCACAGGCAAGATGAGAAATACCCACAGTTTTTTTTTCAGAAAACCTGATAAAATTGTGAAAGACCCAGGCTTACGTTAGAGGATAATATTAAAATGAATATTCAATAAATAGAGTGGGAGGATGTGGACTGAATTCATCTGGCTTACATTAGGAACCAGTGGCAGATTCTTATGCAAGTGATCATGAATTTTCATCCCACAGAATGCCGGAATTTTCTTGGAAAGCTTGGCGACTATTAGCTTCACATGGAAAATTCTCCTTCATGGAGTCATGTTTGTAAATATTGCAGAACCAAATATGTTTTCCCACCGAGACGAACCTTGGGATGTCGAGTAAATTGTCTACTACATGAGATCTGCGCTCTTCTCGGATATTACGCGGCGTTGAGTGGTAGTTCTGTACCGACGTTTCCGGGAAACCTATCGGTCCCATTTTTAAGGGTTAAAAAATCTTGACCCTTGACCATTGAATATGGGGCCGATAGGTTGTCCGGAAACGTCGGTGCAGAACTACCACTCAACGCTGCGTAATATTCCAGAAGAGCCTGAAATCACTCAAATTATACAATAAATTTATTTCTAAAAGTACTTCAGCTTGTAAGGAATTCCCTGTAGTGTAGAACAAAACGTTTCGGTTTCCTCGCCGAAAAACTTTTATATGAAGCACATTTTGAGCAAATAAAATCCAACTGGGCCCACATCAAGGTAAACGATTTATTAAAATCTGTGTCAGCGATGGCCTGCAGAGTTATTTCTTTCAAATGTCATACCGTAAAATTCTGTGTGCCTTTCTTGTTGCACCTAGTCGTGTCTTGGTAACTTCGTTACATCGGCGGTCGCCCCACGTCTTCGGACCCAAATGGCATTCCTGACGAAGAAAGTGAACATTTGCAAGGCACGTAACTCGAACAGCGCACACAAACCACTAGCTCCGTCGAAACACTAACTTTCTTGGAGTTCAGTCTTAAGTTAGTTTCGTGTTTCAGACGTCTTGACAATGCGCTCGGAACCTGCGGAAGATGCAGTGGCGGCGGCCGCGATGGCAACGAGCAGCGAGACCACGGAGCTAGGAGGATGCTGGGAGCAGCACGAAGGTTCGGACGAGGCGTACCCTGGCGGAAGAAGGAGCCGATCGGCCCGTAGATCCAGACCTGTTACCACTGTCGCACCTGAACTCGACCTTACTGACTCATCCTCAGTGAGTAACTTGCATTATCAGATTTGTAACTAACTAGAATATTTATAAACAACCTTAAGCCGTTTGTTCGTTTTTGGTCGCTAAAGAAACTGGTAGAACTGGCGAACAGGCCTACTCTGTGTACGTGAGGTGGCAAAGAGAGGGCATTTGTTTTGCTTCTTCCGCTGTTTTAATGCCGCTATCCTTGTATTAATGAAATGCTCCTAGCCTTCCGCTTGAAAATTTCATCTAGAAAGCTAACAAATAACCCATATTTTAATATAACGTCCGATGAAAACCAATGGAAAAGTACTGAACATAAGGTCTATTAAGACGATAGTTTTGTGTACGTCCAACTTCTTTTTTGCTCACAAAACGAAATTCGTTAAAATATCTAGCATTAACAAAGCACCAAAGACACTAATCTTGTTATCTACACGCACACAAAAATTACTGTTTACTGCACTGGTAACGACTGTAACATATCTTTCAGTGTCATTAACTGCTGCCGTCTGTTGTACCTCTTCAAATTCTGCTGCCTTCCTTTACAGACTCATAACGCCTACATAACTATACAACAGCAACATCTGCTCTCACCTTCTGACCCAATTCGTAAATATTTTCTATGATACCGGACATACGTAAGTGGAGAAGAGAAAACCTTAGTGTTTTGTGTACAGGATCACCCAAAATAAAATCGCGGCACGCTTAAATGTTTATATTTACTGACGCTTTTGACTTACGGCACTAATATAGCACGTCACATTTTATTCATTTTAAAACGTACCCAATATATCGCCCTTGTGTATCCAATATTCGAACAACAGTTTATTTTGAGTTTTTAAGAGGAGTATACAGTGTTCCTTGAGCGACGCTTTCCACAGTAGCTGCAATTTCTGCTTCCAGCCTTTTTTCCCTGCTAGGGGTGTCACTAACAAATAAAAATCTACCTAACTGTGTGTGTGATATTGCAGCCAACGAATTAATTGCGATACAACAACGCGATTTTAGAACGACTCTACATAAGGATTACAATTTCACTACCATATCTTCTACGGGCTGGACGGTCCGGGGATCGAATCCCGTTTGGGGCGAGACTTTCCGCACCCGTCCAGACCGGCCCTGGGGCCCACCCATCCTCCTATACAATGGGTACCGGGTCTCTTTGCCGGGGGTAAAGCGGCCGGGGCGTGGAGTTGACCACCCACCTTTATCTAGTGTCAGGGTTAAAGAAAGAGTAGAGCTATATCTCTACTCCGCCTCTGGGCCTTCAAGGCCTGTTCTAAGGACAACTTTACCTTTACCTATCTTCTACCTGAAGTGTAGCGCCAACACTGATACGCAGACTGATACCGTCACTGGTCGACGACGGGAATGAGGACACAAAATTTATTTAAAAAAGTGATTAAATGTTGCAGGTGCTGTCATTTTAAATTTTAGGCAAGCTGCAAGGAATGTCCATGGAAAATGGCTATAACATGGACCAGAATGAGGCCAATGGAAAGGTGCGTAAGAAATGTAAGAATACAGAACCATCCTTTGAAAGTCCACGCGATTTCAACAAAAAGTAAATACGTACACAGGAAATGTGAGACCTGTGTTCACTATTACATTCGTACCCTACTCACGTCGATCCTGAAGACGGAGGCAGCACGTTCCTCAAAATGTCGGTACTCACCGCTAAGTTTAAACGGCCTTACAACCCATAACACAAACACTTAAATACCCACCGCCATGAAACTTCAAACCTCTTCCATTAAATATATTCATTTTTCAGCCTGCATTTAAACAAGTACAACAAATTTCACGGCTATCCTAACCCGCTCAGGTTCATCATAGTCATTACAGCTTCACAATAAGTTCCAACTCTAAGGGGTTCTGCTAATGACAGGCCTATATTACACTTCATATTTTAGAGTTTGCAGACAGTTTCCATAGCCTAGTATTAGGAACAGAAAAGGGCATTTCGTAAACTTGATCAGTTTACATCCTCAGGTGGTGACGACGAGGGAAACCGACTGTCTTCCGCTAGGAACAGTTAATCTCACTTACTGGACCTAACTAGTCCCTAGAACGGCCTATTCTCAATCACTGATCCCACTGAGGAAGGAAACAAATCCAGTCTGCGAAACGCCGTGTTCTCTCTTTCGAACACTATTAGATGGAAAAGGGATGGAAACCTAGGCGTATGCGTTACTTTACATTAGTTACGCGAATTTCCTACAAGCAAATGGCCTCCTGCCATGTTAGCGGTTCAAATGAGAAACCTAACGAGATGCCAGATACAAGGACCTGCAGATTGTAACTGCGGCTTATAATTTGATCGTTGTCTTAATTGCAATGTGGCGATGCCGAGACTTCAAACGCATTCATTTATTTCTAATTCCAGATTCCGTAATTAGCCTAAAGTAACTTTGTAACAAGTTGTATCCTGAAGCACCACTAATCTCCAAGACCTTCTGGACAGATCACTGGAATTGATGATTAAGTCTGCAGCTCTGTAGTATGCTCTCTTACACTGCCACACCGTAAGGAACCGTCAAAATTAGAGTCATCTGTCACTGCAGGTTAAACGAAACACAGTATTCGTTACTGTTAGAAAACATCTCGTACCTTCTGTAGAAAAGCGACTCAAATCTAAAAACTAACATTTTACAGGAATTAAAGAAGAAAATTGGAAAGAAATGATAGCGTTAACCATTTTAGGGAGAAAACCAGCCTGAATTATATTTAAAGATTCATCTCCCACCGCGCAGTAAACACAGTCCGTTTCGCTTACTAAAACCAAGTAGTTAATGCTCTATAGCGAATAATCACGGGTTTTATCTGAGATACAGGAAAAACAAATAAATACACGACGTGGGCAGAACACAGAATCTTTATGTCAAATTTGATGGTATATATAGTAACCACTGGACTTTAAATGTTTAATATTACCTAAAAGAAAGCAGGTATATGTAAGTTGGTTTGTGGAATCACGCTAATATAGGCTTTGAAAATTTTGCATCGCGACATCTGTACAGAGGGCTGATAAAATAGAAAATTAAAATTTTTGACTTGTGTTAGCTTCTTTCGAAATAACCACATTTATAGTCCTCATAATGGATACCCAACCCGCGGCCCTCCATGTTGTGTTACGTAATCTTTTATAAATATGGACTAGGTATAAAATCATGCTTTAAACCAGGTGCGCACAAGTTCCGGGCGCCTGATTTTTCGGGCGACAATTTTTATATGGTGGCGCCTAATATTTTCAGTATAATTACAGCAGTTTTTTCCTTACATAAAAAAATTTTGTACCAGCATATACGCATCGATCAGAAAGCATCAAAAAACGGTCAGATTCACAGGTCACTCCAGAATTATGGGTCCCCGCTACGGAACTTGATTTCACCCTTCTACTGCCTAGAATTTGGAGGCGGCTCCAAGAGTCTTAAGAAATTTGTGAACCCCTTTTTTGAATAAGAGTTGTAGCCACAAGCCAGATGAATACTACAAACTGGCATAAACATTTAAGATGACAATATGGAATCTATGATTTAAAACCGCACTGCAAATTACATTCTTCCTAATAAATATAATATTAATATCTCAAATATTTTTAAAATAAGTGTTGCTTCTAAAGCAGATAAACGTGCACGAATGTCAGGGAAGTATTTTGATATAAGCCACTACCGTCGCCTTCCAAATTCTTAGCTATTAATCATTCATGACTGCCTTCCTATCTCATTCCATTATTCATAACATCTATAGGCTAGACTTGAGTGAACTGTGATCGTAGCATTACATGAAGTAGCTGAATTCTGTAAAGATTTCGAATTTCTCCCAAAAAAAAGTAAAAATTCCCAGACTTAACAAAAATCACTGTAGGTAATACATCATTAAATACAGCGTTGTTAAATTCATCTTCAGCATGTCTCTGGTTCGAGGCATACAAGTACTAAAATGATTAAACCTCCATGGCGCCAAAGCGTGTACCAACAGATAAGGAAGCAGGCAGGCAGGCAGGCATAAACTTAAAGTTCAGCCGCACCTACAGTATGAATCAAAACTCTGGGTTCCTCTCCAGTCTTCAGCTTCGTTTCTCTTTAAAATATCATATAAAGCCGTATGATCTTTTGCAAGTCTAGCTGCCATGAATATTTTGTGTGTCCATATGCGACGACGATTCACTGTATGTTTTCATTAAATCAACGACCTGTAGAATTTGAAAATAATTCATGAACTGAGTCATGACCAATATTTTACAAGACAGAAAATGTATATACAACGTTACATTGTGGCGCGTTCGCCAAACATTATTTCCATTGAACCGCAACAATGCATTCCCTTTTTTTGGTTGTTGGAGCAGATGTAGCTATCAACAATATAAAAGCATCTGCAATTGAAATGCAACAATGGGTTCCCTTTGCACTCTTGTCGAGCTACAAAATACTTTGCACTGCTGTTGACAATAATAAGTATTAAGTGTCACAGTGTGTGTCTGTATTCTTGCCTTAGTTATCCAGTATGCAAATCGCATATTTCCTGCGCCGTATTACATTGTCATCTGTGGCCTGTCTGGCTGTAACATATTTTTTCACATTATCTCATAAACGCACCATTTTCGGAAAAAAATTTGCTGAACATAAAATTTGTGTTTTGATTTTCTCTACAAATTTGTCTGAAACATTTGTCTTTCTAAGAAGAATTCAGCGAGATATTATAAATTTACGTCTTCATTTAAGTATCCGTTATTCTTGTCAGATTTTAATCCAACTGGATTATCTCAACAGATTTCCGTCCTGTAGGAGCCCAGTTGTTCCATGCGAACAGACAGACAAAAGGGCGCACAGAAAACATGACGTAGCTAATAGTCGGTTTTCGCAATCTTGCGAACGACCCTAAAAAGGGAGAAATTATGTCTCTGGTATATATGTTACACCCAATTCGTGAAACTGCCCATTGCAGGAAATGGGCACGAATTACATTAACTCTTGCCCACTTCATGAAGTGGACACTAACCTAACCTAAACTAACCTAATGTAACCTAACCTAACATAAAAACATAAAATTTGATATTCTCTAAAAAATCACATGTTTAAAAAATTGTTCTCGCCGGGTTTCGACCCAAGGACGATTCCACAACAGCTCATTACAAAACAACAAAATTATCCCTAAGCTACGGAGGTATTTTAAGTTTGTCTGCCCTTAAGTAGTTGTGTTTAGTACATGGCTTCAATGCTAGTGGCCTCTATTTCGGTCTACTAATTAAACAGTTTATGACGTTAAGTAACTGTATTAAGCATTTTAATAGTATGCTTATGCGAAACAACAGATTACAATATGCAGCGTAGGGCTAATGTTTGGCCACGTGTTCACAGCGGAAACTTGAAGATGCTGAGTCATAGGTTTGTAATTGGTATTAAAATAAAAATTACGTCAATCAAAGTCTTAGAATGGATGGACATTATGCAATAATAATATTATGTAACTATGAATATCAATAACAAACAAATAAACATAACCTAAATCGTGTGCCGGGCCCATACCTTACAGCTTATAATAGGATAACAGTAACAACAATGTACTCACCACTGCAACAGAGGACTTCTGATATTTTCAACAGTACAAATTAATATTCATATACAAAACTCACTACACCAATCTTTTTGCTCCTAATATTAAACCTTCAAACACACGTTAACACAGGCATATATATTTCTTCCAGCAAGTAGCCACTTCATGAAGTGGGCAGCTGTAAGGGCCACCCAATTCATGAAGTGGACGAGTTCTTGCCCGGTCCGTGAAATGGACAAGCGAAGAAGCTAGCTCACTGAATGGGCAGTAAGTTGCCTACTTCATGAAATGGCCAATTTCACTGTTGGGGTGTAACATATATAAGGAGTAGGTTGACGTGGCTCATTCTGCAGGAACTGCATACAAATTGAAATTCATAAGACATCCTACGGCCAAAACACATAATATACATAACTATCTCAAAAGAACAGAGCAAAAGTCTATTATTGTTCAACTAGTCAGTAAGTTCCCCATATTTTATTAAATCGGACAATCTACACAACAACGGGCCAATTGACCCACCTTCACATATTTATAACAATTTTTTGTTTAAAATGCAGTTTAAAATTTATGTCCCGCCTACAGGTCTGTCCAGTAATCTTTACCCTTCAGATTTTCCTACGAAACAGAAAGAAACTAGTGAATGAGTTTTTTATTTAAGATAAAACACCAACAAAATGCACAAATTATAAGGTGCAGATTAGCTTCCTATATCATGATTCTACCCTACGCGTTTCAGCTCTTCGTGAGCGATCATCAGGGGTCTTTTACTCTTATAAAAGGTGCTTTACAAATGCTGCATCTGTTGATGACACTTTTTTAAAAATTATGCATTACTATGCTCCAGATAGTGCATAATTTTTAAAAAAGTGTCATCAACAGATGCAGCATTTGTAAAGCACCTTTTATAAGAGTAAAAGACCCCTGATGATGGCTCACGAAGAGCTGAAACGCGTAGGGTAGAATCATGATATAGGGAGCTAATCTGCACCTTATAATTTGTGCATTTTGTTGGTGTTTTATCTTAAATAATAAAAATGCACGGTGAATTAAGATTAAAGATAGTGAATGAGGAAATCTGTAGAATAGGCGTTTCATTATCTGTAGTCTTCTTTTCACAGTACGCACATTATTAGGGTTGTAGGATCAGGAAGGAATGTTTAAGGCATGTAGCGCGCATTAGAGAGGTGAGTAACGTGAATACACTTTTAGTTGGAAAACCTGAAGTTAAAGACACTACTTTTGAGGCCTACACGTAGGTGTGAGGATAATATTAAGACTAAACTCAAAGTAATCGAGTGTGAAAATGTGAATTTGATAAACTCTAAGGATAACTGTGGATTGTGATGTGCCCTGTGCCGATATTTTAAAGAAAAACGTTGCCTCCACTAACAGGGTATATGAATGAGTGATACCAACTGGCTCAGTGGTGGGGCTCTTGTGAACCGTCGTGTTTAACCAACATCGGTGAATTTCTTAACCATCCGAGTAGCTGCCAGCTTCTCAAAAGACCCCATTCCATAAATTTAGTTAATCAGATTACGAACTTCCGCGAACAGCCAGCAGTCGTTACTTATAAAATGTACAGCCTTCAACACGACATAGACTTTTTCCCTACACGTTACAAGCGATCTCCTTTAAGAACCACACTGTTACAGCCCTCTACTGTATTACAGAGCACAGCTGCTGGCTTTGTAACTGCCGCTGTATTATGTACCAGGAACTTAAGTTTCAGCGACGGTATGGTTATTAATGCCTTGAAACCATAATGTTAAACAGCAGAGTCCGAAGTGAAAAATAAATTCCGCAGTGTGTATTGGGAGATCGCTTTCGAAAATAATTTTGAGGCGGCCCTCTTAATCTAAACGAATTCATCATTCATTAACACATAAAAGCTTTAACACTTCTGACATTATTCTGGAAATTCTCAGTAAGAATCCCCTCTATGTATTGAATATCCTGAGATGTTTCGTGGTCGATGTATATTCCTCCTGTCCAATTCCGGGACATTGCCTTAAGTTAGGCCACGACCACTTCCATCCTCATAACTTCCAGTCATTCAGCGCTAAATGTTTAAAGGCTTGTTAAAATAAACTACATCTACAAATTCAAATTAAAACCAACTTGATGCACACTCACTATTAAAAAAACTTTAATAGTAGATTAATTAACCCGACACACATGCGTGTTTCCTGTTGGAGAATATGAAATATTATTCCCGTATAATAATTATAATAAAATGACAATACGGCAATAACAACGCGCAGACATAATATCCCAGACTTCAAATCATAGAAAATCCACAATAAAAGGTACACTACACATCGTCTCTACGAGACATACTTCGATACGCAAAACAGGACGCATAAGTGAATATGCTTAAGTATTATACAACAACAGTGCTATAAATTTTTATAAAAGGTGGAACTATTGTGGGATTGCAAGTGTTGACTTTTTTTTAAAAAGTTTTTAGTGATTTTTAGTGACTTGTGAAAAACTTTATATACGACTAGACCTTATAGGCTCATATCTTGTGTGTTTTACATATGGACTACGCAATTTAATGTAGTATACCCCTGAAGATGGTCAGGTACCTGACCGAAACATGTCGGGTTAATTAATCTACTATTAAAATTTTTTTAATAGTGATTGTGCATCGAGTTGATTTTAATTTTAATTTATACAAGATGCACGGTGAATACAATATTAAATGCATCTACAAATATCCATTAGGGGATTAATAAAGGGCGTAATGTAAAACAGTAAATCAGATTTTTGGCAGAAAGTATTCTTGTTGTAAAATTTACCTGCATCATATGGTCGGTCATTCTCCCAGTTCGCAATCAGTGAATCGTATCTTGTGTCGCATTATAAATCAGTTTCAAATTTATTCGGTTGTGTGAAGGTTAACTGACAGCTTGAAATAAAAAAGAATTCGCTTTTCACTTATTAACATTGTAATGACATTTTAATCTATTTAAAATATGTTTGGCATTATTTAATAAGCTAACAAAACTCGATATCCAATTCAATACCCCCATAAATAATGGACATAACTAACATGGAGTTAGGTGTATTTCACAGGTAAATATTTTTTGTGAACGAAACAAATGTACTATAGGGCAGAACATACATTTTATATCAAAGAGACAGGCCGTTTTATGTGGAACTTCAAAGTGATGGATCCTTTTACAGTGGACATCAAAGTGCTGTGGGTGGGTCGACATGATAATTACATCACAGTTCTCCAAATTATGGTTCGCGGATGACGACTGGGTTGAAAGGCAAAATAAAATTGACCCAACCACCCGAAAAATAAGAGTTGGTTGAAACTGAAATGTTCACTTGAAAAGTGATTTAACGGCAAAATAATCGGACCGAGCATGGTTAGCTCAGTGCAAGTTTTATCTGGGATGTACCCTAGAGTACAGGGGGTTCACTTTGTAAAAACAAAAAACCGGGACACTTAATAACATTTAGGAGGCGGGAGAGGGGGAATAGAAGGCAAAATTTGTAACTCGTCACGTAATGATAAAAAGCAGAGTAATTTGGTACTTTGCTAGAAGGGGATGCCTGAGATAATAATTGTGACATACAGAAACCGATAATGAAATAATAATAATAATAATAATGCTTAAACTCAGACCCTCATTTCACTTAATGACTTTTCTCTACCCACCCGTTCCTCATCCTTCTCCCTCTCGGTCCACACTCTATAATCACTGATCTTCACATCTCCATCTCCCATTCCTTCATGTTAGTGGCCGGTTGATGGCTGTACGTACGTACGTATTGGCCCTCGAGTCTAAATTCTGTCCTTACTCACTCCTCGTGTAGGAGGAAGTCATTATCATAGCTACGGATACGTATGCCAGACAGCAGTTATTATCGAAAACAATCTGCCTTTATGAAGCAGTCAAGAGTATCTATGCTTCGGTCAGTACTGCAGCCCTGACTTTGGCCGATAAGAAGTTATCTCCTCTAATTTTATCAAGCTGTCTTTCAAGAACCTTTACCGGTTTACGGAGTGCATATTAAGTGAGTTGAGATATCGTAATTTCCCTCAAGGGTTTCTACGAATAGGAGTGTGACAATAGAAGGGTTATATGTGCAGATTATAACCAGAGGTGAGAACTGTCAAATGTTTTCCGTTAAAATCTCAACAGACTTTAAACTACAACGTAAGTTTCGAAAATCCAGGTGAACAGGTTTTAGGGGAAATTAACAAGCCACATGCCCGCAATATCGCGTCTAGATTTATATGATTTAAACATTTACAACACACGAATTTATAGCAGCACATCAGCTTTACTATCCATAAACTGTGAAAATTTTCACTGCGCGTGAAGTATATACAATGCTACGGGCTACAATCTTCAGTTCCAAATGCTGGTTGGCACCGCGCATTAAAACAGTTTCATTACACATACATATATATATATATATACAGTCACCCAGCTAAACCCCAGCCACGGGGACTGGCTGTATAGCAGAACTAATCACTTAATTCAGAGCCCTGAATTTCAGTATGGTAAGAGATTCTCAAGAGCCATGTAACATTTATTGAGGTAAGGTAAAATAAAGGTAAAGTTGTCCCTGTGCACTCCATGACTGCATATGTGGGAGTGGAGGTATAGCTCCACTCACTCTTAATCTCGGCAATAGATGGGGTGAGTATTCAGCTTTTCTTCCCGGCCTCATTGCCACTGGAGAAGATTCGCAAATGGGAGGCTAGATGGGCCCGAAAACCGGTCTGAACCTTTAGGTGAAGAATATTCCCGTATAGGGATTGCCTCTGCCGGGAATCGAAAGGCGATTTCTCAGACTTCCAGCCCGTAGCCTAGTCACAATACCGACAGTACTGTCGAAAAATTTTATTTCGCTTTCGGTCTGACAAAAATAACTAATTAAATACTGGAGCTGTGCACGTGAAATTTGCCTGGTCATAAAGCGTAAACAGGCCTGTATATCCTATATGTGGTGATGACAGGAATTCAATAATTACAAACATGGCGACAGTGCGAAACTTACAGACTAAGCTTATACTTGACAGAGGTGACGCAGACTTAGTCTGAACTCAAGCAAACCCACATTTAAAAGTTCTTCATCGAAACAAAATAAAATTACAATAATAATATTAAGAGATCTAAGGAACTAGCATTCTAGGTAATAGAAAAGTAGGCTTTGTGAATTCCGGTAGATATTCCTTGTTATATATCTGTACACAGGAATACAATTGTAAAGTTATCTTTATTCCCTCTCGTCTCTCTCACGCGTGCGGCTCTCCTCCAGAGCAACCCAAAGCCGCGTCCTTTTCCCAGTTTCCATAACAAATGTTCTGTAGAAATGGATGAGGTTGATGTATTCATGACAGATGTACTACGAATAAATCACGCGAGGCATACAGTTTCTGCTTGTGTGCTTCCCTGCCTCTTCCTCCGAATTGCATCTTCTACCTGTCTGTGCCATAAACCAACCACAGGCAGTTTCCGGGTTACGTACTATGCGACAGAAGTAAGTTCGGACTTATGTAAAAAAATTTTATTAACCATCAATATTATTAACTATTAATAGTGTAAATATTAAACCTGTTTTACTTTGTGTGTTTCATATGCAACTGACAGCAGTAACGTTTTAAACATGTACACTGACCGGCCCTGGGGCCTACCCAGCCTCCTATACAATGGGTACCGGGTCATTTCCGGGGGTAAAGCGGCCGGGGCGTGGTGTTGACCGCCCACCCTCATCTAGCACCGAGGTTAAAGAAAGAGTAGAGCTATAACTCTACTCCCCCTCTGGGCCTTCATGGCTTGTTCTAGGGAGAACTTTACCTTTACACTGACATTGTAGAAATGTATACATGACCGATGAAGTGTGATAAATGAGAAGGGCTGTGATCAGTTCTGACTTACGTACATTTCGGTTTACGTACAGTTTCAGGAACGGAACCCTTACGTAAACGGAACCCTTACGTAAACGGAACCCTTACGTAAACGGAAACCGTCTGTACAGACGTACTAACTAACCAATATCCTTTGTGGTTTATTCACCAAGGCTCTCAGCAACCCACTTATACTACATGCCATCGATGGTAGATGAACCTACGTAGGGAACACTGGTGGAAAGATACTGGCAAGGGAAAACCGAAGTATTCGGACAGAAACTTATCCGAGTGCCATGTCCGCCAAAATCCCATACGGACTGGCCTGGGCACAAACCTGGGCCTCTAAACTCGCTTTGTCGTTGATTTTCACGAATAGGACTACCAAATTAAAATCTGTTACTTAAGAGATGACATCAGTAAAAGGCAATGTATTATATCATACATGTAGACCTGCGTATATGATTTACTGTGAGGCTGAAATACATAAGTCGTAGGACAGTGAAAGATATGCTCGAGTCGGTTAAGCTGTGCCGTCTGTTGTACAAAGATGTCTTCCCATAAATTGGAATTGTTGATTCTTAATGGATATTCATTCATTCATTCATTAATTCTGTAGTCTGTCGTACGACAGGTCCGTAGCCTCTTCCAAACCTAGTTCTCTAGAGAGTGCAATCTAGAGCTTCCGCTTTCAATTTCCAGTATCTTCTCTTTTCCTTAAGGTCATCTAGTAGCTGCTTACGCCTTCTTCCTCGTCTTCCCGTCATTTCTATTCTTCCCTCTAACTTTCCTTCAATCACGTGTTTTAGAAGGCAGCTTCTACGCAAGATGTGACCAATCCAGTTAGCCTTTCTTCTTTTTATTGTGTGTACGATATTCCTCTCCTCCTTGACTCTATGTAATACTTCATTTCTCACACGATCAGTCCAACTGATCTTCTCTATTCTTCCCCAGCACATTAAAAAAAAAAGATATGCCACTAATAATTCGTAATTTTGCAAACTGAACTGTGGTAGTAACCTGACGGAACAGGTATAGCAATTAACATTACAAAATTACAAAAATGGGCCGAAGACTCATCCTCACAAAATCAAAACCTGACTGATCACTTTGAACTGTGTGCAGGTGAGTGACGACACGACCTCATACGCTACGAGAAGTTCCCGCCGTCTGCAGAACGTTTCGGCCACCTCAAGCCAGTACCTATCAGTGCCAAATTCAGCAGGGACCGGAGCCACGGCAAGAAGAAGAAAACCAGTGCTCACTGCCAAGGAGAGGAATCTGAGAAGACTCGAGAGCAATGAGAGGGAGCGCATGAGAATGCACAGCCTCAATGACGCATTCCAGGTACTTACTTGAAGTTCATCATAACAACAGTACTGCGTGAAGTGGATTAATAGTTTACACCCGCAATGTACACAAACTCTGCACCGAAAACACGCCAGGAATGTATCACGCGATAGACAACAGTTTTATGGATCTGGGAATTAAAGCATTTCATACTGAGATGTGGTATCTTATTACCTTATGTGTAACGAATTTGTAGGCAAGAGTAATACTTGATTAACTTAACACCATTTCATCATTCACAGTTCATGGCTATATTTTCGACACCAATTCCTCTGGCACCTAATAATCAGTTATCATACAGTGAAACCTAAATATATATGCCTATTGGCCACTTACGGTTCCACTCAAATGCGGCCAACTTAAAGGAACAGTATGAACAATTCTCACTTTTGTGTCTATCTACATACTGACATTTTACCACCAAATTAATCTTTCTGAAGTACTTTTTTGCTTGTGATCTGTGGCTACCGTGCAGCCTGCACAGTAATATATGAGTGGTTGTGACATACTTCTACTTACGAATTTTAAGGAACGATCAGAAATATATAGTGCTGTAAGGCAAATGGCAGGCCGTGCCATGGCTCAGGCGGTCAGTCGCCGGACTGTCACCGCGGAGGCCCGGGTTCGATCCCGGATCGTGCATTTGTGATTTGTGGTGGACAAAGTGGCACTGGGACAGGTTTTTCTCCGAGTACTTCGGTGTTCCCCTATAAATTTCATTCCACCTGTGTTCCATTAAAATCGAAAAGCAGAAAAAAAACTCTCATTATCTTCATCACAGGGTTGCATAATAAGCCTTCAAGGCTGCGGTGCGTCCGTAGCATCTGCTACGGGGCCCTTCAATAAAAAAAAGGTAAATGGCTTAAGAGGATGCCTCATTAATGGACTGACAAATATCGATGACAAAAGAGGGATGGGTGTCTAGCAGGTACTGTACATACATGATACAGATGGGTGGAGGGTTTTCATTTGTATGGACTGGTGCAGAAATAAGTCACGTTTTCTGAGTGGGCAAATTAGAAAGTTTAAAATTTGTACAGGACCACATCATGAAATGTAAAACGGTTGGCAACATACAAGATAGGTGGTCAACCAGAAGTTTAGTCACGTGTATATAAATGCAGTACTGCCGGTTACAAAAAAAAATCAAGAAAGTCATGATTTAGACGAGTGGCCGAGTTCATGGTTCTTCGTTTATAGCTTAAAAACATTCAAATACAATCACGTTCTGTTCTTTCATTGCAGTCCCTGCGGGAAGTCATACCTCATGTGAAGAAAGAACGACGCCTATCCAAAATAGAAACACTCACTCTTGCAAAGAACTATGTTATGGCCCTTACGAATGTCATCTGTGAGATGAGAGGTGAAGTTTCGCCCTACGCAGCCGCCCTTGGTGGCGATGGAGACAGTGTTACGTCCCACAGCAGCGGACAACCGTCACCGGCAGCAGTTCCACCAGACCAGGCATCAATGCCAACTCCAACACTTGATGATGACGAAAACAGTTTCTACGAGACAACAATGAATGCAGCACCTAAAATGACACTCCTCTAATCTTGTGTGTTGTAAATACTGAAGTTCATAACCAGTCCCAGTAAGAACCATACTTATGGATACCCATTTGCAACTTAAAAACTGGCATTATTAAATGAATTGCAACAATGTACATGACACCAAAATGGCACATAAAAATATGAAATGTCAAGTAAGTTTGTGTGATTACAGTGACCATGCAACTAACAAGATTACATTTCTTTTTAAAGAAATGTTGGAGTGTAAATTCACTTTTCATCCTCAGAAACCTGCAGCAGTTGCACGTTTCATTGATATTTCAAGCGTACAAAGCTAAAGTCTGTCATATCTGGTGCACATGACAGGCAAAGTGACTGCAAGCCATGCAGGATATCTAGGAAATTATGTTGACATTCTGATAGCAAATGTCAAGCGTTTGTGATAAGTCTGTGGAAAAGAGATATTTATAGGACTACCTAACGTAATGATATGGAATATACATTTGGATGGTGAGGTAGGTACCGTGCCAAGCCCCTACATTCCTCTTCTACAATACTATGAAGAAAAATAAAAACAAGACTATTTTTCCCCTACTCAGAAACTACTAAGATCATGTTAATAAAAATTGCAAAATCTAAGAATCAGGCAAAGAGCAGAGTATGGAGAAATGCTGGTTATTGTGAAAAATACGATAGTGAATGAGTCAAGTAATGAATAAACACAACAAATAAGAAGAGTATCTCAAAAAATATATACGAGTAACTAACTAGACCTATTACAGTCATGGATACATGGTGACTGTCATGATTATGAGAGTTCTGTATCCACAAGACATGCAGCTACAGAAGAAACGTCTTTTCGAAGTACAACACAACTTATTAATTTGTAAAACACGTATCAAGTTGCATCTCGGATATTTTAAAATACAAAAAACTCTTTAAATGCTTACAGAAGCAGATCTTGATTTGAAAGGTATCATTACAAACAGTTATCATTTGCATAAATGTAACTTACATTGCAGATGAGTCAACACCATCAACCATAATGTTTTATACATCTTATGCCCTCCATTTAAATGTACATATTACAAATAAAATAATATGAGGTTTCAAACGAGGTAGTTATTGGTTCCAGTTAAAGAGCATGACTCAAAATGTACTATGAGCATTTACTTTCTTACTTGTAAAGACCATGGAGTTACATATGACTGAAACTCTTTAATTACTAACCTACTTTTAGCTCTTCAATTACTTTGTTTACTATCCAGTTACTGCTCAGTTCACTATCACATTGTGTGAGACCTTCATCATTAACTATAAATATTCATTATAGTATACATTTAACATGAGGTTTCTGAATTCATTTTGGATTTTTACTCAGTGATCTGCAGCTCTCTAACAGTTTCCCTAAACTAAGCTGCAGACTAAATCACAGGGTGAATCAAGTTCAATTCCTGAACATCCAAGCCAGCTCTGAAGCCCAACCATCTTCCTAAATAATAAGTACTGAGGGCCCTTTCCCTGGGATCAAGCATGAGGGGAATAAAGTGGAACACCTCCATCTAGTGCTCAGGTTAGGAATACTGGGAAATATAATTCTACTCCACCATGAGTCTTTATGGAGTGATGCTTAATTAAGCACAAGGAAAACATTGCCCTTCACATTGAACTAACAACAGTAACATAATAGCCTGTATTAGGCTCATGGACAAAGTCCAAGCCCTAAACGTTACAGAGGATGAGGGCTTGTTTACATTCTATGTGTGTTTGTGATTCACTGCAATTACACAAAGCAGTATTGTTTGACTGCCCTACTCAATGGACTGGAAAGAGGTAAAAGTGTGCGCAAAACCAACTTCAAATGTTATTAAGTTTGTATTCATACACGATGACATGCTGTTGTCACAGTCGTTATGACATTGCATTAACAGCCTAAGTTATCAGATTTTCTAAGTACTTGACTGCACAGTGCGAGAAACAGCTACAAGGACAACAGCAAATTGGCTGTACCTAAAGCCTCTTCATAAATTAAAACTGTGCTACATGTAAGTTTATCATGAAAATCCTATGTTTGAGACCATTAAAAACTTATATTCTTTCTTTTTTACTCCACTGAGCAGAGTCGTTCTTCAGAAAGTAATAACTGCCTTGCTAGTCAAGTTTGCATTTTATGGAAAGATTGACGGCAGCCCACCACTGGTCACTGTTCAGAGCCACATAAATCCAGTCCATACCCTCCAATTCTATATGTTTAAGATAAACTTTAACATTGTCTTCCTGCATATGCCTGCATTTTCAAAGCATACTCTTTCCTTCATGTTTTCTGATCAAATTGACTGACAAAAACACTTTGAGTTAACATTCATTTTAGTGTTTTGATTTTAGTATGTAAAATTGTTAAGAAAATGTAGACTCCTCAATCCCTAAGAGCTATTTTCTGTACAGCCTGATTTAAAAACTGTTTACAAGTGCCCTGTGTTTAGCAGGCAAGATCCAACTGAGATATATGTAAGGAGTTAAAGTCCATTCCCATTCATTTTATTTTATTAGTATTTTTTTCTTTTCTTTTCTTTTCTTTTCTTTCAATAACTGCATTGAGACAAAAGTATCTCACGAGATTTGAGGTTCTCACAGCAATGTTGCTAAGGATTCAGGACTTCCGGGACGTGACGTTGTGTTGTTGGGTGAGTGGTTCACGGAATTTCTGGGAACATACTGCCTGCATCTTCAAGGGTCAGTTACTCTTAGGCTGCTTGACACTTGAAGATGAAGAAAATCCATTCTGTCAGAACTTTGGGAACTTTTCAGTAGCACATCCCATCCTTCTTAAGATATTACAGGTGAAGGAAATGTGATCAATGGTCTGAGGGTAATAAGGAAACTACAGAATTACTTTTATATTCCAAGTGTTCTTGTCTGCTATATATTCTGTGGAGACTGTGTCCACATCCTTTAGTTGCTATTATAATGTCAATACGGATAAAGATCCAACAATATCAAAATGGTGTGAGTCCTTACTAACTGTCAGGAAGGTCTCACAGAAGCTGTGATGGAAAGAAATCAAATATTTCATTCACAATATGATGCCTTTCGGAGGAAAGAAATTATCATACATCACGTAAGACAACTTCATTATAGGTTTAATATGCTGCCACATTAACACTTATTAACAGTGAAAATTTCCTATTTGTTCCTTCAATATAAACCTAAAATGAGAGTTCTTTCAACTACACAGCAATGCCGTTTGGAACAATTTTTTCAACTTTACGCAATGTGCTTCCCCAGTAAGTAAAAAGCTATTACGGCTGCCACAACAAATTTAATGTACTATAACTTGACATCTATAACTTCAGTCTCAATTTGCAGCATTTCATTTTATTTTTCCCTGTTCATCAAACAGTTCTACCATAAAAATTAATTTGAATTGTATTAAATAAATAAATCTAGGAGGAAATGTGGAACAGATACACAATTTTAAAATTGGTACAATATTTATAATATTCATAATGTATTTCATGAACTTGGTGCACTGCCAAGCATTTCTATATTTTTCTTTAGGTCACTGGCAACTACTGTTCATCTCAGCCAAAATTAACAAAATGTATACTGTATTTTGTATACTGTATACTGTGTACTGTATACTGTATATTGTGTACTGTGTACTGTAAACTGTATACTGTGTACTGCATACTGTATACTGTGTAATGTAAACTGTGTACTGTATACTGTGTACTGTGTACTGCATACTGTATACTGTGTACTGTATACTGTGTACTGTATACTGTATACTGTATACTGTATACTGTGTACTGTATACTGTGTACTGTATACTGTATACTGTGTACTGTATACTGTATACTGTGTACTGTGTACTGTATACTGTAAATGTAATGTATATAAATACAAAAACTATTTAAATCAACTATTATTCCTCCTATACAAAAATGAACAAGGACCATGTTATAAGGCACGTTAATGTACTTGTACGAGAGTAGTAACATATTTGTACTATTTTTGTTGCCTGATTAGGTTAATTCAACAAATGTAACTGTGACAGGTAGCATGAAATGTTTGTTTGGGAAAACAATGGTATTCTAAAATTATTGCTCGATAGAGTACCAGCATAATACGGCAGTCATATTAATGCATAACACAGAAGTGACTCACTGCAATGTAAATGCTTAAAATCTTGTTTTCGTTAAACAGATCTTCCATCTAGCAGTATTTTCTATCTACAAGAAAATTTTTAAAGAATGATGGTCAGTGTCCGACTAAGGTGTCTTCTCTTGACGGTCCGGGGATCGAATCCCGGTGAGGGCGATATTTTCAGCACCCATCCAGACCGGCCCTGGGGCCTACCCAGCCTCCTGTACAATGGGTACCGGGTAATTTCCGGGGGTAAAGCGGCCGGAGCATGGCATTGACCACCCACCCCCATCTAGTGTCAAGGTTAAAGAAAGAGTAGAGCTATACCTCTACTCCCCCTGTGCGACTTCATGGCCTGTTCTAGGGTGAACTTTACCTTTTTACAAAGCAGTTCAAAGTAATTCTCTCTACTCAAATATTGACATTAGTGTAAAACACTGGTCTATTACAATCCATGTCGTATTACAATCTTCTGGCTTATGATATCATGTAGCATAACCTAAAAAGCGTGTCCTTCAAAACAATGATAATTGCCTACCAGTCTACATAAATCAGAAGACCAACATCTCAATCCCCACGACCAAGAAAATCTCATGTCTCATACAGATGTATTATTGTATAAACATTTGATTGACACATACTAGATAATGCCAGTTTAAGCACTGTTACATGCATAAGTTAAATGTAAATTCAGCACTGAGATTTACATTGCTGACTGATCGACGAAAGGGTCATGTATGCTTAAGTTTGTAAATCACTATATCAAAGTACAATACTTACTTTATATATATATATAACGTATGTGGTTAGGAAATTCTTTCTCCAGAAAACTTAATGTCTAAAGAACATACACATTTATTTTTCGTAAGTACAGATATGTAGAATACACACAGACTTAACATAAATTTTATGACCAGTGTGTAAGTATAACTTCTTTTTATTGCCTGTTTGTGCCCTTCAAGTTCTCAAATTACATTATATTTTTTATACTTATGCTGGGACCACATGGTTAGAATTCTTCTCACTGCCTTAGTGAAAACAACACACTGGCAGTGTGTAATTCTGGCCCTTGTCACAGTGTATATCCCACCGGGAGTTGCTCTCAAACCAAATATTTACACCGACTGACATAATGTAATTCAAATAGCTGTAACGGAACTGCCAATTGAAAAAGTAGTTTCAATCTGTACAGAATGTCTATCATCATGGTGTTGCGCTGACTGGATAACAACTGTAGTCTGATGTAGTCATCTTTCAAAATACAACCATAACAAGCACGTATTAAACAATATAATTTCTGCTATACAAAATAAATTATCTAAATATATACATATATTATAATCATTTTGTCTTAAACTAGGACTTTGTACTATTTAGTTTTGAAGCTACTGGCTTCTAATTCCTTAGGACAGGGCAGATAAATTTATTCCAAGAAGAAATACATAATCAAATAATTTGTGTATAGCTACCTAACAAACGTCCTTTAGCTAGCCTCTATGCAGCGAATTGTCGCAACGATTCCGCCTCAACATGTCAATTTAATAATGAATTCAGTGTATGTATGCAACCTTTAAATCTTAAAAAAGAAGCTCCTTAAATATGTGTTGCTACCACAGGGATGCACCATGTAATGTATAAAAAATTATATAAGTGCAGTATGCTCTAAATTATGAAAGCATCAGGTTGAATGAGTTGATAGCAGTAAAACATGCCATTTGTATTTGGTGGGTACCTGTTTGAATGTCGATCTGGGATCTAGCTATTTTGCCTGAGGATCTTCATTGTTTTCTTCATTCACTGCATGTGAATGCCAGAACATTGCCAAAAATATTAGCCAAATAACATTACAAGCATGCACCTACTCCATCTGCAACCTGACTTACTGGTACAGCAAACTGATAACAGGACGTGTCATCTACTACTTGACACTATCCATACTGGAACTTCAAAACACAGTGATAACTGCAACTGAATTAAGTGTTATGAAACACAGCACACAGTCTTAACATGAAATGAGTTATGATAGGATAATTATAAGAGATGTGGGATAAAGACTTGAGGCCTTGTTAATTTACTTTCCAGTATTCACCTTGAGAACTGAGGTAAACTGCAAAGAACACCTGAGTAAGGACTACAGACTGAGTGGATATAACATGAATATATATTTCAGTAGGTTTCTAGAATATCAGCCCCAAATTTTATGACAGCAATTTCTACGGTGACAACTGTATCATTAAAGGAAAGTGGAAGGCGAGATTATGTATTTCTTACCCAATTTTGTAAATGTAAGTTGACACCCATTAACTCTGTGGCCCAACAAATTACTTGTATGAAGTTCAGTCAGAATGTGATCTTCCTTTGCCAGCCAGCAATAGTCCTCTGTATTTGTGTGTGCAATTTAGAGCATGTCATCATCTAATTATCTGGTTTGTACAAATCTACAAGGCACTGATTCAGTTTCCAAGTAGTACATATACTGATACAGTCTAATTTTTAACTTAAAAATGCATCAGTTTTAAATTTATCTATTCAATAATTTACATGTCATTGTAAAAAGGCATATTTTTGTCACTACAAACAGCATCACTTTACAAAAATATTTCAAACTTCGTTACAAATTTAAATCCTGAGTCCTATCACTATTATAAGTGACACAAGAAGGGACTATCACCAAGTAGCAATGTCAGCCATCTACAGACTTTTTTTAAATTGCGTGTTCTGACGTGCATGTTTCCTGAAGTCAGAAATTGTGATCCATTCCAAGCTTCCAGGTACAAATGTATTTATACAAATAACAGAATAAAAATTTGTTTTCAACTGAGAAGCCTTAAGTTCCAGAGCCAGTACAGCATAGTCAGAATACTGACTAGGCTAATGGTTGGACGATAGTGGTTCAGATCTCAGCAGGAGCATGAGACTTTTCTCTTCTCTTAAAACGTTCGGACCGGCTCTGAGCCCACCCAGCTTCCTATTCAATAGTTTAATGAGGGCTCTTTCCCTGGAGGCAGAGCATTCAATTCCAGTTTTGGTTACAACTGAACAAAAGTAATGGGCACTTTACACAAAAACCTACGTACATTCTGCACATGCCTAGGGTGTAACTAACTAAATATATATTGGAGCAAAAAGTGTTTTGAACAACAATTATTGAGAAAAATGAAACATTCTGTTTACTTTCAATATTTTTTTTTAACCTCACTCTTCTCAACATAATTAACCTTTCAATGCCTACTGGTTACTTGATGCACCAACAGGTTTAACATTCAAAAACTGTACATTCTTCCCACACACTGTATTTATGTGTTTTGTATTTATCTCAGAACAAACAGCAACTTTTGTCCTCTATAACATAAAGTGATTGGTTTTTATAACCGAGATGAAAAGTTTTACTGCACGGTATGAACTGGGTCTTTAAATAAAACAGTTTATGCTTCGTCTTTAAAGGGTTAAACAAAAAGAAATGAACACTCACGAACTGTTTTGCTTTTTGCATTTTCTAACTTTTTGGGAAAGCTGAAACTGTGATTTGACAAAAAACACAATTCAGCACGTATGTAATATGTAATACAGGCAATAAAAAAGAGGAAAACATTTGCACAGAAATTTTGAACAATTTTGCTGTTAGTGATAAACTGACAACTACTTCCTAGGTGTTACCAAGAATACCTATGCTTTGCACTAACTTTCTAGCTACATTTTGTTTAAGATCTTATTAAATAACTAACTCAATTGTGCAGAGCCCTTCATGAGAAGCTAATAGTCATTCAGCTGCTTTAGAAATGCCTTGCCTTTCATGGAACCCAAAGATTTATTACTGCATTCAAAAAGCAATTATGATGATTATTACTGTACTGACACTTTGATAGAATTAGAATTCAGAACAACGTGATGATGAAACAGAAGCATAATTAACAGCGACGCAAACCGTAAAGAGTAAACTGTCGGAGGTAATGCACTAATGTGAATGTCTATCTTGTTCCAAATGAATAATATTTCCCCATTACTTCTCATGCAACTGGCACATGTGATACACACTTTGTGGACCATGTGAATCAGTAGCACTGTGTTAAAAAAAAACCCAGTGTATGTGTAACCTGTTTCAACAAATTTATCATTACAACTGGTGCATCCCTGCATAAACATAAAAAATACAAAGTATGTTCACTAGCCATTTCATTCAACTTTAACATTCTAACTCTGTGACCAAAATGTTCCTCAGTGTGTATGTTCTAAATGTTATTAAACATTGTTGTTGTTCTTGTTGTTGTTGCCATCATTGTTGTTAAACCTTTCCCATTGCTGTTGTTTACTTTGTATCATACCCAGATTCTCAAAAAAGAAGTTACTATGTACAGAATCATATGCATAAATGAAATAGGAATTTTAAAAGAAATATCTGATATCTAGCATAAATAATGTTACTAAAAATAGTATATTAACATAAGTGTACAAGAAACCCTCACTTGATCCCACTACACTTATGGCATCAGATCGTAGTGCTAATTAAAACTACAAAAACTGGGAGAATGCTTGATTATTAATGTTAACTAAAAGAAGTATAAAAAAATGTATATATTCAGAAGAAAATGAAAAATATGTGATGACTGTGGCATGATTTTTACCATGCCCCATACATGTTGTTCCAGACATTTGAAATGCAAGGACTTGCAAGATAAATATAAATGGATATGATGTAAATTCACAAGGAATGTGTTGTATCAGTATAAGGAAAAAAAAAAACAGTTAAGTGTGTGCTCCTATGTATGACATTTGATCCAAACTGTGCAAACGTAAATACGCGTATTTTTCTTTGTCTCTCCATCAGTTAGTACACATATCATCAAATAAGAAGCAAGCCCCATACAACACACTTTCAGTTTCAACCGCCATTTAATTAAGGCAATATGTCATGAATACAATTCAGATAATAACGGACTAACACATTCTGTAGGCAAATAAAATTACTTTTAGTGCAGTCTGACAAATCATAGGCCCTTGTACCAGAAATACTGAGGTATCAGACAAACTTCCTGAAGGCAATTCTTATACTAAACTTGGTATGACGGCATTAATGGACTAGGATGAGATGACTTTACTTCCAACCACAACCACTGAAATCCTGAATGTAAAATTAACCTCAATTATAAATTGTTTTAAATGAAAGCTAAGGTAATGCATCAAATATTTCAAGTTGCATATATTTCTCTGAAGTTAAAAGCAATTTTCTAGGGCATTATTTTATTTGACAACTATCATTTGTCACTTCCTGTCAACCAGTTTATCATATTAACATAGCCCACTCAGCCAACTGCCCATACATGCAGTGGAGTAGTGGCAGGAAGTAACAAATTGTAGTTGTGTGATAAACAAAGATGGTATTTTAGAGAATGAATGTCAAAGTGTAAAATTGTTTCCTGTATCAGTGAGGTTAATTCTATACCTTTAAGCACCATTAATGGATATAGGAAGCATGAAGTGACGTTCCTTGATATTTTACTCTCTTCTGAGTTATGATTAAGTAATCAATATGTGAATGAAATAAATTCGTAAAACTGAAACATATTTAATTGGGCCACATTCAAATTGTTCAGCATATGTCTCTCTACCATTAATGTACCCTCACGAAAGTGTATTTGTAATTAAAACAAATTAAATAATTAAACAACAAACTCAAATACAAAATAGCTCTAAATATACACACAACACGTATTTAAAAAAAATAATTTTCAGTTTTCATGAAGATGTTTATTCTAAGCAAATAAAAAAGGATTGTCTCACAATAAAAGTAACAAATCCAAGCAAAATTATGAAGCCACCATTTTCTAAATTTAATTGCTGTACAACAACAGCCATAGCTGAAAAACATCTCTCATAACAATTGGTACATGGTACTACTCTAAGACGTACAAGCACAACTTGAACTCCAGTGTTATAGTAACCTAACGTGAAAAGCTCACAAAAAAAGGTGAACACTTTTGATTTGTGCTTCTGTGCTTTAGTCTCTATATTAGGTACTCTGCAGCAAGCATGAATGAACAAACACAATAAAGATGCGTTCCTTATGAATCTGACAATTCAAAATGCCAATGTTATGACTAAGAAATTCTCTAACATGATCATCAAATACAGTGAGCTGCTGAAAGCTTTCTGTGAGCAGCAGAACCACATAGTGGCACCGTCAAAACTTTGTTGCATTTGTTATTAGTAATGGCAGATAAAGAGTGTGTGGAACAAGCATATCACATTCTATAATGCTATCCTTCAAAGAAATGCAAAATTCCTGGGGCCAGTAGAAACCATGAAACAATGTCAAAAACGAAATTGATTATACATATTTGAAGTCAACCATACCAACATTCAGAAACAAAAAAATTTCCCAGATCACAAGAGCTGTAAGAGTCTATTACACAACATAACATATCTCAGTGGCTAACATTTCTGTTAATTCGAAGTTTACACACAAAGAAAATAAATGCAGGAGTTACTTTTTAGCAGCTGTAATAGCTTAGTGGGTGTAGTGACTAGTATACGAACTGGACGACCAAGGAATCTGAGTTACGTTCCTGGCAGGGGCAAGATTTCATAAAGTTCTCCACAACAAAACATCCATAATGGCTCTGGGGCCCATCCAACCTTCCGTTCAATGGGTAACAGGGGCTCCTTCCAGGGTTATAGTGGCATGGTGTGAAGTTGACCTCTCTCCCCCAACTAATGCCAATTTAATGTGTAATTCTATACCTCCATTCCCCATGTGCCCTCATGGCATGCATAGAGATAACTTTACCTTCATCTTTTACTACTAAGACACTAAGATTACGAAGATAATTTCACATATTTTTAACATGTTGTAGAAACATAAATATGGAAACCTCAGAAAGAAAGGCTCCTAAACAAATCCCAAAACACAGGATCTTGAATTAAACAAAAATGAGTTCATATAAATTTAAATTTATCCTAGTCATTTAGATCCTGAACTAAAACAGTAAAGTCTGCATATTTTTCATAAGCTTGAATATTATCTCTCTAAATGTAAACCAAACATAATTTAACACATACAAAACGGTTGGCACATGCTTAGAATGTCCTGAAAGAAGAAATTAAAATTCGCAAGCATCTCATCATTGCATGGTCATTCAAACTGTCCTTGTGCTTGCACTGGTCGTTATATGAAAACCCAAAGAATCGCTATATACATTGAAAATATGTATATATTCGCACCTGAAAATATAACAGTATGTATACAGCCTGAAAAATTACAAAATATTTAAATAATAACCCATATATTACAATGTCTAAATATTATCATAATGCAAAACTTGGGCTCACTTAAACTGCTATGAAGTGTATGTAATATCATAAGTGTCAGAATTTAAATAATTTAATTTAAATTTTAAAATGTGGGCTCATTTTAACTGCTGTAAAATATATGTCATATCATAAGTGTCAGAATTTAAATAGTAGCCTTAGAAAACTTACAAAGAATGTAGAGTTCAAAAAGATGTCTGTCATTAACAGAAGAGGAAATGCTGAGTCAAATCTCAACTTCTGTATGACTATTTTTGGAAAGAAGGAAATAACAGCTCAAAAAATTCAAATTTTTATTTTTATTTCACTCACTTTGTACGGGGTCCTGTTCATTTCCATATTGTATGTTCAATTTTCTCATTTTCCTTCTCATTTAAGATACATTCAAGAACTTCCACAAATATCGATGATTACAAGTTTCTTCTAGTATTTAGAATGCATTATACCTACATTATCTTCTTTGTGAATCTACTTTTAATGAATGATGGTAAAACAATGTTTCTCGAAGTTATGATGCTCATACAGTCAATGAAATATTTCTGAAAGTTTGTTAATTCACTGTTCACAGATTGTGTTTTGCTAAAGGTGCTTAAATTTAATGATTTACAAGTACTGCAAACACTTTGTGTAGCTACCATAATTGTTCTGCACAAAAGCATTCCACCACTGTACTGTCCACTAACCGTTATACTTTATGTATCTATGATAAATATGGTCCCAATCAGTCAATTACTTCTCTTAGTACGCTTTTGTAATATCTGTCTTTTATGCATGTAGTTTTCATGGGAAAATTTGAAGAGCCTGTACATTAAAGAAAAGCTAACTCATAACCACAGTGACAGAATTACACTGCTTTTAAAGTACATGAAATTGAAGTCCCTGAGGAGCTGATTAAAATTAATAATAAGGGAGATTTATGTTCTGAAGAAACTTTGAACATAATGATTAATCCTGATTTTTACAATGTATGACACGAAACTGTACTCAATGATTTTAATCATTATCATCTTTTTACCAGTTTTATGACAATCCACACATTTTACTCTATTCTCATCTCACCATTTCCCATAAATTGATACTTTCAAAAGTTCAATTATTTCAGTTCCTGTATTAATTGGCCTATACATTAAACATTCCTTCTTCAAAAGGACAAACTGGGTAATGTATTAGTAACAAATTTGGCCAGGACGGCTATAAAACTTAACACTTCTAAAATATCTTTTTGCTTGTCTTACTGTTTTCTTACATGACTGAAATGAAACAAAGTTCACGTAACTGGTGTTCTTCACATCAGCTACAGAACATAACCTATCTCTGTCATAATTAATATACCTTAAACATCTTGCAGTTATTTCGAGTTATATTCCCAGTTTGGATCTTTGACGAAACCCAAGAGTGTAAAAGAGTTCCAATGTACTCTAAGCAGCTGATTAATCAGACCGGTCTTAAAAGACAACGGATATAACTGACTTCTTCTAGTGCCAAGTAGAGAGCAGTCTTTCTGTATTTTCATTGTAAATAATGGCAGAAGAGTGATAGCAGTGTGTACAGATAATTCTACAAAAAACATTATAGTTAAATGTTTATTTTTGGAATATCTAATGTTTAAAAATGTATGTAATATAAATATAAATAAATATATAAATAAATAAATATATATATATATATATATAAGAATTATGTAAGGAAAGGTTTTGAAAAGTGCTTCCGTGTCAAAAACAATAAAAATACATGTATATTGTATGAATGCAGTATTTCATTAATGTCCTGTCAACTGTTCATAATATGATCTCCCTCCCATCATGACAGTCTTCTTACTATGACATGTAACTACAATTAGTACTTCCCTACTCTTGGTACAATCTTAGATTTATCCCATTATTCCATAACCATGCCATAAAACTCCCCACCAGTGCTTTGCAAAAACCAATTATGTGTTCTACCAAACCATACTTTTTTTTCTCATCATAACAGCAATAAAATTTCCTTCTATCATCTTTAGGTCAAAGCAGTCTGGAGTATGAATATGATAAATGAAAAGGACCTCTAGACTCTTGAAGATTAAGGCACTGTTCCTTTAAAATATTGGGAACTGGTTACCCAGTGACATGGTGTCATATCCCAGAAGAATGGATTCTTCAAGCAAAGGAATTGCTGTCAAAGTTACTACAAGTAAACAAACTGCTAAAGATGAATTCTCACAGATACAGTTGCTACTTCATCTGAAGCTATCCATCTTCTTGAAATCAGAAAGATGAAAAACCTCCCTTTCTGTAGAACGTTCTTATATACAGTGTTTTCAATTTATGCAGGAAGAAGTTCTTTCTGTATGTATCAGTCAGTTTCAAGAGAATATGTGCATGTATCAAGTGGTACTGAAGAGAAAGAAGGCGCTCCAAGCAGAGCTCATAACAATTGCAATTTTCTGGGTTGTGACACCTAGCTACCAAACTACATGTCACCATATTCTAGAATAGGTCCATATGCCAGGCTACAAAGCAGCATATCGCAAACAATTATAATCTTCTTATTCCCTACCATGACAACCTTAAATTTCATACAGAACCTAAAGCCTGCTTTGCACAGGTGTCTAGTAATACAGCTTTATCATTATTATTAACAACATTTCATTTTGTTTTTGTGACGAATGTATTATTTATGTAACCAACATATTATGCTTATGTTTAATCTGTCGGATATATAACCAATGTTCCACATCATTGTCCTCTTTGTAACTGTATACAAGAGTTCATACATAATGCATGGAAATGTTTACTTGTATCATCTAGCTCTGTATCAAAATCTCACATGCCCAGCTACAATGGTTCATTAGTTATCACCATTAAACTGACAGTTACTTTTCTACAAAAAATATTACCTAAAGAAGCTGTATGTTTTCTAAAGTTTAATCACTATCCTGTAGACAATTTCTGGCCCCTAGACTAAGCAGTGCTGTCTTTCATACTGCAACTTAACACATTACCATACAATGAGCTGCTTGCAGCAGTTTACATGCAAACTCGAGAACATGAACCAAGGTGTTGACAGAGGGGCTTCTGGAGCCAATAACTTTATTGTTGGTAACACTTCACTGGAATTAATCCTTTGAAGACCAAAACTAATTTACATTTTATATTCATATTGAGTTCATTCCTCACACAGAAGATAAAAGTGCTTCAATTAGAAAGGCCAACCGGTTAATGTTGTACCGGCACATAATTGCTGCTTATTGTAAGAATTACAGGGAACACATAAATACCATGTGTGGACAAAACGCAGAGGTTTTGAATATTAAACTCGGCGATACATGTTGTTACTACTGGGCCTTAAAGCGTTAAAATAACATCTCATAACCTATTCATAGCATGACAGTATAGTGAATTAAAACAATCATTACTTACGTATTGTGCACAACAATGAGTGGTAAGTTTTCCGTTCTGGGCTTCTACAACACGAAACAACACCAGTGAACAGCACCAAATATAAACTCACACTGCATCTCGCGTGAACACCGAGTATATGCGCTCTCAGTCGCGGCACGATCTACGCATAATTTCACAGAAATACTAATTCGATGTTGTAGTGCTAACATAGAGCGCGCCATTTTTACGCGGAGTCCTGTACATTATAACCGATCATTAGATTTTGGCACAGTGTTACGTAGGTAATATTTTAGTATAAAGTTACCATTAAGCTCAGCCTTGGAGATAAAAGTGTGTCTTCCAAAAGACAAAATACAAAGTAGTACCCTCTTTTTACTTCCAGTATGCATATTAAGGCGTCTGATATTCAGTGGCCTATCTAGGTTTTTTTGGCGCCCGGGACGAGTAATCACAATGGCCCCGCCTAATAAAAATTATGAATTTAAAAAAATAGCAATTATTTATTGGATTTCCTTTTATTTGACTGAATGATTTAAAATTTTCAGCGCATAAAATCAAATTTTTTATTTAAAACATTTATCTCACAGTCCATTTTGCTGCCCGGGATGGCCGCACCACTCGCCCCCCGTCCCCCTTTCCCGTATGCCAGCCTGGTGTGTCATCGACTGATTTCGAAAACATTCCCGCGTTCGTTGTGAACTTCAGTCATTTTAACATGACGGGTCATGGATTCCTTAGTTAATACGTACAACATAGCATGGGCCGTCGATTGAAATTCAGTTCTATGGAATTTCCGTAGAGATTTCACTTCAAAATGTGTATCAGTCTTATTACAGCAATATCAATTCTGGTATAATGCGTAACTGTTACAACGGTGAGATCCCCGAATTTAAGCCACGTGGCCTCGTTGATATACGCCAGACGTGGAGCCGCTTTATGCTGCATGGCCCGTTCATAGCCACCCTGTCTGATACAAAGTTGATGCTCTTCGTATTTCTTCGAAAATGCTTGCAGCTAGGAATACACGTTTCGGAATTTGTCAGAAGCCAGGAAAATATTGAATTGTACCTTCACTCATAAAACTGTAACTTGTCTCAGTGAACATTTTTATCCTACGGCTCTGGTTGAACGTCATTTCAGACTTCAGTGCTATGAATACCTTCTGCAGATTATAATGGAAGCAGCGTTGAAAACACGGATGACGGAAAATTATTGATTTTAAGCGTCCTTCACAGAGTAAAAAAAAACGCCTTACTCGTATGTGGCAACCAAACACTTTGTCTGGTTTTTATTACATTCAGTACGATTTTTCACAAAAATTTATTGAACAAGCGCGAGTTTCGTGAAAATCGGCGCAGTGACAGAGAGAAGCAAATAAACTTCTAACAATTTTATATTGTTCATACCGTGCATTGTCACTAATCGAGCACGCAATGCTCAAAACAACAAAATGCATTCTTATTATTTTAGATATTATATATTACAATATCTGTAGATTAATCCAACATGTTTCGATCCATCATGGGATCGTCATCAGGGATTCTTGTAAGAGTATGAATTACACAAACAGAACTAAAATATATGTATGTCTTAAAAATATATAAAATGTAATTTTTTACTATTAATTGCTTTATGCAACAACAATTGATATACTCCCTGATGATGGACAAGTAAGGCCCGAAACATGTAGGAGTGTAGTGTTTTAAATATATTATTGTGAATCTGTGACAATTGTTTGCATTTGTTGGTTAATAGTGAAAAATCGAGTAATAATGCAAGGTATGGAAAATATTAAAAAATATTTAAAATATAAAATTCTACCAGTAACTTTCATTTCTAGACTGATTTAAGTGAAATTCGGAATAAGAAATCTTCTCGTAATTCCATTGAGCAAATAAAAATTTCGTGAAAATCTGTGCAGTGAAAGCCATACTTTACTTAATGGAGTAAATGAAATGTTTCCTATTTTCTACAATTTCTTCCGATTTATATAAAATTCGGTAAGGAAATGCCTACAAAAACAGAAAGCGAGTTTCGCGAAACCCACACTCAACTTTGGGGGTAAATAAAATATTACCCTATTTTATACACTTTTCGTCCAATTTGCATACAATCTGGCACAAGTTAAGTCCACAAAAAAATTGATTGTTGAATTTCGTGAACATCGACACAGTGACAGCCACACTTTACTCAGGGGTGCCAATGAATTTCTATCAGTACTTTCCACATTTATTATTCGATTTCATTGATATTCCGTACAAGGAACCTGAACATAATGCTGTTGAACATTTACGTTCATATATTGTGGCTGTCCGTCTGTCTACTGTACTTGTTTTCTATATTTTATTATGAATTTTCTGTATTTCTAGCCTGTGTGTTGTTTACGCCACTTCTTGTTTCTCCACTCACAGGATTTATTTTGCTCCATTAATTTTTAGTAAAAGTGTGGCTTTAAATTAAATTGATACTGAGTACCTACACCAGAAGTAATCAATAAATTAAATTTTTCATCGTATCGGATCACTACAGGACTGATGTATTACCAGTTTTACATAAAATTCAAATCAAAGTATATAGGGTTACAATTTCTCACGAATGGCTCATCATGCAAGGAATTCTTAAAGGTAAAATTAAATTGCCCCTGTGTAATTACTTCGGAAACATGCCATTGAAAGTGTTGCATGGAGGTGTAGTATAAAACTACTTTCCCATCCACTCATTCTTGATCTTGGTACTAGGTGCAGGCGAGTGGTCAGCTCTGGCTTCGGCCTCTCTACCACTGGTACCAAATGTATAGGAGGTCGAGTGGGCCCCATAGTCAGTCTAGATATGGTGGTGAAGAGCGAGATGATCTGTACCCTGCCACGAACCAACCCCCAATTTCCTGGTCATCCAGCGCATAGCCAATCACTATACTGACCGGACGTCAGGATTACACACACAGACAGACCCAAAACTTCCATTTGAAACATATTGCAGTATGGTGGGTATTTAACGGACTCTGAAGGAAAATTTGCAGCACCCAATAGACTTGCTCTACTACGGTCGGAATTTTATGCTTTTGCCACTAGAGTACAGTACGGGTTAAGACTAAAATGATAGCAACACTGAGTACAGCCGTGGAGCCGGAACAACGTAGTCATTACACAGATGAGGCTACGGGCTAAACAGTGTGCGGTTCGAAGCCGATCCCAGTGGCCGTGCGGTCTAAGGCGTGGGTCTACGGCCGCTCCCTTACTGGGATTGTCGGTTCGATTCCCACCGGGGGCATGGATGTTTGTGTTGTGTTTGTTGTAAGGACGGTAGCATGGAACGTAAAGTGACATGAAGGACGAAAGGATTTAAACAGTACAAAAATGGGTCAAAAGGGAAAAACCCCGGACAGGCAAAAAAAAAATCCCACTGGGGGCATGGATGTTTGTGTTGTGTTTGTTGTAAGGAAGGTAGTGTGGAACGTAAAGTGACATGAAGGACGAAAGGATTTAAACAGTACAAAAATGGATCAAAGGGGAAAAACCCCGGACAGGCAAAAAAAAAAAAATCCCACCGGGGGCATGGATGTTTGTGTTGTGTTTGTTGTAAGGACGGTAGCATGGAACGTAAAGTGACATGAAGGACGAAAGGATTTAAACAGTACAAAAATGGGTCAAAGGGAAAAACCCCGGACAGGCAAAAAAAAAAATCCCACTGGGGGCATGGATGTTTGTGTTGTGTTTGTTGTAAGGAAGGTAGTATGGAACGTAAAGTGACATGAAGAACGAAAGGATTTAAACAGTACAAAAATGGATCAAAGGGGAAAAACCCCGGACAGGCAAAAAAAAAAAATCCCACCGGGGGCATGGATGTTTGTGTTGTGTTTGTTGTAAGGAAGGTAGTATGGAACGTAAAGTGACATGAAGGACGAAAGGATTTAAACAGTACAAAAATGGGTCAAAAGGGAAAAACCCCGGACAGGCAAAAAAAAAATCCCACTGGGGGCATGGATGTCTGTGTTGTGTTTGTTGTAAGGAAGGTAGTATGGAACGTAAAGTGACATGAAGGACGAAGGATTTAAACAGTACAAAAATGGATCAAAGGGAAAAAACCCGGACAGGCAAAAAACAAAAACAAAAAAGATCCCGGCTGGGACAAGAGATTTTTCTCTTCTCGAAAACGTCCAAACCGGGTCTGGGGGCCACACAGCCTCCTATTAAATTTGTACCGGCGTTCTTGCGGTATGGGATTGAAGTTGACCACTTACCTCCATCTAGTGCTGAGGTTAAGAATGAGTGGAGCTATACCTATGCCTTCATGGCGTGGACACAGACATCTTTTTAAAACTCAATCGGTAGTCACTTGGCTATCGGCTACATGCTCACGGCTTGATCTAAATAAATACCCAACAGTGGAAAATCTTGTGTCTATTTTTGCCACTAGGGTACAGTATGTCATGTTGAGGCTAAAGTGATAAACGTTATAGAACAAACAGCATCTGAAATGTACTTGCAGATGAACATGGCAGAACTGAGGGCCATCAACACACTTGATCTCATTTTTCCATGATGGAGGACCAGTACTTGAAAAAGTAAACAACAAAGGAAAATACAGTGAAATCATTCTGTAACAAAAGGACTTCTATTCTTCCTCCCCAAGCTTCCGTCTTCTCCAAACAACTTCACGCCACCTATTACAAAAACAGTGGATATTTGGAGACAGAGAAGTGCTTCGCCAGCCTTCAGTCAACTAGAAACCTCTCCAAACTTTAATTATTTTTGCACCTTCAGATCCACAAACACCAACCTCCAACAAGACAGGATTGACACTAGACCCTTTTCACACCAGGGGTGTGAAAAGTAGGGATCTATTTGAAACATATATTTTACCAAATTTTGTGTGGATCAGGTACTGTATCAGTGTATCACATACCTACAAGAGTTCATCAGCCACTGCTAACAACTGGTGGGCCAGGGTGGGATTTGAGACAAGAGTGGCTATAATAGAAGTTGTATTTCTTTCAAACAACCGTACTAGAGCCACAAAAATAAGTTCTGTAGGTCACAGAGGTGATGACACTGAGGTTTCCCACTGCTTATTGCTGTAGTCACCTCCACTACCCCCTGGACCATGTTACCAAGTCAAAAACACTTGTAACTAGCATACGTTATCCTGTTATCACTACATCCTATATTCACGTGAACAGAAAGGCTACATGACTGATGGGAACACAAAGAAGTCTGCTGAAGGGGAAAGTATGGCAGCCTGAAGGAAATGTTGAAGGGTTCAACTTTACTTTATTTCTTGTGGCATACATCATAATCAGACAAAACATAAAATAATGGCACTTCTCACTGTTACATTCAGACTCTGCACAACTGCCACTCCACAACACAATAACAAACAAGTTCATACTTACATTTGTATGATCATTACCTACAGCAAAATAATGGACTGTCACAAACTCCAGTTAATGTGATTCAGGATGATGCATAAATTAAAACCTTGCCATAATTTTTTTTCTCCTTTGCAGAACACACAAATAACCATTCCCCAAATTTCCTTACGTAGTAATGCATGACTGTTCAACTGGCTAGTCATCCCTGAGGAGAGTCCTGGACATGGGGCAGCATTTCAATTCCTTTGATCAGATTTCAGACCAAGCAAAGTTTGGACTCTCCATGGGGCATCTTGCAACCAGAGGTGGTGAGCAGGTCCTAGCTACTGTGGATTGTAAGATCCACTGCTTGTTTTTAGCCAACAATCAACTGCTGTGTACAAGCACATTTGTCACAAGCTACACCGTCTGCCAATGCACTGCATTTCTTTAGTTTTCAGCAAGCAGCAACTGTACATGTACCATACATATCTGCTATAATCTTTGTACTTTCACAGTGCTTCCATGTTTAGCAAAGAACTGTCCAGTTGAAAAATGCATACTCACCAGAATCCTTACATCATTTGCATTCACTCCATGGCTGTCACGACACGCCTTACATAGTAAAGGTCATCCTAATTTGACATCAATTCCTTTTTTGACAAAACTCATGTGGCAGTGCTTTCTGACAGCTACTTAATGTACTAATGTGTAACTCAAACACAGAAACCAAAGACAGATATACAAACATACAGAACAAATTAGCTCTGTATACATATATGAATGCATGTTCAACCTCCTCTATTCTCCAGTCAATAACGGCAGAATTCTTATATTCAGAATAGTACTGTGACAGAGTCAATGCAGGTTAGTCCATCGATAAGTTTCCAACTTCACAGGACACAGAAAAATGTGCACAAACAACCATGACTACATAAAATTTGAAATCAAATGAGACGTGATTCTGCTTGAAGACAATGCCAAGGACTTCAACTGACACATATAAGGAATTCTTTTAAATATTTTGGTACCTAGATGACACACCACCTATTTGCTGCCTTGATGAACATTTCATTCATGTCAATGATTTCCACAGTACTTCATACATAAATCACAGGAATTTAGAAATTCTTCTGCACATATTCCCCAGGAAAATGATAATTCATAAAAAGACACATACTATCCACTTGTTCCCCACATCTGATTTATAGATTAAGAAAACAACAGTCAATTCAGGACCACTGCCTTTATGTTTCATTTGTTTATTCATGTTCATATATATTTTTGGATTTTCTAATACAATCGCATAACATGAACTCAGAAATAGACTGCAAATATTTGCCTTAAACAATGACATACACAACTATCAGGACACATGGTGTCAGTACATATAGTGAATGGACAACAGACTCTCTGGAAAGGCAATAACACATAGACCCTGAAGAAAATGAAGTCAAGGATACACAAGGGAAAATTTCAGTGGCCTCTGAAGCAAGAAGAGGCATTACTGCTAACACCATGCAGTCCTCTGTCAGTGTCAGCCTGACACACTCAAAGAAATCTCATGCCAATCCAGTGTTTGATTCAGTCCAGTTAAGTTCAAACTAAGAGAGAGGAAACTGACATTTATCCTGCAGCTTTGTCATGTCTCCCTACACATGGAGCACAGTTGTAATCAATCCAGTATTTGAAAATCATATTCCAGTCCAATGTATGACTCAGTCTGACAATTGTGATATAGGAAATGAACAGGAAATGTGGGATGTCATATATCAAATAACACAATGATGATAAAAAATAAACAAACTTGTTAATTTAATAATATAATGTAATAACTACAAAATTTTATTAGTTCACCACAATCCCAGCACGAAAAGAAAGTGAATCTCAGTTTGTTTTATAATTTGATGGACATTACTGACAACACAGTGAAAATGAGCAGCACGGTACAGGTCGCTTCTCCCTCATATGGTTCCCTTGAGACACAGCCGGCACCAGACCAGAGAATTTTCCAAACCATGCATGGTCAGCACATTATGGTATCAGAACACTTACACAGGACTTTGTAAAATAAAGTGTTAGTGCTGTACACAGTTTTAACGCACTGGCACAAGGCAATAATTAGAAGAAGTGTGAAAACAGAAATCTGAAAAAGAAAGGACTGCTAAATGTAAAAAAAAATTAATCTGCAGTGATGTCAAATGACTCACCCCAGAACACACTGTGCATGACAAGAACGTTACTATTTATGAACTTTACAATAAACATACAACTTACACGGGAAAAGAAAAGAAAAAAAAAAAAAACAACAACAACACTAATATAAACTACAATAAAAGGCACATGACTTTATCCATGATTATCACAGACTTTTTTTGTGGTTTTTGTTAAATCATGCCAAACCGTATGAGATGCTGAATCATGGATTTCTCAATTAAAGAGGTGCAACCTGTAGTATGTTTTGGTCTGTTGGTACTTCCCTCAGTGTACCCTTAGCTTGTCCAGCATAACCAAGCACCTGTGTTTACTGCACTACTGCATTTTCTGCCATGCACCTCCTGTGCCCCACTTACGGCAGTCAGCACCATCTCCAAGCCTGATCTTCATTGCACACTGCTTCAGATAAAGTAAATACTGTCTTATCTGAACACATCAGGCCAGACACATATTCCCATGAGCTAAACAGAGCTTCCAACTTATATCTACTGTCTGGCAGTAACAGAACATTGTCTGCCCCCATTCCCTTCTACTTGGCAGACACCGTCACACATTTGTGCTGGCTGCTACAGACTGCCATCTAAAAGAGCATGTCCCAAGAAAACCGCATAATGAATCAATTACAAGATGTCAGCGACATTCACCAATCACAAATCTGCAATTATAGATAACAATAATTGCAAACTGCTGGTCTTACAAATCAAAAATGCCCATGGCTATTACATATTTCATGTCTACCATAGCTAAAGAAAATAAAAAGGGAATAGCCAGTCTTCACTGTATACAGTACAATAACTAGGAATATCATCATAACACAACACAACTATTTGAAGGTAATGGGTTTAAAATTTATACTCCATGCACTGGGGGCAGTGAGCATTCTTAATGTTCTCCTACAGCTAGGAACAGAAACTATATCATTAATTTTCCATCATACAGCATTTTATTTGTCTGGTCCACGGTTCACTGAATTGTAGGTACCAAAACACACTGGATAACAGTCCAAGTTGTTCAAGTTGACAACCACACAGGAATGTGTTTTAGCAAATGTTGGTATACAGATGAGTCTTACACGCTGTCCTTCGGGCCCTGTGAATTTTAAATGCATTCTTAAACACAGCATTTACACCAAGAATGCATAAAAGTGAGCACACATAAAATGTGACCAGCATCTCAGTCAGTGCAGTGAATAAGCTATGGACTGGACGATTGAGATATCACAGTACACTTCCCAGCAGGAGGATGGCTTTTATCCACAGCATCCAGACTGGTTACGGGGCCCACCCAGTTTTGTGTCCAATGGATACTGGGGTACCTTTCATGGTGGGTAAGGTGGCCAAGACATAATATGACCATTCACCTCCTTCTAGTGCTGAGGTTATTATTGTGTGGAGCTACATGGCCACTCACCATACATCCGCATGGCAGCAGTGTTTAATTAAGCACAGGCACTAATTACTCCAAGACCAACACAAAAGTGAAGATTAGTCCTGTTCCAAAAAAAACTGCTGCTCTTTTTATGACATACAAACAACAGGATCTAACAAAATCAACCACTCACAAGTACAGTCTCTTATAATTTGACAATAATTGACAGAATTTTTTTATGGCTGCAAAAATTCCAGCATTGCCACATAAGTCAGAAACCCAGTGTGGGAATACTATGTCAGACCTCACACATATTAAGCCTTTGTCGCCAAAAGACGACTTTATTCGATGCAGGGTATAATACTGAGAAAACTGAACATCACCTAAAGTCATCAGCTGAGAACATGCAGAGTAACGGGCAGCCATTTAAATCCCACGACTTTTGAAGAGTAAACACTGGGCGCTTAATTCCAGACCAAAGGGTTAAAATTCTCCACCATAAAATCTCAGTTTTACAAAGTTAAAAACACTATCCACTAGTCAGCCTGAATATGGAACCCATAAGCATATCTCTTCAAGATGTGTCAGATTATTACCTACCTTCGTAGAGTTTGGACTGGAAATGAGGCTGGTTGCCTGCAAAGTAGATATCTGGACACTCAGATATTATGAATGGATCTTCTTGGTAATATGGGTAGCAAGCTGAAAAACAAACAAAGTTTAATGCACCATATAGCTCTGAAGAAAACACCACTTTATCGATTGTTCAAAACTTTCAAACTTTAGATCATCCTAATGTCCTGTCCTAACATAATTCAAAGACAACAGATCCCATAAAAAGCAACTGTCATTATTTATCTGACATTCCAAGTCTTTTCTCCTTGTGCCAAGTTCATTTACATCGCATACAATAACTATTTATGTACATATGTGATGTTTTCAAAGAATTTAATTCTTGTGTCTTGTTACCTCAATTTTCAGGGTAAAAGGGAAGCAGGACATTCATCCAAGCCTATCAGACTTCACAGCATGATTTCCCAGAAGACAATAAACTTTACAGTAACTGCCATGAGAACCTCAGAACTTACTACAAAAATAATGTTACAACCAATAAGACTTTTGTTTTTACTGTAATGAATTAAAAACTGGAGTGACGTTTTTTTGATAGATTATTAGATATGTTTCATTTTTAAAATCTTACTCAAGGCCAGGATCCAGCCACGGGTCAGTTTTTAAGAATTTGCATTTCTTTTGTTAATTGGAAATTTAGTAACATTAATGATGGGTTGAACAGGTAGAAGTTTATTGATATTGTTTAGGTAGATGAAGGAGCTGAATTAAACTTGAGTAGGAAGCGGATTGGTACACATACTAGAGTAGGATGTGAATGTAATAGGTGCCGAATCTAAACTAGAGAAGGATGCGGATATGATAGGTGGTAGAATTCTAGTAAGCAGGTTGGGAACGCAGGACTTGTATTAAAGCAGGCTCTGATTGGTATATGAGAATGATCGATTAGTTTTTATTTTAGTACGATTATGCAGGTAGAACAGTTTAGAATTTGGGACTTGAATAATTGTGGTAATTTGGTAAAGTGAGTGAATGAGATTGAAGTGAATTTATGCATGTATGAGAGTTGATGTAATTTTGGTTGTAGGAATGTTGTATGTATGAATTTGGGTAACATTTTATATTTGAATACTGTTAGAATATTGAGTTGAAAAGTTTATATGTTTAGAAGTATAGAGTTTATGTTAACTTGTAACAGTTAGCCCACACACACTTGGCTTTGTGAGAATGGTAACCTCAGCAGTTTGCGCTTGCATGCTGGAGGATATGGGAACCATAGTATCAGCATATTCCTTATTAGGACATGTAGATTTCCATTGGCTACTTACGATAGGGACTAGAAGTAAATGTATTAATTTGATTGGATGAGAAGGTAGGAGATGTAGTGAGGTAGCCATGTTGCTGGGTGTGGTATGGAAGTTATTAAATATAGGTGAGAACAATGTTTCGAGATCTTTTGATCATCTTTTGGCTCGACGTTTGGTTGGTGTTTGAAGCAGTTTGGCGGCGTGATTTTAAATTAAAAGTGCTGAAATTATGTAGAAATTATGAAGTGTTTTACACTCCAACACTGTGTATTTGGTAAACGTGTTGGTAGTAAATATGTAAAGTTTAACTACAGAAAGTGAGTAATATAAAGTGAAATGGCAGAGCAGCATCTTATCTTGTGGTTACGTAATAAGATGGCAGTGAAAATGCTATACTTATGCACCCGTAGCATACATGCAAATATTTGGAAATATGAACGGGTAATATATGTTGATGATTCCAGAGGGAACATGGATCAACTTGTAACACAAGGTAGGTTGGCAAAAGAATAAGTTTTTTGGATGGGTTATATGTTGTAATTTGCGAGTTGGTACTCGTAGTGAAATTTTGAAATTGATGAATTTTATTATGAAGTATTACAAACACAATTATTTAGTTAGGGAAATTGTGTAAAGTTATTGCAAGTGTGAGTGGGCCAAACTGAACGGGTAATATATTTATTAGCATTAGAAATTGTGTAAGGGAAATTATAATGGATTAGATTGTGAAGAAATGTTTAACTTTGTTTACAGTATGAAGGAAAAGTTTGATTGTTGATTTACAGAGATATTATTAAAGGGATTTAAAATTTATTGTGATGGATGTTAATTAGGATTTAGTTGGGTTAAATAAATTTTATTATTTACTTTGGTTACGCATTGAGAGTGGTTTATTGTTTCGATTATGGTAATGAAGAAGTACATTCCAAGTATAATCACATCCCAAGTGTAGTTAGTTCCTTAAGAGCTAGGAAAGATCCCAAGTGATAATCGGTAGCAGTATTAGTTGCGGTCAGAGGATTAGTTGACCGATGGTATGGTTATACCAAGTAGTTAGGTGATGCTAGCTGGGCTAGGCACGCCAGTGTGGGGGTTACTCAGCCGGGCATCGACTGAGCTAGACGCCCCACTTTATGAAGGTTGAAGCAGTTGGAAGTAACCTGCTTTAAAATATACAAAACTTCCTGGTGGCAGCGCTATTATTGAGTATAGAGAGTGGGTGAAGCCAGACGCAGCGGTGGACTGTAGGGCTCACCACGTGTAGACGTTCTGGGAGTATGGACTGCCCGGGCGCTACATCCGGGTTGGTGTCTGTGAACACTAACCAGTTGTTACGCTACCGAAGGGTGACAGTTGGTCACCACATCCCTGAAGTTTCAAGCACGCTCAGGTCACGATACCAGTAGAAAGGGGTTTCTTCGAGAACACTCTATGTGCTCCTCTCTCATTTGTAAGAAACCCCGTTCTTACAAATGGTGGCAGCGGTGGGATACGAAAAATCCAGGATGCGAAAAAACCAGGGATACGATAAAACCATAGGGATGCGAGAATTTAGTGATATGAATTAGTACGGATAGAATAAATCCAGGTGGGATTGTGTATAATACTTGGGATTTAATTTAATTGATTAAGAAGAGAAAGAAATTTTGCAGTTGGTTACACGCTCACACACACACTTAATTTGCACTGCCAGTGAAAGTATTGAGATTAAGAAATTAACACTAAGCCACATGTAAGCTATGGTCAAGTACAAAACTTTGTAGAGCCAACAGCTGTGGTAGTGTTAGCGTAAATTTTAGTACAGGTTGTTTACTTTGTGATTGATGTAAAATTATGACACTGTTTTGGGAAGTGGTCATAATTATGGCACAGAAAGCCATTGTGAAACAGTAGATAATTTATGGAATTTTGGGTGTGAAATTCCAGGTTTATTTGTTTACACGGTACGTTAAGATAACGATGAATTTATATTCAGTAGAAACGTACTAGTGCCAGAAAGAAGGGAAGGTGACGTTTCATTGGTTTCCGCAGAATTGTATGTGAGATTTTGTACATGTTATTTTGATTTTTGCATACTGATTGTAGTAGTTAAGGATGCTACAAGAATTTGTGTATTTGTTTGAGATTACGAGTAAGGGTAAAATTGCAACATGATAGCCTTGTACGAGTGCGAAGAGGTGAGAAGCACGGACTGATCACCCATGTTTCCAGCCTCCCAGTATTCGTCAGGGTACAATTATGTTGTGTAGGGATGTTTAGTTTGTATTGGAAAATATTTGGAAAGTTATGTTGTTGTACTTAAGAAAGTGAAAATTACAACGTAAAGTGTAGAAAACAAGAAATGTCTACTAAAATTTTACTGTAGTATTTGGAAGCATCAATTTTGAAGCAAGAATATGGTTATTCAGTAACCTATGTGTACACTATTGGTTAGTTGCACTAGCAGGTGGGAAACGTATTTTTCCTACAAGTTCTCCATGTGGGTTCAGCACAGGTGACAGATTGTAGAAGGACCTGTGACATTACGAGTGTTAATTTGTAACGTATTCGGGACGGTCAGTCTAACAGCTGATCACGCAAGTCGCTGTGCGATGCACTTTGTTCGCAAAGCCACACGACAGATCATCTGACATCAAGGTCGATGAATCGCAGCCCGATAACTCGAGACAGAACCACACGTACGATGCAGTCTTGCTGATGCGAGTAAAATTCTAGTGAAGATACATTGACCTTAACTTCAGTACGGTAAATGGCACAGAATGAAGTAGTTACACACACCTAGAAAGTTTTGAAAATTAATATATGGAATTAGACGGTAGAGCAGACATAGATGTGGTGAATTAAGGGGTGATACTATCCAGTAAGCAATGTCTCTGTGTGAGATTATGAGATAATGAAGAAGCCCAGTTGTATTCTGAAGTTATATGACTCAGGTTAGGAGTCCAGAGAAAATCGTATCAGAGATACGTAAGTGAATAATCGTGCCAGTGACACGAGGGAAAATAAATGGTTTGTCAGGGACACCATTTAGGAAGAAACTTGGTAACCGGTAGTGGTACCTTGGTTCATTGTGTTCGTTATAGGAAGGCGACACAGTTGTAGTTGAAAGTCTCAGACGTGAGTACTTTGAGAGAACATGGTAGCCCAGTGAGTGGTGCCTTGTCATTTGGGTTCGTAGGGAAACGAAACCAGTGGAGTTGATAGTTTCATGTGTGGAAACTTTTGAGAAAATGTCAGACGGAATTGACATGATGAATACTGAGAACATATTTGTCCATCAGTGGAGTATGTCGCAGTTTCATGAACAGAGATTAAGTGGAAAATCTAAGTAGAGAATCAACGGAAATGGGTAATTCAGAAAAGTGATAAACAGTTAGAGACCCCAGACATCTAGCCTACCAGAAGTAAATGGAATGATTAGAAATTTGAAAGGAAACTTGATTAGGTTAGTGGGAGTGGCAAGTTAGACTACCCACGAGACAAAATGGCTGACTGAGAAACAGCTGACAGCTGACCACTGTCAACACAGCCATGTGATGTTTATGTTAGGATGATGAGGTCATGTGTTAATGTGGAACACAGATGACAGAGTGAATATGCAGTTAGCATATAGTTTGTGAATTATTAACCAATCGGTTAAGCGGTTAATAAGGAAAAGTTGAAAGCATTAATGATAAATGTTTTAAGTTTGTTAAAATTTTTGTGAGTAATTATGTTAAGTAGTGACACTTGTCTACGACGGAGGACAAGTTCTATAACTTTTCTTCCATCGTAAACAAATGTTGAAACTTTGGTTGATTGATTTTGCAAGTTGAGTTTTGAAGTTGAATTTTAAATGTTGTTACAAGTAAATTTATAACTTGTAGTAGGATTTGATTAAAACTACGTTTAGGTAGATGTAAACAGTATAAGTTGGTACTGAGTGTACTTTGTGAAGACTGGAGATGGAAAATTTATTTTGTAAAAATAATTGTGTTTGATGGTTAATTTTGCCAACCTGATTTGTGAATATGAAATGACAAATTGGAAGGAATTATGATGAGTTGTTATTGGATAAAGTGTGTATAACACTTAAGTAATGTTTTGCAAATTGAGCCGTGATTGCAGTTATGTAAAAGGGCAAAGTTATGCAGTTGGAAACTGTAAGGTTCCAGTTATCCACGGATAGAAGGACAGGGAGGCGATACGACAAGAGACGCCAGCCTAGGGGTCATCGCCACCGACAAATAGCAGAGTTGCAGTTATTCCAGTAGCAGCTGGAAGGATCAGTTGGGGTAGGTTGCAGAAGGTCAACATTCTTCAGCAGTCAACACCATGCAGACTTTGATCATGTGTTGATCGTGCTATACGATCATCATGCTGTAAAAGGCATTAACACTCTTATGCCGCTTGATGCAGTTATTTGCAACATGAGGAGAGATGCGACTAATGAACTGTGTATCAGCTATGTTAGCAGCATACGAGGTTCAAAGTTGAGCAGTCAGCAACTGAACAGAGGGTTCCAGTTCAACACCATGATTTTCGGGAAAGCAGAGCGGAGAGCAGCGGACTTTCCGGTTTGTTCACACGCCTTGACGCATTGATGGGAGATGCCAGCAGCAGGAATTTCGGCAGTCGCAGAGAGGAAAACACCGAGGGGGTACAACAAGCAAGGTTTGCTATCGTACTACTCCAGCAGCAGGATGCAGCAGATCCGGAACAGGATACAGCACCCGACAGCAGCTTAATCCAATCACCATTACAGCAAGGATGGCAGCAATTAATGACGCAGATTTATGCAGTGTCATCGAATGCAACTGAGAGGAGAACTAAGTTGCTATTTTATGTATTGATTTAGGTGTAATAATTTTAATGGGTTTGATGTTATTGTATTTGAAATTTTACAGGTTATGTTGACGGTTATACACGATTTTGATGATGAACTTGAATGTTTTGTAGACATTATACGGAAAACACACTATATGTAAAACAGTTACACTTGATTGTTTTGAGGGATTTATTTACAGTTTTATTAAGATTTTTATATGTTGAGAGTAAATGTATAATGGAATTTATTGAAGGTAATGGTAGTTACATTTAGGCACGAGGGACAATTGGAAGAGTTTAAACAGTTACTAAACATGTGAACTGTAATTTTTAAGTGAAAATTTTTAAAAGAGTTTAAAACTGATAGTTGAATTTACAGTGAAGTGAAATTTAAAATTGTGATTATTTGTTTAATAATTTAATGAGAGATATACTTTTGTTTATACAACACAGTAGAGAGATGAAATGATTTGACACTTAAGGAATTTGTATTGAAACATTGAAATTGTTTAAGATTTTGTTAAAGATTGCTATAGGTAACAGATGTTAGCAGGGAGTAATGACTTGGAACAGCCATGTTAGCAAAAGATAATGTTTGCGTTTGGAAGAGAAGATGTATAGATAGCATACAAACATTGACTTTAAAGATTTGAGTGAGAATTTTATTTTCACAGATAAATGAAATTAACTATGATTTGTTTATTGTAGGAAGAGGTATTGGTAATGTTTTAGTTGTATTTTGACTTATGGAAAGTTGAATTAGTTGTTTTATTTGGTTGTTTAAAGTGATTATTTGTGTTGAACACATTTATGGTTTACAGTAAGAGAAGTAAATTTGAGTTATGGGTTAAAGTTTTAAAAGTTAACTTGGAGATTGGTTGAGAATTTTGGGTTTTGAAAATGTACGTTTTAGATTATGATGAATTAACAATTAATTGAGGAATTTTAAATTGGTTGAAGATGGTGGAAAGTTAATTGAAATATTCAGTTAACTTGTTTAAGATGTACATATTCGTTTATAAACGGGGTAGGAAAAGAGTGGAAGCACCTCTAACAAGGCCCAACGTCCACCACGTCCAGTCCTATTTTTATTGAAACAGTTTGGGGAGTACTTGTCCAGTCGAGGTTATTATTCTATGTATCTTTTTATTATTTGTCCATTCTTATTAAATACTATTGATACTTCAAGTTGTAATGAAACCCATGGTGGTATATGTTGATATATAATACTTGTTTGATACATTGTTCGAGTGAAATAGTTGATGATCTTTCTATTTTTCTTTCGATGTTTAACGAGGCAGTATTGCCCTAATCGTTAAGTTTCTTTCTACTTGGAAAGGTTTTCGATTTGTAGTTGGTTAACTGAGAAGTGGAACTGAACTATTGGTTGACTCGGAAAGGTATTAACTATGGAGAAGTTTGGGTGTTTAAGTAATGATGTTGAAAAGTGTTGAGTAATTGATGGAGTGATGTGTTATAGGATTGATACTTGAAATGACAAAGATGATTTTGGTACGGTGACTAGGAATTTGAGAATGTTAGAATTTGATATGATTTTGAAATTTTTTTATGTTAAAAGGAGTTAGAATGTTTGAGGACAAACAATAGTTTAAGCATGGGGGGATTTGTAATGAATTAAAAACTGGAGTGACGTTTTTTTGATAGATTATTAGATATGTTTCATTTTTAAAATCTTACTCAAGGCCAGGATCCAGCCACGGGTCAGTTTTTAAGAATTTGCATTTCTTTTGTTAATTGGAAATTTAGTAACATTAATGATGGGTTGAACAGGTAGAAGTTTATTGATATTGTTTAGGTAGATGAAGGAGCTGAATTAAACTTGAGTAGGAAGCGGATTGGTACACATACTAGAGTAGGATGTGAATGTAATAGGTGCCGAATCTAAACTAGAGAAGGATGCGGATATGATAGGTGGTAGAATTCTAGTAAGCAGGTTGGGAACGCAGGACTTGTATTAAAGCAGGCTCTGATTGGTATATGAGAATGATCGATTAGTTTTTATTTTAGTACGATTATGCAGGTAGAACAGTTTAGAATTTGGGACTTGAATAATTGTGGTAATTTGGTAAAGTGAGTGAATGAGATTGAAGTGAATTTATGCATGTATGAGAGTTGATGTAATTTTGGTTGTAGGAATGTTGTATGTATGAATTTGGGTAACATTTTATATTTGAATACTGTTAGAATATTGAGTTGAAAAGTTTATATGTTTAGAAGTATAGAGTTTATGTTAACTTGTAACAGTTAGCCCACACACACTTGGCTTTGTGAGAATGGTAACCTCAGCAGTTTGCGCTTGCATGCTGGAGGATATGGGAACCACAGTATCAGCATATTCCTTATTAGGACATGTAGATTTCCATTGGCTACTTACGATAGGGACTAGAAGTAAATGTATTAATTTGATTGGATGAGAAGGTAGGAGATGTAGTGAGGTAGCCATGTTGCTGGGTGTGGTATGGAAGTTATTAAATATAGGTGAGAACAATGTTTCGAGATCTTTTGATCATCTTTTGGCTCGACGTTTGGTTGGTGTTTGAAGCAGTTTGGCGGCGTGATTTTAAATTAAAAGTGTTGAAATTATGTAGAAATTATGAAGTGTTTTACACTCCAACACTGTGTATTTGGTAAACGTGTTGGTAGTAAATATGTAAAGTTTAACTACAGAAAGTGAGTAATATAAAGTGAAATGGCAGAGCAGCATCTTATCTTGTGGTTACGTAATAAGATGGCAGTGAAAATGCTATACTTATGCACCCGTAGCATACATGCAAATATTTGGAAATATGAACGGGTAATATATGTTGATGATTCCAGAGGGAACATGGATCAACTTGTAACACAAGGTAGGTTGGCAAAAGAATAAGTTTTTTGGATGGGTTATATGTTGTAATTTGCGAGTTGGTACTCGTAGTGAAATTTTGAAATTGATGAATTTTATTATGAAGTATTACAAACACAATTATTTAGTTAGGGAAATTGTGTAAAGTTATTGCAAGTGTGAGTGGGCCAAACTGAACGGGTAATATATTTATTAGCATTAGAAATTGTGTAAGGGAAATTATAATGGATTAGATTGTGAAGAAATGTTTAACTTTGTTTACAGTATGAAGGAAAAGTTTGATTGTTGATTTACAGAGATATTATTAAAGGGATTTAAAATTTATTGTGATGGATGTTAATTAGGATTTAGTTGGGTTAAATAAATTTTATTATTTACTTTGGTTACGCATTGAGAGTGGTTTATTGTTTCGATTATGGTAATGAAGAAGTACATTCCAAGTATAATCACATCCCAAGTGTAGTTAGTTCCTTAAGAGCTAGGAAAGATCCCAAGTGATAATCGGTAGCAGTATTAGTTGCGGTCAGAGGATTAGTTGACCGATGGTATGGTTATACCAAGTAGTTAGGTGATGCTAGCTGGGCTAGGCACGCCAGTGCGGGGGTTACTCAGCCGGGCATCGACTGAGCTAGACGCCCCACTTTATGAAGGTTGAAGCAGTTGGAAGTAACCTGCTTTAAAATATACAAAACTTCCTGGTGGCAGCGCTATTATTGAGTATAGAGAGTGGGTGAAGCCAGACGCAGCGGTGGACTGTAGGGCTCACCACGTGTAGACGTTCTGGGAGTATGGACTGCCCGGGCGCTACATCGGGTTGGTGTCTGTGAACACTAACCAGTTGTTACGCTACCGAAGGGTGACAGTTGGTCACCACATCCCTGAAGTTTCAAGCACGCTCAGGTCACGATACCAGTAGAAAGGGGTTTCTTCGAGAACACTCTATGTGCTCCTCTCTCATTTGTAAGAAACCCGTTCTTACATTACAAACATAAGTCCAGTGAAACAAACCAACTCACACAGAGTATCTGGACAGGTTGGTGTAATATGAGCCCATTCCAAAGTATGCTGTAATATATCGAGAGGATCAGAAAGTTTGCTGTAACGAGCAATATCATGTACCGGTTGACCTGATGTCCCCAACATACGTCGTCCTCCAATTTCACACTCATAGGGATTTGGTACACCATGTAACGTCTGATAAACAGAAGCCTGCAAAACAATAAAACAACAAGAATAAATATTCCATGAAATATTATCCATTCTCCTGTTTTTCTCTCTCTCTCAGGTCCAAATATTCCCCACTGAGAGAAATACATCGCACACTAAACTACTTGATCTTTATTACCAAGACCATTAGTAAGTCACCCCATATAACATGAAATTATTGCATTTGTCTGGAGGGACTAAAAAAACCATGCAAAAGCCTCAGTCAGGACAGTTAAAGAGTCCCAACTAAGGTTTTAACCTGGGACCTCTTAATTACAAGTCAGAAGTGTTACCACTACCACACAGTTAACATAAATTCCATTGATGGAACTCATAAGTTACTATGAGACGTTTCCCCAACCATATAAAGGCAGAAGGGGCATGCAAGATATCTCATCAGAAAATACTGATAGATTAAATTAAAAAATAAAAAGACACCAAGGCAAAACAGGGACATACCTGTGGAAACATACAGTAGTGGAGCGGCTGCTGGGGCATCATGTGGTTTGATGGGTCAAACTCCCCTGGCATCACATCCACATCAATTGAAGACTAAATGGAAAGAAAACAACTTATGCAGCCACATACATTCTGACATCTTAAGAAGTCACAACAAAACCATTTATACAATACAAAATCTTTTACTGATATGGTTGCTAATATCATGTTCTTTCGTAACATTCCGTATGACATCTCATGTCAAGTATCTACACGAGCTCAACATGGAACTGTGCAAAGTTCATGAAACCTATTCCACATCATACCTAACGTAATAAACGTGTTGGATCTGCTCTTTACTGACATAATGCTACACACTCAAGTCTTCTCAACTGTTACGCTCCATTGACTGGTAAACAGTTACCGACATTGTGAAGGATCATCACGGTCAAGCAGCCAAAACAGAATGAGTTGGTGAGTGAGTGAACATGTAAGTGCACACACATGCATGTTAGAAGATGACAGAAACACAGTATAAACCCCCAAAAATATCAATTTGAGTCAGCAAACATAATAACACTGCAGTAAGCTACTTAAAGCTGACAACACAGAACAGCTTTCCACTTTCAGTATACAAGAAAAACCAAGTATTTCTACTTCAAAATTAATACGAAAACAAAAGCATAACATATACACTAAAATAAAGGGATACAATAGTACTAGTTATAGGAAGTTAATGTACATTTTGGTTATTGTCAGTTTTCTTTAACTCACTGTTAACTGAACAAGAAAATCATCCAAGAGTTTTGCGGCATCCACGGCATCTCCAACATCAGTTTTGTAAGTGTTATGTAAAATGGGAGTCTCATGTTCTGCGCAGCCTTTCACAGAATTACCTGCAGCAAAAGACGTAACAGATGCACAGTCCACCAACAAACTCTATCACACCATTCGAAATATCAAGACCCATAGCAGACATAACTACAGATACAATACTGTGGTCCTCTAGATCAAAACGTTACATAAATTTATAGACAGCTACCAATGTGTCAGAGGAATCTGGTACGTACATCTACAACCTAGAAATGTTTATTCATCAAAGTATCTCACGCTACTTAACACGCAGAACTCAACTTTGTGGTTAAACAATCACTTTATTAGTTACCCACCATACCAACATTCAATTCATCCAATTCCACATTTCTGGAGCGTTATAAGGTAAGGTAAAGTTCTCTCTAGAATGGGCCACGAAGGCCCAGAGGGGGAGTAGAGGTATAGCTCTACTCTTTCTTTAACCCTGGCACTAGATGGGGGTGGGTGGTCAACTCCATGCCCTGGCTGCTTTACCCCCAGGAAAGAGACCCAGTACCCATTGTATAGGAGGCTGGGTGGGCCCCAGGGCCGGTCTGAATGGCTGCGAAAAATCTCGCCCCCACCGGGATTCGATCCTCAGACTGCCCAGCCTGTAGCGAGTCGCTATACCGACTACACTATCCCAGCCCACCGTTATGAGGTAAATAGCATTATATAATGCCCATCACATGTCAATCCACACAGCAAAGATTTTTGCTACTACTCAACAGAAGTGAAGCACAAATATTCTACGAAACATTCATACTAATGCTTTACATATAACAGAGTCTTTAAGGTATGCCATGACTACCAGTGTTGTGCCCAACAGATGGATTTTAATACAAGGGAAATTAAGCAACTGAGGACAGTTTTGGTTTAATGTTAACACCACGCCAAAGCCCAGGCCGTTAGTTGATGGCCTCTCAATGCAGAGGGCTGACTTTGATCCGAAAAGCAGTCCACATAGGATTTGTGGTACACAAAGTGACAGTGGGACAGGTTTCCCTCCAAGTACTTCAGTTCTCCCCTGTCAACAATATGTGAACAATGCTCGATACTCGTATCTCACTACATAATCTTAGCAACTAACAGCAACATTAAACAGAACACGGTTTCTCTCTCTCTCTCACAAGTTACATTGGTAGCAATGAAAAAAGATGCCTCATGTAAACAATATAAATCTTTTCTCCTATGCAATTAGTTGGTCTTAACCTTTGAACAACGTGTGTTCGCATATGAAAATGCATGTAAAAAATACCCCTAAAAATTAATTTTATATATGTAGGCAACAAGGAAATTTACTGCATTTTAAAGACAATTTGCATAATCAATGTTTTATTTTCCACAAAATGCCATTTATTTCATAACAGTGTGAAAAGTAGTGAAGTTCACAGACGAATGACAGTTTAGTATGGTAGTAATGACATGATTGAAAGAAAAGTTTACAAATGAGCTGAAAGACTGACAGGGCAGACAAACGTTAATGGTTTGTGTTCTGGGCACAATGAGTCACAGTAACCCTTTATCCAATCACAGTGATCCACATTACGTACCAGCTATAAGCACACGCACAACGCAAGCCTGATGCTCCTGTTCCCCCACGTCCCCTAGAAAACCTCCAATCCAGTCAACAAATAACTGAAGTGGGAGCAAGGTATCACCACTGTCAGCCAAATTTAACCCACTCAGAAGGACAATAAACCTGCAAAGTAAAAAGTTTTCAGTTGGGTAAAATGTTCCAGTTGATCTTAAAAGGCCTACCTTGCTTCCTACACTGAGAAGCTATCATAAATTATACATTAACAATAATATCATATTTTTTAAGACAATGACAACAGTATGCATAGTGGCTTACCACATAAAAAAACACAACTAAAAATGAATATTTCAGGATTACTGCTTCTCAGTTCACATTCTTCCCTTTAATCTTCAAACTTATTTAAGCATTCAAGCATAATGGAAATCCTAAGTAACTAATATAAAACAAACCACTGTAATTATGTGACTATAACATGACCCCACATATAATATGACCTCCCTGCACAATTTTCAATTGTCAGGAAAATGCTTAAGCGGAATGTGTTTTAACTTTCGGCATGATTATGAGACATCTCCATCCAGCACTCATGTTATACTTGCAAAAAATTTTATACCTATCACCTCCAGACTGCAGAGGGCGCTGTACAGGTTCCGACACACCAGCCCAACAGTAATCATCAACGAGAAATTTGCCGTCACCATCCTCGTGACCCAGCACAGCACATACCACTCCTGTCACAACCAAATGGACATCCAAATTCCCAATGAGACGAATTCTCTGAAGCTCATCTTCCAATATGAGTTGGTCACTATCATCAACAAAATGAGTTCTTGGTGGCTGTGGTAGTAGGTGGTGCTACAAGGAATACATTGCATTTGTCAAGTTACCATATTCACAAAATGGTTAAAATATATGTAGACAAACTCTCGTTCAAAAAATCTTCTATCCTGGAAAAAGTGGTATCAGGTTCCTCTAAAATAATGCCTCTTAGCTACCAGAGTACATGGGCCCACACCCAAAAATGGTAGTCTTTAATAAAACACCTTCAGAATATGATGACAAGAGCATTAACAACGTTATAAGTCTGGTATGCTATACAGCTGGCTATAGAAGACACTTGTGGTAAATTTAATTGTAACATATTACAATTATAACATAATCAAACATAACACTAACTTCATGTAATTGTACTTATTGCTGCCTTACCAATTTTGAACTGATAGAAGCTGGTACTACAATACTGTCACAAAGGACAACATAAGACATGTCACTGTATGCTGAAGGTTAGTCTTCATTGTCCAGGAAATGTGCAATAATGTTGCTTTAGTGCAGTTAACAGTAGCAAGTGCTGCCTATGATTTGGGATAGCTCAATCATGACTGAAATAACCATGTACCTGGTGTGCAGATGGCTGGCTCTAGTAGTGGGCCGGGATAGCAGGAAGGCGCAGTGAGAAGACCAGCCAGACCACAATGTTTTTCTCCCCCCTCCCACACACACGTGGATACAGGCTGAAGTTCCCAGTGCAGTGTGGTTGAGGAACCCCTAACATATTGACTTCATGCAGCTGACCCACTTCAATACTAACAGCATATTAATAACATACTAATAATGAATGCAAAAACATGTCAATATTGAAATGTTAGAAAACATATACACACAAACCTCTTCACTGATTTCCTTCAGTATGCTCGGTTTCAACTCCTGATGCTTGAAAAGTGTTCCAAGTATTACACATTTCCTGGATTCTTCTTCCTGAAGTTGAAATAATTTTCGTATTCGAGCATCTGGGCCTGGATGAAACAAATAAGATGCAAGGCATACACACAGGTGTAAAAAACATGAACACGCCTTCGGCTAAATATTATTCCAATAAAACTGAGCCGCACTCAATAGCATGCTAAGCACTAATTTTGGCTACAGAGAACGAAAATGCTGACCTCAACGTAAAGGACAATATTTACCCCATTTCTTATGTATTCTTCTCGTCAGTAACTCCCTCATTTTCGTAAGTCGTACAGCATAAATATGAGCAAACTGCCTTGCATAATCCTTTGAGTTATGTCCAAACCTTTCAGACAAATTTCTGAAATCACAATATACTCTTGGGTACGCAGTTGCACATGTATTCTCGTTTGTCGGCGTAGATAATAGCTTCCCCACACTACCAGCACTCTTAACATCTTGTAGTATCATTTTATTTTTTAATTGTTTTAACCTTGTGTTGCCTCTAAGTCAACAATTCACCATATATCAAATTTTAACCGTATACTACTTATCCATCATTGCACCACTTCTCTTAACTGTGGCGCTCGTGGCGCCAAAATGGCCCAAGAAGCCAATCGAAAGAATTCGAGAACTCGCACGATTCGAGGGTAATTTAGGCTGGCCAACTGTCGAGTGTTTTCGCAGCGGCAAGTCATGTAGTAAGGTGCAACGCACGGAGTACAGATTATCTAGTATGCATGGAGTGTGTGCTACAGTAAAACTGGATATCGAGTAACGTAATCCACCCATCTGCATTGCGTTACCCAACGACATTTAATACCCTTTTTCTTTATGTAAGCCTAGTGTCCGATTTTTTTACTGCCAGTCCTGACTGGTCAGTATACACTACTGGGGCCTGTTCCCTAAAGGTGTGCAGTTCTTAAAATGAGAACAAAAACAGGTTACGTATTTAGGCCCGTATAGGAAGTGATAGCCTTCTAGTCGGCGCCTCAACGCCCCCAAATGAAACCATGCACCATACCATCTCTCACGTTTACATTTTCCAATTTTTTTTCTCGCCTCTTTTCCTCCTCAGACACACTTGTTTTATGTTCTCCAAATGTTTTTGCCTTGTTCCTTCCTGGTGCAATTATCTACCACTGGCTTCATCAAACAGTTTTGCTCTCCCCCCACCATTCCTGCATCTATATCCTGTTTGTCCCTCATCATTTCTATTTTATGGATGCAGCAGATTCCCAGAAGTTCTATCACACTACACACAAAGTTACTGCTGTCAGAACATCGAGCCTCACGCGATTTTTCCAAAGTTCATCACATCCCTCTTAGAAAAATTATAACATCTTAGGTAAATACATGCCACTGTGCCATCAACTATATACTTTAAAATACACAGGATTACCTTTTCTGTGCCTTACACTTATTGTTACATTATTTAATGCACATTACAATCAGCTCATTAGACCTGTTCACTACATATATATTATTTTAAAATTATAATACAACAGATAGTATAGACTAAAAAAACACTTCAGTTGTCATAGTAGTAGGAACTGTAGCAGTAGTAAATTTAAGTAACATCATCCCTTTGCGCTAGTTAATCGATTTATTATCCAGACAAACACATCACTTGAACACTTTACGTTCATTTATTTACTTTTCTACAACATTTTTCGGATTTTCATTAACTTTAATTCCTATTTTTATGTGCGTACTATTCCTTTATTGGGAATAATAGCTAATTTTATGTATTTTATCACACCAATTGTGAAAGAGACACCTCTTCCATAGCATACTCTTCCAATTATGTACTTGTGTTTCTGAATGAAGATGGCTGAATAAAATGGCCGAAGCATGTCGTAGAAAAGTAAATAAATGAACATACAATGTTCAAATGATGTGTTTGTCTAGATTATAAACTGATATTGAGTAGCAGTAGCATCAGTAGGGAAGCTAAACGACAAGGAAGCACATGGTGACCAGAGATGCCACAGAACTGCTAGGGACAGTAAGATGGACAAGACTGGCATTAGACATGGAAATGTGGGGAAGGAAAATTGAGGCTAGGGCCCAAAATTGGGCAGTCATGCCATATCAGTAGAGGTGGTGGTTGTGGTAGCAGCAGCAGCAGCAGCAGCAGCAGCAGCAGTAGTAGTAGTAGTAGTAGTAGTTGTTGTTGTTTTTGGAGGAGGAGGAAGAGGAGGAGTAAACTCAATATCCATTTTCAAATTTATTGTCTCACATTTACAAATATGGTGTAAACTCACTTCTTGGTCAATCTCAGTAGCGTCCCAGATGTGGTTTCAACACTGAAACACAAATCATAAATGTGCACATCAGATACAATTATTCCAATCTAATTTCAAATTAACAAAAAGCATGAAGGAGGAGGGGATAAACACATTTTTTTTTTCTTATTCATCTTCAAGCAGATCCAAATCAACAGGCCATACAACCATTGGATATAGAATGTGTCACATAACAATCATGTTCACATTCCATATCCAATGGTTGTATGGCCTGTACTTGTACATGACTTGTACATGATGCCAATTTTAGTTTTATTGTTAATTACCATTAAAGAACACACAACATTAATGGTAGAACACCCATAATGATCTTTTACCTAAAGTGAAAAGCACTAATAAGTGAAACTGAATTTAATCTTTGTCAGGCACTTAATGAGCAAAGTAAACAAGGAATACATGTGCTCAAAGGATCAGCTATTGGCAACAGATGGTATTCACTATTCCCAAATTGAAGTGCTCCCTACAGTACATACCATTTCACCAGTTCTGCACCAATAATATCATGGATGTGGTACAACATTCCCAGTTTTGCAGACTTCTCCAATTTCCTCTGTTCTAATTCCTAATAGAATAAAAACACACACATACACTATACAAAACACTGAACTGAAAATGTGGACAATGCTTTTCTGAATGAACACAGCAGTATGCTGAAACCTCATGCTCTGCCTACATAAATATACTTACAAACTGCAATATTTCACTGAACTTGCACTTTCTGATTGTCCTCAGAACAGATTTCCTGCCCTTCAGGTAAGTTCTCATGAATTCCCCAGCATTTGGGAAGGAGAACCAAAAGCTTGCTGCTGATCTCAGTGTTAGCAGTCCTGCACTCACAAGGCCACTTGAAGGAAAATGAACAGTTAGACTGCAAATGTACACTGATCTGAATATTTCTTTACAATTAGCAATATATCAAACAAATTCATCTGCAGATGATTACCTAATTTCTTGCTGTGTAAATCCTAAATCCCCTTGTAATAATTCCTTATCAATGCTGACATCTTGAACTTTTGGGATTAATTCTTTCACAAAACGATTAATTACAGGTTTTCTTGGACAGTGCTGTGTAATATGATTAACAAGATCATCAGAAGAGATAAGGACAAGTGCAGCCTCTTCACCACCAAGTTTAAAAACACGTACTGCACCTTTAACCTGCAAGCAGTTCTGAAACAGAAAAAGTGACACATAACGTGCCAGATGACCAACACACAACTATCAAAACGTATACAGCTGGTGGCTGAAATCTGCTGTGAAAATCTAAAATCTCACAACATGGGATTTATTGACTTTTGCACTTTGGAACTTTCCACACTGTCCAATTTGTTATAGTCAAGTAAAGATAGTAAAAACATCCAGAGAACAATTGTCTCTGTTTTGAAAGAGTGCGGTTCACACAACTATTCCCATAAATTATCCAAATGCAAAACAAAAACAATATACTTAAACGGTGGTATTATACCTACTATTTCCCTGTCTACAGACGTCTTACATTTGATTATGCTATAAATTTGATGTACTAATAAAACTGGCGGTAGTCTTCCTTCAAACTTTTCTACAGGGAATTTGCTTTTTAAATACAGAAGAGCAGCTTCGATATCAGACGGTGCATTTGAAACAGGAGAAACATCTAAGTTGTGCTTATCTCCAGATTCAATAGCCGTCGCCTTCGCTGATGAAGTACTTGCACGAAACTTCTTACTTTGGCCATAAAAATTCGAATTGGACGGCCTCCTGCTCATACCGTAAATATGGCATTTGTATCAAAATACAAACGCCTATACCAGAACAAACTTACGACTGCGTTACAGTACTTAACTGTCAGCACATTTTACATTACATTTCATAATAAAATTTCAAGAAAACCCGACTTCAAATTCCTTCAACAATTGCTTTGTCTTCGTTACTAATCATATAATTTCGATGATTCATATTCCGTGAGTATTTTAGTTGGCTACCCTGTTGCGTTGGTGGTTGCATCCACAGATTAATCACTTTAATAGGTTGGAAACTCCGTGGAAATGCAAAACTACACCGCCATATGCAGAGCATGGCACACTGGGTGTGGGTAAACCATGCTCCTGGTGGTAACTTTTAGAACTATGTACCATGACATCGGCAAAGCAGCCTCCTTCTTTGCCATACCCTTTCCACCACCAGTCCATTGATTAAGACGCTAAAAAAATATCGAACTTCGAAATTAGTACAAACCTTCTAAATACACTTATTAGGAAATATTATATTACATTATATTTTCTCCCACATATTTCTGCTTACATCAAAAGATGATGTACAATAATAAGGTATATTTATTGCCTAACACGTATATTCAGTTGTTTTGTAATAGTGATACAACGCACGGAAATTGAGAATATTAAGATTCAAAATTATAGTCTTCCGAGTTATGGGGCTGTGTAGTCTGTCTGGTGGGTACCGAGGTTTCGGTCAGGACATATGCCTCCATCTTCCGACTGCCTGTAAGGACAGACCGACAATGCTCCTCAAATACATTCATACCCATGTACCAGACTAACGGAGTCCTAACACCCAGACTGCATTATCAAACCTCATCACTGTGAGCACTTCATATCCTGTACCAAAAAATATAAAGAACAAGTGAAGTGTGGATGGAAATGTCACGTTGGGAAAACTGAATTAGTGTGATACCACAGTCCACTAGACAACCTAACAGTTCGCACCACTAACAACGACAGCACATGAAACAAAACAGCTTAATATAAATATGATCTTCAGAACACACAAAACCACGATTTTAGGCATCAAATAGCCAATGACATGCTAAAACAAGAAACTGTGCTGCTATTTTAACCTTGCACATACAACTTAGACAAGACTTTAAGTTATTATACAAAATGTTTTACATATATTTTACAATTTTAAACGTGTATCCGTTTTAAAGTGTTTTTAATACCTACATCCAAGACAAATTGAAAGAGGAAGCACTAGATCGCACCCTGTGGAGAACTCGCTTTGGAAGAGGCTACGGACCTGTCGTAAGACAGACTACAGAATGAATGAATCCAAGACAAAAGTGGTCTAGACTGCATACTGAACATATGGATGTGAAATGAGAGTAGTTCGTGACCCCCTGAAGATGGTCTACAAGTAGACCGAAACATATGTAGGGGAATTTAGGGAAAATTAATAAACTATAAAATAGTTTCAAATGAATGTGCATTTAGTTGGTTATTAACTATTGAGAGAAAATGCACGGAAAAAGTAATATAGTCGTTAACTACACATTTGCCATCTACAGGGAACTGTTTGAACTGCGAACTGCATTACGTGAATAGATGTCGCTGTAAACAGCAAGGTGCTCCATCTTCTTCAAGTACTTCCATGTCGATAGGTATAGCTAGTTTGTGATGCGTTGCAGTCAACCAATAACTGCACATTTGCCATCTACAATGAAACGAGTGAATTGGGAACTGCGTTACGTCAAAAGATGACGCTAGATTACGCTAAGTTTTAGCCCCTCACAATTCCACTTGCCATGAGGTGGTGCCATCATACGGAAAATGAATGTAAAAATCTCGACCATCGAACAGAGTGCTCAGATACTGCTGTCGAAGTGTAGTTGTAGTAGGTTGTGGAGGTTATACGGTATTGTAAAATAACGTATTAATTCATCATGTTTGTTCTTGCAGAAATGAAGCATGTTATTCGAACACCGCCACATATGTTTCATTTGAAGCTGAATGATGCAATTTCGGAGGAGCTGAATAAAAAGTTGGCTAATAAGGTATACAACAGTGATCCATTAATCTCTCTTCCACAACTGCAAAGTTATTTCGTTTTTTGAGAGTGTGAAGACAAGTGTGTTACATGTTACATATTTTTGCGTGCTCCTTCACTTAATATCATTTGAGACATGTTTATATATATATATAATTTAAGCCGTAAAAGAACAGTGAAAACCCAAGAATCAGATTTTGAGTTATAGTAAATAAGATAAACTAATGCACACGTATATGACTGTTATTAACAGGTTGTTTTGAATGTGGGCTTGTGTATTGCCCTGTATGATATTACCAAGTTACAAGATTCATATATTTTCCCTGGAGATGGAGCTGCCCACACAAAAGTTAATTTTCGTTATGTTGTGTTCAGACCATTCTTGGAAGAGGTGATAATGGGAAAGATACGTAGCTGCAGCCGCGAAGGAGTACATGGTAGGTTGAGTAGCTTAACTTAATGTATGTATTGAAATCTTATGTGTGTGTGTCTTGATGTAGGCTGTAATACAATCTTTTTGCATGAAGGCTTCAGATGGGTCTTGAATAATACAGAAGGTGCATTTTATACCATACCTTACTGACAATTTAAATTGAAAAGTGGATCATAACTCTAAAGATCACAATGGATATTTTGTTCTGTAGTTCCTGCAAATTTTGTTGTATTCTGTTTGCAGCCAGTACATATCTCAAAAGCTTGACAAGTGATCCATATCTAGGGGTTTGAGGTATATAATTTGTTTTCGTACTATAATATTTCTTTATATTAACTTGGAGTTACAGCAATTTGAAAATGTTGATATGATTCACCGACTGTAGTAAAACCAATTTACATTTCTTGACTGCTGAAATTGTATTTCCAGTAAGTCTTGGATTTTTTGATGACATTGTCATTCCTCCAAATGCACTACAACACCCCTCTAGATTTGATGAGCAAGAACAGGCTTGGGTATGGGAATACAGTACAGGGGATGGAGACAAACATGATCTGTTCATGGACCCAGGTCAGTAATGTCATTCATAATAATACTGATTAATATGTTATGTATCACATTATTACATTGCATATCCTTGTGAACCACTTGTTTCTAGGACTTTGTCCATCTTCTTTAATGCGAATAAAATAATTAAATGTAAAATATAAAATAAAATACATATAAAATTCTAAAATTCAAGACATTTCAGAAGATGGCTCTTCTTCTGTCTTCAGGCCTACTAAGGTGGGTGCTGTTGATTAAGCTAGTCTCAATCACCAGACAACTCAGTGGAATCAGAGTTATAAGACTTCCTGATGTCAGAATGTGTCTGAGAAAGGTAATAATTACATAAGCATTAGAAAATTATTGCAAGCAGTAACAGACATAAATTAAAGATAGATAGGAAGACCAACATGCTTTGTATCAAATCAAGTGCTTGTAAATAATGTGCAGTGTAGAGGGGGGCAGAAATTATTTATGATGGTGATCTTTTTGAATTGATGATCCCTTTGCTGATAATGGGGGTCCAGATGGGAGAGATGTCCAAGCTGGGTTAGCTAATTGGGTTGACCAAACATGCCATATGAGCTGATTCCTTGTATATTTTATTCACATTAAAGATGATGGTTCACAATGTCATATACCATTCTCAAAACCTTTTAGAATTCAATTGCATATCCTTGTTCACATTTTCAGGAGAACCCATTAGATTCCGAGTGACAGCTGAAAATTTTGTAGAAACTTCACCAAGTGGACCAGAGAACCCTGACATTGTGGCTGCAGGTGTTGACGCATCTGCTGAAGAACCAAAAGTTCCATACACACTCACAGTATGTATCTGTTACTGTGACAGAATTAATAGTAAATGTGATACATTATTATCATGTACTAAAATATTGTCAGGCAGTAATGTTGATCAGTATCACTTCTAATTGGCACAAGGGCCACAGCAATCTGCATTGCCATCTAACATCTTTGATATATAGCTCTGGTAAGGTAAATGCTTGTCCGCTTGCGTACTTTGTCACAGGTGATGATGGTGACACTTTCAGTTAAAATAGCAGAGTACTGTATTTACATGAATATAAGGTGGCCCCCTTTCACAATCTTCAATTTGCAGGAAAATATCTATACGGAATATGTTTCATTTTGTTCGTGATTGTTAGGCAACACCCATTTTTCATATGATGAATTGGGAAAAAGTTCTCTTTCTATATTTGAGTAAATACGTTATATATGTGTGGCTTTTCTTATACCGTATGTAATGTAGAAAATCTACCCATATGTAAAGGTGCCTCGTCTCCTAAGTTAGGTCTTGTTTTATAATTCGTTGCTGTGACAGTTGTGACATATCTCCCTTATTCCTTCTTGTCCTCCATATTTAAACAGTGCTTGGCAGCACTGATGATGATAATGGTAACATGGGTGATACTGATGAATAGGGGTGGATGAAAGTGGAGCCAGTCAAAGTGCTTCAGTTTTTACTTTGCTGTTGGTTTTAATATATTGTTATATAAATATAAATTGGGAAGTGCAGTTACAAAAAAAAAAAAAAAAAGGATTCAGCCCAGCGAAGTGATCCAACTCATGAAACCTTAAACACTGACCCGTAATGATTCTAGTATTAATCAGTTCATAACCACAAATTGCATTCCACTATTCATAAATAGAAAGTGAAGGTAATTGTAAAGTTGACCTTGTAAGATGCCATAAAGGCACAGATGGGGAGTGCAAGTATAGCTCTACTATTTCTTTTACCTTGGTGCTAGTTGGGGGTGGGTGGTGAACGCCACACCCCGGTCACTTTACTTCCAGGAAAGACGTGGTACCCGTTGCATAGGGCTGGTCTGGACAGGTGCAAAAAATCTTGCCCCTACTGGGATTCGATCCCCAGGCCATCCAACTTGTAGCGCAGACGCTATACCGACTGTGATATCCTGGCCCACATTACTCATGAATAGTACTTTTATTATCTTCTTTAATTTCTCTTGGGTTACAGGGCAGCATTAATGAATCTGGTCTTGGGCTTCTGTCGTGGTGGGCATCCTCATGACAGATAAGAAGTGAGCTGAAAGTCAAATAGTGGAGCTGCTTCAAACAGTTCAAACCTGGTGCACCAGAGAAAGGCTGAACTGACTAAGACATTGGTCATCAGGAAAAGATCTGCAAGGCATTTCTGTCAGGTGTATATGGGGCAAGAGTGTTTACATGAAATAAGTAGGGTATTTCCAAACACTGCAGTCACGTACACAGCTATTTTTATTGACTTTTTGATAAACCTAAGATTTTCAGTTACCAGTAAGAAATGTACAATATTTACACAGTACTGGTAGGTAATCCATATGTGATGATGAAGAGAACAGATACAGACTAAACTGACTGTACAAGTAAAGAGCTCCTTTGAAGCTACATATGCTGCAAATAATGTATATACAAACTTACAAACTAATGTACCTGACTGTACACTTGCTTTTTTCACAATAAGGAACAGTGAAATGACAGCTGTGTGGCCATTCCATCAGGGTATGGGGTAGAGATAAACACATATCACTACTGTTTGTTTCCATCATTTTTCTTGAGTGCTTTTGGAACTGAGGGCAGATATTACTCTTCTAGTCATAACATGCCATAGTAGTATAAATATCTTTCTTTACATATTGCTTTCATTGTTACTTATATTTAGGTTTCATAAGTTAAAATGGCAAATCTTTAGAGACATAGAAACTCAGTTGTACATCGTATTTATAATTTGCTAATAAAGGGGCGATAACACCCACCTATGGCATATTATGCCTTGAAATGTAATTTTCAGTCTGAGTTCTGTGTAAAAAGAAACCTTGATATGGAATGCTACAGTCTTGATGGTGTTGTAATATTTCCGTCTAATAAACAATTAGATGCTTGTGGAGAGATCCTTGTGTTTAACTGTCTTTGGAATAGCAGTTAAGATTACATAGTTTGAGTTTTATTAAGTATATAAAAACCCTGTTTTGCAAGACAAACAAGAAGGCAATGCATCTAGGCAGCAGGGAGAATTAGAAAAAAGGGAGTGAATAAGAAAATTATCTTTGATCAGAAAAATACTTAGCAAAGTCTGAAAACTTCAATTCATTGATGTTTGAACATCTAGTTTGTACCAGATATTCTTTCTGGCAGTTTTATGAAAATAGTCGTCATTAAAGTACATATTCTATAGTTTTCTTATTACGGCACATGAAGACCCAAACTGTATTATTGCAATAAGAATTATAATATGTTGTGTACATCGTCGCAGAACTGTGACATACAGAGATTATAGTGGGGTGACCAAACCACAATCAAGAGCAATATATGTGTTGGACTGTGACTACAGACAGGGCTGATGCTAGCTAATATGGCACCCTGTGCAAAATATGGGCTAGGCGATCCATGGTTCAGGTCCGCAGGCACTCTGGTCTCAGCCAGAAGAAAAATTATGATCGTAAGCAAAGGCTGGGAAGCACTATTTTACATTCTTATAACTACTTAAACTTAAAGACGATCATGTTTGGTCTGATTTGGCAGACTGATCAAGGAACACAGAATGTTCATTGGACATTTGACAGTACTATTATAATTACTACTAACCACAACTGTTGGTGCCTGTAGCCTTGGCACCACAAGCAGAGACATGTTGCATGCCCTACAGGCCAGTCCTGGCTATATATATAAGAAGAGACATGAAAGACTTCAAACATCTTTAGCTGCTGATAACCTTTTTGTCATTACATTTTGACACCCATCTCTCAGTTGCCTCTCCTTTCTTAAGCTTACCACCTCCTTTTTAAATATATCCAGAAAAACTGAATTATTAAACATTATAATAATTTAAATTAGTAGTTAAGTGTCAACATAATGAAGAGAAAGATGTTTATTCTCTTTCACAATTGCAGCTGAATCGTTGTAGCTTTTCTGTATGAATAATTCCTTCTTAATTAGCACAAGAATCGAACCATATCTAGTTTATTAACTGTTGCCTAAATACTGGAGCAACTGGAAGATTAACCTGGGGTTTTTGTGTGTGTGTTGAACCAAACTAGTGTTACAGCTAGTTGTGAAGGGGAAATGTGGCACCTAAGCAAAGGGAACAAAATTCTGTGTACCATGGGAGGTCTCACAGGCACATGTGTCATAAAAGGCAGAGTGTTAAGTAGGAAAATTTATTATATTTAAGCTGTGCTCTGAATATTTTGCTTTTTCCCCACTGCTGAAGTCAGTGCACTCAGTAATGACTTGGTGTGATAATGCAGCACATAATGAAAATTCATATGTTCCTAATCAGTCTGTAAGCTTTTAAAGGTATGTTATGTCTTGAAGGCCTAAGTTACATCAGATGGTTGTGATAGAGGAAAACCAAACACTGATGTAAATTTTAAAAGAAACCTGAAATGCTGGAAATTCTAGACAGGCAATTTTATTATTTGGGAATAATTCCGTTATAAATCTGACTTCCCTGCTTCTTTACTTGGCCTAACAACATCAAATACTCCATTTGACAGTAACATACAGAAACGAGTAACGTTCCCGTTCTCTGCCTACCAGTTCTGTATTATTTGCCCAGGGTGACTTTATTTGCGTTATATTATTTGTGGGATAGGAAGAGAATTGTTGAGATGCGATACTACTTTGGTACACAAGATGATAAAAACAAAGAGCAGAAAGTGAGAAAGAATGAGAAGTATGTTAAGAGGAAGGAAGGATGTCTAACATTGAATGTTTACTACTAGTTCTGTGTGATTCAATTATTACAGGTGCTTAGTACATAGTAAATCGACATGGAAGTGAGAAGTAAACAATTATCAATGGTTGGATCTGTGGGATTAATTTACTGCATCGTCCATGATTCCTTTCCTTGTCTTTGTGTTTGTTTTTCTCCAAAAGATTGTTTTTGTGAAAATTACCAACATTGCATACAACAAGAACACTGCAGTACCTGCTTATGTACAGGCTGTCATAACAACATGAATTATTGAACAATATTGAGCAACCATAAACAAACTAACATTATTGTTTGGGAATTTAAAAAAATACCATCAACAAATTGATAGGATTACAAAACAGTACTATAATCCTATTATAAGTGAAGATTGAGTTGATTCACAGTAATGGGCAAAGGATAAAACACTAATAATGGCAATATATAATTGAAAGAAGTGTTGTGTACAGATATAATACTTTAAATAATTCTGTACTTTGGAATGTTGCCTGTACTGTGTATCACAACATTAAAAAGTAATGTGACCACTATCTAAGTATTGTGTGTATTGCTCAAGATAATCTAATCATGGAACTGGGACCATAATTAGGACTCATTAATTTGCAGAGAGTATTCAAGGAACCAATGTTAGGGGCTCATGAAAAAATGCAAATAGCTAAAGTTAACAATGCAGCTAGTTTAGAGCATTGATTTTTTTCTATTTGATTATGTGTTTTCGAAACATGCTTGTGTATTATAGTGCAGGTAGTTTTGTGGAAAGGTGAAAACCACCAATTCTAGGAACATCAGTGTTCCTAACTTCATAAGGTGAAACAGCAACAGCATATTTGACTAACAAAACAACTTTCAGTCTTTGTAAGAGGCAAACGAATATGTATTTTTATAAAGATGAGAAACCTGGCCACATTTCTATTTTATCTAAATTGTGGCTCTGGCTCTCAGCTGTAACCTTGTTATTAGATTGGAATGCTGGAAAATGTATATTTCTTGAACTAGCCAGCCCTATTTTCTGGCATATCATTCTAACGTTAGTAATCGTGTAACAATAACTGATTACTTATTTGTCTTCAACTATACAGCCAATCACAGGCACATAATAAACTTATACCACACATACATAGTTTACAAAGTGGGCTGCTTGCCATAGTTTACAAACACCCAGACAAAATAAACAGTGGTTTAATTCATCAAAGGTATTTCAAGATGTTAGGACACTAAAAACATTATTTTATATTTGTTTTACTCAATTACAAGACAACGAGGCAAATGTTCTCTCAGATATTCAAACAATTCCCGCGAAACTCCCGGGCAATTAGTAAGTTCCAATTCTTGAAGATGGCGGAGCTGGATCAAACTTGACAGACCGCTAGATGTCAGGAGAGGACAACCTGAAATTAGATGAGCACGAAAGTGTCAAAATTAATGTTTACACACGGAGTGTTTTGTGGTAACAACCTATTAAAATAAACTGCGGGTCTAATTGTTTAACTTCAAACGAGGATTTGGTTTAATTTTGTAGACCAGTGAAAATCAAACGACAGCTTCTGAAATGGTTGAATAAATAAGGACCTTCAGTATGCCAAAGTGGTTTGAAGTGGTCGTGCCACGCAAAATAATTAATCAATACCATGACAATAATAATTGTGAACGTTTAACATCATTCGGACCACGCACTAAAATAGTATCGAAAAAAGCAATGGGAAAAGATAGGCACTTGTTGAGTAATATACAGCAACACATCCAATTTCACCAACCACAGACACAACAAAAGCAACAGACATAGGTGTGACATTCCTGGGCTACTTTTGTAATGATAATACCTAAACATACACGGAAATCATTGTTCTCAACACCTTGCGAAACTACAAGGGCCATCCAAATAAAAGTATATCTGCAACCAATCCAAAAACTAGTTTCATTGAAAAGAGCTCAGCATCATAATGCCACTACATAAAAATAATCCAGCTGGTACAAATGACTTCCCTGTACCAGAAATTTCTAGGTCCTGAGCATCTCTAAGATACAATTTGACGGCAAATTTCCCTTCCAACAAGGCACTTGAAGAATAATCATCTCGGTATGAATTGTAACCCTTTCATGAAACAACTCCATTCCCTAGCCTAATAACTTCAGAACTGTAGGTCACACTCTTCTAGATGTGTTTTTAATGTCTCCCATAATAACGGGTTCCATATTTGTAATGAACCTTAAACGAATCACCAAATCCTTTACTGCAGGTTGTTACAGTGGTCTACTGTCGTCTTTGGTGTTTGTTCTGTCAACGCCATGTATTATTCAGAGAAAAATAATGCACATTTCAGAGGATATCTGTGGCTCTGTGTTGTGGTAGATGGAAACCGTATATATTTTGTTGGTCCCATTAGATAAAACTAGTGACTTTCTCTGGATCTGGTGATGGTTAAGCTAATCCTGCCTCATTTATAAATAAAGTAAATTCTTATGACAAACCGATAGTCGCAGTTTGTTTTAATGAAGGCCAATTTCGAGAAACTGGAGAATGGATTTCAAATGACGGAGACTTAGTTCAGTTACAGTAAGGTGGTACATTTTTGATATAGGTACAATTTCGATCATTCTAACGTTGAAGATTGTTTTTCGCCTCGTGATGTTGGTAGTATTTATCTGATGTGATATGGTGTCGTCAGCTTCTCGAATTACCTGTGTTCTTTTCAACTACATAGCAGTTCGTGTTTCCGAAATGCAATTTCTTTGGATTTTGGGCAGGTAAGTACTTCTGTTTAGCTATTTATCCTCTTATAAAAGTGTATAACTATTATTTGGCGAATGAGGTAATTTGTGTCAGGTTAGAGTCAAAGTTGTGTGCCCGCGTTTTCCACATCACAGTCTGATTAGGCTGTGTGTCAGATACTGCCATCTAGTGACACAGTCTGATATTAACTGGTTATTTTTGTCCATTCTACGTAAAGTACGTTTTCGGTTTCTACAACACGTAGAAATGATCCGCTGTAGCGTCATCGGAGTAGCGACGAGGCGGTACGGGCTGGGCGGTCCGCTGATCTAACCCTGGTAGGGGCTAAAGATTTTACCCTCCAAAATGGCCAGACCGGCTCTGGGACAAACACCGAGTGAGTTACATTTTACAATCCATGGTTTCATGAAGAATGTTAAAAAATTTTAGATCAAAGGAAACCGGCCAAAATTCAGTGGTTACAGGATCCAAACCAAAGTAATGTAGATAATCTGAACAACGTAAAACATGAAGATAGTACACATTTCAGGAAAAGAAAGAGGGAATATCTGTAAGCTATAATTAATGAACTTGAAACAAACAGTAAGAACAAGAATATCAGAGACTTGTATAGGGGCATCAATGACTTTCAGAAGGGTTACCAGCCTAGAACTAATTTAGTAAAGGATGAGAAGGGTGATCTGGTTGCAGACTTCCACAGTATTTTGGCTAGGTGGAGGAATCATTTCTTTCAGCTATTGAATGTACATGGGGTTAATGATGTTAGGCAGACTGAAATACATACAGCAGAGCCACTGGTGCCTGAGCCCAGTGTTTTTTTATATTCAGATGGCTATTGAAAAGCTAAAAGAGACACAGATCACCAGGTATTGATCAAATTCCATCAGAATTGATTAAAGCAGGAGGTAGGACAATCTGTTCTGAGATCCATAAACTTATTAATTCTATTTGGAATAAAGAGGAATTGCCTGAGCAGTGGAAGGAGTCAATCATTGTACCTATTTATAAGAAGGGTGATAAAACAGACTGCAGTAATTATCGAGGCATATCACTTTTGTCAACCACATGCAAAATTCTTTCCAACATCCTTCTGTCAACGTTCACTCCATATGCAGAGGAAATTATTGGGGAGCATCAGTGTGGATTTAGATGTAACAGGTCGACTACTGATCATATATTCTGCATTCGTCAAATACTTGAGAAAAAATGGGAATACAATGAGGCAGTTCATCAGCTATTTATAGACTTCAAGAAAGCCTATGATTCAGTTAGGAGGGAGGTCATGTATAATATTCTCATTGAATTTGGTATCCCTATGAAACTAGTAAGGCTCGTAAAAAAGTGTCTAAATGAAACCTATAGCAGAGTCCGGGTAGGAAAACATTTGTCTGAATAGTTTGAAACAAGGAGATGCTTTATTGCCATTGCTTTTCAACTTTGCTTTGGAATATGCCATTAGGAGGGTTCAGGCAAACCAGGAGGGCTTAAAATTAAATGGTACACATCAGCTTCTAGTTTATGCTGATGATGTTAATATATTGGGTGGAAGTGTACATGCTATAAAGAAAAACACAGAAGCTTTGGTAGTCACTAGTAAGGAGATTGGTCTAGAAGTAAATGTTGAGAAAACTAAGTACAAGGTCAAGTCTCGCAATCAGAATGCAGGACAAAATCACAACATAAAGTTAGATAATAAATCCTTTGAAATGGTGGAATAGTTCAAATATTTGGGAACAACCCTAACAAATCGAAATTCCATTCAGGAAGAAATTAAGAGCAGATTGAAGTCGGGGAATGCTTGTTATCATTCGGTGCAGGATCTTCTGTCTTCCAGTTTGCTATCTAAAAATACAAAGATTAAGATATACAGAACTATAATTTTGCCTGTTGTTATGTATGGGTGTGAGACTTGGTCTCTGACACTGAGGGAGGAACTTAGGCTGAGGGTGTTAGAGAATAGGGTGCTGAGGAGGATATTTGGGCCTAAGAGGGACGAGGTAACATGGGAGTGGAGAAGACTACATAACAAGGAACTTAATGATATGTACTCATCACCAAACATTATTCGGGTGATCAAATCTAGAAAAATGAGGTGGGTGGGGCATGTAGCACGTATGGGTGAGGGGAGAGGTGCATACAGGATTTTGGTGGGGAGACCTGAGGGAAGACTTAGGCTTAGATGGGAGGATAATATTAAAATGGATCTTAAAGAAGTAGGATGGGATGTATGGGTTGGATTGATGTGGCTCAGGATAGGGACAGGTGGTGGGCTGTTGTGAATGCAGTAATGAAGCTTCGGGTTCCATAAAATGCGGGGAATTTCTTAACTAGCTGAGAACTTGTTAGTTTCACAGGAAGGACTCTGCTCCATGGAGTTAGTTAGTTAACATTTTACAATATTTTGTTAGTAGGGCTTGATTACCAAAGGACATCATTGACGTGATCTTTAAATGTGAATAAATTAGAAGAAATAAAATATTTGACAGCTGAATACAGGCACGGCAGGTCCTTTCGCCTGTTTCCTTAAGATCATGGGTAGTATACAGTGGATAGAGTGACGCTTAATTTGTTGAAGTACACTAGCGACAATGTTAGTCATTCTTCGGAAACAGTTCTTAGGAGACAACGGATATTTAGGCGCTAAATCAAGTTTTAGACGCCCATAACAGTCCCTTAACCCCAACAAATAGGCAGGAATTTATTCTTAGAAAAGAGGCATTAAAGGTTATTGGAAGTACTATAAATTTTTAGTTGTAAAAGTCACAAAATACTTTCATATTTGGGGTGTCCCCTTCATGCTCGATGATTGGGTGAGGATTTTGACAACCGCAGACGCCGAAGATGTGGTGGTTATTTTATCACGCAAGTGAAATGTGGCTTTGTGACTGAAAAACTTCCGCTGCTACACAGCCATTTACGGTTTCGCTTGAAACCCAAAGTAGAATTTTTCCCACATTCTGTATTAACTGCAAGCTTTAAAGAGCAAAAGCTTTCACAGGACCTGCCAGAGTACTGTTCGAGGCAAATTCAAATTACGGATATCTCTGTAAGTCGACTTTTGTGAGCTGCACTGGAAGGCTCCCCTCACACGTTGCACAGTTCCATTAGCGACGGGCAAGGGACCAGGAATCTTCCCCTTGCAGATGAAACCTTTGTTTTCAAACTGCTTACACCAAGTGTAAATTTACTTAGGTTGCGTAGAGCCGTTTCTGCAGCGTCTACAAAACTCACTTTGCGCTATTCTTGCTAAATTTATCTCCAGAAACTGGATAACACAAAACGCCCTTTTCCTGTGCAAAATACACTTCAATAGCGTGGGAGAGGAATAAATTTCCGGTGATGATTTAAGAACATTTAGATTTTATCAACTGATACGTGATAGACATTTACTGTTTCACGAACATCTGAACATGTTTACTTCTTTTTGAATTGCCCTTTCTATATATCTGATGTTTTCTGAGTTGCTGATATGAACTTGTTAGTTGCGTCGTTTATTTAAAGATGCTCCGTCATCCGCGTAAATTATATAGCATCGAACTCTGGGCAGTTCCTTGAGAAGGATGCAGTAGGGAACGGTCGCGGCCGATTTAAAGAAAGTGTCTCAGAATATGTTTTTGTGAACTGTGGGAAAATACAGCAAATCTCGGACAATATATACGATTTCCGGGCCGAGGTTCGAAACTGGGACCCCTCGAATAGATACAGAGATATTACGTAGCTAGACAGAGAACCGTGCTAGGCGCCATGGTCGCAGATGATAACATAGTTAGGAGATATCTTTTCAATTAAAAAATAAAGGAATCATCACTGAATTTTCTGTATGTGAAACACATTACGAACTAAGAAAAAGGCGGGAAGGTCAACTGTTTAATTTGTTGCAGTACATATTTCATTAAGCACGCGGTCACACTTTTGTTTTTTGGATCTGAAATCAGAGAAAGTGTGTTAGGGGCGTCGCAGTTCTTTATCTAATCGAATCCCGGTGGGGGCTAGATTTTCAGCACCAGTCCAGACAGACCGTGGGGCCTACCCAGCCTCCTGTACAATGGGTACCGGGTCATTCCCGGGGGTAAAGCGGCCGGGGCGTGGCGTTGACCACCCACCCCTATCTAGCGCCGAGGTTAAAGAAAGAGTAGAGCTATACCTCTACTCACCCTCTGGGCCTTCATGGCCTGTTCTAGGGAGAACTTTAGCTTTTACCTGGTGTAATAATACCATTTTCGCTTCTGCCGTTGCTTTTATTATGTCTTCACTTGCTGAAACTTAGATAAACTGGTTATCAGTGTAGCCACTTACCTGCAAGGGACAAGACCTGGAGGTTCCTCATACCACATAGGTGCTGCAGTCCGAAATCTCGAACCTGGGAGCACCAACGCAGGAACAGGGCAGACAAGGACAACATGGTCGATATATAGCCCACACCGATATCAGTAATATGGACACACCTGGGGAAGAGACAAATACATCACACAGGGGTTGCTGCGTACAAATCGACCAGCTATGTACCTGCTTACAGTGCTTCAGCAAAAACTGCTTTTATGCAGGAAACTGAGGGTGCGTGTTAAATGAAATATACCTTATACCAAAATCCGGCTGAATATTTGTTACTATATTACTGAGTGGTTAAAACACAAAATTTAGATTAAAATGCGTTCAAAGTATGCCCGCAATCTTTATTGTCATTGAAATAAAAAAAACAATAAAGCTGTGTAAGTGTGACGACCTGCGGATGGGAGAAGAGCGAACAACCGAAAGCCGTTTATACCAAACATACTTTACCTGTTAGACAATGTCCAAAATAATTTCGATTTAACGAATCAAACATTACCTAATACCTTGAAAGGGTATTTGGGCAGTCATGAATGGGGGAATGTTTTCGTTTGTAGAAGATACAGGCCTGGACAGGCCCGTAGGGCTCCAGGAGGTTGAGGCTCCCACATTTTAAGACAATAGGCACATGAAGGTGGTGAGGTTGTCAGTCCTACACACCGGCCGCCTTTACCACCCAGGAAATATTCCTGGTACTCATGTCTGTTAGAGGCTGAGTCGACCTCAGAGCCATAGTGCGGCCGGAAGGATTGTGACAATGAAATATTCAAATGACACCATCGGGAATCGAAACTGCGACCTTCCGGCCTGTAGCGCAGTGCCTCATCCAACTGCGCCACCGCCGTGACGGAAATCGCCACTGCACAGTAAGACGCCAGTTTCCCTTGTACGGTCACGGTGCCCGCTGTGCGCTGAATCCTCGTGAATTTCGGTAGTTACTCTAGAATTCCCTTCATTCTCTCCAGATTGTTAGTTGATGGTATCGCCTCCTGTCCGCTTCGCTGACATCCAGATATAAGTAACCCCCCCCCCCCCCCCCCCCCCGAAGAGCCACTGGTGTAAGGTCCGCAGAGTATTAGCGACGAAAGCTGACAGCAGTACCTTGGAGACACTGCTGCCGCCATTGCTTCATTTTACGAACTAAATTAACTCATGCCGCAAATGCCCAATGCGGTATTGTCCTCAGCCCACTGTTCCCAGAGGCACTCAGTCTGTGACAAGGACGGCTTTCTGGATGAGATGGCGTGTAGTCTGGTAGGTAGGTAGGTACAAAAGTTTGAAAGGAACATGCTACCTTCTTCAGATCCATTTTAATATTATCCTCCCATCTAAGCATATGTCTTCTAAGTGGGCTCTCCCCATAAGGTTTCCCCACCAATGCCCTGTAGGCACCACTCCTCTACCCTAAACGTGTTACATGTCCCGCCCATCTCATTCTCTTTGACTTGATCACCTCACTAATATTTGGTGAGGATTGCAAATCATGAAGCTCCTCAGTGTGCAGTTTTCTCCAGTACCCTGTTAACTCTTCCCGCTTAGGCCCAAATATCTTCCTCGACCCGGTATTTTCAAACATCCTCAGCTTTTTTTTAAACTGAAGGACCCCGCAGCAGATGCTACGGACGCACCGCAGCCTTCAGCCTTACTGTGCAACCCTGTGATTAAGATGATTCGTTTTTTTTCGTTTTTCCAAGTAATGGAGCACCGGTGAAATGAAATTGACAGGGGAAACCGAAGTACTAGGAGAAGAACCTGTCCCAGTGCCACTTTGTCCACCACAAATCCCACACAGACAGACCCGGGATCGAATTTGGGCCTCCGCGGTGAGAGGCCGGCGACTAACCGCCTGAGCCATGGCATGGCCACATCCTCAATATGAGAGGTCAAATTTCACACACAAAACAACAGGCAAACTTAGAGTCCTGTGTGTTTTATATATTTGGATAGTAAAGGGAAGACAAGAGACTCCGGCGCGTATGGCAGCAGGCATTCCCTGAGTTCAATCTGCTCTTAATTTCTTCAGGAATGCGAATCTCATTTATTGGAGTTATATAACTCCAAATGTCCTGTACGTTTCATTTTCACGTTCTTCGATAAGGGATGGGAGGCCAAGAGATGGTGAACTGAGTGTACGTCATTTAGTTAGTTACTTCCTGTCGCTCCTTGCGGAGGATAGGGCTTCCTTTCAGAGGTTTCTTGGTCTGGAAGTGTGCATTCTGTAGTGGGTGACCAGTCCACTGACTGCACACGTTCTACTCATCCTGATATGACTGCCAGAGCCATCTAGCTGTCAATCAGGAAACTTGGGTGAGAAATGGCCACTGAATTTTGCCCGTAAGGTTCTTTTACATGCCGTAAATCTACGACTTTACTTCCCCTCCGAAGGAAGTTGTGCTACGGATTTTTATTAACCTTAAAAATCCATCGACCTCGGCCGGGATTGAACCCTCAAACCTTGGGTCCAGTGGCGAGCACGCTAACCACTAGTCCACCGAGGACGACGTACGTCATTTAGGCTTACATATTTTTAAGCTTTGCAGCAAAAGACCCAGACCGGCCCTGAGGCCCACCCTAGCTACTATTCAATGGTTACCGTGGGTAAAGCGGCTGGGGCATGAAGCTCACCAATCACTTCCATCTAGTCCGAGGTTAAGAATGAGTGGAGCTATACCTCTGCTCCTCCTGTACGGTCTCATAACGTGCACGGGGAAAATTACTGCACCTTTTTTCACTTTTACAGCAAAAATTGGCCCGTAATATCGAGTGTAAACGTTCGGTGGCTAACCTCACATTATACCTTGTCTACTGAGGGTCCGCCACACGTCATTTCCGGTAACATTGTCACGGAATGGCTACTCGCTCTACTGGCAACCCCAGCGGGAAGCTGGAAACTGCGTTAGGGAGGGCTCAGATACCCCTGAAGCTTAAATCATATTAACGAGCCTCCCCTCATACACTTTCGATATGAACCACTGTGTTTCCTGCTGCCGACAGAGGACACAGCAGTCTCTTTGGTAATTGTGACAGTCTGAAAGCCTCCCCTACCCCCACCCCCACCCCCCGTTCCTTTATATTAGCACAGGGATTCCCCACTTTCAACAATCGCTTTTAATTAATTTTAATTAGAGACGTCGTGTTATGTTATAGACAAACTCTAGACACGACAAGAGCAAAATGGCTTCTACGCGGCCTAAAATGATCCTAATATTAAGTAACTAAATCGAGCAGTGTCCTTCCTCAGAAGGCGGTGATTGCTAGACCAGTCAAGGTATGTCTTGAGTTCGCACGTCGTCAGAGATATTGCAGTGTGTCTTTGTGTAAATTGTTCCCCACGTTTCGAAGGGCAGTAGTGACTTCATCTTCAGGATCAAGCAGCATTATGCATGGACTACTTTATCCTGACAGTGAAGACAATGCGGTCCTTCGAAACGTCGGCACTATTTAACCAACGACACAGCGTAACGTCCCAGAAGAATCGACTCTTCATCAGCATCACTGTGTGTATCTCAGATCGCTCAAGAAAGAATTTGTCTTAATTGAAATCAAAGCTTAGTCTCTCTTTACGACTGGATCCAATCCTGACGCAGATGAATCCAATAAACGTAAAAGGTAAAGTTCTCCCTAGAACAGACCACGAAGGCCCAGAGGGGGAGTAGAGGTATAGCTCTATTCTTTCTTTAACCTCGGCGCTAGATGAGGGTGGGTGGTCAACTCCACGCCCCGGCCGCTTTACCCCCGGGAAAGGGACCCGGTACCCATTTTATAGGAGGATGGGTGAGCCCCATGGCCGGTCTGGACGGGTGGGGAAAATCTCGCCCCCACCGGGATTTTTTCCCTTTGATCCATTTTTGTACTGTTTAAATCCTTTCGTCCTTCATGTCACTTTACGTTCCATACTACCGTCCTTACAACAAACACAACACAAACATCCATGCCCCCGGCGGGATTCGAACCCACAATCCCAGCAAGCGAGCGGCCGTAGACCCACGCCTTAGACCGCGCGGCCACTGGGATTGGCGGGATTCGATCCCCGGACCGTCCATCCCGTAGCGAGTCGCTATACCGACTGAGCTATCCCGGCCCTTCGATGAATCCAATCCACATCCTTATAGAGTGTATGTTTAAAAACCGTTTGGTATTTTCTTCCCGTGTAAGGCTAAGTCGCCCAAATGTTCCAAGTCTTCCCACAAGGATTTTCTATGTTCTTCAATTCTAGCATCAAAGAAATACGAGTATTATAAGATTAGCATGTTATGTCAGCACGTAAATGAGGCTATTATTTAGTGCGGTTTGAAATATTATTAAATTAACATAAGCGTATATTGTTTTCTTGGCGGCAGATATTTAAATATAAGTTTATGCTTTAGGCAGATGCGTCCCGTTGTGCTGACAGAAATATACAGTTTAGTATATAAAATTACGAACACAACAATTTATTTATTGTAAAAACGTCCAGTTTGTACATGATTATGCTACACGTTTCAGCCATTACGGCAATCATCAGGCAAAATTTCTACAAAAATGTACAAAGAAAGGTGAATATTGAAGAAGAAAGAGGCCTCTCCCTTACCAGTATCGTCCTGCTGTTTGTACCAAGATTAGAGAGATTATTTTAAAGTACTTTTAGTTTTAATGTCTCTATAACTCTCGTCGAGGATTAAAATTTCATTAGATCAACACTGGAAAAATTATGTTATTCCTTAGCATGCCCAGATTCTTTCAGGACAGTATGATTATGAATGTAGAAATGTTGAGGTAAATCTCCTCCAACTGGGACAAGAATGATTAAGGGCACAGAGTAAAGTACTGGCATCCTATTAAGCGTAACATCCCATCTCTTGGAGAGGATAAGTCACGAAAAATCTAAGTCAGAATGGCCAGTCTCAAAATCGAGGTTCGAAGCCAGGAAATTCTCAACACGAATCAAGTGTGCCAACCTCTGTCTTGTAATCGGCTATAATTCGGCTTCGAAGTTACTGATAATACTGAGGGTAGAAGCTAAAGTGAGTGTTGTGTGAGACGAGAAGACAAGATGGGCGCTTAAATTCTCCGCTAGGTGGAGTCGGTAACTTTGTAAACCTCGTTACAAGCGTGCAGGAAAAACAGACGGTTTCTGTACTGTGTCTGGAAAGAACAAGAAAGACAATGTACGTATAAACCTAACACTGAGGCGCGTTCGCGTGACGATTTTTGTCATGGAAAAGGAATAAGTATTACATAGTCTGAGTGTGTGTGCCTGTAGCCTTAGGTATCCAGCATGCAAAGTGCATGGAGCCGTATATTATTCCCATCTGTTGCCTGTCCGGCTATACCACACTTTTCCACATTATCTCATAAACGGCACGATTTTCGGAAAATATTTCTGAGCATAAAATATGTGTTTTGATCTTCTCTACAACTCTGAAACATTTCTCATTCTAAGAAGAATTCAGCGAGATGCTATCATAAATGTAATCAGGTCTTCATGTAAAGTACCCGTTATTCTTGTCAGATGTTAATGAAAGTTGAATTTTTTCGACAGATTTTCGAAAAAATCCTCAAATATCAAATTTTATGAAAATCCTCCTAGTGGGAGCCGAGTTGTTCCATGCGGACAAACAGGTAGACGGACAGACAGACAGACAGACAGACATGACGAAGCTAATAGTTGCTTTTCGTAATTTTGCGAACGCACCTAAAAACATGTTTCGGGGGGCGACAATAATACATTTACCGAAGATATTAAGTCTGCGACTGTTACTTCGTAGTCGGAAGATCCTGAGTCATAACCTCATTCCGAAAGAAAGAGTATCAAAACCAAAAATTTCTTGGTTTACTTCAGTTACTGAAGGCAAATTCGCGGTAATACCTCAGCTTGGGCGACGACTACATTCATCCACATCCTTGTCAGTCAATTCATTAATTCTGCTGTCTGTCTTACGACAGTTCCGTAGCTTCTTCCATGGCGAGTTCTCCACAGGTTGCGATCTAGTGCTTCCTCTTTCAATTTCCAGTATCTTCTCTTTTCCTTAAGCTCATCCAGTAGCTGCTTACGCCTTCTTCCTCGTCTTCCCGTCATTTCTATTATATGCTTATAATCTTATCATTAGACTATATAACCTCTGTACTCAGAAGGCCTTTGAGTAAGTCATAAATAATTAAAAAAGTAATAAAATAAAGATTCAAGTCTTACGTGATGTTGCGCCGTGTGGATTTGTAAATAGTTACCAATCCACACGACGTAACATGCCGTGGTAGTTCAATATTCAGCAACACAGCTGTGAGTACCTAAAATACTGCAAGTTTTAAAATGTTTGTACATCCTGTCAATACAATTTCGTGTCCCCTGTTTAAGGCTCGGGCGTTTCCTCACAACTGATGTGTTGTACAGCCCTGCAGAGGCAGTTTACCCGCATAAGTAAGGAATTAGAGCAGCGTAGGGCGCTGCAGTGTTGTCTGCGGTATGCAGCCGCTTGTCCAGTCATTGGATGATTGATCGTTAACACATTGGGGTTACCAGAGCTGCTCTCAAGAACACCACCGTCTAGGAGATCATGTACAATCACGGTCCGTGTGAATGTAAACATTGTCCTCGAATGCATCGTCACAAACATTTATGTACTTATGTAAATATTAACATATTTTTATACCTAATAATAATTCCGTTCAACTTTTATTAATGATGTGCTAACTCAAGGGCCGTAAGAGATAGAGATTTTTTTTTCCAGTGGCTCGACAGCCCCTTGGGGGCCTAGGCCGCCTAATTTTTCGAGGCTTCACGATCACACACTTTTTAAACACATCACACTCGGTAGGACTCCTCTGGACGAGGGACCAGCCAGTCGCAGAGATCTCTACCTGACAATACACAACACTCACAACAGACAGCCATCCACGCCCTAGGCGGGATTCGAACCCACAATCCCAGTAAGCGAGCGGCCTTAGACCCACCCCTTAGAAGAGATAGAGATACAGCACATAAATAATAATAATAATAATAATACAACGTACAACAGCAAGATAAAGAGAGTTCTTAAAGAAAACACAGGAAAGTGGAGAGTGTATTAGAAGTACAATAGACTATTGTTGAGGAAGATAAAGTTACAAGGCTTTCGAGAGGAGATGTGAAAGCAGAAACAACCTGAAATAAAAACAGCACAAGATCAGGCGATACAAACCAAATATCATGCAACAAATATATTAAAAACAGAAACAGATAACAGATGCAGATTATGTCAACAATATGACGAGACAGTAGACCAATTTGTATCAGCGTGCCAAATATTGGCAAAAAAAAAATAGCGTATAAAGTTACATGATAGAGTGTGTGCTTAGCTACATTTTAACGTAGTATGCAAGGAAATAAGGGTAAAATCAGACAAGGAACACTGATATGAGCATGTACCAAAATCAGTAGAAAGAAGTCACGTAATCGACACAAATAAAACTGAGAAAACCAGGTCTAACAATAAAACGGACATCATAATCCGTGACAATGGAAAAGGAACACGTATGTTAACAGACACTGCAATTTCACGAGATAGAAATGTGGTCAACAAAGAAGCTGAAATTATTTTAAAATCTAAGAACCTTTCAATAGAAATACAATATATGCGTAATGTAAAAACATAAGTGATACCAGTAATAATAGGGGCAACTGAAACCATCTCAAAATCATTCACAAAATACCTCAGCAACATACCTCCAAAGCACATCAATGAACTACATAAAACAGCCACATGTGGCACTGCACACGTACTGCGGACAGTACTGATGTAAAGGTACAGAAATTTTATCATGGGAATAGCGTTACATGTGCTATATACTGTAACTACAGAATAGCCGTAACATTATACACCCTAGAAGCATGGTTTGCGGTAGGTATATAATTGTAAATACACACAGTACTGCTATTACGTGTGTTCCGTTAACGGGATTTGACTAGGTAAACGCTGTATAACGCGAAATTTAGCATACGCGTGTTAGCTATTACGAGAGTTCAGCGACCAGTGTAAGGATATAAGGTTGGATGACGGGCCAAATTGTTTGTTCTGACCCTGTTTTATTACCCGATATTCTACAACGCCAGGTCTCACAAGAACGCCAGTATTACATTATTATAATTATATAATATAATAAAATTATTATAATTATAATAAATATACACGTAAAAGCCACAGTTCTTTTCCACCACGCTACAGCTCGGAAATTTTTTTTAGCCTGACCTCTTGTACCTACTCATTGTAGGTGTAGAGGGTTATTGTTGCACCTGATCACACACAGTGACACACACACACACACACACTCGGTAGGACTCCTCTGGACAAGGGATCGGCCCGTCGCTAAGACCTCTACCTGATAAGACACAACATTACCAAGAGAGATACATCCATGCCCCCGGCGAGATTCGAACCCTCAATCCCAGCGAGCGAGCTGCCGCAGACCCACGCCTTAGACCGCGCGGCCACCGGGCTCGATCTCGGAAACTAATAAAGATAAATACTCCACAAAAGTTTAAGCAGAATTAAGCAGAAAATAACAAAATTGCACGACTAGTAACTTCGTGGTTTATACTGTTCTATGCTGACGCTCCTCAAACCCCACCATACTGCTCTCATAAACTCTTCACCTTCTCCTTTCCTTTTCCTTCTCCTTCTATTTTCCTCCTTATTCTCGTATTTTATCATCATTATGTCATCTTTATGTGGCCTTCCTAGACTTTTCCGGTTTGTCCGTTGTTGTTGGTAGAGTCCTATCGGCTGACATCCTGATACATTGCTAGTCCGTTCGTCCATTCTGCAATTTCTTGGATGCCAGAACTTACGTGTGATGTCTAGGCTTCTTACACAGTCAGTCCTCCTTTTTCCCATTTCATCGAATTAACGTGCACTCAATTCAGCTGTTCCCAGTATTGCAGTAGCTATTCTTGTTTTAGCTGCAGCATTAAAAATTGGCCTCATAAGGCTTCTATACAGTCTTCTAAAAATGATTTAATAAAGTTAAGTTACGTTGGTTAAGGTAAAGTTTTACCCGCGCTTAATTAACAGGACGATACAGATATGGGGATTAGTAGTGCAATTCTACACATCCTTTTTTTCCTATGGCTCGACAGCCCTATATGGGCCTGGGCCTCCTCGTTTCGTCGAGGCTTCATGGTCACACACACTTTAGACACACCACAGTCGGTAGGACTCCTCTGGACGAGTGACCAGCCCGTCGCAGAGACCTCTACCTGACAACACACAACACTCACAAGAGACAGACATCCATGCCCCCGATGGTGTTCGAATCCACGATCCTAGTAAGCGAGCGGCCGAAGACCCACGCCTTAGACCGCACGGCCACTGGGATCGGCACTACACATCCTTTACCTCGGCATTATACGGACCTGACTGTACAGCTTCAAGAACCTCTCGCTTCATCCCCCTTCTCAGCACTCTTTACATAGAAGGCTGGAGGTGGTACTGAGTAGGCACAGACGTAACGGAGAAAAGAACATACTGTATAACTAGAGACATGCGGAGAGGGGGGAACTTCATAGAAAGTGGATACTTGGAATGTATACAGTAGATACAAATGGCAGGACCACCTAGAAACAAAACTTCAGCAAATGGAAATATTTCTTTCCTGAGTTCCTTTTTGAAAAATGAAGGTAGTTCGCATCACATGTTGCCGTGTGTGGCTGGGAGCCTCCCCATTTCAACTTTTGATTCAGACGGCCGGTTATCACGAACCTTCTTGCGTATCATATGTCACTGGAGGACATCCCAGTGCTGTAGGTTCTAATTTTCTACAGTCAGCAATAACAAAATGGGGCACGCGAGAACTTGAGAAGAGGGGACGGCATTAGCGCTGCTTATGTTCAGGTCCTGAAATGGTGTATGATAATAGATCTTGCAACTGTGTTAATGTAATCATTTCGTAGAATATAAACTAACATAGCGGTCAACCAAAAATTTTATGTGCCTTCGAGTCTGATGGTGATATGTAATGCCCTATTTGAGAGAGGCAATTGGCATTTGGTACATGGACATAAAACAAGTATGATACACTGTTTGTACACCAAAAAATACATACACGATAAATAAGTGAAACCTCCAGTTTACATTCGGAAATTTCATGTACACAGAATCTGTACTTACACGGTAAGCCCTTCATAGAAATGAACTAAAAAAACAGCAATGAGAATTCCTTAACTTATGCAGAAATAAAAATCTCCGGAGTAGGAAAGCAGTTTTGAGTTTGATTTCAGGCTTCGGCCGCGATGTTGATGAAATCTGCGGTCTTCTGGGGTATTACGGGGCGTCGTGTGGTAATTGTTTACCGACTCGGACTCTTGACCCGTGAGGATGGGACCGATACGTTGTCCCGAAACGTCGGTAAACAATAACCACACGACGCCGCGTAATACCCCAGAAGACCGCAGATTTCAGTCTTTGAGTCATGCTCAGATTTCTTTGTCATTAAACTGAACTGGCTTTCTGTTCCGATGTTGGGTTTTGCTATTAGCGATGTTGAAGCTACAAGTTATATTTCCATAGAGTTAATGTTAAATTAATTTAATGGAAGGTATTAATCGGCCCATACATTCTGGAAAATCGCGTCTATTAAATTCACCAGCATATTAAATAATTGTACGTCAACACTAGTTACAATTTGAATGAAGTCCTAATTAAATCAATAACAAAAATATATTTCATTACCTCAATAATTAGGCCTACACCATAATTGCATTTGAAAATAAAAACAAATGGGTTGCCAATCTCTACGTAATATTTCCCGATAGCGATTACCGATTAACGGAGCATATCATTCGATATGTGGTCTCTTTTTGTGCACTTAGACCGCAGATTTTCAAACTTCGTTTTCATAAGCTCAGTTATCAGTTGCTTCTTTTATTTGTCCTAGGCAAACATTCGCTTTTTATTTTATTATTTTTCTTACACTGCTAATTAATTTGCTCCATCTTTCACAAATGTGTGCTGTTTCTTCATTCCATCCATATATTAGATCGCTCAGACGCAAATATTTTTTGGTTACCTGTTAAAGTCTGTGATTTTTTTGGACGATTAGTTATAGTGAGTATGAATCTGCTGCGCCTTAAAAATTCCTCCAACATTTTAGTAAAATGTGTGCGTCTTCCGTCTGGCTTAATTCGCAAGTAGAACAGAGACATGTTTATTTAGCGTTGCGATGTAACTGTGAAGCCTCCGTCACACACGGGCTGAAAAGCTTTACGTTATACAAGCTAACATTCTGGAAGCCTCCGTCACACACGGGCTGAAAAGCTTTACGTTATACAAGCTAACATTCTGGCTTTAGATGGAAGTAAGACAAATTATTGAAGGCGTTTCTTTAAATACTTGTTTCTATGAGCCCATTCCCCACAAACTTTCATTGAATTTTCCCCATGCTTGGTTTATTTAATGCTCTCGCGTATTTATTCTTTCACTTATCTCACTGTGTCTCTCTTTGTAAACGATTACACCGCATTCAAATCCGGTACGTAAATAAGCAAATCTCTTTTCTAGTCTATTCAATAAGCGGCAGGAAATAAACTTTTGTGAATAAAACCTAAGCATGGCTTTTAGTATCCGTGGCTTTCCTTCTAGGCTACACTTGCTTCCAATTTATTTCATAACAAGGGAAGCGCAGACGGCAGAAAAAAAAACAAATAGCATGGGGATACACTCATGGGGTGGTGAAAGCCATTTGAAATCTTGCGTATAGTACAATACGGTTACCATAGCAACTCCCTCTACGTGAAACTGGGATTGGACATATGTGCAGGACATAATGGCCATAATTATTGACGTTATGCACAAGCACATGGCGCAAACTCTTGATCCCTGTTTGAGTTTCCATCAATGCTGCAACGATACGAGCGACAGTCACGGGATGTCATAGTGTTTAGTGCGCAAACACTTGGGAAATTCTTCTAGGCAGCATCTAGAGAGAATTATAGATTCATCAACAAAATCAATATGTCGTGTTCTTAGGAATAGGGTAGGCGAACATTTTAATTAAATCTTCCTTATCCCTAAATTTTCCCTTACTGTTGTATGTGGTTAAATTCTTCAAAGGCTTGTACTATCCAGGAAAAGGTGCAGTATGCCCTCATCGAATATAATAATCTTTCATTATTTAGCACAATTTCTAACGTGTTTATAACAAATTTTATAAAATTATAAATACTATGTCATGTTGTTTAAGGCTACTTATTTGGACTTTGGCCATTGTCATACTGTTTAATATAGACATCACTTCGTCTCAGAGATTAGTTATATTTCCAAATTCAGGTGAAAGTATTTCTATTATATTAGGTCCTGCTTTACATTTGCTGGTTTTAATATCATATCCTTTAGATTCTGTTTAGTGAAACAGAAATAGGTGTAATGACGTTGCAGGCTTCCTCCTCCCCCTCTATGGGTGTTTTGTTGACCAAAGTAACTCCACTGTTGTCATGGCTGATGGCGCAAAGTTTGTGCTTCCCTTCTTTGGTTGTCGCAGCTCGATACACCGACACTCACGTGACAGGTCTGTAGTGCTATGTGGTGTAATTCACAAGGGCCTTCTAAACTTCAAGCAATAAGTTTCTCTTGCCGAAAAACAAGGTTTTCCTTCAAGAAACTTCCTCTTCTCAGCGTTTATTATTTATATGTATACAGGATTTATTTCACGACGACGCCAGTGTCACATGATATACCGCGTCTAGTGGTAGTATGGTAACTTAAAAATGAATTGGAATTTTGTGGAAGAAAGAGGTCGTGGCCTAATTAGAAGCAGCGTTAAGAAATTTGCTTCAACCGATCCAGGAAAACCACAACAATCTTCGATCAGGTTTTTTCGCGTCGCATTCTAAAGGCTACATCCGCATATACAGGTCAGAAGCGTTACCACTTGAACCACCTTGCTCTGTACCAGTGTTACTGTTGTGATGGTCCTCCAAATGCAGTGAATTTAAATTACCGAAAACCAATTTCTATGTTTCCTAAAAATAATTTCCCTACAGGAAGCAGTAAGAAGTCAAACTATCTGCTCGGATTAGTGAGTAGGGTAAGCGCTAGACAAAGGAAAATCAGGAGCAAGAGACTTTTCTCTTCTCCAAGGCTTCCAGAGTGTATCTGGGGCCCCACACGGCTTTCTATGCAATGGGTACTGTGGTTATTACCTCGGTATTAAAGCGGGCGGGGCTTGAATCTGACTGCTCACTTCCATTTGCTCTCAAAATTAAGACTGAGTGGAGCAACAAATTCATGGTTTTCACAGAACAAATTTACAGACAGAAACCAAGTGGTTTGTTTGTGAGTATTTCTTGACTCTTTAATCAGTGCGGTAACTAAGCGTACTACCTGATGTAATTACAAATAACTCTGCATTTTTCCAGAGTGTATTTATGTTTCAAATGATTCTCACACTAATTTTTCCTTATAGTAGAATTCCTGAATATTTTATGTGATCTGGGAAATGAATAATTAAATGCCTTTGTTATGTTCGATTTATGCGTCAAGAGCTTAAACTCGATTTATTTACACGATGCGTTTGTTTGCGTAGCAGTATAAGAGGACAAGCAATTAAATTTCCTCCTAGACTAGATAGAATTATTGCTAAGTGTACAGTCTGATGTTTGTACGTTGATAAATATGACGATGAATGTTTCCTGGAATGTGACATCGTCAGACCTTTCCTTTTTTTCATTGGAGGGCCCCGCAGCAGATGCTACGGACGCACCGCAGTCTTGAGACTTATTGTGCAACCCTATGGTGAAGATGGTTAGTTTTTTTCTCGTTTTTTCGTGTAATGGAGCACTGGTGGAATACAAATGACAAGGGAAAACCGAAGTACTCGGGGAAAAACCTGTCTCAGTGCCACGTTGTCCACCACAAATCCCACATGGACTGACCCGGGATCGAAACCGGGCCTCCGCGATTAGACACCGTCGACTAACTGCCTGAGCCATGGCACGGCCGTGCAGACCTTTACAAATGCACCGCACTTTTAGAGGAAGCAGCTGCCTTCATTTACCTTTTTACCAAACTACGGCCTTACGTTGCAAAAAACATTATAGGATTTTTTTACGTACAGTTAGAAATATGTACTTAAATGTTTGACACTTTGTCGTATTGAACGTACATAATTTACAGATGTACAACAGGACATAAAAATTAATTATTAATTCGGAAGGGGCATTCTAAATTTTGATGCTTTTATTTCTCAGAATGTTAACAGGAGCCTTAAACTGAATCTGCATCTGGCTGAATTCCACTGCATTCCATCGTGCGTTCTTTTACGTGCACAGAAAATCAACTGCAAAAGCGCGTACTTGGGAGTCAAAAGATCTTGGAACTTAACATCGGTCAATTGATTCAAAAGTTGAAATGAAGGCGCGCGCATAAATGCACACACACACAGACACTGAATGATGATCTGGCTACATTTTTCCCTTTCTAAGAAGGAAAGTAGGCATGTCAGAGCAAATCTATTTTATTTTACCTGTAATAAATCACACATTTTGTTTTTACTCCATGTTCAGTGTATAAGTAACTTAAATATGTTACTCCGAAACGTCGAAGTTCATTACAATAGGTGTTGTAACTTCCGTCGTACCACACGAGAAGCTGTGAAAACTTCGTACTGTGTTGTTTGTGAGACAAAGTTATGATTCCATAATGTACGTCCAGATTGAAATGGTAGATACGTATAGCCACACAGAATACTGATTGTGGCACTAGTTACAAAACAGGAAGTCTAGAACTGAGGAGTATTTTACTGAAATAAGTTGTGGTGAAGTGGGCTGAATACAACTGGAGCTGGAAGTTTTGCAATAACTTCAACAGCGACGTTTTAAAAAATAAGGTAACAAACACTCTGATGCAGAAAACTTTATTCTGACCTCAACATGTGGTATATGGTACGTCGGTGGCAGATGGTACACAGTAGATCTCCATGCAGTGGGATTTGTGGTGGACAAAATGGCACTGGTACAGGTTTTTCTCCGAGTACTTCGGTTTTCCCCTGTCAATTTCATTCCACCGGTGCTCCATTACATGGAAAAACGAAAAAAATTAATCATCTTCATCACAGGGTTGCACAGTAAGGCTGAAGGCTGCGGTGCGTCCGTAGCGTCTGCTGCGGGGCCCTTCAATAAAAAAAAAGATCTCCATGCAGTCGCCATTGGCATTTAAGGATTTATCCCACCGTGGAATCAAGGCTTTTATCCGGCGTGGAAGAAATGGGTGTCAAGTGTCTGTAGCCAGGAGGTGACAGCTTGTTTAATGTCGGCGTTTGTTGCGAATCGCTTGCCAGTCAGGTAATGCTTAAGAGGTCCAAATAGTTGGTAATCACTGGACCCAGTGCTGCCACCTGAACTTGTGACTGGTTACGGCGCTGCCTCTCGGAATTTATGGAACACCCTCCCTAGAGTCCGATCTAGCACCTAGTGAGCTTCATTTCTTTTGACCCCTTCACAAGCATCTAGCTGGCAAGTGATTTGCAACAGACGCCGACGTGAAGCAAGCTATCACCTTCTCGCCATAGACACTTGACACTGATTTCTTCTATGCTGGGATATAAGCCTTGGTGCCACTGTGGGAGAAATCCTTAAACATCCATGGTGAATACGTGGAAGTCTGTTGTGTACCATCTGCTACCCGTGTGCCATATAAACATTGAGGTCAGAATAAAGTTCTCGAATAAGAGTGTTTGTTGCCTTATTTTTTGAAACACATTTGTTATTTTATTAGCGGTGTTGAAATTCCTGGTGTAATGATAGAGAGCAATGTTGTATCTGACTTTGAAGCATATAATTTATGAATTTTCTTGAATCCACGGGACTAATAAGCCTGAGGTATCAGAGGAGCGGTAGTGTTGTTACCTGATGTTCGGTCTGTAACTCTTACGGAATGCAAATTCTTTTTATTTGCACAATCTTACCAGATTATGTAACATTTTATTGACAATTTCAATATGAAAACCTTCATCTGGAAATAACAGTGTAATAACACCTGCCAGAAACGTAACAGAGATTTATCGGTTTGCTGCTGAGTTCTATAGAAATTTATAAGCTTGTGGATTAATCGTTTGATGTTAATTAACGTGGAGGTTAATTAATGGTTATGGTAGATATTTTATATTTTCTTTGGCTTTAACGGCTTGCACAGTTTGCCCTTTTTACAAATAAATTTAAAAGTGACTTTGTCCTAACTGGTAACCAGATTTAGGTTTTGAAAATGAAACTTGAGTAACGTGGAAGATAAAAGCGACTGCACACGTGAGAGTCATTTGGTAATTTCCAGAAGACGCTTTACAAGGAATGGAGAAGATCAGTTTGACTGACTGTGTGAGAAATGAAGTATTAAATAGAGTCAAGGAAGAGAGGAATATCCTACATAAAATAAACAGAAGAAAGGCTTTCTGGATTGGTCACATATTGCTTAGAAACTGCCTTCTAAAACACGTGACTAAGGAAAGTTAGAGGGAGGGATATAAGTGACGGGAAGAAGGTGAAGAAGACGTAAGCACTACTGGATAACCTTAAGGAAAAGAGAGGATACTGGTAATTGAAAGAGGGAGCACTAGATCGCACCCTGTGGAGAACTCGCTCTGGAAGAGGCTATGGACCTGTCTTAAGACAGACTACAGAATGAATGAATGAATGAATGAATGAATACTTTACAAGCAGAACAGTAAGTAAATGAACTGGAGACTTGCCGCAAATTCAGAATGTGTTAGAATAAGTTTACGAAAATCCACTTAAATTTGAAATGGTATTTAAATAGCCTATAGTGTAGTGTAGTAACAAAATTAGCATATTTATATAAAATAAACCAACAGAGAAGCTTAGGAAGATCCAGAAGTAGAGGGAAAATCTGTGGATATTAATTTAGAAGCACATCTTTGAATTATTTGCTGTAAATCAATTTGATGTCGTGTTAATATATCGTGGCCTTAACCACCCACCCCCATCTAGCATCGAGGTTAAAGAAAGGTTAAAGCTATACCTCTACTCCCTCCGTGCCTTTATGACCTGTTATAGGGTGAACTTTACCTTATATCAACAGCTATCACAAACAACTGACAAATGTAAGAACTAGAATCACCGAAACTCCATCGAGTATTCAACATGATGCTGCGCCCTAAGGAGATACAGAACAGAATACTTCTGTGTCGTTTCCAGGAAAACATCGAAGTATCAGTAGTGTTGCTAAGACGAGCAAGATTCATGGGGGAGAATTCTGCTGCTTTCAATTTAATTTCCATCAAATAGCTGGACGACTTGGTATAAAAACGACCTAACACACAATCTTATACCAAAAAAAACCCTAAGAGAGTAATCAGTATATCTACCATTTAAAACGCCTGTTTTATCACTATAATCGATAACGACATTAACATTTTAATTGGTTTAGAAAGAAAGAAGAATGTAATATTTATTATTAACAGTCGCAAGAAAATTAATTGTAAAACCTTTAATATAGAGGCGCTAGGATAGCGTAGTCGATCTAGCAACTAGCTAGGCGGTAGAAGATGCGAGGTTGAATTTCCGTTGGGGCAAGACATCTGTACATCAGAAGTGTCCAGAGTAGTTTGGGGTCCACCCAGCCTCCTATTATTTGATGGGTACCACGGTTCTTTCCCGGGGGTAAAGCAGCAGGGGAGTATTGTTTATCACTAACCTCCATCTAGTGCCGAAGTTAAGAATAAGTGGAGCTTTACCTCCGCTCCCGTTATATACCTTCGTGGTGTGGATAAGAACGACTTTACCTTTCTTCCTTTTGTTTAACATAAAGTATCTGTTTTGAAAATAACTTCTCCAAATTATGCGCATATAGGCCTATAGTATTATCACAGAAGTTTTAAGTAACTGGCGTCCGATTAAAGTACACACGATCGACGCCTACACTGGCGTCAGGAAATACTTTTGGGACAGAGCTTACCCTCTAATACAAGGGTAGTTTGCACTGAAGAAACACGTATATACCTGACATTGGCCTTCTCACGGCGGTGACCGTAAAGATGGCTGAAATGTAAGGCCGCGTAGTTTGATAGAAATATACTGAAAGTTTAGAGAATCGTGCTGCACCGTCATCAGGGCAGATGCTTGAGGCAGCTGAAACATCGATACGTTCCTGATAAAGGTGGAGAGTCGGTAAAGGTCTGACGGTGGAGGCAGGAGGGCCTCCTGAAAGTTCGGTATGCTTCTGATGAGTGTGAAACGTCGTAAAATTTTGATGATGGAGGCAGCAGGATCCTCTGAAATGTCGGTAAGCTGTTACCTGACAACACGCCGTCACATCGCAGCAGGCACTGTCTTCGTAGTCACCGCTGTGAGAACGTCAAATGTCACAATAAACTGCATTTATGGAATTCTGCATTAGATTCGTTCCACCGTCTCTGACACTCTGATATTAATGTCCCGTGTAAGGGTAAGCATTACAGGACTTTACGGTGACTCATTAGCACATTCACAAACATGGCGACTATGCGAATCTTTGATGTTATAGCTAACATATTTCAAGTGCATGGAATTTGTATTAGTGAACATAATCCAAGAAACGGACTGAAAATACATTGTTGTTATTATTATTATTATTATCATTAATAAAGTGGAAAAGGTTATGAAGCAGAGGAATTTAACATCCGACGACGCAATAAACCGACAACTATGGCGACTGAAAACAAAGTAACTGGTGGACCACTGGAGAGCTTATAGACAGATAATAATAATAATAATTATTATTATTATTATTATTACGTTATTATTATTATCATCATCTTACTTTGTTATGTGTCTTTGTATATTGTGCTGTTGCTGTTATGAGCCATTTGGCTGTTGAATCAGTAAGTTAATAAACAAGAACTGACTTGAATTTTTAATGATTTATAGGGCTTGTTAATTTTAATATTATCTTTTGAAGTATTTGAAGGAAGGTAGGAAGAAGTCAAGGTTTCTTCCCACAACCATTTTCTTTATCTTATTTAACCTGTTTGTTACGTAATAATGCATTCTAGCAGTATACAGAACTTTGAATAAGAACGTCAGTTTGAGCCTTTCTTTCACTAAGCTGTAAAATCCACCTCCCTTCACTCCCCCCCTCGTCACTCACGACTCCACCTGAGGACAGCCTCTGACGTTCAGAGGTGCACGGCTTAGTCTATTGCCCCGGTACCAGGAAAATAAGCTTAATTCACGTGGGGGACACGTGGTATTAACGTCCGCTAAACATTTTGCGCTGCCGTCCCCATCTCTCAGCATCCTTACGCGAACCTCTAGCTTCCCCCACGTATCCATGCAACCAGCCATACACTAACGTGTGAATGTCATGCAAACACATATTTTTCTCAATATTTCCGATCTGTCTCTTCACATTATTCTTCTTTTCTTTATTACTGTGCGTATCGTAGGTTATTTAACGATGTTGTATTATCTTCAGCTAGTATCTAGCTTTTCATAATATGAGAGGATGATTGAATTCGGCTAATCGCAGAGGCTTCAGGAGAAAGTGATTTTGACGTATAATCATCATCATCATCATTATCATCATCATCATTATCATTATTATTATTATTATCATCATCGTCTTCATTGCACATCATCAAGGATCAAGCAGTCTTGGACTGCATGATCCTTGATGATGCGACCGATAGGTTGTCCCGCGATGAGTGTCCAACTTCACGCATCCCCAGGGTTTCAGCCCCCGGTACCCATTGAATACAAGGCTAGGTGGGTCCGAGGGCTGATCTGGGCGCTTTGGAGTAGAAATTAATCTCTAGCCCCTGCCCGGAACCAAACCAGCCGTAGCCTAAACACTTTACTGTCTGCACGTTCACGGTTCCTAAGACAGGAAATAAGCATAGGAAGAACAAAGAGAGCGGGAAACAAAGAGAATACCGAGCCGGTGACAACAACTGACAAGCAGAGGACGCAGCTCTGGGTAGCGTCACAGCATCTTCAGGACGTGCTATAGATTGAGGTCGACTGTAGTTCTGATGAACGGAAGTGGCGGTCAGTGTCGAAGCTACGTTGTGTGGCGCCCAAGGCGAGTCATCAAAATGGCCACCCTTAACAGATTGTATGAACTTTAACAATCTTTTATTGAATTTCCTTTTATTTGCCTGAATACCTGTAATTTAAAACTTGCTGAGCGCACACTAGCAGATCATTTTATTTAAAATAAAATTAGTTATTTTTCCGATGATTTTTCCGCCGCTTGTCCTCTGCCAACCGGCGCGGTCGCAACCATCACCCCACCCCCACTTGCGCCACTGATGGAGAGTGCCTGAATAAGTTTAAATCACTGAACAGATCGACTGGTATATCGACATCGGCTTCTCTAAACAAATACTGCGATGTGTTTCAGTGGTTATCATGAATACCGTATGGCAGACAGCAGTACTGAACTGGGCAAGTCACAGAACTCTGAAGAGTGTACCGCTGTAGTGACTATAAATATTACCGTCTTCAGGAATGCAAATCTCCGAATTCTGATAGAAATGTACTTCGGTTCCTCCGAAACTTCGGTAAACTTCTATCAGACTTCACTTCTTCACTCGGTGAAAGAATTTTAACAGATAACTCATTTAGCCAAAACTCGGTTAACAGAAACCTCGGTTAGCACAGGCTCGGTTAAGAGGCACCTCGGTTAGCACAAGCTTGGTTAAGAGGCACCTCGGTTAGCACAAGCTTGGTTAAAAGAGACCTCGGTTAGCACATGCTTTGTTAAGAGAGACCTCGGTTAGCACAAGCTTTGTTAAGAGAGACCTCGGTTAGCACAAGCTTTGTTAAGAGAGACCTCGGTTAGCACAAGCTTTGTTAAGAGAGACCTCGGTTAGCACAAGCTTTGTTAAGAGAGACCTCGGTTAGCACAAGCTTTGTTAAGAGAGACCTCGGTTAGCACAAGCTTTGTTAAGAGAGACCTCGGTTAGCACAAGCTTTGTTAAGAGAGACCTCGGTTAGCACAAGCTTTGTTAAGAGAGACCTCGGTTAGCACAAGCTTTGTTAAGAGAGACCTCGGTTAGCACAAGCTTTGTTAAGAGAGACCTCGGTTAGCACAAGCTTTGTTAAGAGAGACCTCGGTTAGCACAAGCTTTGTTAAGAGAGACCTCGGTTAGCACAAGCTTTGTTAAGAGAGACCTCGGTTAGCACAAGCTTTGTTAAGAGAGACCTCGGTTAGCGCAAGCTTTGTTAAGAGAGACCTCGGTTAGCACAAGCTTTGTTAAGAGAGACCTCGGTTAGCACAAGCTTTGTTAAGAGAGACCTCGGTTAGCACAAGCTTTGTTAAGAGAGACCTCGGTTAGCACAAGCTTTGTTAAGAGAGACCTCGGTTAGCACACGCTTTGTTAAGAGAGACCTCGGTTAGCACAAGCTTTGTTAAGAGAGACCTCGGTTAGCACAAGCTTTGTTAAGAGAGACCTCGGTTAGCACAAGCTTTGTTAAGAGAGACCTCGGTCAGCACAAGCTTTGTTAAGAGAGACCTCGGTTAGCACAAGCTTTGTTAAGAGAGACCTCGGTTAGCACAAGCTTTGTTAAGAGAGACCTCGGTTAGCACAAGCTTTGTTAAGAGAGACCTCGGTTAGCACAAGCTTTGTTAAGAGAGACCTCGGTTAGTCGTGATCAGAATGTCATTAAGTCAACCAAAGAAAAGGAAAAATACATAAATAAAAGAAAAAATTTTGGGAGGAAGAATAAGGGAAGAGAATATTTTGAAGACATAGGCCTAGATGGGATAATATTGAATGTGACCGTAAAGAAAGACGGTGAGGGTATATGGAACGGATTAGCCAGTTTGACTCAAAACAGGAACAAATGGTGGCCTATTGTGAATGTGCTAATGAACGTTTGGTTTCAAAAAGCGAAGAATGCAGAGGGGTTAACAAACTGAGCGTGCCGCATATATTTTCATGAAGGACTCCGCTGCGTGGGGTTAATAAATAAGACGAAGGACAGAAACACAAAGAATAAAGCACAGTCTATGCTTAATTAAGCACGGCAAGATTAAGGACTATTGGGGAGTCAAGGTATGGCTTCGCTAATTCTCAACCTCCCTCAGATTCACGCCTATACCGTATTACTTCCAGGGGATAGGTCAAAGATACCCACTGAATAACAGGCTAGTGGGACCCCAGAGCTATTCTGAAAGCAGTCATCAGGAGAAAAAGCGAAACCCGATTTTCCGAGGAAGATAAACTAAAGAGTGAAAGATGAGAAACGAGGAAAAGAGGCAAAGTTTTGCAGTAGCACCGCGTTTCATTTGCATTCCGCTGATAGCAAGGCAACGCCTTCGACCAGCGAGTGAGACGCACAGTCTCACCATTCAGTAGGGAACATTTGTCTTTACAACTATGCTGCTTGCTCCTCTTTCTTTCTTTTCTTTGTTTCTTAGTCTTCACTTCTGTCTACCTACTCATTGTAGGTGTAAAGGTCATTCTTGCACGTGATCACAATGACGGACACACTCGGTAGGATTCCTTTGCACGAGCGATCGACCCGTCGCAGAGACCTCTACCTGACAACATACAACGCTCACAAGAGAAAGACATCCATGACCCAGGCGGGATTCGAACCCGCAATCCTAGCAAGCGAGCAGCCGCAGACCCACGCCTTGGACTGGGCGGCCAATAGGATCGGCTGTTTCTCTTTCGAACCTTCAGAATATTATGAGGCTCATAATGGGGTTTAATGACGTGGCACACAATGTTACGGCACATGCGCGGGGAATGCTACCCAAATCGCAAGTAAACTGGGGAACTGCTGACGACCCTATTTACATGCATCCCTGTACTTCTTTTCCCTTATCTTGTAATAGGGGGAGTGAGTAGTTTAAGCTCAGGGTTTCGATTAACTGAAGTGTTTTGGGCTGTAAGAAATGCATCATTTTAGACGAAAATTTCACTAAATTGACCAATTTACTCTCACATTTCTCATCCCCTTTCCTTCACTCATCACTTTTATTATATCTCTCCCCTTTCCTCCATCTCGTAGTTTACTCCACACTTCGTTGCAGTCTTTCATTCCCTGTCCTGGTTACACACACGTCTTATAAATTTTATCGCCTTATTTGCAATCGGGATATGCCCGTTTCGAAAGTCGAGTAAAACAAATATACTACGTTCTTTCGTGGTTTTTCTCGGTACCCCAATTAAATATCAGGACAGAACTTTAAATTACACCACCACCGCTTCCTTCCACATCTCTTCTTGTTCGTTATTCACTATAATACAACCGTTCGAAGCTAAAGAGAGTGTCGTTAAATAAACTACGAAATGCTGTTTATCCAATTTTTCGTCTTCTAACATTCCTCCTTTTTTACTGCCTACTTTCTTTCGTACTGTATCATTACTGTTTTTTCCAAAATCCATACCACCTTCTTCTTTGTTCTCTTTCTTCGTACCTCTCTGCTTTAACTCCCATCTCTCCCACATTCTTCCATCCTCTTCATCCCTTTGTCCTTCTTCTATTTCCCCTTACATTTATCTATGTTTCCTTGCGCAGTAATGTTTCCTTAATTCCTTTTCCAAATTTCACTTTCTTAAACTTTTTCGCGTTAACCTCCCCATTGAATCTTACTGTCTCCCTCTTATCGCCCTCTGATCTCCTCTTGATTTATCTACCGATATATCTCTTTCCACTATCAACCATTTTCCTGTAATTTAAATGAATTTCCTGTTATCCTGAATTTTTCAATTTATCCTTTTTCTCTTCCCTTCTCTTTCCTCTTCTTCCTTATTTTCTTATATCCTCTACTCACACTATACGTTTGCCTTCTCAACAGTTCCTTTCTCTCATTTGCAACAGAATTTTATACTTTCATCCCACTATTCCTAGTTTATCGTCTGTCTCCTTTGCCTTGTTATTCTTTCCTATATTCTTAATCCCTCTCTTCTCATCAATTTCATTTACATCAACCTTTTCATCTCAATTATCTATGCCATTCTTTCATTTTCCTAGTAATAGATATTTTCTTCCCTCTTCCTCCCTTCTGCCTCATTTTTGTCCCTCTCGCCACTGTTTCTTCTCTCTCGTTCCCCTTCGCATTCACACATCCCCAAGCATGCCTGTCCCTACCTGTCCAGTGTCAATTCCTCCAGCTGGTTCAAGTCGCAGGCGATGTACTCGAGAGCCGCGTCTGTGATCCGCGGACACCACGACAAGTCCAGACTTCGCAGTTTTTGCAAGTTTTCGGCGATCAGCTCCACTCCGTCGTCCGTGATCTTGCTGCAGCCCGACAGTGACAAAACCGTGAGGTTCGGCAGTGAGTGTACTGCAACAGGAAACGTGATTATGGTTTAGCCCAATCTTAGTCTAATAGGGTGAGGTCTTTATAATACTTTAAAGCACAGTGGTTATAATCGATTTTAACATATTAAAACATTGCACCTTGCCCACACAGCGTGTGTATGTGTGTCTTACAATGCACACAATAAAGAGCGATCATGCAATTCAATAAAAGAAGAGCTAACTTTTAATTTCCTCTTTCAACGGTACCGGCGGCCGGAACTTGAAGCTGAACACTCACCTCCATCTACTACCGAGGTTAGGAATGAGCGGAACTATACCTACACTTACCAACATGCTTTAATTTTAAATTTATTTTAAATGTAATCTGAAGCAATATTTGAGAATTTCGTCCAAAATCCACATCCGGAAAAAAGAGAGGAACGTCTAAAGTGAATTTGGGAAACCTGGCTTTATAATTCACTAGTCAGAGTGACAAAGTGCCAGTTCTTCTGGCCGTTGATCCGCGCACCTAACTGTCGCACAAGGAAGATCAAAATAAAGCATCAAGAATTCCGATTTATATATAAACACACGCAGACACATGCATACTGTCAGAGCTGGCATTTCAAGAGATTGTGGCATGTTGAGTCAGAGCGCTTTGGCTTGTGGAGCTGTCCATAACTAATTATAAGACCTGGACCTTGGGCGAAGAGCCTCATGGTCACAAAGCATCAGAACGTTGTAAACGAGGATCATGGCCCACGTTTGATTTATGTGCAGCAGAGACAGACCGTGAGTCAGCAGATGCGAAAATTATCCTGAAAGTGGATTGCACTCTTAAACCGTGCTTAATGTCTGAAGATAAGCCGTAAAAATTGTACTAGAAAGAATTATATAAAGACAAATTACCTCTCGAGATAGAAAAGGACATTTTTATTAGCGGGTACAAAACGGGAAAATGTATGGCCATTAGGAATTAAAAGAGATTTGGAGGATTCATGTCTTTTGGAATCTGATCCTGTGTCTTTGGGGGACTGATTCCCGACGTTTCGAAGAAACACAGTGCCTTCATCTTCAAGGGTCAAGAAATTCTTTACCTTTGAAGAAGAAGGCACCACTTTTTTTTCGAAACGTCGGGAATCACAGCGCCACATCTCATCAGACTTCAGTCCCCAAATACACCGCTCTGAGAAGCTCATCTTGTAATATATTTACTTTTAGAATTTAAATGTACTTAATATGATATTTGATTACAAATTTTACAATAATTATTGCAAAACTTAATTTAATATGACAGTCCTTCCTGATTATAATCAGGAAGGACTGTCATATTAAACTTAATCTTAACGAATAAGGTGGGCCGCCATAGCGTAGTCGGTATAACGACTCTCTACGGGCTGGATGGTCCGGGGATCGAATCCCGGTGGGAGCGAGATTTTTCGCACCCGTCCAGACCGGCCCTGGGGCCCACCCAGCCTTCTGTACAATTGGTACCGGTTCTCTTTCCCGGGAGTAAAGCGGCCGGGGCGTGGCTTTGACCACCCACCCTCATCTAGCGCCGAGGTTAAAGAAAGAGTGGAGCTATACCTGTACTACCCCTCTGGGCCTCCATGGCCTGTTCGAGGGTGAACTTTACCTTTACCTTTACCTTTACCTTTAACGAATAAGGCTCTTTGCATGAAACTCACTCAGGACAGGGTATATTTGTCTGTTGTTGTAAATGTGGTAAAAAGAGTGGGATCCGTAAAGATGGGGGACGTTGTAACAAGCTAAGCGACGGCTGTCCCCAGCAAAATTGGAACATGCAATCCCGAAGTTCGGGCACAAGTAAATGAACAAAGACTTCAATTAAAATAATTTTGTCTTGTTTCTGACTGACGCAAACGTGTCTGTGAATGCAGTGTACTTGCTGCGTTTCCTGTTCTCCTGTGCAAATTTTGCACGTCTGTAAGTCTGTAACAACAACGTCATTGCACGTCTGTAACAACAACATCATTGCACGTATGTAAGTCTGTAACAACAACGTCATTGCACATCTGTAAGTCTGTAACAACAACGTCATTGCACGTCTGTAAGTCTGTAACAACAACGTCATTGCACGTCTGTAAGTCTGTAACAACAACGTCATTGCACGTCTGCAAGTCTGTAACAACAACGTCATTGCACGTCTGTAAGTCTGTAACAACAACGTCATTGCACGTCTGCAAGTCTGTAACAACAACGTCATTGCACGTCTGCAAGTCTGTAACAACAACGTCATTGCACGTCTGCAAGTCTGTAACAACAACGTCATTGCACGTCTGCAAGTCTGTAACAACAACGTCATTGCACGTCTGCAAGTCTGTAACAACAACGTCATTGCACGTCTGCAAGTCTGTAACAACAACGTCATTTTCCCTTCTCCTCACCGACGCAATGCTTCTGTTTGGACAGGACGTGTAATCCTAGTGGCCACCGTTCGGACGAGATTGTGGGATACGAGACCGTAAAGGGTTTTATTCTTGTTGACTGAGACTGAGTCCAAACAACTTGGATTGTCCAGCCTGCGAAAATATACAGCTCTCCTCTCTCAAGTGTATTTATTTGTAGCTTATTTAACGGTGCTATCAATACTGCTATCTATAGCATTAAATGGCGGGTTGTTAATGAATGGTGTATTGCAGAATACGTGGAAGGAAGCAACAATAGCTCACTTTGAAGTGTCGTCGCTACACGTGATTGGAAGTACTTCATGTCTGTTATTATATTAAATATTTTTGTAAATAATGAAGTATAAACCAAATCAAATATTAATTACTTGCGTCGGACTTTACAGAATGCTGCTTCTGGTAAGACCGGATTTTTTTGGCATCTGGCACACTCTCTGTATATTTATACAAATAAATATTGACGAATACACTTACAGTAACTGTGTATAATTCATCTGATGACAGCACAATAACATGCACAAGACAAAGTTCTAATAAAATCAAGCTTTTCTGTATTGTATAAAATCATCCTGCTAGTTTCCGAATGAAGATATTGACATGGAAACTAGAGAACCTGCAGACATTTCTACAGCGATTTTCACCGAGACAAAATATAAGACTGAATTCAGAGCAATGACATAGTGGTCGAGGTAAAGCTGTGAGTGCTGTGAAACATCGGGATCGATAGTCAAGCAGGGACTCGTGTTTACTTTCCGTGCTCCGGTCTATACGCAGAACGTGTTGTGCTGGCTGCGGATACAAGGGGTCGCCAACACACATCACCTTGCTTTTTAAATCACGAGGTGTCATAACGTAGTTGTATATACGGACACGCTAACTGGTTGGTTTTATGCTAAGCACGGATGCGTGACGACCTTGGTACCGGGAATTGCGAGTTCCAGTTCCACAAACTTTATGTTTTTATTTAAAGACAGTTTTTAAATTATATAGTGATTGATCAGGGGTGTGGGCGACCAGGCCTACATTCTTCTTTTATGGCTCGACAGTGATAGTGAGCCAAGACCTCCTCGTTTTCGAGGTTTCTAGATCACATTCAGACACACCACAGTCTGTAGGACTCATCTGGACCAGTGATCAGCCCGACGCAGAGACCTCTACCTGACAACACACAACATTCATTAGACACAGACAACCATGCCCCCGGCGGGTTTCGAACCCGAAATTCCAGCAAGAGAGTGGCCGCAGGCCTACGCCTTATACCGCGCGACCGCCGGGATTGGGTCTAGATTTTGGGCTTAACCAGCATCCTGTTCAATGAACACAGGGGATAAAACCACCGACTCTTTAAATTCATCTGTATCCAGTGCCGGGGTTACGAATGCGTGGATTTAAGTTATTACTGCCCCATACGTCTTCAAGGCGTGGTGCCTAATTAAGTATATAAATAAATTTGCCTTCCCTTTAGATTACACAGGATGACTGTGAGACAGAAGGTGGAAGAAAAGTGGAAAGGCACGGATTGAGATGCCTGGAAGGTATGAAACGAAAATGAATAAATGAGGACCTAGGGCAAAGCACAGACAAAAACAACCCGGTGGAGGCAAGAAATTTTCTCTTCTCTACATCCGTCTATACCGGTACTGGGGCCCACCCAGCCTCCTGTACAACGAGTAACGGGTCTCTTTCCCGAGGTAAAGCAGCTGGGGTGTGACGTTGACCACCAATCTAGTGCCTAAATTAAGCACGGGTAGAGCATGTTAAGGGACTATATTTACTTTTGCCTTTCAGATAAAAGTAGACACGTACTTAGAGATAGACACAATTTTCAGGAACCATAGAGTCAAGTGGAAAATGTAAGGCAGATCTTGTCATTCGTATGAATGTACGCCATTGACACATTGATTTGTGTAAGAACTAACACTTTTGTGGTACTGACATTGACATTACGTCATAAGACGAAATTAGGTTTCAGTCAAATTTCTGGGTAGTAACCCATCCCTTAGGCCTCATAATCTCTCACTCATTGTTCTAGTTTACAGCACAGGAAGCTATAATATGGACTGAACGTCATTCGGGTGGATCTGACATGCATGGCATTGGCCCTCAGGTAAAGGCCAAGGAAATGTTGGCATGATTCCCAAAAATGAATGATGATTGCCTTCCGCAGTTTATTTTGAATTCTCATTTCACTGACCTTACACTCGCTAATACTGAGTCATAAAATTCAATTTTTTTCTCATAAAAATGGAAACGTTTGAAATAGCATGAAGCAAACTCTGGATACTAAAATATTTAGTGTGCACTTATATAAGTTCTTAGATTAGCATGCAATCGATAAGGAAAGCTTTTCCTTTTGCTAGCCGAATGCAATTCATCGACTGCATGATACGTGACAAGCCAACATGCTAGACGTAATTTAGAGGGTCGGCATGGGTTATGAAAAGAGACGTGCAGTAACAAACTGATGGCACAATGTCTTGCTTATGAAGCCAACAGGCCATCAGCTACTCAAGAATTTTCCAAAATTTAGGAACCCGAATTTTCATTAAAGGTGTCCACCGATTAACTGCATCGTAAGCCAGTTTAATCAAGTCAAAGCTTCTATATTACATGCCTTGCCTTTATAATTCATTTTGATATTATTTTGCCATCTAGACCAGGTTTTCCAAACGATTTTTTATTTTCAAATTTTCCTACGAAAATTTTTTATGCCTATAAAGTTTGTACCATGCGTCGTACATGTCCTGTCCATCTCAGCCTTCTACATTTTTAAAGCTAATGATAAATGAAAGTTACAAATTACAAATTACGTACTGTATCCTCCGCCTCACGAAACGCTGAAAGTGATAAGACCAACCCTGTATGTAGCAAGATATATTTGCGGATTTAATAGCCTACTCATGTAAAAATTTATCACCCGGTTTTAAGATACAGGGTGATTTTTGGGAAATTTTCAGGAACATTATATCGTAGGAGACGTAAAACACGGTATTTTTCTTCATTCTCGCGTCGCTGTTTATCTCAGGCATAAAAATATTCGACGTGGCAGTCTGTACTTGTACACCCCTTGAGGTATGTTAGTTTACACTAAGCGAACATGGGACACCCATAAAAAGCAACAGGAAAATTACAGTTCCGTTTATTTTAGTCTTACCGTTTTTAGATATGAATCAGTAAAAAAAAAAAATACTTTGTACTAAATGATAGCAAGTATTTTCCGAATGTAATCTGCTCCCACCTCCTCTTTGAATGCATGAACTTTATGATACGATCAGACGCTACGTTTCCAGGTACAGGCAAAGGTCAAGAGTTCGGGCGCACGCAGCCCAACCTTTGCGTCACGAGAATGAAGACTAACTTGCTCTCAAGGGCTTGTGCACATCTGTTGATGTCAAGGTGCGTCATATGTGTGGGAGAGCAGGCGAGAGTGTGATAGACGCCGTTTATGCACTCATTAGTATTACATACACAGACACAAGCTGCTAGCTATTCGCATGCCCCGTCTTCCTGCATATAATTCCTCTTATAATGTTTACCGGAAAATGCGAATTATAAATATGTATCTGATATAGTGCTTGTTTCCAAATCAGGCCAGGTGACCGGCTACTCTAGGTGTAGAACTCTATTTCCCTAGTTTCGTTGGAAGGATTCAGAGATAGTGGTTTAAAGTCCCTTACGACAATGTAATTATTTATTTTTCTTGACAAATTAAGAACACCTTCCGACACACCTACAATTTCTTGTAAAACAGTGCTTTGTTTTCAATACGCTACATGTTTCGGCCATAATGGACAATATCAGGCTTTGTATAAAAATGCGAAAAATATATGTGAAAGGAGGTAACTGAGTGGTATTAAATTATTGACATTTTAAGTATCTAACGGGATCTCACACTTTAGAATCATTTATTGATTTGTTGTTTATTTCACGTCTCTGCCAATAGAAGTTCAGATTATGCAGCTTTGAAAGGATGCGGAAGGAAGCTGTCTTCGTCTAATTGGAGGCACTCCTCTTGAATGTGCCTGGCGTTATTTAAAACAAACACAAAACTCTTCAGTCCGGCGAGCCGAGATCTGAACCCGTGAATTCCTGAATACAAAGCAGGACTGCTACCCTCTCGAAGATGACATGATTAATAGCACATTACTTTACAATTCTCCATATACAGTATTCATAACAGTCCCGTGGAATTAATTCCATACTATTTATGAAAAATACTGTTTTCTGCCATCTAACGCTATGTAGAATCATAGGAATTTGGCCACGTTTCGGTGGGAGATACTGGTCCCATCTTTAAAGGCAAGAGAAAAGCAGGGAGTTCCTCCGAAACTTCAGTAAATTTCTATTAGCATTAACGGCGTCCTAACCCAGATAACCGTATCCTTTACAGATACTGCTCTCAAAACTTCAACTCCAAAATTCTGTTTACTTTCATCGCAAAATAACATATTTAAATATGTAACATCGTTGAAAAAATGCAGATTGATACTTTCGCTTTTGCAGTAATAAAATTGGCCACGTTTAAGTTGGCCATCGCTACTTACTCACGAGCGAAGAGTCTAACACGCCGAAGCATTTCCGTCTTCCTTGATTTCTTATTTCCAGTCAATAACAAACAGAAGGCTTATTCAGACTCCCAAACACCCAGTTCTCGTATTAGTCAGTGCATCTCCATGCGATATGCCTTAAGTGAGCAGGTCGTATTATATTGTGTGATTCCCTGAGGCTCATTTCTGAAGAATATACATCATGTTACATGACAAAAGGTTCTTACTACATATGATCCCTCTGCAGTGAACCACATGATCTCTAGATTAACTTCGTTTCGAACATAATTCGTCGTTTCTTGCGTCTTCAAGACAAGAATCGTCCAAGAAAAAAAGTTATTAACAAATTCGAATAAAGAAATATGGCTTCTTTTTATATAAGACGATGACGGATACTGTATTCTCAATATAAGCTCCTGTATAAATTTCTATAAGGTGAATCCAAATATGAGAAGGGATATAAGATATTACTTATCTGACTATATAAAAAATGTACTTCATAAATTCAGGTTCCCTGTGCATCATTTTTCTTTTGACAGTTTATTTACTTATAATGAACTACATATTAACTGCTAAAATTTTGGCGTATAGCCTTCAGTCAATTATTTCAATTTTACATAAACAGATTGTATCACCTGTAACACAACGAGACATTTATGTTGAACGTCCAATATGAAATGGAATAAGATTTAAATTTCTTGGGGGATAGGTGAAACTGCAAATACATATTTTTATATTTCAATATTTTTAAGTTTGAATTCCTCTACACGTTGCTTCAATGTGGACAATTTGTTGACGGCCAACACCAAAGGTCGAAACACGCTGACATAAAACTGTGCAGCAATTGTTGACGGCTAGCACCAAAGGTCCGAACAAGCTGACATAAAACTGTGCAGCATTTGTTGACGGCTAACACCAAAGGTCCAAACAAGCTGACATAAAACTGTGCAGCATTTGTTGACGGCCAACACCAAAGGTCGAAACACGCTGACATAAAACTGTGCAGCATTTGTTGACGGCCAACACCAAAGGTCGAAACACGCTGACATAAAACTGTGCAGCTTTTGTTGACGGCCAACACCAAAGGTCGAAACACGCTGACATAAAACTGTGCAGCATTTGTTGACGGCCAACACCAAAGGTCGAAACACGCTGACATAAAACTGTGCAGCATTTGTTGACGGCCAACACCAAAGGTTCAAACAAGCTGACATAAAACTGTGCAGCATTTGTTGACGGCCAACACCAAAGGTCCAAACAAGCTGACATAAAACTGTGCAGCATTTGTTGACGGCCAACACCAAAGGTCGAAACACGCTGACATAAAACTGTGCAGCATTTAGGCCTACATGGATACATTTCTGTTGACGGTGACAGAATATAGGGCTACTTCTTAACAGTCGTTGAAATGTTATGAGAGTTCATTTTGCTGCAATGAAGGTGCCTTAGTTGATGTGACGATGATGATGTTATCTCAACAGACAGTTTCGAGCAGACCTTGCACAACCTGTTCCCCTTTTGCGTGTTACTATTACTTATGTCATTTTATTTTATTTTTGGAGAAAACTTAATACTTACGCACACAGAATGTGTGAGTTAAATTTGTCGGACATAACTGCAAATTTTTACCTCATCGCCATGTTTGTGATTGTTGACATATACATAATAATTATACAAAATATGTAGGAATATTTATGATCAATCTCAGCATTATTATTTATCAAACCGAAGGTTAAAGAAATTTTTCGCAAGCCCACCATGTTATTTCACATCGTACATAAAAAAACACATCACAGAAAGTTGAATTTTTACTTCAAAATCTGCTCACTATTACAGATCATACGAGGCCCCTCTACTACGTGGCATTATTACCGCTCTGACGTAACAATTTCACTCTGCCGCCATGTTGGTATTGTGCGCTTTTTGTAGGCTCCAATGGCAGAATACTTATACAAAATTTCCTGAAAATCATTCGAGTGGTTCAAACTTTAGATATCAACACATAAAACAGCTAGCATGGTGATGTCGTAGGCCTATATTTTTCCTTGAGCGAAATAAATATTCTAGTTTGGAGTATGACGTCATAGCCCATCGCACCCCGCAATGATCAGTGTAAGCTGATCCTTATTATTCACAAATCAGACACACACACAATGCAGTTGCTAAGACAGGTCTTTATTTTTAAGCAACCTGTATGAGTTTTGTTGGCAGGAGTATGTGTACAGCACTGCGGAAGGCGACAGACAGACGGACAGTAAGACAACTGCCCTCTATAATTGAGTTAAAGCATGAATGAGCGGTTTGTGAAGAAACAATAAACTAGTTTAAAGGAATAAAATATGTTGTTGTGTTTCAAGCTTAAACATTTAACCCAGCTTTAGTAAATTCACGGTCTTAGTGGACAGGTCGGTGTGTTCTCAGCTTGGTTTGTGTTTTAAGAGGAATAATGCTAGTGCAGTTGTGGCAGAATGCCGGTTGTTACAAGTGCTTCGAAAGTATGCGACAACCCATGCTTAACACTTCTGACAGTGGCTTGTTGTATAACATGCAGTTTGAGTACTGGCAAGTAAATATTTATAAAAGCGTGTGCTTGGATGTGAAGGCGGACATTCTACATTTAGAGAGGTACCGCACATGTTAAGGTGCCCCTAACACCCCCCTCCTCCCACACACACACACGATCATACTTCGCTATAATTAGATATTGCTGCCTTCAAATTGCCACAGACAAAAGTTTTATTTGTTCAGTTTATTGAAAATATCAGGAAATTTGGAAAGACAATAATAACACTTATCGTAACTGAGGACTTCGCGATTGTGCTTCGTATATTCAATATGTAAATATCCCATAGAATACGTAAATATGTAAATATGTAAACATGTAAATACCATATACTTAGAACATTCCTGAATAGCTGTGTAGGACAACTGTCAGTGGCATGCTAATACTGATGGTAAAGACAGGGAGCTACGTCACCAGTGAAGCTCAATGGTAAGTGCGAGGTGGAATAAATAGGAATTAAATTTGTTTCAAGGTTGGTTTTATAGACCTGTGGCTATTTTAGTGATGTTAACACATTCCCTGAGGAATGATGAAGGATTCATGGTTTTAAATTTGGAACATCTGACTACGTAAGCGGGATATCCTCACTGAGAAGTACATTAACATACATTGCAAGGGCATCAGCCCTATCATTTTCATAACACAACACCTGTTGTTACCAGCCTTTTAAGCCACACAGGTACTGTATGTGTCACTGCTTTAACTCTGACAGAAACTGCATATTTTATCCTCATATTGTTTATGGCTTTCGTATGATGCTTAGAATAAACAGCGATTATTTTCCTGAAGACATCCTGTTAATAGTGACAGAGTATGACTTCTGTGACGTACAAAGTGCGTGTTGTTTACGAAAAGGTCAGCAATCCCTGTACAGGTCTGGACGGGCCCTGAGGGCTTCAACAGATTGATGCTTCCAGATTTCAAGATAATTGGCCCATGAAGGTGGTAACGTTGTCAGTCCTAAACATCGACCGCTTTTACCCGGTACTCATTTCTCTTAGAGGCTGAGTCGACCCCAGGGCCATAGTGCGGCCGCAAGGCTTATGTCCATGAAAAATCGGGAATCGAAACCTCGACCTTTCGGCTTGTAGCGCAGTGCCTCAATCAACTGCGCCACCGCGTGCCTTCGAGTTTTACGAGCTATACATAATTTATATTAATTTCCGCTTTAAAAGTGTTACTGTCATTTCATTAGAGTCGAGACATGGACAGTAAAATTAATGCTTGAATAACTTAAACCGTGAAGTAGATTTCCTCTTTAACAGCTAACAGTCGCTCAGCTAGTCAAGAAATTCCCAACCTGAATATGGAAAGCGAAGTTCCGTTACTGTGTTCACAACAGCAAATACCTGATCCCTACACAGACTTAGATGAATCCATTTGACGCCTTATTCTTACGTCTTTATTGTCCCCTTTAATATTATTCTCTTATCTATGCTCCGGTCTCCTAAGTGGTCTTGTCTCTGCAGGCCATCCGACTAAAATTTTGTAAACATTGTAGCTGTCCCAAGTTTAATAACTTCCTATACGTCAAATATACCTTAGAAAATGGACAATTTCAAAGCTCTTTTTTAAATTAAAACTTTATTTTCTTTTTTTTTTGTTTAGTACATCTAGACTCCTCTTACAGGTATCAAGTTATTCCTTACACCAACTTCCTTTGAATTCAAAAATGATACACTCAAGTAACAGTGATGTATAGAATACCTAGATAAGTAACTGTAGTGAAAAGTAGGTTGTAGCACCCAAAAAAAAAAACACTACCATCTTGTCAAAGCTAAAATTTGTGTAATAAATCGGGGATTACCGCTGTCATAGTAACAGTCCTTGAGTTTTGTCAGTGTGCATATTTGTTTCCATCCTCCAAATACGATTTAAATCTTGTAAGAACGGAACTACAATAATTTTGTGTGTGTAATCTGAGATCCAGGGACAGACAGTTTGTTTCCTAAGTCTTTGCCGAACTACAGATAACACAAAGTGACGTCTCTAAGTCTCTGTCCCTTAACTTCATATAAGTTTTATCTCTACGAAAGCGCATTGAAAACAAGCATCCGTAGACTCGATTCGTAGTGACAACTACGGAAACAATAGCGAAATTCTTTACTTTAGAATAAGGAAACAATTCAAGAGAAATAAAATGCCATCAACACGACTAGTAAGTGTTATTTCTTTAATTCGGCAACATGTTTCGACCTCAGAGGTTCGTCTTCAGGCCGGTAGTATAAAATACATAAAAGGAATTTTCTACAATTTTATTAAGTTTTGAACTGAGAACTCAATACAAAACTTAATAAAATTTTACACAATTCCACTTACGTATTTTATACTACTGGCCTGAAGATGACCCTCTGATGTCAGAACATGTTGCCAAATTAAAGACATAATACTCATTAGTTTTGTTGATGGAATTATATTTCTCTTGTTTTTATATCCAACACAACGGGATGACAAACGTAAAAAATTATAAAACAATTCGCTGAAATGTGCGGGATTTTAGGCTTTTACGACGATGCAGTTAAGGAGGTCTACGATCTTTCGGGATACGGCGCCGTGTCAGTGGGTGCTTCGTGCCCGTGTAGAGACCAGACCTGTCACTAATCACGCGTGACGCGGAGCTATATTGCAGGAAAAAGAAAGACCTTACTTTTCTGAACTGTATTCACGTCACGCTTGAGGCGATCACAGCAGTAAATACGGAGAACACTGTGTCGGAGGCAGCAGGTCGTTACCTATATACCAAACTATACGGGGTTAAACCCCAGAAGACGGTAATCAGAATGTGGTATTCACGACTTTGTTTAGTACTTCGTGATGCATCTTGGGACACGATCGCTTCTTCCGCACTCATTTTTAGTTCGTCATACATTATAAGCCTGTCTCACACTGAAGGAGGAACATAGGCTGAGGGTGTTCGAGAATAGGGTGCTGGGGAGGATATTGGGGCCTAAGTGGGACGAGGTAACAGGGGAGTGGAGAAGACTACATAACGAGGAGCTTTATGATCTGTACTCATCACCAAATATTATTCGGGTGATCAAATCAAGAAGAATGAGGTGGGCGGGGCATGTAGCACGTATGGGGAGGGGAGAGGTGCATACAGGATTTTGGTGGGGAGACCTGAGGGAAGGAGACCACTTGGAAGACCCAGGCATAGATGGGAGGATAATATTAAAAGTGGATCTTCAAGAAGTGCGATGGGGGGGGGGGGGCATGGAATGGATTGATATGGCTCAGGATAGGGACAGGTGTCGGGCTCTTGTGAGTGCGGTAATGAACATTCGGGTTCCATAAAATGCGGGGAATTTCTTGACTAGCTGAAGACCTGTTAGCTTCTCAAGAAGGACTGTGCTACATGGAGTTAGTTAGTCAGTTAGTTAGTTAGTTCACACATTATAAGCCACAGAACAGACATGACGCTCTACATCCCGTGCTTCTGATCTAAGCGACACTGCAGCTAAAATATTGCGTACTGCATTCAACAAAAAAATTTAAATAAGACTCATGAATTAAATCCATTTCTTGACAAACCAAGTGTCAATTAGTTACGTTCTTATCACTTATAGTACTCAGTTACATAGCATCAATAAAGGAAAAATTGCGGCATTAAACGGAGTAACTTGACCCTAGAAAATGTTGTTAAGCATCGAGTGTCAAGTCACTTTTGCGCCCCTCTGTATAGCTACATATATTTCGTGTAAACTAATTTCATTTGCAATATGACACCGTGTATTCTGGTAGAAAGTTATCAAGGTTTTTGCGGAAGCTGCTACATCATTGTTCAAAGCAGAAGGGTAAGACGGTGCACGAAGAGGGAGGCAGCAGTTTTTTCGAAACAGTGCTAATACTGTACCAGACTACACGGCGTCACATCTCAGAAGACAGTAATCTTCATATTCAATCCCGTAAGAACCTCAGATCTCACATAAATTATATCAGGGATGCACAAATACCAGGTGCCTTGTCGCCCGGGCTAATAAATTTTGTACGATGGCACCTAATATTATCAGCATTATCACTGCAGTATTTTTTCTCGCATACAAGCACGTGTGTAAGTTCACATGCACAGGACAAAGGGCGTCACATAACGGCGAGGTTCACAGTACACTCCAGAATTGCGGGTTCCCAGTATGGAAATTTTTCCATAACATGGTGCCTAGGATTTGCAGGTGGCCCCTAAATTCTTGGAAAATTGGTAGACCCCTGCGTTACACCACATTTATTTTGTCAGTTTTAGAGTAATTATATAAAAATCAATGCAAAACAGACTACGGAAAAAATAGTTTTCACAGCGCCCCTTTTATTTGCGTGCATTCTTTGCACAAAGTGCGTGAATGAAAGGCATAAAGCAATGACTGTTTGTTTGTCCTGAAGTGTCATTTACGTATCCAGTGTATGACTTTAGATAAACTTCTGTGCGGTTGTCAACACAGAACGTAATTCTGGATCTCATCGGCTCAGTAAAAACATTTTCATTATGGGATGTTCAAATCGAACATTAGCGTTTTTTTTTAAATTATGAATCATCGTACAAAGCATTTATTATAGTATAAAATATAAGAAGTTCGCCCTATAACACGCCATGAAGGCGCAGAGGGGGAGTAGAAGTATAGGTGGGTGGTCAACTCCAAGCCCCAGCCGCTTTACCACCGGGAAAGAGAAGCGGTACCCATTGTACAGGAGGCTAAGTGTGCCTTGGCTGATCCCAGTGGCCGTGCGGTCTAAGGCGTGGGTCTTCGGCCGCTCGCTTACTAGGATCGTGGGTTCGAATCCCACCGGGGTCATGGATGTCTGTCTCTTGTGAGTGTTGTGTGTTGTCAGGTAGAGGTCTCTGCGACGAGCTGGTCACGCGTCCAGAGGAGTCCTACCGACTGTGGTGTGTCTAAAGTGTGTGATCGTGAAGCCTCGACGAAACGAGGAGGCCCAGGCCCATATAGGGCTGTCGAGCCATACAAAAAAAAAGTGTGCCTTGGAGCCAGTATGTACGGGTGCGGAAAATCTCACCCTCACCGGGATTCAATCCCCGGACCGTCCAGCCTGTAGCGAGTCGCTATACAGACTGAGCCATCCCGGCCCACATATTACAAAGAATATCGTCGGTACATGAAATATTCAACATAAATATTTTCAAATATATGGAACGCTTAAAGAATATGATGAGAGTAATTTTAGGTTGCCTGCAGCATACCTTAGCATTATTAACTTTGCAGCATTAAATTTGTATCTGCAGTCAATGAAGAGAAGCCTAATGAGCAATATCAAAAATGCATTTGGGAATTGTGTACACGCCGCTAAGCCCACAGTAGTAACATAGCCAGTTTAAATGCTAACAGCTCTGGCTGGCAGGCATATCACCTTCCTATATATCGGTCCTATACAGTATAATTACCTTTCCTCAGGTGCGTGGTTATGAGCTGATTCTGACGTAACATCGCCATTAACCTCCATGAGGGCAAACTTAGTTTGAATGATACTATATTTATAAGTGAACACGTTGGTTCTGCTTGGGTGCAAAGTGTTTCTTAATACAGACCTGTACGTTCTATATTTGAAATCTTACAGCAAATTTATAAAAATCCCAATGCCAAATTTTTGCTATTTCGGTAAGCATTTACGTCATTTCTGGGTAGATAATCACATTTCCATCTTCAAGAAATGAGGGGCACGTCTAGCAGCACTTCAAACGACATTCCGTTCTCTTAGCCAAATGGGATTGCGGACAAATGTTTGGCTTTAATGTCAGAACTGTGGATTCACAGTATGTGAATTAGTTACGACATTGGGAATGGGGTTTGTTCTCATCTTAGCTAACTAATAGTGACGAAAACACAAACATCTACTGTGTCACAAAGTCTGAGTAAGACTGAGACTCTGTTTCGCTTCTATTAAGATCACATCAGTTGAAATTTCAAAGAGAAATTATTAAAAACAAACTTACTCCAAAAGACCTCACTTAACTCCAAATATTCTCACTAGACATCTACATTTATACTATGATACTATGTTTGAAATACTAACAATTCACAGAGCGCCGCTAATGAGTAGAGACTCCTTTGGCAACGATAGACACTGTAATACCGTCTCATGTCTATCGTCTGTGCTGCTATCTGATGCTCCTATTCGAAACATAACGACAGAACAAGTCAGCCTTTTGTATTGTCGGGTGCCACATTTTGCTTCTGTGTTTGATGTAAGAAGGAACGACGCTAGCATATTTAAAGTATTATCATTAATTTGGGTGGAGAGACTGAAAAAAATCCATGAAGATATTATTGACGACAGCCGACCTTAAAACCTATTTGATGACAGAGAAAGAAGACGCATTTACTGAAGCGTGGTCTTTGAGAAATCACAACATATAAACAATATAAAAACGGATTTATATTGTTGTATATTATTGTATGTTGTTCTTTGCTTATTATATTTTGCGTTATTATATGTTTCTCTTTATTATACATTACATTGTTGCATTTTTGTTATTTCGGGTTATATTTTATATACTTTTTGTTTATTAATTAAAGGCATTGATTTAAAAAAATAAAAAATGCAATGAAGATTTGAATCTCAGTCTGAAAATCTAAGGCGACATTTACATATCGTCATAAAACCTGTGGCTACCTTGCATATTGATAAGAGGTTGCAGTAAATTCGTAATACAGTTTGGTGTTCTCTCCTAGGACTGCGGTATGGAGCAAGCAGAAGCCCAGACAAAATGGCATTATATATATATATGTTACATATGAAAGGTTTTTTTTTCAGTAATTCTGTAAAGAACCATAAATATCATTTGCGTAATAGAGATCTGAAGTTCTTACTTGAGTAGTGTGCTAACAGTTAATAAGGCACTGGATTTCGGTTTAAGTGGCGATTCTTTTTTGTGAAGGGCCCCGCAGCAGATGCTACGGACGCACCACAGCCTTGGGGCTTATTGTACAACCCTGTGATGAAGATGATAGTTTTTTCGTTTTTCCTTGTAATGGAGCACCGGTGGAATGAAATTGACAGGGGAAAACCGAAGTACTCGAGGGAAAAAACCTGTCCCAGTGCCACTATGTCCACCACAAATCCCACATAGACTGACTCGGGATCGAACCCGGGCCTCCGCGGTGAGAGGCCAGCGACTAACCGCCTGAGTCATGGCACGGCCAAGTGGCGATTTAGTTTTTCCTTTGGCCAGGAAAGGGAAGTGTTTCAAATTACGCATAAAAGTGTCGTAAGGCTGGTTTTGATACGTCATTTGGACATCACCAGCAGCGTAAAGTTTTTACGTGACTGACGTTTTCACAGCTTGCGTTAAGAAGATTAAACAACTGCGATATGACGCCCTGCCGATTGTCAACTAATTACCCGTCGATACGTCGTCATATCACAGGAGAGAGTCTTTCGTGAAATATTTTCATTAATTACGTCATAGTATTTACAAACTGAAAGCCACTCTTTAATCAGATCTTGATCACAAATCACGCTTATGGAAATCTTGTGTGTCACACAGATCGAGATACTCAGACGCCACGTAGCACAAATCTAACACTTCCTCTTCTCCTTCGCTGCTACATACAAGTCGGATCTCATGAACATTCAGAGTGCTACAGAAAAGCTGTCACACGGCTGTGTAAACACACAAACGGGCGACAACGAGGAAGCTCTATTTTACGGGCTGTTTGCTTCCTATATGAGAAGGGACTCAACCTCTAAAACACTGCATTAAATGTGTATGTATCAACCTCTTTAGAAACAGAGAAATTCTCCATTTTGTCCATACACGTTGTATTCGTGTATTTTGCGTGTTTTATAAGAGCATCAGAACAAGAAATATTTGTTACCGTACACGATTAATGAATTGACCACTGCAAAGGAGATGCAGTGTTTTCTGTGAAATGAGAACTTAACGTGTTTATTGTTTCCGGTTGTTAGCGCGTAAAGATGTTAAAAATCATAAATTTAAAAATCCCTGGGAGGATATTCAAAGCATCTTTGCCCTTAATTTTAGTAATGTGCATTTGACTGCAACAGCGTAACCGAGGGGCTTAATTGATATTCAGATCACTCTGTTGTTTTTTTATAAAAACGTGAAGTATATTATATTTGTATTAGAGCTGCTGTGTGTTTTCTTTGACTTTTGGGTGTCTTTCATATGTAACAAAAATTGCAAATCAATAAATATAAGAATATGTGTAATATAGTGAGCACATGGTGTGTCAGTACTATCTGTATTACTTTATTTTGTTTTATTTGATACGAATTACTTGGATAGAAACTGAGAACCCTAATCTAATCCATTCGGAAGAGCAGTCAAATATGGCTATTGTAGTTTCAATTGGTAAATAGGATACTTACCCATCCACCGGCTTAACTCGCTTGGCGCTGCCATAACTCTGCGTAGTTTCATTTATTTAACTTTTATTTAAAGGCGCCCTCACTAATTCAGATTAAAATGTAGGATGATCTACTAAAATAATTACTTTGAAAGAACCTGGGGAAAAAACCAACCGAGGAGATCGATTTAATATTATAGTGTACAGGAATTTGCCTGGAGCGCCTGAGGAAAACAAGAAAATATGTCAGTATGAATATCCGGCACCCGAGCCGAGTTTCGAACCTGGGACAAATTGAATACAAAGCAGAAATACTGCCAACTCAATCGCGATTTTTGTACATATTTTTTTAATCAGTATTCCTACCTATACGCGTATTGGATGAAACTGTTCTTATCTCCTCTACACATTTTTCTTAGCCAGATTCATGCAGACAACAGTGATTTTAATGTGAGGTGCACAATGGGGATCTGAGATTATTGTAAGTTATGTAGGAATATCGGGGCACGCGGTGGCGCAGTTGGTTGAGGCACTGCGCTACAAGCCGGAAGGTTGCGGTTTCGATTCCCGATGTTGTCACTGGAATTTTTCATTGACATAATCGTTTCGGTCGCACTATGGCCCTGGGGTCGACTCAGCCTCTAACAGAAATAATTACCAGGAATCTTTCCTGGGGGGTAAAGGCGGCCGGTGCTTAGGGCTGACAACCTTACCACCTTCATGTGCCAATTGTCTAGAAATTCTGGGAGTCTCAACCTCTTGGAACCCTAAGGGCCTGTCCAGGCCTGTAATGGGATTGCTTTACCTTTTTTTATGTAGGAAACAACAATAACTTTTGCATACATTTAAGGAATGGGGAAAAGAATAAAACAGAGACCAACCAATATCAGTAATAAGAAATTTACTAGATATAAATGGAGTGACCAAATTATGAACTTCAAAGTGTGTGTATATTAGCGTTTAAAACAAGGGAATTTGTCACCAGCTAGCAAGTAATGATGCACATAGCGGATACACAAGGGCAAAATTTTGTACTTAAGATTGCTGGATTTATGGACTTCGTATATTGACTGGTGTTTCGGAGAGAAGGAAAGTGGTCTGCCTCCGTTCATCAGGCTAAAATGACGAGAAACGTCTATTATATTAGGTCTGTTACAAGGAGATCTTCCTCTTGGTAGTGTATTTACTGAGAACAGCTCTTTGCATCGTCTGCAGTTGTGTAGTTGCTAAGGTAGTCTTGATTAATTCTTCCCTCTGCTCACGGTGAATACTTAAAGGTTATTCATATTTTAGGTTCTGAAAATGAGATTGCTTCCTTATGCAGTAAAACTTTAGATGGAGAGACGTTATTGATTATGGCTTTCAATACACCGAGGCTAAATGCCCACAAAATTAGCATCATGCTACTAATTTAGTCATAGGAAGCCAAATGGCAGTCCATGTCACTGAGGATTCCACGAAACCGTCTCATTTATTTCGCAGCAGCAACCGAGAACATCGGAACCGGCTTGTAGGTCGCACTTGGTGTTGGTGAGAGGAATCAGACATATGAGTAGCCTACCTGCAATTGCAGCACAGCTTCTGAATTGTTTTCGGAATAACTACGTGTAATAGCACTCTGCCATACTAGTTAACTTTCTTTATTATATAAGGAAAGGTATTAAATGTAATGACATTTATTTAAATGTGAATTGTAGAATACGGAGTGTGGCGCAAACGTCACGTGACACTCAACGTTCAATATTTTGTCTCTACTTTCAGGCGACTCTTGCGACATCCTGTATAGCGTCGGACTGTAATATTACTGGTGAGTAATAAATTTTTTATATTACGTGAGAGGTAAGGTTCGTGGCCTGATTTAAAGTAACATGAAACACTCTTATACTCTCATTTACGCCTAGATTTTCCGAGCGCCCTCTTTCTTTCTGGGTTTCCTACAAAATATCTGTATGCATTTCTTTTCTTCCCCGTGCATGCCACATATCCTGCCCACCTCATGCTCCATGATTTCATCACTAATAATATTTGGCGAGAGGTCTACACCAATAAATTCATCATGCGATTTTTTTCAACTACTTGTTTCTTCCTCCATCTTAGTTTCAAATATTTTCCTTAAAATACCGTTTCCACCACCTTCCGTGAGTGTCCAATCATTGTCAGAGACCAAATTTCACGCCCATTCAAAAGAACTGACAAAATTACAGTTTTACGTATTTTAATATTTACAAATTGAGATAGCAGAAGGAAGGATAAGAGATTCTAAAACAGAAATCAGTATTAGAAACCTGTAAGTAGGATTTTAAAGAAAGAGACGAACAGCGCTTGGAATTTGCAAAAGTGTTCCCAAGGATTAACACAAAGATTCAGCTACAAGACGCGTCTCCAAACGACGTAAACAGCAAGTGTCTCAAACAGTTCATTTACACGGACTTTTAGTTTAAAACTCTGTTCTTTGTTGAATCTTACAATAATTGCCGGCAGGCAGGTTTACTACTTTGTCCAAGGGCCGATATCGTGTTAGGCTCCTTCATAGTCCTCTCGGCTGGTGTTACATATTTCTAACATCTACCTTAATACTCTGTGTTTTTTTCAAATTATAGTAACGGAGGTTTGGGCGGAAACGTCAACAATCAGGCGACATGAAGAATATTTACTTTTTATTTTTCCTATGGCTCGACAGCCCCTAGGGGGCCTAGGCCTCCTCATTTTTCGAGGCTTCACGATCACACGCTTTTTAGACACACCACACTCGGTAGGACTCCTCTGGACGAGGGACCAGCTCGACGCAGAGACCTCTACCTGACAACACACAACACTCACAAGAGACAGACATCCATGCCTCCGGCGGGATTCGAACCCACAATCCCAGCAAGCGAGCGGCCGTAGACTCACGCCTTAGACCGCACGGCCACTGGGATCGGCGAATATTGACTTTAGTCAACTTTAACTTGCACTATTCTATTGGGAGAAGAAATTAAGGGGGAGTCACATGTGCGCTGAAAAAAACTGCGTTTCAAAATTTAGTACAATAAAAGGATAAGCAGAAAAATGAACAAAGAATGAAATTATACTTTTATTTGGTAATGAAAAGCGGACCACAAAACAGGATTTCAGCAGGACATAGACTGCCGAGATGAAATTTCATAAAAGTGAAAGGCTTTAAATAAGTTGAACAGAAGTGGCAATAAGGAAATGAAAACGAGTTACAGAGTAATGAACGCACTAATTAACAGTCTGCATGGAGCAGGATTCTTAATGAGAATCTGACATTGTCTCAGTTGTACAAGGAATTCCGTCAGAAAAACGCCTGTGAACACAGGAATGAACTTTCGACCTCAAAACATTCAGGGAAATCTTGACCAAATCAACAACTACCAACTTCTCAAGGACTCTTCTTCACACAGTCAATTAGTTCATCCGCCTCTACGAAGAGTCATACTGTATAAATTTACATGCTATTTTCGGAGGATACCAGCGCCTATTAATTTATTTCTTGTCAATCCTCAGTCACAAAGCCGTGTTATGCCTTTAAGGACAAAACGTAATTAGTTTTATTTATATACGCTAGTTCGTACCGCGCAGTAAACACTCTCCATCTCGGTTACAGGAACTAATAAGTTAATGTTGCATATTTTAAAATATAATAGGCTTTTACTATATGCGAGTAAATGTATTTCTATAAAAAGAACGGCCTTCCATCTGCCAATTTTTACGAAACTCGCAAACACTTGACGGCGTTATGCGTCGTCTTATACACCGACGTTTACCATAATCGGCCAAGAAATGTAGCAAGTACGGGTATAAATTCATTTACGCCAATAAGTGAACTGCGACTGTCATTGCGCGGATTTTCACGAAGCTTGCGCTCGCTCGACAACTTTGTTTAAATAATTCCTGTAGCGATTCAGTCTCTGATACTAGGTCAAAGAGACGGACACACAGAAAGAATTGCGTGATCTGCACATATGTGTTTTTATACTTTGTGGAGAAGGCCTAAGACTCAATAAGGTGCTTAGCGGAACGTGGATTTTTTTTCTTGTGTTACTTCCTCAATATATTTACACAGTTCCTCCACTTATCCCAGCACATAGGCCTATTGTTCCCTACACACACAAACAGCTTACACTTCGCCACTATATCTGGTATCCAGGGATTAAAACTCAACTTCCACTTCCAACTCGTGCAGGTGTTTATTTGCCCATAGCAATAGTACGGATTCTGGAGATACAAACGTCGTCAAAACTAACACCAATTACCAGGTATCGAAAAGTAGCTAGTCAAACATTTTTGGTCACCATAAAAGAGGTATCGGTGTTTTCTGGTACCTTGACGTGGCTGTCGCCTTAAACTGGTGTTTGTATCAAACTCAATGAAGCTAAGTATAAGATAGTGGAATAAGGTGGAATTAAAAAAACAAAGACGTTTGACAAATTGTAACAGTAACCGCGGAGGCCCGGGTTCGATCCAGGGTCAGTCCATGTGGAATTTGTGGTGGAAAAAGTGGCACTGCGACAGGTTTTTCCCTGAGTACTTCGGTTTTCCTCTGTCAGTTTCATTCCACCGGTGCTCCATTACAAGGAAAGAAGAAAAAACTCATCATCTTCATCACAGGGTTGCACAATAAGCCTCAAGGCTGCGGTGCTTCCGCATCATCTGCTGCGGGGCCCTTCACCACAAAAAAAAAGTTTTCCGTGTGCACGCCATTAAGATATCCTGCTCATGTTCTGATGAACGGGCTATCACGGTGAAAACCCGGGGTTAATCCGTAGGTAGTCCCAAGAAAAGAAGGGTGAATTAACTCAATAATAACAATAACAATATATTTTCTAGTCTCAGGTTCTTTTTCCTGGTAATTATGCTCTTGAAACAATGATGCACCTTAAGTCTCAGGCTTTAAGTTTCAGATTGTAGCACTTTCCTTGTTATACATATTGTTCCAAATACAGCAGTTTTTTTTTGCAAACAGTCTTTTGAATACTCGCGTGATATTGTTATTATTGCCACTATTATCATTATTATTATTATTATTATTTGTCGTCATCATCATTATCATCGTCATTACTCCAGCTCGTGGTTAATTACTATGGTTGTCTAATTACGTTTCTCCTAACTTCTTTGCTCGCAGTTCGCCACTTCCTGTGCCACAAGAGGCTAAGTCTGCCAGAACTCCAAAGGCCAACCGATTAAGGCCGCGCATGAAATCAGTAGCCAGCCAAAACCTTTACAGTCGACACTGCCGATCAGGTAAGTGTATTTTTTCGATCCTTGCAAATCACGGTTACATTTGTTTATAACTCCGGAAGCAAAGCGCACGCATCACCTCCGCAATTTACAGCATGTCCGTAAGCTACGAATAGAATCCTGGGCCCTGGGACCTGGGGATAAAATCCTGGGCTAAGAGAATTGTGAGGTTATGTTAAAATCAACGAAGCAGTGTGGGCAAGATGTTAATAAGGTTGGAGAAAAGGACCGTAAGCTTAACCCTGAGCTTAACAGGACTGGGAAAAGGTCACCTATTAAAGGAAAGGGATGTGGTGGTGGTGATTTATGCGCATGTGCAGGGAGTCTGCAGTAGGTACAGTACTGTTTTACTGTGCGTAGTGAGTCTGTGCTGGCCGTGCGGTTCTTGTGGGAAACGGGGTGATTCATTATCGAGGAAAGAGCGAGGGGAATTTTTAGAGTGACTGAAACACCTACCAATTGAGCTGGAATAAGCACAATTTACTGAGGATTTCGATTCTTTTTAGCAAATTGCAAACACGCGTATAATCTCGTGAATATATACTTTGACAACGACCAATAATATTTGATAGAGAACCACGATACAAGGACGCGGCAGTTTGCATTATGTATGTCTGCTGTGCTTAACGCAGAGGAACTGACGTGCTGTGGTTAAAGAAATAGTCAGAGTCAGACCAACTCCATGGAATAAGTCCTTTTTGAAAAGCTACGACTCCACCAGCTAGTCAACAAATACCCCGGATTTTATGACACCCGAAGATTTAGCACCCAGTTCACAAGACCTGGCCACTTATCCCTATCCTGAGCCACATCAGTTCAGTCCAGTTTAATGTTATACTCCCATCTATGCCTAGGTCTTCAAATTTATTTATTTCTTTCAGGTTTCCCCATCAAAATCCTGTATGCACCTCCCCTATCCCCCCATACGTGCCACATACCGCGCCCATCGTAGAATTAGGATATGTCCAGAAACGAGTATCGCGAAACGCCATTCCCAGAAGCTGAAACAAACATTGTCCACGTGCCGAATCAACACACCAGGGAAGGAGATTATTTGATGTGGGAGGAGTGGGTGGTAAATTTCAAACTTACGTGGTTTACAGCATGAGATGTCACTTGAAGATTTAAGTCTTTTTGGGTGTTAAGCCGTGTCGGCTGTTAAATAGTTACCAACGTGTCGAAGGATCCTCTTTCTCTCCCCTCAATGTCAAGCTGCCCTCTTCTAGGACGGCTTGAAGGCAGTATGATCCCTTAAACCATTGGCAACTCTTCTGGTTACTGCTGCTTAGGGGCATAATCTTATACACTGCGATTATTGCACTAAGCAGCAGTAACCAGAGCATTATAAGATATAAGTAAACGAACTGTGTGGATATAACTCAGAGCGTTAAGACGTTGAAGCTGCTTGTACGTAATGTCATCTGTTCTAAAGGGCTAACCGACAACTTACTGTCTCCGAGACAAGCTGTCTTCTTCTTTTTACTATATTAACAGTGACCTTTTAACTGCATGCATAATTGTACACGACAAAAAGGGCTAGGTTGGCTGTGCATGATGAATTGGGAAGGTTATAGCGGAAGACAGTACTGCTTTCTTAAGTTCTAGCCCAGCATTTGCCTGGAGGGACTGAAATATGCCACGAGGAATATAAAAAAAGGATAGTAGTTGGTCTAACAAAATTGAATTTTATGCAGAATTGATCGATCTCAAAATCCATGTTGGTATCCAGGATCTGTAGAAGAAAAAGCAGGGGAGCTAACCACACAGTCGCCAGTTCAACGTCTATGTTCTATATGCGGGAACCAGGGTAGCTCACTTGGTACAGTAACTAGGCTGCGGACTCCACATTCGAGGAATTCCCGGTAGAGGCAAGAGATCTGCTTCTTCTCCACTAAACTATGTATTCAATGGGCATCGGGGGGGCTGTTTTCCCAGGTGTATTGTAACAGGCACGTCAATATGACCACGCACAGCAGCTAATGCCGAGATTAAGAATACGTGGAAATGTAACTCCACTCCCCTCACGTGCCTTCACGGACTGTACAGGACAAGTTTGCCTTCAATTTTTCTTTTTTGAGAAGGGCCCCGCATCAGAAGCTACGGACGCACCGCAGCCTTAAGGCTTATTGTGCAACCCTGTGATGAAGATGATGAGAAAGATGATTAGTTTTTTTCGTTTTTCCTAGTAATAGAGCACTGGTGGAATGAAATTGACAGGGAAAAACCGAAGTACTCGGGGACAACCTGTCCCAGTGCCACTTTGTCCACCACAAATCCCACATGGACTGACCCGGGATCGAACTCGGACCTCCGCGGTGGGAGGCCGGCGACTAACCGCCTAAGCCATGGCACGGCCAGCCTTCACCTTTACATTTAATTCTATTCGAACTGAAGATAAACAGTTCTCGGTTACAGAAAATAAATCCTGTGACACAAACACAGACAAATTGTTTGGACAGTCGAATTCAAATCCATACTGAGTTTCCGCAACGTCCCTGTATATTTAGTCGAACTCAAAGCAATTGCGACAGAAAAGGGTGTACTTACTACTAAAACATAAATATTGGGGTTTTTGGCTGCATTGCGGTATACATTTTCAAGCATTAATGGAGTTATTATTGTAACTTCGACCGTCATAAATTAGATAGGGACCGTATGAACACTCTGTATTTGCGAAGAGAACTTCCGAGTTAAAATGAGCTGCAACATTTAAATTAAATGAGCAGTGAGATTGCACCAAACTCACGGGTTCCGTTAACCCCAAACACATTACATTTATCTTGAAAAGAGAAGTCCACCCACGAAATAAATTAAATGGAAATTAACTCGCCTGACAGGCCTATTTGTTCTGACTTCTAAGTATATAATTAATTATTATACTAGTGGAAAAAAGCCCGTTGACTTTAACGGTAGATCGCTTCTTTCGCAGTTCATCCTTCATTGACCTTATTTCCTTTATTCTTTCATACCTTTACCGCTCTCACTAATAAGCCCATTAAAGCGGTTATCCTTAAGGCGGCAGGCACAATTTGAGGAGCAAAGCCCGCACCTACTAAGGCTTGACGACATAATATGCATACATAATCAGATGACAAATTTACATAGTTCAAAACCGTCTCCTGTTTTTGGTTACCTACATTCTGTCTTAAAGGAAGATACCAGAATTAAAGATTCAATGGGCTTTCAAGTCGGCAGACGTGAATTCGGAAAAAAAAATTCTGAATAAAATTTCGGACATCCACTCTTTTCAATACCACCGTACTTCTGTTGAGTGACGCAGTCAAAATTCATTATTGCACTCTCTATTTTAGCTCCTATAAATGTGGAATGTGACAATGCTACCATAAGTATTAGGACAAGGCGCAGGGCTACCAACTCGATACAAACTACGACTATGCACCTGACGAGTTGCGGGTTGTATTCCTATATGTGACAACAGGATTGAAATGTAACGTACTTAATCGTAGCTCAGTAGACCAAGGCAGGACGGTACTGCCCTTCTCTTTCAGATCAATAAGAGAAGCTCTCTTTTTTGCAATGGACGTTCTGTTGGCGTAGTGCCAGGAGAGGTCGACAGACAGACAGCAGTGTCCGCTGTTCCCGCGTCGATTTTGTAGAGCACTGGCGTTTGTTCTGGGCGATGTTTTGTGTCGGGTTTGTGGATAACAAGTTAGGAATTATATGTGGAGAGTAAAAATACTGGAATGTTCTCGCAATGTCGTAATTAGCTTATTTCGAAATTTGTAAGAATATGACTGTACATATTGCGCATAAAATATATGTTAAATTTTTTTTGTAACAATATTTTATGGGGAATACTTGTCGCTCAGGTAAGTATTTAGCTCCATAACTGCAAGTTGCGATCGAGAGGCGCGCAGAAACACGTGTATGTCTGCATGTACAGTGCCCATTATTGTCGGATTATGTACTCCGTTTCCCCCTGTCACTGTCATTCTACCATTGTTCCATACTCGCAGTTCATTCATAAACCAATGATGCTATACACCTATAAGCTTGACAATTGATAGCAGCGTTAAATAAAACATGTGTCTATCTCTCTACAAGCCAATCTAGCATGCATGCAGCAATACAGACAAAGTCTAAAACCTTTATTAAATAAGCAACGCACACAAATGTTTATAGGTAAAACATCCAGCTAAAGGTCTTTCAAATATTGCAAAGAAAGATCTTTGCTCTTCTGGGATGTTAAGTGGCGTAGGTTGGTATTTGGTTACCGACGTTTCGGGACAACCTATCGGACCCATCTTCAAGGATCAAGCAGCCCACGAAGAATGCCGTGAGCAGGTGGATACGTTAGTATGAAGCGGGCAGTGTGAGCGGTGAGCGATGTCAGGGAAGGTAAGACAGCCACCTACCGGTTCCTGGAATTCTTCGTAGAGTGTCTGACCCTTGACAATTTGGCCGATAGTTTGTACCGAAACGTCAGTTACCAACTACAAACCTACGCTACGGAACATCCTAAAAGAACGAAGGCATCAACTATGCCGCAGCGGAAGCCTGAGACTCCTATTGCAGGCAGTTTGACCTGATAAAAACCCTGCTATGTGATCTAGATGCAAGTTTGTTTGTGCGACACTACAATATATTTCATTGCTGCCTGTGGCTGCAAGTGAAGATTTTTCTTAGCTTTCCATGCAAATGATGGTAAAAGCAATCCCATTACAGGCTTGGACAGGCCCTTAGGGTTCCGGAGGTTGAGGCTCCCAGATTTCTAGACAATCGGCACATGAAGGTGGTAAGGTTGTCAGCCCTACGCACCGGCCGCCTTTACCCCCCAGGAAATATTCCTGGTACTCATTTCTGTTAGAGGCTGTGTCGACCCCAGGACCATAGTGCGGCCGAAAGGATTATGTCAATTAAAATGCAAATAATGGACAAACTGATAAACAAACATAAACTTGTTTAGAATAATTATATAATGGTAGTCGCTCTTTGTTCCATGAATGATAAAAAAACACACAAATGAGCTATGTGGGCAGAATACAAATTATTTTATTGGTACAGAATGTGGCAAATATAGCGACGAGTGCTTTTTGAATGGTTAATTAGAATCACACATTGGGAATGTATGTAAAAAAAAGGGTGATATGAACTAAGTTCCGTAATGAGGACCCAAAAATATTAGGCGACGCAGAACAACCTTAGTCGCCACGGCGATCTGGCGCCCGGGATTTGCTTATCCCTCTTCAATAGTAATATTTTTTAAACAGTTACACAACAGGAAGGTCTTCAAATACAGTTTACTGCCAGGAGTGACAGTTCACAATTAAAGCAACTTCCTAATCTCATAAAGACGCAATAGGCTATTACTTATTCAAGAATTTTCTAAAATAGGAATTCTGTTTGGAGGAGTCCGTGGATCCTCTGAAAAAAGTTCGCGGACCGCACTTTGGGAATCACTGGTGTAGTGTTTCCTTCCGCAAGAAAAGGCGCACACATGCATTGCGCTGTACCGTGTGACCATGTTAAGTGCCAAAGGAAGCCAGTCTTGGAATACGTTTCGACGGGTTTAAAAATGAGAACAGGTAGGATATTGACACGAGCAGCGTGCAGCTGTCAGGAGCAACCGTCGCCCCGCGGGCTTCCTGGTTGACACATTGCCAGAAGAAATGACTTTCCGTCCACCTTGCAATGAACCCTATATGCAAATACAGGTCGTAATTTATCGTCAGATACCTTAGTGAAAAGCATGCGTATGAAATTCTGCATTATTATTGCTACGATAAGGTACGAAATCTTTTTTTACCATTTTTGTCAGTGTGCGTTTCACTAAAGTACTGAGAGTTAACTCGTCTTAAACATATACATTTCCGGGATGTTGAGTGTATCTTAGAGTAATTTATTACCATCATAAATGCTTAATTACCACCATCTGTTTTGTTTAGATTTCACATTTCGGATTTTAAATAAATGTCAATATTTTCTCTAGGTAACAGTGTTTTGCAAGTCATCCTAAATTGCACAAATTCCAATTAAAAATCCTTCTATTTATAATATATAACATGTCAATAACGATAAAACCTCATTAAATGTTATTAATTCTCTCTTTTCCCCCAAAAATACTTTTCGCGCGATTTTTATTTTCCTGCAGACTACTGTAATTCCGGCAGTTTATTCGCATTATGTAAATAACCTATAGTGTAGTGCGTTCTATAGAAACAGTAATAGATTCTATTAATTGCCTCGTTTTCACCTGAAATTTCTTTCAAGCCATTACTTTTTATTTTCCTGCAGACTACTGTACTTCCGAGAGTTGAAATGCAGTGTTTAAATAACCGACAGTACAGTGTATGCTTTAGCAAGAGAAGTAGACCCTACTAATTTCGTCACTTTTCTTAGTAGCACATGTCATACTCGAAGTCTGGACTATTTTTAATGCAAAACACAGTAGCTTCATTTTGAGAGTTTTGCAAATTTTTTTACAAAAAGGTTATATCAACAATATGTAAAGCTGCTAGGAAATTCATACATAGAAATTTTCGGATAACCTGAGAGAACATTTGAAATGTATGTAAAATTCATTCTTCTGTGCTGTAAAGCATACTTTGATAAACTGGTTAGCACAACAGTAAAGATTGCATTTATCCTTATCCGTTATGAAAGCATCAGGGAATTTGATTAAACACAAAGAACCAGTGACGTAAGCCACACAAAAGGCAATTTATAATTCCAAACTTTGTGTATCTCCGAGTCTTCAAGCAAAAGTCCGTCTTCATCTTTACGCAGGTTATTAAAGTAAGCAACTTGACATTACAAGACACAATTTTATATTAGAAGGCGCCAAGAGTTAGAACGGGGCCCTTCTTAGCGTTCTTGCTTCAGTGTATTCAGTGCTGCAAACAAAACCGAATACAAGATTATAACTAAGTTTCGTTAAAGCGAGCAACGAAGCAAAGGAAGGGAAACAAAGTAATTATCATCAAAGTCATCGAAAGCCGCGTGAAACAAGAAAATAAGTTTCCTTATTAATCATTTTCATTTTGTCAGTATTTTCTATAAGTCTGCCTGTGGTACATACATAAAAATATCTCACTTGTTTATTTATAATTTATTTAACGACGCTGCCACTGTCTGAGGCTACATGACTACATACGTAAATGGGAAAGAGTTGGAAGAGAGTTTTTGTCCCAATTCGAATACTACCCTGGAATTTACCTGGGGAGACTGAGGAAAACCACGGATAATATAATTCAGGATTTTCGTTTTCCCAGTTAGAAGCTTTACCCCTCTATCCGTCTTGTTGGTTTTCACGACACGTCGGCCCTTTGAATTTTTAATTTTGCTCTATATGTACAAGCACATACGTACGTGTTCTTAAGGTTGCATGTGCACGTAAGTACTTAACATGAACTTACTGGCAGAAAAATAAGCACAAACATGAAATATCAAGTACAGTTTTTAAAAATGTTATTATATTTTACGATCTCGCCTGACTCTTTTCCATTCTAGGATCGTTTTTAAGGGATTCTCGAACACGAAGGCCGCAGGTACTCGTGCATCTCAAAGTGTGTGTTCAAACAGTGGTTGTCGGAAAATATCTCTCCAAAGAGGAAAGTTTATTCCCTTTTAATATAAGAGACTTGAATAACAGATTGGAGAGTCTGAGTGCAAGGAACCAAGGTAGCGTGGGTAGTCGGTGTAGCAACGAATATACAGGCTGGACGATGCAGGGTTCGAATCACGGCATTGGAAAAAGATTTTTCTCCGAAACCTCCAGGCCTGCTCTGTGGCGCACCTAGCCTCCAATTTAATGGGTACCAGCCTTCTTTCCCGGGGGTGAAGCGACCTGGGCGTGATGTTGATCATTCACCTACATGTATCGTCGACGTTAAGAATGACTTGAGCTATACCTCCACTCCTCATATACGCTTTCATGGCGTGGACAGGAACGAATTCGCCATTTTACTGCCTGGGTGCAACGAAGCCTGGAACTCTCAGAAATAAAGCGGACACTTTAAATTTGAACCATCGATTTCGGTTCCGGATTTTCAGATTTCGATACGTAATCTTATAACGTGTTAAGACACGTTTGCCTCAAAGAGCAAAAAGTCTTCAGAGGCGTCTCTTTGGTAAATATACGTCCAAAGTTAGACATGAAGGACGGAGTGAGAAGAAATTGCAGTTGCGGTTAGAGAAGTGTTAAAATCTGGCAAATTAACTAAACTCTAATATCACCAGACAATTCCAACTGTTGAAACTTTTAAAGGTAGATTAAAAATATGAAACAGGGCACTGAAAAGCTTCAGCCACCAGATCCACGAGTGAGAGCTCCTGGCACATGACATGCGGTTGACATCAGCATCTCCCTTTGTAAAGCAGCTGACATCTGACACAGGAGTAGCCAACCGTGGTGAAAACGTTGGCTCGCCACTCCTGACTAACTCTGCCACTTACATGAAACTTTCAATTTCATGCTTAATTCCACGATGTATGTTCTTCATCAAATAGTTGATATTTTCTTAATTGGTCAATAAATCCTCCCCACTTTTATTGAATCCAAAGATTAATTACACTGTTCATCATTAGATTTGATTACGATCTAGTCGTATCGAACGACTCTGGGAGGAGCGCAGTTTATACATCTTCCAGTGGTAGGGACATAGAGAGAAATGATCTGACATAACTTAAGGTGAAAACATCAATTCTCGTGGAAGGACTAAGGAAAGATTTCTCAGTTATTGTAGCCAATTTCCAGGCCGTCATTTGAACCTGGGACCTCCTATTCTACTTAATGTTCGGTAACCGCACTCCTCAAAAATCCATTTTAGTATTGTACTTCTATCTATGTCTAGGTCTATTTAAGATATTTATTCCTTCAGGTTTTTATACTAAGATTTTGAATGTATTTCTCACCTAACCCTAACAGACTAACTCCATGAACCAGAGTCCTTCTTCAGAAACTAACAGTTCTTCAGCTAGTCAAACCATTTCGCGCTTTTTATGGAAAATGAAAATTCATTGCCCCGTTCATAACAGCCGCTACTGGTCCGTATCCAGAGCAAAATTAATCCAGCCCACTCCCTAATCCATTTTTTAAGATTCATTTTAATATTACCCTCCCTTCTACGCCTAAGTCTTCCAAGCAGCCTCTTTCCCTCAAGTTTCCCTATCAAAATTCTATAAGCATGTTTTCTCTCTCCCCTACGTGCCACACGCCCCCGTCCGTCTCACCTACCTTTATACTCCCGCAAGTTTGTAATATTTACTTACTGAATCAACTATGGGCCTCAAAAACAAAAACAGTGCAATCAAATAAAAATACTGTTCTGAACGTGTGCGCCTGGATGAATGACGAAGGTCACATAAGGTGCATAAAAGTGAGGCCGTGTCTAGTATTTTGTATCCAAGATTAAGGTCTGAAACTACTGAAGGGATATAAAAGAAATTGCGAACTAAATTTGGGTACGGGGTTATATTCACTGGTTAATTTAATTCTGATTTCTTTTTTTTATCTATTGGCTACTTGTTTAACAGCTTCATGTGCAGCTCAGACTGTAAGGCGACGAATGAGCTATTGATTACCAGATAAAGAAATGGAAGCCATTTGAAAGGAAGCCTTTGCTCAATAGTTTGAGGTACCACCCGGTATTTGTCTGGGGTTACTGAGGGCCTCATTTAAGACAGCCTGCCTTCAAGACTATAATTTAAACGAAGGTCTCCCGGATACAAACTATAAGGGTTAACCCCTCGACCACGACGATCCGTTTGCTATTTATCGATCCATTGTAACACAAACTTGAATAGCCTGTCAGAATACCCGGTCTCTAGGCCAGGAATAGAACCCGGGACCTGCCAAATGCTCCCAATTCAAACGTGACGTTCGATCGTTCATAGACTAGAAAAAGGTCAAATTTGTGCTGAGACGTGTCACCGTCTGGGATCTGAATGTGCTGTCCCGTACCTAGACACGCCTTGCGAAGACGGCAGGGGCTCACAAGAACCACATTCTGGCCCTGAATTGATCTGGCGACTTTCAGGAAAAGCAGCCTGAACAATCTAGAGCAGCCATTGAATTAAACATAACACGAATTTATTGATAAATTAATATAACTTTGTTTAACACATTTTGATGTACTTGATACCGTTACAAGAGAATGATATACATTTGCAATTTTATATCTCTCTGTGCGTATTTCTTTCGCAGTCTATTCAACGACGCTGTCAGTAAGTCAGGTTATATGAAATTTTATGATTGGACGTTAGTGAATAATGAGCTCGAAAGAGCGTGGAACGAGGTGGTAGAATAAAACACTATCACGAGAAATCTGCTCGGTGGGAATGAGGGAAACCACAGGAAGCCTCAGTAAGCACAGTCGGTATGCCGACCGATAAGCCAACAGTCACGTCAAGCATACAAAGCCACAGGAAGCCACAGTAAGGACAGTCGGTGTGGTGGCCGACATCTCAACAGTGCACCTCCCGGATACAAAACCACAGGAAGTCTCAGTAAGTACAGTCGGTGTGGTTGCCGACATGCCAACCATCACGTTAAGCATACAAAACCAAAGGAAACCACAGTCGGTCTGCTGGCCGACATGCCAACAATGTACATCAAGGATGCAAATCTGCGATATAACGTGATCTATATTTCGATGTTTATGTGTGCCGTGTACGTCATTTGTTTTCTTCTATGGTGCTTTGGCCCCTTTTTCAACCTTTCCTCTTCATTTCTGCCGCCTTACAGTAGTATAGCCTACATAATTTACATCGCTTGATTTAAAATAAGGTCTAATGGGGCGCTGGCGTCTGGTCAGATGTTCGCAAGTTTCGTCTTCCAAGTTTTAACGTATTTATATTAGATTTGGTATTTGAGATTTACGACGAAATTTGTCTGACAAATTTCTATTTGGTCCGCATCACTCCAGTACGACCTGTGTTATATGCCTATACAAACACTGGTCTACTGTAAACATTCCTGTTCTTGTAAAATGAGTTAAGGTAAAGTTCCTTTCCACGCCGTGAAAGCATACAGGGGGAGTGGACGTTAAAGCAATCATCCAAAACCCGGCTCTAGATGGAGATGATAGGTCAATTTCACCCCCAGCCACTCTACCCCTGGAAAGAACACCGGTAAAAGGTAAAGTTCACCCTAAAACAGGCCATGAACGCCCAGAGGGGGAATAGAGGTATAGCTCTACTCTTTCTTTAACCTCGGCGCTAGATAGGGGTGGGTGGTCAACGCCATGCCCCGGTAATTATTAAATTGAACGATGGGTCGAGCTCAGAGCCGGTCTGGATGATTTATAGGAGAGAAAAATCTCTTGCCCTTGCGGCATTCGAACCCCGGATCGTCCAGCCCGTAATCTAATCACTGTAATGACTGATCTATCATAAAATAGGGTGCGCCGAAACTTATTTCAAAACTGGACATTCTTATTTAGAGATACAGCAAAAGCGAACACGAGAAGTGGCGAGTAATGAAGATTAGTTTACGGTTCGATATGAATAGAAGGCAATACACCTGGCTCATTCACACGACAAACAAAGAGTACTGTTAGCTCAGTTGGTTATTTGCATTAGCACCATAATATAAAACGGTGAAAGTGAAAGCTCACACAAGCTTGCATGCTTTCACTCTTTTTTATATGTTCTGTTATTGGCTGGTTCAAAAGAAAGCATCTGTCGTTTAAACAGCGGTATCCCCTGCAGTAGTTATCACTGATATCAACTATAAATTACATTACACTACATACTGATGAAATTTTATCTGTTCTTTTAAAATATGTTCAGATTAAATTTTAATCTGAAATACTACACACTGAAAAATATCTAAAAGTGACACAGATTCAAAACTCGAACAATTTTGGTATGCCATAGTTCCTTAAAAATCTCATAAATTTAAGTTATAAAAAATGTTTATTAAGTTGACGGTATTCCTTGTAGCTTGGCAGACAGGTAGGCTACTGTCTTTCTTCTACCTTGAGGGAGGAAGCAACACGTTCCTCCTAAACATTGGTATCTGTCTGTCAAAATACACGGCGTCACATTTCAGAAGAACGTAATCTGAAAACTTACTGTCATGAAACCCTCAAACTTTATTTCAATTCTGATTTTTACAAAAGCATTCTGTAAGGAAATGAAAGCTGCTGAATTTGAGGGATCACCCACATTATACATAAAATATTTGCAACAGTGTGAATGATAATAGAAGAAAATATTATAGGATATGGTCCTTAGCGCTTTTAGAGATATATTCTTTTCAAAAACAAGTTTCAGAGTAAAGATTCAAGTCTTCTGTAATATGACGCCGTGTCGTCTGGTAAAAGTTACCGACATTTCGGAGGATTATAGTGTTTCCATTATCAGAGCTGAACAGTCAGTGATATTTCATCAGCAAAGCCGATCCGAGAACCTCTACCCCGGCAAGATTCAGTGTGATTAAAACTGCGTGGTTTTCCTATTCAGTGGAGAATAAATGAAGATAAAACGCGTACAAAAGTCATTATTAGGCTTCGGGAACAAATACAACACAATAAGCCTTAGAAATATTGTCTGTTTATGGAAAACTCCACAGTTATGTGGTAATGAATTCCTAAAAGTGAATGATTCATTGCGCAAATGTGTATGCCCAGAATTAATGAGCTATGCGTTGTAGTAAAACTGTCATTTGACATTTGTACGTTTTTGTCCGACCTAATTATATTACACAACAGCAAATTACAATAGCATAGAGTTTTCTGGCATTGGACATTTCTCTGATAGGAGTTATTTATTTCATTAGAAATTCCACGAACATAGAAAGAATAAACAACTTGATTGTTCTCTCTGTTTTGTTAAACCTGAACAAAGGCGTGTGAAGCCAGTTTCGCTCACAAAACAATATCATTGTTATTAAGTATGGCCGCCTGGTTTTTATTTCTATGTGAGGCTTGAGAAATGGCATGAGTAAGACTTAAGTGTTCCTGACTCACTTTAACTGAAATTTATTTTCAAAAAATTGGTGATGGAATCTATAAGCCCAAAATTTGTCTATCAAATATATTCCTGAAAAGTGAAAAAATAAAAGAAGATAGACACTGTTTTTTCTGTGTATGTACATATAGAGTGGTCGAAAATTCGCGCATATGGACTCTACTAAAAGATTCCATGATCAAGTTAAGACGGAATTCTGCCTGGATGAAATTTTATCGATGCATAATTTTGGTGAGAAATGCAATATACAGTTTAATACCACATGACATCAAAGTTTGTGTTTACAAAAGTGGTCCTTTCCACGGAAAATATGTGTTGTTCGCAGTAGCATAGGTAACGCGTTGCCCCCCCCCCCCCCGCCACCCGATAATCGGGGCCCGCCTGTAATTATCAGATCTCATAACAAGGATCCAGAACACTGCCTTCTGTCAGAAAAACGAAATCCAGTATGAAAGAACCTACAATAACTTTGAGTATCCTCTAAGTTCCGGGCACCCCTAGAGCCACGGGCCCTCCTGGGGCGCGCGGTCTGTGGGGGCCTTATATAAGTCACTGGATTTTTAGAAAAATTTTTAAGGGACATTGTCGCCTCTATGATAAAAGAGAAATAGCGTGGCGGAAGCCGTGGACAAGAATTTCCAAATAGCCTACGATGCAGGTCCATATACGTATGTCCATATACAAATTAGCTGTCCTTTCAGAAGGAAAATTTGACTTAATGCTTGAGCACCATGCTTTGAAGGCGTGGAGATAGACCTTAAGAACTGAGATGAACAAATATCAACCAGCAGGTCTAATAAAACAACGTCTGGTAAACAGGAACGCCTGAGGCATTGAACTTTTACACCAAAGTGAAGGTAAAATGAATTCGGGTGTCTCTTAGTGTTGATATTGCATTACTGACCATAATAAGCTTCAAAATGAGGTACATTTAAATATCGTTTCGTGTTGTTTGGGATTAGTAGGAAATGTTTGAACCGAAATTCGAAATACATCCACTTTCATTCAACACACCGTTTATTATTGCAGTGTATAGAGATACAAAGTGAATTAAAATTTCGATCAATTTTACACCAGTCCCAATTCTTTTTATTTTCTTGCAGTAAGGTGAGACCTCTTAAGGGGATCACAGCCCCCCTCCGATTATGATATGTAGATGAACGAATATGGAGCGTTGGTTGAATGAAAACTCATAGGGGAATATCGAAGTACAGTAGAACCTCCGTTATCCGAACTTCGCTTAATCGAAACTCGGGTTAACCGAAACGCCTGTCAGGCGCTGCAATTCCCAGAACTGCCTGCCGCAAGACACCTCTGAGCCTCTCCCCATCAGTTTGTTGTGAAAAGTTGATGTGTGTGTACATCTTACAGTGCAGTTTTAGACTTTCATTTGACAGTGATTGGAAATAATGTCGGCTTAACGAAAACGTGTTGTAATAACAATTGAACAGAAATTGGAAGCTGTGAGCCGAATTGAAAATGGCGAGATCTTGCAAAATGTCGCGGCGGATTTCGGTGTTGGCATATCAACGGTTTCAGAATGGGTAAAATCGAAATCGAAACTGGAAGAACATTCGTCTAAAATGCCGAATAGAGGGACATTGCAGCCAAAAAACGTTGTGAAAAAAAAAATTCGAACTAAAATATCAGATTTTTTCGTATATATTTGTAGTGTTGTATTGTATCTGTAAATATCATACAATTTCTTGTGCCATAAATTTTATTAATATAAGACGTGTTTCTGAATAAATGTTATTTTTATTGCACCTTATCACATCAAACCGAATTTCCGAATTATCCGAAATATTGCTCATCCGAAATCGGGTCCGCCCCCCTTATTTCGGATAATCGAGGTTCTACTGTACTAAGAGAAAAATTGTCCCTTTGCCAAGTTTTCTACCCCAAATTCCAGATTTATTAAAGTGTGTCTCCAAGAAGTCTCCTTGGATTGTTTTGCCCTTGAAAATGGGACCGATAGTTTCCCCCGAAACCTCAGTAACCAACTAAGAAACTACGCCGCTCAAAATCCCAGAAGAGCGAAGGTCTCGAAGCAAATGAAGTTTTATAGAGAAGAAAATGATATCAGCATTTAGGTTAATAATTCGAAAACTGAGATACTGTGCGGTATAATATAAAAAATACTGTGCTGGTATCTGGTTTATAAGACTTGGTGGTGTGTTTTAATATTGGTAGGTCTGGCTAGTAGAGTGAGGAAATTGGATACTAAATATTTTGTTTATAAAACTAAACACAAAGAATGCTTATTGAATCTGTCTTTTGTACAATTTGGATCAGCTATAAGCATTTGATTTCCTTTGATATAACTGCTAGTCCCAGGACAATTACAGTGGCATTCACAACTTGTCTCTACCTAACCATCCTGATAGGCAGTTGAATAAGAAACATTGTTTTGTGTGGCGTACAGGAAGTCCCTAAGTCACAATTGGATATATGACGTCATACACGTACAGTGGGTGGAGGACAAAGAGACCCGGCGACAGCGAGAGGTCAGGATTATCTACGTGCTGTGTCAAAATACCGTCAACTGGCTCGTAATTATATACTAAATGCTCCTGAATTTAATTTACAGTGCTATGTCCTAACAGCTACAGAGCAACGCGCCATGCAACACGGACATAAGTAAAAGGTAAAGCAATCCCATTACAGGCCTGGACAGGCCCTTAGGGTTCCAGGAGGTTGAGGCTCCCAGATTTCTAGACAATCGGCACATGAAGGTGGTAAGGTTGTCAGCCCTACGCACTGGCCGCCTTTACCTCCCAGGAAATATTCCTGGTATTCATTTCTGTTAGAGGCTGAGTCTACCCCAGGGCCATAGTGCGATCGAAAGGATTATGTAAATGAAAATTTCCAATGACACCATCGGGAATCGAACCCGCCACCTTCCGGCTTGTAGCGCAGTGCCTCAACCGACTGACACAGACATATTTAAAAACTTTTTAAAACCCGACATATGTTTCGGCTCTTATAGAGCCATCTTCAGGGGTTTATTGTCGTTAAAACTGCATATATTAAAACGTCTTTTTCATTGTTTCAATTTTAGGCAAGGTTTTTCACTTTTCCACTGCAGTGATTACAGAATAAAGTACAGACATATGTATACAACTTATTCCGCCGCTCCTGAAAGACTCGTACCCAGACGACATGGTCCAATTAATGGATAAATGTGACAGGTGTTGTTTCACTTTAACCGCAGTTTATTGCACGATCTCGTAAATAAGTCAAACTATATAGCTTCAAACGTTAGGGTGAAAACTGAACAGTGAACTGGAGAGGATGTGGGTAGAAACGGCCGTGGCTTAATTTCCGTTACTGTCCCAGTATTTGTCGTCAGGAAATGAGTAAAAGCACGGCGGTGTCTCGGCAGGGATTCGAACCTGGCAGTTTCAGAATAAGTCAGGAGCGTCACAGCTTTTTGGCTGTTACATTATATTTTATCACAGGTTTAATGCATTGGATATTAAAAATTAATCAACAAATTACAATTATACTTGTGTAAGGCACGCAGGTTGCGTCTTTTACCGTCTTCCCGACGACGGCAGCTTCCTTGCTGTGCTCACAGCAAAGACAAAGCATACTCTCTATAAATATCGGGTTAAAGAATACCCTGTTCTTTTTCGCGATTTAACATTTAGAATCAAGAAAGTAACACAACTATAATTTTGTTTGTTGTTTTGTATGGGTGCGAAACTTGGTCAGTCACATTGAGGGAGGAACATAGGCTGAGCTTATAATCACCAGCATATACAATACCATGATTCTGTGCATCAAGTGACAACACTGCTATTTTAACTTTTGATTTTAACTTATACGATAAAATTATAAGTTACTATACAGTTTTACATATTTTACAAATTAAAATGTGTTTTTATCACTTACTTCTAAGACAAGTGTGTTCTTCGGCACATTAAACATGCGATGTGAAGTGTAGTAGCTTGTTACCCCCTGAAGATGGTCTGCGGACCGAAACACTTGTAGGGGAATGCATCGATATTAATAAAACTATAAAGTAGTTTATGTTTGTGCATTTGTTGGTTACTGAACACTAATAGGCTGAGGGTGTTAGAGAATAGGATGCTGAGGAGGATATTTGGGCGTAAGAGGGACGAGGTAAGAGGGGAGTGGAGAAGACTACATAACGAGGAACTTTATGACCTATATTCCTCAAAAAATATATTTCGGGTGATCAAATCCAGAAGAATGAGATTTTTGGGGTATGCAGCACGTATGGGGGAGAATAAAGGTACCTGCAGGATTTTGGTGGGGAAAACTGGAGGAAAGAAGCCACTTGGAAGACTTAGGCGTATGTGGAGAATAATATTAAAATGGATCTTGAAGAAGTGGGATGGCGGCATGGAATGGATTGATCTGGCTCAGGATAGGAACAGGTGGCGAGCTTTAGTGAAGGCGGTAATAAATCTTCTGGTTCCATAAAATGCCAGGAATTTCTTGACTAGATGAGGGCTTCTCGAGAAGGAATGTGCTCCATGGACTTAGGAAGAAGCTAAGTGTTTTCTATAAAATAGGCATATATAGCATGGGTTTATCGAGTGTCTAGTAATTTAACTTGCTACACTGATTTATTAATTACATTTGCAATTCAAATAATTAGAGTCAATGTATTCATGTTCAGAATACCGGAGACGAGCCGCTGATGTTCTACTTGTTCGCGTACTGCAGCAGCCCACGTCCGGGCTCGCTGTAATGACCTCTTGAATATTTAAAAACTGTAATGAACTGAGCACATACTGTAGGTTAAGGCTGAAACAACAAGGTGGCCGCAGGCGCGGCTTAAAGCTGCGCGCACACTGAGGTTGGAGCTGCAATCATTTTTGGTGTATGCACGTCTGTTGAGGTTTACTGTGCTTTTGTCGCGGTATAGTTACTAAAAGAGTCAAGCTATGCGGTAGACTGCCTCCGCTAACGTCACAAATTCCTGCAGTACGCAGCCTTTGTGTCTATTTTCACAAAAATGTTATTTAATAACCAATCCTTCGATCTACGAATACCAATAACGATTTACCAGTACCAAAACACTCCACAATGGGCCGGGATAGAGTAGTCGGTATAGCGACTCACTACGGGCTGGACGGTCCGGGGATCTAATCCCGGTGGGGGCGAGATTTTTCGCAACAGTCCAGACCGGCCCTGGGGCCCACCCAGCTTCCTATACAATGGGTAGCGGGTCTCTTTCTCGGGGGTAAAGCGGCCGGGGCGTGGAGTTGACCACTCACCCCCATCTAGTGCCAGGGTTAAAGAAAGAGTAGAGCTATACCTCTACTCTACCTCTGGGCCTTCATGGCCTGTTCTAGGGAGAAATTTACCTTTACGTTTTAAAACACTCCCCAAGTTTTTAATGTGTATAGCTCCATTATTATAATCATAGCTTTATTACACTACGTGTTTTCATGCACAAGCTAACACTTCTGAGATGGACCTATCAAAACTCGATCAGTCGAATTAAATATCCAACACATCACATTAAACAGAAGCCTGTTCACTAAATTGTGAAGCTGAGTCCTTCCTCACCAGCCAACGACCGCAGCACACCTTTCTTTGACGTCTGCACATCTGCTTGCCATTGGCCTTTATTCTGAGCCTAACAAATCCATTCAACGCCGCCCCCCCCAAATCCTATTCTTTAACGACTCCCACTTCTTTCCAGAGATCTCTTTCAGGGTTTCCTAGCAAAACTTCCGTGTATTGTTCTCTATTTCTCCTGTGTTTCCTCCATTCTCTGTTTCTTTGCCCTCCTTGATTTGATTATTCTAATAATACTGTATACGTTTAAGTACATAAATTATGAAGCCTCTAATTATGTAAATTTTCCTCCACACTCGTCTTATGGCTTCCCTCGTAAGTCTAGTGTTATGTAATATCAAATTGAAACTACAAGAGACTAGACAAGGCTAGAGTAGGAAAACAAAGAAAAAAAAACCAGTAAAGAAAGAGAGAAAGAATATCTGATGGTACCTTCGAAGAGCAAACTTTCCAGAATTCAAAATTATAATTTACTGGAACACAAAACTCTCCATACTTGCTATTCTTTTCAAGTGTGGGAAAAAGTCTGAAGGCTGCGGTAACATACGACGTGACTTTTCAGCCTCCAGTTTATCGGACGATTGCGCTGCGCAATCTTGCCGGTCATCCGCAGTACAGTTTTACTGAAGTCTTGGATGCAATATCTGCATTAGAGATCTACCGTTCTGCATGCTTATATCTAAAAGAAACCCTAATTCGGTAAGATAAGCAGTTATCTGCCCAGCAACTCTGTGCTGAGATTACATTCAGGACAACCAGTGGCGAGGCAGCTGCTTACGTCCTAACCTTACTAACGCTTTCTGTCATTTTCCTACCTGTCTCCAGGTGATTACCGGTTGAAGTAATTTTAAAGACACGACTATCAATTCCTGCCTATTCCTTACATTTCTTTTTTTGACATCTTACGCACATTATACATTAATGTAATTTATGCACCTGAAAAAACATTTAATTAAACATTATAACAAAAATTTTCGGGCATAAATCATAATATTCTAACTTACCAGCAACAATTTACAAACTTTACATCGTTAGAATGTTGTTAATAAAATTACATCATGCAGGCCTATCCGTAGGACGTTAACACATTCAATTTACCTTTCTCACATCAAAACTATAATAAAATGTGATATCCATGTGCTAATAGCGCGCCGTAAAGAAAAACCTGCACTGAACTTTGTGTTTCTCCGCATCCTTGCATCGGTGTTTACAGTCGAATATTTTGGTTTTATGTATTACATGTGCAATTGCTATAGGGTTCTGCTGGATAATATTGCATGTAAAATTACTATAGGGTTCTGATGGAAATATACTACATGTGCAATTGCTATAGGGTTCTGCTGGATACGTATTGCATGTAAAATTACTATAGGGTTCTGATGGAAATATACTACATGTGCAATTGCTATAGGGTTCTGCTGGATACGTATTGCATGTAAAATTACTATAGGGTTCTGATGGAAATATACTACATGTGCAATTGCTATAGGGTTCTGCTGGATACGTATTGCATGTAAAATTACTATAGGTTCTGCTGGATACGTATTGCATGTAAAATTACTATAGGGTTCTGATGGAAATATACTACATTTGCAATTGCTATAGGGTTCTGCTGGATACGTATTGCATGTAAAATTACTATAGGGTTCTGATGGAAATATACTACATGTGCAATTGCTATAGGGTTCTGCTGGATACGTATTGCATGTAAAATTACTATAGGGTTCTGATGGATACGTATTGCATGTAAAATTACTATAGGGTTCTGATGGAAATATACTACATGGGCAATTGCTATAGGGTTCTGCTGAATGTATATAGGATTACTACAAGTTGTGATGGAGATGTATTACATATATTGTTACTGTAGGGTTCTGATGGAGGTATATTACATGTAGGATTCCTCGTAATTTTTCCAGACTTTGGCCTTCAAAATACAAAAAGATCCACTTTCCAAAATTTTGAGTTTTAGACAGCTTTATTTTCTATTTTTGGAAAACTAAGCGACGGACGAAGCCCAGAAGGCAATCAATCCTAAAAGAGGTAGCACATTATGAAACGCCACACAAATCCTCGACTTTTAGCCAGCTAATAGGAAAAATGAAATGACATTTTGGGTTTTATAAAATACTGGGAAGTCCCTATCTACATGAAAGACCATTAGCTTCAAGTAGGAAGTCTCAGCGTGTAAGAATGTGGATTGGATTAATCTGCCATCTGGGGGGGGGGTCTTTCGTGAATATGGCAATTAAAATTCGGATTCCACAAATGCAAGGACATTTATGGCCAGATGAGTAACTATCAGCTTCCTAATGACTGACGATATTATTTTTTTCTGGATCATTGAGATCTTCGTTAAATAACCCATAGAAATAAGGTCTCTGTTCAATGGAGTTATGCTTTTTGTGAGAGCTACTTACTCCCCTGTCTGCCAGACAATCACTCATCTAGCCAGACTACCAAGCTACAGGAGAAGAAAGCAGTGAGCAAAGCTGGTGCGCGCGATCGATCGCCTGGAATTCTCGTGTCCCTGCACAGTAGAGCTGCCGGTTGGGTTGCCTCATGCGTGGGGGTCGTTGCGGCAATCCCACGCTACACTACAGTATAACACGGCGTGCTTCCGTCTGTCATCAACCACCACATGTATTCAAATCACATGCAGTGAAGGCAAGGCTAACAGACAGCCATCGGAAGCAGTTAGCTCCTCTTCTCATAAACATGTTGTTTTCTGCTACAGTTATTGTATGCCAAATACTACGGCAGCAATAAACATTACCTTGTCATGGTACTAATACCTTGCAATATACGCCATACGTCGCGACTGTGTGTTGCATCCTAGTTCGTATTTAGGAGGTCTTAGTCTCAAACCTTCGCTGGAGCCTGTCTATCGCCAATATTTAAATTAATGATATAAATTAAGAAAATATAAATGTGAATGTTACTGTCTTTTGGGATGTGATGCCACGTATACCGGTAGAGTTACCAATGTTTCGTAGCAGTCTTCTGCTTCTATCTTCAGGGTAAAGAGATAATTTGACAAAGCTACTTAGCTACAAAATGTCACATTCCCCTCCAGCCTTTACCTCGTACTCCACTGCAGTCAGAGCCGCATACTGATAGAATTCATATTGTATGTTTGATGGCAGCAGAGTATCAAATATCAAATATTTATTAGTTGAGTCGAAATGTAAAGGAGCCTTCATTGGCTAACCCAATATTTTTTGCATTTCGCAGCTTTTATTTCTAGTTCTACAAATAATATTTATAAAAAGCTGTACCTTAATATACCACCCTTATTAAACAATACTAAAAACATTCCTCTAAGCCTTATGAAACAAATGTGTAAAATGTTATAATATAATTGCTTACTTTCTTACCTTCTGTAGACGTAAGAATTGTTTGTAAGGATCTTTGAGTAAAACGTGTAACTAATCATACAACTGCAGAACTTATCGTAACGAAGAGTTCAAATATATTAATACAATATATATATATTAATTTATATATAATATAATTATAAATATAATATAATTAATATAATATAATATAATAACCCCCACTCATAACTTAATAAACAATGGACAACGTGAATGCACATACGTGCGTACGAAGCCCCTGATGATGGTCACTTTGTGACCGAAACATATGTAGGGTAATTGTAAAGTGTTAAATAAAACTTAATTAGTGCAGTTGTTGGTTGACATATCCATTTACGAGTATATATTAATTTGCATTTTTATGGGTTGATATTATAGCTATTATAGATATTATAGGGTTGTCTTTAACAGCAGACAGTTATTTCTGGTTACAATTTTCATTTCACATAAATGTCAGTGGTGATAGCTATACAATAACGTCGCTGTTTACAACCTCTTTAGGCTGGTTGGCATAGTGGTTAGAGCTAAATTTCGCAAAACTTTCCACGATCTAGCCACATATCACGCCCAAGCCCAGCCCTGGTCTCTGTACATTACCGATCCGAGTTCTGCTGGATGTTTGTTCATCATTAATCATAACCACGTCTTTCTTGAGCACTTTGCTTGAAGGAAGTAGAGCACAATGGGACACGCGAACGAATAAATTTGCTTTGCTCTTAGTGATAAGTGAGGCCAGTAAATCTTTGCAAATTCATCATTTTATGCCTAATTACCAATTCACCATTTAACAATTAAGGAACCAACCACTCAAACAGCTTACAGGCTAAGTAATTCATTGTGTAACTATTTTACTAATTAAATAATTCGCTAAATAAATTACAGTTTTAAATATTTGTTTATTTGTAATGAAAAGTTACGTAAATATTAGGGCATTGGATAAAACGCGACTTTTCTGTCAACAATTCCAATATGATGACGTACTAAATGATGAGACTGGATCAGGGCTGAAGAAAAGCTGACAGTCATGCCTTCCGGGAAGTTTGTTTTTGTTAATATAGTTAACTAACTAACTCCATGGAGCAGAGTCCTTCTTGAGAAGCTAACAGGTCGTCAGATTGTCAAGAAATTCCCCGCGTTTTATTGGAACCCGAAGTTTCATTACCGCACTCACAAGAGTCCGCCACCTGTCCCTAACCCGAGCCATATCAATCCAGCCCACGCCCTCCTATCCCACTTCTTGAAGATCCATTTTAATATTATCCTCCCATCTACGCCTGGGTATTCCAAGTGGTCTCCTTCCCTCAGGTCTCTCCACCAAAATCCTGTATGTACCTCTCTCCTCCCCCATACGTGCTACATGCCCCGCCCACCTCATTCTTCTTGATTTGATCACCCGAATAATATTTTGTTAATACAGTTTCATAAAGTAATACATACATGTAAGCTACCACAGCCTATCTGCGAATCACAGTTCACATAATTCTGAAGCTTATTTTTCATTTCAAGTAGGCTTCTGTCTTCATTATTCCTTTCGCAATATCACAGATGGCAGAGTGGATTATATTTGGACATATTTCCTGATTTAGAAAACGTATTAGAACCTTGCATTTAATTTCATTTACTGTGCACACAAATGCGGGCCGCAGTGTGAAGTTTTTAAGGCAAGAGCCCTGTAATGAGACTGTTTTATCAAGGTAGTGGAATTTTTAGCTGTATAATTTCTGTTGATTCCGAGAAGCAAACAAGAAAAAAACATGCAGACTGCAAAAATGAGGTCGATGAGCAACGAATTATGGGCCTCAGTGCTTATGGTATCAGATAAATACGAGTCATAACATTTGTGAGTCCAACAATAAAAAGAGCCATCAAATTTAATGATCAGAATGTGAGTCAAGACAATCTTGATAGCGAATCCCGTTGCTACTCTTATCAGAATGCAGCACACGTGTAATCAGGGCGGCAAGTAGTGTCACAGACGTCAGAAGATAATATAGAACACTTTCAGTTCTTTCAACCGGGGTAGAGTAACATCCGAAATTTTTATGTTGATGATAATGATGATAATTATGATGATGGTGATTTGGAACAGCATGCAGATAGGGTTTGTTTTAGAGTATCCCTTTATATTATTCGAATATTCTTCTCTTTATGCAAAAGCGTACATAGCCGTTATATAATTATGGTTCTTAAACGTACAAAATTATACACAAATTTCTTCTCTCTTCTCACTACATTTCGAGTTATTGAGGGACAATTAATTAAATATATTTTTGCATACATACGTATTTGTTTCGTCATTCTCTTTTTCTTAATCATTCGACCATCTCGTAACATGAAATGTCACATCTAAATGTAGCTACAGCAAAAGGTCTACGGTATCCATTATAAATACAGTACCAACTGTAAGTGTTAATGAGGGGCATTAAAGAATTTCTCTTGAGGCTTGCTATTTTGATCCAGGAATTCCTGGGCTCTTCAAGGTGACCAGAGAAAAGTTAGAAAGCTATTCTAAATTAATGAATGTTGTCACAGGTTCTCAATACCTCAACATGTTTAACAATATTTCCGTCGCTATTGGCACTGTACTGAAAGGGTGGAGTACTATGTGACGTAGAACTGTACTACGTGACGTAGAACTGTACTATGTGACGTGGAACTGTAAGTTACAGCCTACTGAAAGTCGTCATGTTGTGGATTGGGATTGTGGCACTGGCAGCAGAATAAAACACTTTTCTTTAAAAGCACCTCTTTTTCTTAACACGGCTGTAAAGCAAAACTGAAAAATACTAAAAGTAAATTACGTTAAATTTCGAAAGAAAAAAGTTGCTGGTTTCCACGTCAGTCTGACGTGTTAAAGTGAGAGGTACATACACACTTGCCAACTGCGAACGACACCTGTCACCCGGTGATTAAGGGTGTTGTTGAATTCTTAGAAAATAGCGATCAATATTATAAAAACACTGGTAGCAAATTCTAAAGCGTGTAATGGAAACTGTTAAGGATTTCTAAAGTAGTAAGCTAAACAAGTGGACCATCCTGACGCTTAATATCCAGGAGATGATTTTTAATCACACAAAAAACAACTAATAAAAACTGTAAGGGCTTTCATGTGAGACTCATAAAGCTTAAACTCCAAGTACAATATTCTCTGTTTTACAGATATTAAGTCTAAAAAAAAAAAGAAATTGAATATCACATATTTCAACACAATACAAGCTCTGTTTTAGTGTAACGGATTAATTGCAATTATATATTTAAGTGACGAAGGGCGCAATGTATAAATCCTACACCTCCGTCTGGATCACCATAGCGTCACGGATCATACCATCAGCACGGTACACATTGGCCATCATATTTAATCTGAACATTTCACAGTGACGGAATGCAATATATCTCTCTTGGGCTACAGGCCGTGTCAGATGCTTAAACGGTGAATAAACTAACGTTTCGAGAACAATCTCTTTTATAGTCATTAGTTCCCTGATGACAAGAACAGAGATAGTTCTCGAAACATTGGTGTATTCGCCTTTCAACCTCCTGACGCTGCCGGGAGCCCGAAAATATTATTTATTGTGTCCATCCTATTGTTTGTGACAATTGACAGACTGCCACTCTTCTTCTGCCAGAACACGCCAAATGCGTTATTCACGTTCACTGTTATAAGTGTTCTCTGTGAGGTACGGAATGAGAGTACATATTTAGTAATTTTCCTTCAAATGTTGTGGCCCAATTCCCGAGCCACTGCGAGTTGCAACCTCGTGATTGGGAGAAACCTGAGGCTCCTCTCCCGCTCCAAAAAAAATCACCGAAAAATAAATTTAGGAATAAACATCACATTCAATAAGATGTTCAATTCGTGCGCCTGTTAAACCATGAATATTGGTACTTAACAAAACTGGATTGTGCATATTTATGTCAGGACCATGTCAGTTTGAGGATAATTTTTCATTTAGACCCAAACATATTAGCTTGCATGACACAGTATTTAACATTTTCTGAGGTACCAGTAAAATCAGTCAATGAGACTAGTTAAGTAACGACATAATAGTATTTCTGAACACAAAACATAACATTAGGCAATTCCTGATCAAAGTTTGATGAAATATGAGTTCAACATTTCGTCAAATAAATAATTTTATGAAAAGATTCCTCATTAAAAATCCGGCAGTCTATCAGATGGTAAACAAATTCGATACCCTTTAAAGTCAAAGAAATAAATGTGGCAAGGACTTCCGTGTAGGATTTAGGAAGCCTGTAATCCTATTATATTAATTTCTAGACCCATAAGATTATTAACATTAATGTTGTTGTGTTATGTTTCTTGCGTGAAGGATGATTTTCAGAACTAAATGAAAATACTAAATTCTTTAAATCTGCCGGATATAAAACAAAATATTGGCATCGTCGCTATATTTGTGATTGTTGACTTACAAACTTAAAAACAATACTTCGTAAATAATGTGTTTTACACAACCTGTAATGGTTTTGCTATTTTCAAAGCTCTGCCTGCGTTTTCTTCTTACTTTGAAAGGGCAAGTCACGGATTAGCTAAATTCGTAGGTTTATGTCACACTGTTCCTGTGTCTGATGTACCTGATTTTGTTGAAAGGTGCCTGGCAAACGTAGTTTGATACCCGATGTCATGTAATTATTTACTTACAAGTTTATAAGAAATTTTATATTTACAGCAACATCACCTATTGAACAATCTTAGAGTTGCTTTCTCCTGCCATTAGGACTGATTAAATAATAAAATTCCTGAGCAAGATTTCCACTCGAATTTCAAAACACCATATCTCGCGGGCTGAATGGTCAGTACTATTGAAATGCATCGACAGACAATCGTCCTTTTCATTGAAAAACTTTATGTTGACACGGAAACCGAATTTCAAAGACCGTGTTGGAAAATCTCTTGAGCAAGTTCAACATAATTCACATATAATTCACGCAACTTTCCTATTAGCTGGTTTAATATAACCCTCACATCATGGCCTGATCACTGTTCTGACAACTATTTCCTCTCATTTAAGTCTTCGATAAAAATTCCTTATTAATATAATATATCCATAAAAAATGACAGGTGTTGCTTCATAGAATGCGTTTCTTATAAACAGAATGTTTACCATAGCAACATTTACAGGTCTGCCTTCGTAAAGGGGGCTTTGCTTTGCTACGAAGTAGGAAAAGAATCTTTAGATATTATTTATGTCAGGTTCAGGTTTAAAAATGATGACGCTCCTGAGAAGTTAAGGACTCTTTGTGACTTTTTCTACATAAAAGTCGCTAGCTCGCTGGCTGGGAGGAATGATGTTAAGCAAGCAACGTATATGCAGCTGTATCGAGATAATTGCATGTAGAATTCCTTTAGCCTGCCGGCCAATTACGACATTTTACGTCACTGTGCGTCACAATGGAATATCCGAACGGAGCTTACAGAACGGTGTAAACACAACAACAAATGCTGTCCGCGTAGCAACATGTTCTGGCTTCCTGCATGATGAGCTGCTAGGACACCACCACACGTATGTCGCAGTTACGTGATTTGCAAATTCTAAGGTGTGTATTTATATGTCTAAACTTTTCGCCCTTATTCTGTGATCGGTTCCTAGCCCATAAAATGGTAGATAAAATTACAGTTTTGTGTGTATAATTGTATGTTAATAAATATCAGCTGGGAAGGGGGAAGTTTATGAACTTAAGGGTGGCAACGATTCTACGAATAATTAATATTCGCTAATATTACTTCTAACGCAAAATAAGACCCACCGCCAAATGTTCAAGAAAATACTCGAGTTACCGACATGCAAGTCTCATTAGTGCAGGGAATTTCTTTCTCATGTCATGAATTAAGAAACTTACACTGTTGGGAGCAAGGATAGCTCAGTAACTATAGTGACTAGGCTGCGCAGTGGACGACCAGGTCACAGGAGTTCGATTTTCGTTAATGGCAATATATTCTTGATTACTTTACATTGGCAAGATCGGCTTTGTTTCCCCTAGCCTCCTATCCAATGCGTACCGGTGAGTTTTTAAGCCTCGACAGCCCTAGTGGGCCTAGGCCTCCTCTAGAGGTTCCTCGATCACACACACACCACACCCGGTAGGACTCCTCCGGACGAGTGATCGGCCCGTCGCAGACAACATACAACATTCACAAGAGACAGACATCCATCCCCCGGCGGGATTCGAACCCGCAATCCCAGCCGCAGACCCATGCGTTAGACCGTGCAACCACTGGGATCGGCCCCGGCTGTTCTTTCCTCAATGGTAATATAGCAGTGGCGTGAAGCTGAACCGTCACCTCCACCTAATGCTGAGGTTAAGAATGACTGAGCTGTATAAGTACCTCTACTCCAGTCATATATCTCCGTGATGTGGTGCTTATTTAAGTACAAGAACAACTTCTTCATTGATGAGATCTGCGCTCTTCTGGGATATTACGCGGCGTCGTGTGGTAATTGTTTACCGACAAGAGCGCGGATCTCATCAACATCGCGGCGGAAGTCTGAAATCAAACTTCGTCATTTGACTTTACATGGGGTACGGTATTCTATTTACATGTAATTTTGCTTCCGTAATGCTATCAGACACTTTGAAAGTCATTCATATTCATATACGAGCAGCTCGTTTCAATGCATGACACTTTGAAATTTTCAACCATCTTAAAATTCGGAACTATACTGATGGCAGTCATGGATTGAATTGTTTCAGAACGGAAGCCAGTTGTTGATTTTATTGTGACGGTGATGAACTTCAGGATCCACACAACCACAGAGTAAGTTTACTCGCTTTTTACGTAGTTACATATAAATAGATAAGTCCATTAGGTTCAGTAGCAAAGTCCATACAAAATACACCTACATGCAGATACTCGTATTTTGAACCTTAGGGCATATAATGTTGCTGTTTTGTGTTCTTCAGACACAGCTAATTTGCTCGAGTATTTTTAAAGGATAAACATACAAAATGTTAGACGAACAAATTCGCTGTGGCAATGAATGAGAAGATAATTGAGGAAAGAGAATTGTTCTTTTGATAATTTCGGATTACGAGTTGTTTTCATTCATCAAGAATTAAAACACACAAAGGGAACACCCTTGACCTGAAAGTCACTTCTGTTTCATGAAACATTGTTCGAAGAAGTAAAAACATGGAAACCATTTTGTTTGACAAGTGGTGTAACATCAATAAGGAAGAAACAAAGAAGAGAAAAAAAGAAAATAAGCAAAAGCCATGAGCTTAAATGTGACAGCCGCTACTTTACTTCGCGGGGGGGGGGGGGGGGGGGGGGGGACAGAAAAAATGTAATTATATTTGATCACAAGAAAACAGTCGACGATGGAAAAGGCAGATACATTTCGTAGTTCACGAACATTAACAAGCTTCTACACTGCTAAGAGCGACGTTTGCATAGAACATGATTTTCAATACCAATAAAAATTAACCGAATGTCGAATTGGGTGGGTACACGGGTGCACAAATGCGGGCGCCTGATCACCTGGGAGACTAAATTGTGTATGGTGGCTCCTAATATTTTCGACATAATTATTACCCTTTTTTTCCTTGCATTCAAACATACGTATCAGTTCACATGAACCGAGCACAAAGAGCCAGATAAGAGTGAGGGTCACACGTCACTCCACATTTGTGGGTCCTCATTGTGGCACTGTTTAAGTCATGCTTCTGCTGCTAGAATTTGGACATGGCTTCTAAATTTTGAGAAATTTTGTGGACTCCTGAGTGGGTGCCACTTATAATTCGTATTCGAGGAATCCCGGGTTCAGATTACTAAATTATTCAATTTTATTGTACACTGACTTAGCTAAACGTTAACTTCTGTGCACAGGGCTGCTGTGTCTAGCTGAAATATTTCACTCCCCACAAAGAGTGTGTTAGGTGAAGCGTAAATATAAGTTGAAAAATATTTCTTTCCATTGGCGCGACAGCCCCTAGTGGGCCAGGTCCTCCTCATTATCGAGGCTTCACGATCCCACTCAGACACACCAAACTCGGTAAGACTCTCTGGACGGGTGATCAGACCGACGCAGAGACCTCTACCTGACAACACACAACACTCACTAGAGACAGACATCCATGCCCCCGCCGGAATTCGAACCCACAATACCAGCAAGCGAACGGCCGCTGACCCACGCCTTAGACCGCGCGGCCACTGGGATCGACTTTGAAAAATATAAAAAAACAGAAAGAAATAAAAATTTTATCGAAAGAATCTGAATAGAAATATTAAAATATAACGGCATGTTTTATGCAGGAACAAATGAAAATAAACCATTGGTATTTCCATTATTTCATTTGGAGTTGATTTTTCATAATGTCATCTAATTTGAGATTATAATTTTTTGGAAGAAGGGCGCAGAAATTCCGGGCGCAAGGTCGCTCGGGCTACTACATTTTGTACTGTGGCGCCTCAGTGTGCAACTTGCTGCCTATCACCGTTCTGACGCCTATACTTTTGAGGTGGTTCGTGGATTTTTAGAAAATTTCTGTAACCCTCTTCCGGAAGTATATTATTTAACAACTCTGTCGACTGCTAAGATTATATAGCGTCGAGTTAATAAATATTGGGCATCAGTAGAATGACACTGACGGAAGAAAACAGAAATACTCTAGAATAAAACTTTTTCCAGTGCCACTTAATTTCACAATTTGTTAACATGTGCATTTGGTAAAGATGTTTCAGACAAACGTCTTTAAATTTAATTATCACCTAGCAATTTGCGGTGGTCATATCCAATACCCCAGGTTAAAAGCCGTCGTAATTTAAAAGGTAGTACAGCACTAAACAAAAAGCCTAAGACTTTGTAGATTATAGTGCTTCGGGCTGCATTGTTGGCAGCCTTTAACCAATGAAATATGAGGTTATCAGAATGGAGACTATAAAGATTGCTGGCTTCTTGGATGTGACACAGTACAGTCTGGTAAAGGTTCCTTCAAAACGTGATACATTTCTCCCGCAACTCTACTTGTCGCATCTCAGAATACAGCAAACTTTAAGCGTAACAGTCGCTTCGTAAAATCAAAATACGTAGACTAGCTGTTTCAGTAACATGCAACAGAATAAGTCAAAGCCAATTCTCAAAAGTAAAGTTTTATTTTAGGATGAATCTATTTCATTCGTTTGGCAGGCTATGAACAAGTTACCACCATAAATTTATATTCTCTGTGGAATGAAAGAGATTTTATATTTAAGGCACGGCAATGAATAGAGTGAGAGCAAATATTTTAAAAATTTTATGACACACTTCTAATTGTAACTGATTCCGGACTGTTTTACGAATTCACAAGCCTCTGGGGAAACTTGTTTTCGAATACATTTAACTGAAAACTTTCTGCTCTGTATCAGTGTGGTTATAATTTCGCCTACAGTAAGATGTGATAAATTAACGATATCAGTGTCGCAGTATGTAAAAATTGTTTTTCGAATTCTTCTTTAGAAACAAAATAAGCATGACCTCAAGCTCGATGTGCTTGTCGGAACAATAGTTGAAAAATTATTTGTGAGAATATCTCGTGAACGGAGCTGGTATTTCAGCTGTCAGTGACGTAAGGTGATTATTAATAAGCGGGAAGTGGGGGAGGGAAGAAAGGGCGAACTTGAGGCACAAAGCAGCAAAGGTAATTAGAGATGGGGAGGAGAGGAGAAAGAAGGAAACAGAGAGAGAGAGAGAGAGAGAAGTGAAAGGAGGCAGAGAGGAAAGGTAACAATAGAATATAGTCTTATTCCGACAAATTTACACTTTTTTTTGTCTTATATTTAATACTTTCTTATGTCAATAAATAGTCAACATGTTGACTATTTATTGACATAAGCATGTATTAAATAGAACATAAAAAAATGTACATTTGTCGGAATAGGACTATATACAATAAAAATGTAGGGTGAAAATAACATAACAATGGAAGAAATAAACGAAGGAGAAATAAACAAATGACTTCAGAAGATTCTTTTCTGTACAATTTCGTAATAATATTTATGTTCAATTTAATGGCGCTGCCAGTATTTCCGACTACATATGACGTCGAATGATGGATTAATAGTGACTGTATCAGAAAGGATGTGACAGGAATCGGTTTATGGTCTAATTCTTTTGTCCTGTCCCGACATACGTCTAGAGGGAAAGAGGAAGACCACGAAACGAGTAATTTAGGATATCAGGTCTTCGGGCCGAGAACTGAACCCGGGACCTCTCAACAACAAAGTGGTGGCGCTACACGACCGCCATGTTAGTAAATTCTGTAGCTCGACGTAGCGATAATTCGTGCTGTGTAACTTGAATAAACATAGTCTGCCTTGAGTAGCTAACACTCAGCTAGATAAGAAAATCCCAGCATTTTAGAAACCCGAAATTTCATCACTGTGTCCCTTAGAGTCCGCCACTTGTCACCATTGTGAGCCTGATAAATCCAACACTATCCCTCGCATCCTATTTCTTTAAGATCCATTTCATTGTGATTTCAGGCTTCCGCACGTTGTAAATGATATCTTCGCTCTTTTGGAATTTTACGCAGCGTAGATTGGTACTTTGTTACCGACGTTTCGGGACATCCTATTGGTCCCATCTTCAATGGTCAAGCAGCCCAAGAAGAAGAATGTCTGCTTGATCCTTGAAGATGGGAACAACAGGTTGTCCCGAAACTTCGGTAAGAAACTACCAATCTAAGCTGCGTAAAACCCCAGAAGAGCAAAATCTCATACACTTCAGTATTAACCTCCAATCTACGTCTAGGTAGGCCTATTGTAAGTGATTCTTTTCTTCGTGTTTCCCATCGAAATCCTCTATGCATTTACTTTATGTCATATGTTAAAAGTTAACATGAGCCATATTAAACTTGCCTTCCGAGTGAGAAACTGAAAATATCTGAACACCTATAGCCCAAGTCAGACAAGGATACGTCACACTCTGGATGTCCCGGTAAGTATATCAGCAAGATGCAACACTTCCTTAACCCTTTAATCCCTAGTGGTTCATTTATTTACCGCCTGGTTTAACACTACAAATTCTTCATTTTTCCACACAGTGTATTGAACTGTCCCATATGGTCCCTACAAAAAAACAAACAACCATTATTTCCCTATACAGCATTCGCCGATTGGGCTTTGTAATCTGTACAGGCTGTGTTAACTGTGAGGTACGAACTGAGTACTTATATCAGAGAGAGCCTCCCAACGCGAGTGTGACAGCAGCGGACGGATTCACTACTTACAGTAGCTGGTCAAGGGCTCCAAACCGGGCTCGAGGCAAGACGGACAGAGTGACTGACTTATTGCTTTGCAGAGTGACTTGGAATTGAACTCAATGCTCGAAGCGTTTAGGCGGTGTAGCCACTCGCTACGGGTTGGACGGTCCGGTGTTCGAAATCCTGTGGTGGCGTGTTTTTCCGGACTCGTCCAGACCTGCCCGGAAGCCCACCCACCCTAATGTGCAGTGGGTACCGGGTCTCTTCCCGGAGGTAAAGCGGTCGGGATGTAGCGTCGACCACCCAACCCCTTCTAGCGCCGAATTCAGTATGGGTACAGCAATATCACTACCTCCCCTCAGTGCCTGTTTGGCATGTTAGGGACAGGTTTGCCTTACCTAAAAGCGTTAAGAGACCTGCGTGTATAGACGAAAGTGTGATAAATTTATAGGCACAACAAGTCCTAAAATAACAGTGAATTCTAACTCAGTGTTTTGTATGGTCCTCAGAATGAACACCCAGTTACGATGATCCTATCTTCTCGGTTTTGAAGCCGTGCAGACGGTTGAGAGCTACGTGCCACCAATATTCAAAATACCACCCGGGCAAGTGCATCTAAATATGGAGATGTCGTCTTATGCAGTCTAAATCTCATTCTACGGTGAAGCATGTGGACACTTACGTAAGACTCGCCTTGCTATTTAAGCGCTGTAAACATCAATTTGAAGTCTCACGCAAGTTTGCGAGGCCGCTACTTTGATACCTTCTGCATCTCCAATTGGTTGGCACAGATAACACTTCAACGTCGAATTAAAGCGTGTTGTCGTCATGCATGAGAGGCACCTGTGGGTTAAGACTAAGTAAACGGGAAGGGGAAAGAACTTAGCCTGCTTTTACGGTAAACATATCGCTTATACGGGCCTCCTGTGAATATCGGGGCGTTGTAAGTAATCAAGTGATTAAAAAAGCGTGTAAGAACGTTAGTGCAGATCGTGTTGTCGAGGTAGTTAGAGGAGATTACTCTCACCACTTCGTGTTCCGCAGCTGACAGTTGTCTCCACCCACGTACAGCAACAGAATATAGTGAAGTTTGTATTATTGTTCCAGTCCGAGACTCTGTTCCAATTACAATTATAGTTATTTTCTTAGCAACTGCAAAAAGAATTGGGAACCAGAGATTCGATCATTAAAACCGAAGCGTAAGACATTTGGCACAAACGTACACCCTTTTTTTTTTTCCTATGGCTCGACAGCCCTTAGGCCCAGGTCTCATCATTTTACGACGCTTCACGATCACACTCAGACACACCACACTCGGTAGGACTCCTCTGGACGAGTGACCAGCCCATCACAGAGACCTCTACCTGACAACACACAACACTCACAAGAGACAGACATCCATGCCCCCCGGTGGGATTCGAACCCACAATCCTAGTAAGCGAGCGGCCGCAGACCCACGCCTTAGACCGCACGGCCACTGGGATCGGCAAACAGACACCCTTGGAAGGGTAATATTAAAAACGATATTAACCAGATTTGATGTGAGATTGTCGACTGGTTTCAGCTGCTTCGTACTAGGGTCTGGGGCAGGCCGTTTAGCGTATGACAATTAACCTTCGGATTTCACAAAAGGAAAGGCGGGGGAGGGGACTTCCTGGCTAGCTGAGTGTCTGTCAGTTTAAACTGGCGTGTTATCACTGTGACAGCCTGTTGTCCGGTTAAAATAAAGGGTGTTCATTTAATTTTTTGAATCTTTTTAAACATGTAGTTTACCGTGTGCTAGACCAGCGACAATATTAAAATAAGTATCACCAATTTTGTGTAAACTGATTCCTATGCTAGCACAAGTCTTAGGCAGCTTCCATTTTGTATTCTTGTAGTTATGGGCCACTTTTTCGTGATAAGCTCAGAAACTTTAAACATAACCTCTATATGTACAGTTGATGGGATTTATTTTTATAGTGTTATTTAATGGTGTTTATTTTGTGGTTGAAGGGCCCCGCGGCAGATGCTACGGACGCACCGCAACCTTAAGGCTTATTGTACAACCCTGTGATGAAGATGATCAGTTTTTTTTATTTTCCCATGTAATGGAGCACCGGTGAATAAAATTGACAGGGGAAAACCGAAGTACTCGGGGAAAAACCTGTCCCAATGCCACTTTGTCCACCACAAATCCCACATGGACTGACCCGGGATCGAACCCGAGCCTCCGCGGATGGTGGTTTTACAACTACAGATCTTATTCAGTGTCAAATAAAAGAAGAATGTACTCATAGACCGCTATCTTGACAGGAATGAGGGACAGAGGTGTCCTGTTCTGCCTACACTACCTGCATCGACTGGCATTATCTGCAGATTACTCGGAACTGGGAGTACCTGGATTCGACACTGACGCGTGACAAGTATAGAACATAATCGTCACAGATCAGACCGTATTTTTCAGTGATTTACCGTCGCAAATTTTATCCGAGTCATAACCTCAAACAGAATAAAATGTGGGAGTATCAAACACACAGAGACACAGCAATCGGCATATATCAGCTTCAGAATAGAAGAGTAGAACGTGTAAGATCAATAGACCGACAGACTTTTACAAGGCGTCGGGATTTGCGGCGCTCGGCTGAATGAATAGTCCGCAGTGTTTCCTATGTTGTTCTGCTTGTGGATACAAAGCATATAAAAGTACATCGATTTCTGCCCACATTTATGCTCCCAATGTGACGTGATGAATAACATTTTTTTTTCAGACAAAGTAAGAAATGCCTGTTTCGATCCCTACAGCGACAGCTTCTGGCATTTCCATCAAATAAGTGAAGGAGAGAAGGTACAAGGCGGGCTGAAGGTATAACTGCACTCGTTCTTAATTTCGGCACGAGATGCAAGTGAGCTGCCAGCTTCACACACCGACCGCTTTACTCCAGAGCAAGAGGCCCACTTTTAATTTAAATAGGAGAATAATTTGGCCCAGAGCCCGCCTGGATAGTTTGCAGAAGATAAAAATCTCTTGTCACTCCCGGGAATCAAACCTCGGATTCTCATTAGCCCAGCGCGTAGAATAAAAGACGGAGTTGTTTCTATGAATAAATTACACGACTTTGAATCTTTGGAGGATCAAGCTAATGTGGAAAAAATTTATAATTCAGTTTATGCCTCACAGAATCTGTATATCTTGCCCATATTAAGCCAAACAATAAATGCTGTTAGGGAAATAATTTGTGTATGAGAATCATACTGAATGCATAAATTGACTATGTGGGCAAAAAAAGACTTTTTGAACGTTTAATTAGATGTTATGTATAATAACCACTGTGTTTCAAAATCTAAAGTTATTTTTTTATAGAAGGGTCCCGCAGCAGATGCTACGGACGCACCGCAGCCTTGAAGGCTTATTGTGCAACCTTGTGATGAAGAGGATGAGGTTTTTACTACTTTTACATTTTAATGGAGCACCAGTGGAATATAATTGACAGGGAAAAACCGAAGTACTCGAAGAGAAACCTGTCCCAGTGCCACTTTGTCCACCACAAATACCACATGGACTGACCCGGGATGTTTTTTTTTACTAATTCCTGGGTTTTCCCCTTTGAGCCCTTTTTGTTCTGTATTAATCCTTTTTCGTCCTTTTCATGTCACTTACGGTCCACAACCGTATTTTTACAACACAAACATCCATGCCCCCGGTGGGATTTTTTTTTTACTAATTCCTGGGTTTTCCCTTTTGATCCCTTTTTGTTCTGTATTAATCCTTTTTCGTCCTTTTCATGTCACTTACGGTCCACAACCGTCTTTTTACAACACAACACAAACATCCATGCCCCCGGTGGGATTTTTTTTTTTTTTTTTTTTTTTTTTTTATTAATTCCTGGGGTTTCCCCTTTGATCCATTTGTACTGTTGAAGTCCTTTTTGTCCTGCATGTCACCTTATGTTTCATGCTATTGTCCATACATCTAACACAACACAAACATCCATGCCCCGGTGGGATTCGAACCCACGATCCTAGTAAGCGAGCGGCCGAAGACCCACGCCTTAGACCGCACGGCCACTGGGATCGGCTCTCGAAACCGGACCTTCGCGGTGGGAGGCCGGCGACTAACCGCCTGAGCCATGGCACGGCCTTAAGTTATCAGCTTTATACTTCTTGATTAGGCCTACATGTTCATTGCTTTTGTATTACGCACTTTTACCTTATAAAACACCTCACACTGTCTCTTGTTATAGTAGGAAGCCGTGAAGAATTACAATTTTTTTAAAGAGGAAAAGAGTTGGCCTAGGCGTTATGTACAATTGGGAAATTTAAAAGAATCATAGTTATTTGCTTGCTTGGTAAAGGATTATTTGGCGAAGAGCCTTTGACAAAGTAAAATAATTTCTGTGACAGTTGTGGTTCTCACGACGATGAGTATGAAGACTGCTGTGTTTTGGAATGTGACGCCGTGTAGCCTGATAGAGGTGTACAGTCGTTTCAGAAGTACTTGCTGCCACCATCATCTACCCTCACGAAGGCAGCAGTATCGTCCAAAAGTCTCTAAACTTCCACTAAAGTGCAGAGTCTCACTTCCCAGAACGCAGCAATCTTAGAAAATCCCTGCCTTAAATAATTTAAGATAAAGTTCATTCCTGTAAGAAAATTTTCTAAGCAAAACTTATATAGAATTCCTTCCTGCTGTTCTCTCTCTGTGTTACACGTAATACAATACATGTTTACGGGTGAGAGTGCTTCAGATATGGAGACTGTGCTGTAACTGCATTAAACGTTCGCTTTCTGTTGTTCCTCCCAAAGAGTACCTCACGATCTCGTCCAAAGCAATTCACGACCAAGAAACTAAGGCTCACAGCACCAAACAATGGTCTGTTGGTTGGGTGAATACTGGCCCCCCCCCCCCCCCCCCAACCTCTCTTAGTACTTCAATCTAAATTCAAGCCAGCACACGGCTCTGAGTCGAACCATTATGCTGCCTCTGTCACAATGCAAAGATACAAATAAGGCTGTACTTAGATCGTTTACATTCATCCGATCGGAGCGAGAACATGAGTTGAAATTACACAGCGGTAATGCAAAACAGCGCCCTCTACAGAGAAATGTTAAAACGTGATATAATTTCCTGCGCGTTATATTAGCGACATAAGGACACAAATTTTACAATTTTGTACAGGTTCGTCGTTATCATTATTGCTATTTAATATATACTGATTAAATTTTATTATTGCCGATCCCAGTGGCCGCGCGGTCTAAGGCGTGGGCCTGCGGCCTTTCGCTCGCTGGGATTTCGGGTTCGAATCCCGCCGGGGACATGGATGTCTGTGTTTTGTGAGTGTTGTGTTTTGTCAGGTAGAGGTCTTTACGTCGGGTTGATCACTCGTCCAGAGGAGTTACCGAGTGTGGTGTGTCTGAGTGGGATCGTGAAGCCTCGATAATGAGTCCACTAGGGGCTGTTGTGCCATTGGAAGAAGAAGATTTTATTATTAAACTGATTCTTCTCTGAATGACACAACCGGGAAATGTCAGTCAGTTTTTTAACAAGCTAATGGCTGTACGAATGCGGAAACGGGCCGAGATTTTTCTCTTCTCCAAAGCGTCTGTTTCTGGGGTCAGTAGCACAGGTAGCCGGTAGGAGGGTCCACCCTGCACCTCGATCATCGGCCCGCCCGCCATAATTAGTAGCACAATTACTTCCCGATCTCATAACAGAGATCCAAAATAGTGTCTTTTGTTAGAAGAACGGAAACCATTTCGGAAGAACACACAAATGTTAGTGCTCTGTGCATTTCGGTTCCCCGAAAACTTCACCGGACCCCATCGCACCGTGGGTCTGCGGGGGCCTAATCTACGCCACTGTCTGGGCCCAGCCACGCGCCTATTCTCCTATCCAGCTGACACTGGTGGTCTCTCCTTCGGGGATAAATGGGTCAGAGCATGAAGCTCGCCACTCACCTCTATTTTAAGTTCTAGTCACTGTCGACGGCCTTCGGTGCGAAGACACAGACAGGCACAGCTCACTACGCTGCCTCATTTACACGTCTTCAGCAGTTCTAACTACTATATTAACACAAGCTTCGGCAATGCTTTTTGCATTTAGCAAGTTCACACTGTGTTCAGCCGACGTCTGCTTCTAATTTGAAAAAATGTGTACTATAAATGCCATGTCTTGGCCATGTACATGTAACGCTTTCTTCTTTGATCGTTCACCTGTCACTGCAAATCAACGCTAAAAGAGTACTGCTAATACACTGATACACTACGGCTGAGATCAGAAAAAAGTGTAACCCTAAAATATCTCGACATAACAACTTTCACAATTCACTGATTCGTTGACTGGAAGCGTGTGACATTTATTTGATAGAGCGCAAATAACGCCATAAATCAGTATCAAATACTTCAGTCCCGAGGTAAATAATGCGTGGAGTCATACCTTTACTCCACCACACATCTTCACGGTTTAGTGCGTCACTGAGCAAGCACAGGAAAAACCATACCTTTTACAGTATGTCTACAGCTTTATTATATCTGGTTTGTTTTATTAAATGATGCTCTTTCTGATTTTGTTGTATCCCTTCTGAATTTATTGACTAAAGATAGAAGCTCGTTTACAAAACAGAATTAGGTCCATCACGTAAGCACCTGTGTGTACATAACTGAGATATCTGACTTGTATCTAGCACAGTGAACATCGCTGAAGTGGACCTATTTTATTGTTTTGTTAAAATCAGCCTTCAGTCGCGTTACTCAAACGATGTAAATATTGTTTTGTGTGTGGTGCATCTGTCAAGAATTCAGCTTTAATTTATGGCCGTGACCTGTACCACATTTCAAGAATTCAATTCCAATTTTTGTCCCGTGACGTCTAACACCTTTTAAGAACTCGGTTACAATTTCTGTGAAGTGACTTGTGCCACTTCTCCTGTGGGCGCCTGTGTTCCACATTTGCCACTCGTTTCGTCTCCCGTAAATTGTGAAATATTAACGTAGGCGAGCCGCATGGTTCATAATGCACGGCCAGCTGTAGTGTAAAAGCAGCAGTTGAACCCACACTTCCTTCCGTCTTTCCTTCCTTCCAACCGACTGATGTCCACAGTAAAGAATTCATAACAACAACAAACGTCACCCTTCATAGCTCACGGGTCTCCCTGTTTGTACCTTCGTCGACCCAAGTCACTCTTATCTCCTCGTGGCATATATCTTAAGCGAGCATTCTTCGCACAAAACGGACACGTCATGGACTTGGTTTTGTTTCATCTATCTATCTTGCCAAAAAGGAAAAATTTAGAACTGGTAGAAACAGAAAAGGAATTTGGGATATTTTATGTTCCCCAGCGTTGATTATGGTGGCTACTGTCTTCTGGGATGTAGCATCGTGCAAGGACAGAAATCTGCCACATTATACTGCTTCGCGTCCTATAAAACAGCGCTATTCTGAACAGAACTGGAATAACAAAACCCCTCACCCAAACTGAAGAAACGTCCTCAGTGTCAAAGCATAATTTTTGGTGTTTTTCCTGAGTATTCTCAGATCCTAGGGAAACATATTGATATAGTCTCGAGGCAGGTAACGATATATCTTGTCCACTCCTACACAATTTCATATATCATTCCATTACACACAAACCCTCCAGAAATTTGCGTGACTCCAGATCCCCGATATAAACTTCGTGAAACAGATGAGGATTCGTCCTGCCTTCATGTTGTGTGCCTCGTTTAGGCAGTGAAATGTTGGTCTCATTTTCACAGCACGATGCTTGCAGTTTATGACGTAGTTTTATTCACCTCAGGCGTCCTAGACTTCGCTGCTGTTATCTCGTGGGGTGGTCTGAGCTGCCAGTCAGGGAACTGCAGGCTATGAATGGGATATGTGCTGTAAGGACTGGGAGACTTGCATGCAGAAGGGCACTTTGCACTGAACAACAGGCAGGACCTGGATCACGGTAACAAGGAAATAATTAAAGGACAGACAGGAAAACAAATAAACAAGAAAGGGAGAAGCAAAAAACGAATCAAGTAAACGAACAATAAGAAAAAAAAAATATTTTGAAAATAAAGCAGATAATTCGGTATATATCTGCATATTTTTCAACCGCCCATGATTTATAAATTTAGTTATATATTCTTATGAAATTTGGCGTTCTCTCCTCCCCAGGTCTTTATTCACTAATCATTCTATACAGCGTAAGTTGGTTAATGTATTAATTATAAGAATATGCACGGTATGAATAATATAAAAATATCTGAAGGGGTTAGACCGCGTTGGAGAACTAGGCTTAGTATGGATGGTAATATTAAAATGGTTCTTAAAAAGAATATAAGGCTCTGCACTGGATTCAGCTGGCTCATTATAGAAACGACGGGTAGGCTTTTGTGAAATAGGTACCTGACTAAGCTACGGGATGTATGTGGAGAATCTAGGTTTGACTTGAACTTTGACATTCGGATTCTATATAAGACGAGGATTTTCGTAATCATGCTAGCGCTTGTTAGGATGTCATGAACTATGCTGTGTAGGAAATTGGCGGAGGTAAAGTTACATTCCTTCTTGACCTCGGCAAGAGATCGACCTTACTACAGCCAGGAATTCTGGAGCGAAAGAGATTATATCCTGTTGCTAGTGAGCACACAGTTCAATTCTTGGAAGTGTTCAGAGACTCCATCATTCTCGCCTCTCATATTTGAATTTGGAGGTACTTACATTATCTTGTTCGAATGACTCACGAGGGAGTGAGTGAGATGGGATACGGAAAATCTATGATGTGGGCTTTATGTCTTTCGTCAAAGCTTTGTTACAAAGCTGTTCATAATTAGCTGCAGACAGGTGCCAACATAATTACTCACACCAACATGGTCACTATGATTCACGGACTACAAGTTATCACCCTGATGCAATGAGGACTCGTAGTAAGTCTTCCAGAAGTATTAATTAGATTTGATGAAAGTGAGCCGCACTGAACAGCTACAGTCACTGTACTACAATCTGGCAGAACAAGTGTTCAATTCCCAGCAGAGGAAAGACGTTTCGACCTAACCGCCGAGTCCAGACCGGTTATGGAGCTCACACAAACTTCCCACACAGTGGGTACAGCGGAGACGGGAGTGAAACTGATCGTTGATCTCCACGTAAGGCTCGGGATAAAAGTTCGTAGAGCTATATCTACTCCGTCTTATGTTGTTTAAGACGTGGTGCTAAATTAAATACACGGACATATTTCGTTTAGGAGATTCAAGTCAAGAAGCCCAAATACAGGGTCTTCTTGGACTGATTGACCCTGAATATGAAGGAACTACGTTCCTCCGAAACGTCGGTAACTATTTGCCACTCGACAGATGATGTGAATCTTCAGCAACACAGGTGCGAGAACCGGAAATATCGCAAATTTATTTTAATTAAGACACTAAGAATATTTTAAACAGTCCCGTAACTGATTACATCAGAATATTTGAATGTTGTCAGTGATTAATTTATTTGTACTGTAAACTTCTGGGTTACTACACCGTGCAATAGCATATATGGTTACATACTTTTCGCACGAATATCCTGATTCAAACTTCCCTTATTATATAAACAATACTCTCCTCCAAAAGAGAGTACCCACCTACCAGAAGAGACGATGTCAATACCCAAAAGAAGACAGTGTGAATTTTCACTGGCCAGAGAACATCAAATCTATTAATTAATTCGCTTTTTTGTTTATCTGTAATGGGTGCTGTGTTACTGGGCACAGATACGTACGTGGACAACAAGGTTCGCTGTGTTACTGGGCACAAGTACGTACGTGGACAACAAGGTTCGCTGTGTTACTGGGCACAAATACGTACGTGGACAACAAGGTTCGCTGTGTTACTGGGCACAGATACGTACGTGGACAACAAGGTTCGCTGTGTTACTGGGCACAAATACGTACGTGGACAACAAGGTTCGCTGTGTTACTGGGCACAAATACGTACGTGGACAACAAGGTTCGCTGTGTTACTGGGCACAAATACGTACGTGGACAACAAGGTTCGCTGTGTTACTGGGCACAAATACATACGTGGACAACAAGGTTCGCTGTGTTACTGGGTACAAATACGTACGTGGACAACAAGGTTCGCTTTGTTACTGGGCACAAATACGTACGTGGACAACAAGGTTCTTCACACTTAATAACTGATGTTTATCTAAATTATATACAAAGTTAATTTTTACCTCACAAGGGACAAAATACGTAGCCACTAGACAGATCAATCAGTTAGTGCTGGTTAGGTAAGTAATCGCTATGTATTTTGATAATCACATGAGATTAAATATATGCACTGTGTCCGCAAAACGCAGAGTTCAGGAAAGTTATATCAGGAGGTACATAAAATCACCACTTGACCCTAAGCGGTTAAACTGCCGAGTGACTGACTGCTTTTGGCTGCATTGTTAATTATGAGTAGATCTATGAGGATGAGATCGGCGGGGCATGTAGCACGCATGGGAAAGGATAGAAATGCATACAAAGCTTTGGTTCATAAACCTGAAGGAAGGGGGTGACTTCGAAGACAAAGGCGTAGGTGGGAAAATAATATTAAAATGTATCTTAAACAAAGTGGGCGGATGTGAACTGGATACATCTGACTCAGAATTGTGAAAACAGTAATGAACTTTGGGGTTCGGTAACATGCGGGGTATTTCATGACAAAATAATCAACTTCTCAAGAGGGACTCTCCATGGAGTCAGTTCGTTAATTGGATTTTCGAATGGCTAATTAACTTGTTTTTCATGGGTCTAAAACTTCTGTACTTGCTATGAGGTAACGCCATGTATCGGAGGGTCTGACAACAAAGTGCCAAGAGAAATATTTACAACATAGCGAGATGAAGTCAAGTGGAAACAGAAGGAGTCTACATCAAGCGGAGCTTGGCAGTTCACTGGAATTCAGTGTGAGAGCAGTTAAAGGAGACAAGGGAAAAGAAATTGAATTTGAAAAGTGGAAAAAAAGAAAGGAGTCGTGATAGTGCAGTCAGTGTAATTCATGGTTCGATCCCTGGCAGAATCAAGAGATTTATTTCTCTCCATCAACATCCACACAGGGAGTGCGCCTCAGCCAGCCACATACCTAGTGGTTATCAATGGAAATTTCTCAGGGGACAAAGATGTTTTGTAAAGCTAACCACTCAGTTCCGTCTGGTGCCAAGGTTAAGAAAGCTTGGAGTTACATCCCTATTCCTCCCTGTGCCTTCAGGGTGTGGTGTTTAATTGGGCATCCACTGGTTCACAAAGTGAACCAGTGGATGTAAATGAAGTGTAGTTTGTGTACCCCCCTGATGATGTTCTATGTTTAGACCGAAACATATGTAGGGGAAGTTCATAAACTATTGAATGTTGATAGTGAAAGTGCATTTAGTTGCTTATATGAACAGTGAGCAAAAGTGTATTTGGAATTCTGTCATCTTGGGACTAGAATCTGGTTCAGTTTAGGGACAAGTGGCGGGCTCTTGTGAACACGTTAATGAACCTTCGGGTTCCATTAAAGGCGGGGATTTTCTTGAATAGCAGAGGAACTATTCGCTTCTCAAAGAGCACTGCTTTATGGAGTTAGTTGTAGGATTTTGAGATGTATTTTCACAGTAGTAAAGATACAGTTTGCAGTGGTTTGATTATGACGTCGTGTATTCTGGTAGGTGGATGAATAAGTTACTTCTACTCTGCAGGTGTAAGCGGCAGATTTCTCCAAAACGTTTAATAAAGACCTGCAAATTATACGGTGTAGTAAGTGGCTCCTCGACTCTTAGAGCGGAAGTCACGCTTTCCTCCGAAATGTCGCTAACTAATTCAAATGCACGGCGCCACTAATTTTATCAGCAGGAAATTTTCTATATCGGCCAGCAACTTGTTTCTCATAAACACATTTATGGTAAGACTGAAGCTACAGACTCAGTTTAAATCCAATTATGACAAGGTACAAAAGGTGTCAGTGTCCCTGATGTGGGGAAACACTGTGTGAAATTAAGTAAAAGGCAGTAGTTTTAAATAACAAAGAATGAATTTTTATATAGCGAATTAAACGTTTAACGAAATAAAAATTGTTTAAATATTTGCAGTGATTAAGTGAACGTTTAGTAAGGAAACGTCTGCCTGCTGTGGGCGCAGGTGTAATTAAATGAACAGAATTAAAGTAATTATATTTTAACGACAAAGAAATTCGAATGTTATCCTTGCGCATAATTATCACAATTCTGTCTGTTCCCTTTCACTTCTGATTATATGAATGGAATGTGTGACCACTGATCAAACGATGGAGTACACCAAGCATGAAGCAGTGCCACTCTCACGAGATTGGACACATCTAGATTCTGATAGTTGAAAGCAGCGCCTTGCATTCCAGAAGGAAAATCCTTAAATTCCTTGACCCTAAAAATGAAGGCACTACAATCCTTCGTCGGTAAGTACTGACCAGTCAGCGCGGCGTAACATATCAGAAGACTTAACCCTTCAGAAGCACCGCTGTGAGAACCTCAAATGTCCCACATATTCGGGTTGTTTCTTCGATCATTCTACAGCGTTCTATGAATGCGAAAACGCAAGTGAACATCAGAATGGGAATATGGGCCATCTTAAGAGGCGATTCCGGGCTTTTCATGGCGAAAGTTAGTAAAGTCGTACAAGTCATCAGTCAGCGTTAATCAGTTTTCTGACTCCCGAAATGGCAGTATGCTATTCTGCATTATTATTATTATTATTAACATTACCTCCATTATAAATATCATTTGTCTTCATAAAAACTCATGAATTGGTGGTACTTACTATGCATGGGGTCTTATAAGCAAGTTACATTACCTAGAAGGTTAAGAAAAGCAAGCATTACAGAGGATTATGTAAAGTCTTTCCTATAGAGTGAGCGTTTTGTCTACTTCCCGCGCCCTTAATTAAGTGCAAAGTGAAAACAAAAATTAAGCTAAGAGTAAAAATGTTGAAAGGTCAGAGCTGTCAAATTTAATTAACTACATAAAATCTTTCATATTTCGATAAAACTTTATTAAAAAATGGATTTCTTAAAAAAAATGCCTGACCTCTGTCTTTTCTGAACTGGCAGCAGATCTCGTTCCTGTTCCACACTAAATAATAGCAATGTGTATTTATTTCAGAAATGACATGACCGATAGCTGAGTGGCTTGGGCCCCAGATACAAAACGATAGTGACACACACTTTATGCTTCTCTAATAAATATTATTTCGACACTGGAGTACATGACGTTACTTCATTCATTCCACTTTTTTCCCATGTAGTCCGTTTTAATATTGCTTTCTTATCTACGCTTAGGTTTCCCAAGTATTATTTTCTCTTGGGGTTTCATTCAAAACTTCTGCACCAATTTTTCATTTCTAGAATGCTTGATAATAAGAATAAAGTTTTCGGTTCTATAAAAGGCAGGCAAATTATTTGTCTAGATGTCGACCATTAGTTTCTCAAGAAGGGTCCGCTCCACGTAGTGTGAGGCACCTAAAGTCCTCCTACAGCCGGAAACTATTCCTCTTTCCCTCTGTCCTCTCTCTGTCACTACTTATTCTGCTTTTCTCTTTTACCATTTATCACGCCTTTCATCACCGAATGAAAAGTTTGATCACTATATCGATAAATTCAATCCTGCCAACCACTAAAATTAATCCGATGCCTATGGAAATGGAGCAGCGAATTGAGAAGAGTGACAGCGTTCTATTGTTTGCCGCGAGCTGATAATGCAATCCTGCGCGTTACCTATCAACCTTACAGGAAACAATGGACAATGAATTATTTTTTCGCTCGTCGTAAATTAATTTTCATTAGTTCGTCTGGACATCTGACGCGACTGCCACATCGAAATTTTCATATTCACGCCTTCTATTGCATCAGTTAGAACACAGGATCCAAATTAAAGTCCATTATCTTCGCGTTCCACTCCGAACACGTCCGTCGGCGGTGACGTTTTAATGGCCCGCTAAAGTAGGAGTGACGTTTCGCTCTAACAGTGAGCTCTGACGTTCTCACGGCGATGAGCAGCAACTTATGCGGTGTTTCGCTATGTGACGCCGTCTATTTTGGTAGAAACATATCAATGTTTCGAAGGAACCAGGTAGCAGTTTCTCCGAAAGAATCTACCAAACGTCACGGTCACAAGCCAGAAAACAAAAATTTTTATCTATTTATTTATTCACTAATGATTTCTCAACTGCGAAGGTTACGTAGGTTGAATGACAGGATTATTATGAATAGTGATATTGAAAAGTTATTAATCCAGAATTTTCCATGAAATGAGAAGAATCACAAAGAACCTTAGTGAGGATGGCCAACATACCGGACGAGATTATATTTTGGTGCGTTTCTTGAAGCATAATGTTACCCCATATGCTCCAAAAATAATAAATATTGCGTCACGTTTTGTTCTGATCAAAATGGTGTTACTGGTGTTACAATCTTCAGTCACATTCTGGATATTTACAGTGTAATAAGCAAACTATACCCTAAACGTTAAATATTTCGGCACCATAGCGTGTTCTGCCATCCATATATAATACTATTAATCTATAATAAATTAAAGTGTTATTTAAAATATACTTATTCGGTTTCTTTGCATATAGAAAAAGGAAACTTTTGTGGCCGTAGCACATTAATGAATAAACTTTTTTTAATGATTTTACTTTGTCGTCACGAAGCTTAATTAGTCGCGGTAGGTCTCAGGCCACGCATGTTGTAGTGTTCCACTGAAATACTGCGTGTGCATGCTATTTGTTGCGACGATTGTGAGTGCGTCGTGGTCAGTATTGTTCTGACAGAGGTTAGCGATGCGTGCTGTGTCTTTGAGGATGTCCTCATAGCATTGTGGATGCTCTTCCCTATTTCTGCTTATAACTTTTTATGGACGTTTATATGATTCCTAAAGCCGCTGGTGGCGCTTACTTGTTATACTGCTGTTCTCTACGGTGTAAGTAAAGGCCTTAAAAATATGTGATTCTATTTCCTTGAAATTTATTACAGGTTTTTAGGCGCGTTCGCAGACTTGCGAGAAGCCACTATTAGCTTCGTCATATCTGTCTGTCTGTTGTCTGTCTGTCTGTCTGTCTGCCCTCTCGCATGGTACAACTCGGCTCGTACACTGGATTTTCATTAAATTTGATATTTGAGCATTTTTTCGAAAATCTGTCGAAAAAATTCAAGTTTAATTAAAATCTGACAAGAATAACGGATACTTTACATGAAGACCTATGTACATTTATCGTAATTATCTCGCTTAATTCTTCTCAGAATGAGAAATGTTCCGGACAAATTTGTAGAGAAAATAAAAAGACTTGTTTTTTGTTCAGTAACTTTTCCGAAAATCTTTCCTGTGGGAAAATATGGTAGGGCCAGAGAGACCGCGCATGACAATATAATGCTGTGCCGTAACTGCCAAGGCAAAAGCAGCATTCAACAAAAAGACTCTTTTCACCAGAAAACTGGACTTAAATTTAAGGAAGAAACTAGTAAAGTGCTACATTTGGAGCATAGCTTGTATGGTGCTGAAACGTGGACACTTCGGAAAGTAGATCAGAAGTATCTGGAAAGTTTTGAAGTGTCGTGCTGGAGAAGGATGGAGAAGATCAGTTGGACCGATCGTGTGAGAAATGAAGAAGTATTACACAGAGTCAAGGAGGAGAGGAATATCGTACATACAATAAAAAGAAGAAAGGCTAACTGGATTGGTCACATCTTGCGTAGGAACTGCCTTCTGAAACACGTGATTGAAGGAAAGTTAGAAGGAAGGATAGAAATGACGGGAAGATGAGGGAAAAGACGTAAGCATCTACTGGATGACCTTAAGGAAAAGAGAGATACTGGAAATTGAAAGAGGAAGCACTAGATCGCACCCTATGGAGAACTCGCTTTGCAAGAGGCTACGGACCTGTCGTAAGACAGACTACAGAATGAATGAAAGACGCGATTTTCAAGCGGGATAACTGAGGCAAGAATACAGACACTCACGCATAATATTTAATGCTTCTTGTTATAATGGTAATAATGGTTATGCGAAAGTACCTCAATGTTACGTTATACGTACATTGCTTGCCTTGTCTTCATTTCCACTCAAGCTTCTCTTCTCAGTAACAGCCTGCGAAGGGTCTTCTCGTTGTATAATTCGTAATATACGTTTTGCTTAACGCTTATCGTATGACTTCTAGTGTAAGTTCTGTCGAATACGCAAATTAATGCAAATCAAGAATTTTGAAGCACTATTTTAACCGGCCTTTCAGTATCTGACATTTCCTGATATCGGTATTATCTTATTACTGAAACGATAACAGGGCAGTTTTCTTCCCGATGATGATATAACACGAATGCTTTGACGAGACTTTAACATTCAATATCCTTAATTAAAAATTATGCATGCCAAAATATGAAAATTTAATTTAAAGGCCCGTTTTCTAACGATGTGGGGTTTGCAGCACGACTCGGCCTCCCCATTTGTGGGGTTGAAGTAACCGACTCAGTGAGTTCCCTATTCGTCACTAATCTGCTGATGACATAATAAAAAGCCACAAAATGGACGTAGGGGAAGAGGGAAAAAATGTTTATCTTGTGGTAAAATGACAATTAACTTTGAAGTTATTTATTTATTTATTTATAGTCATTTAATGACGCTGTCAGTTACTCAGGCTGTATACAGTCAAAACCTAGACGATAATAAATTACAAAAGAAGTAAAATAAAACATTTGTGACAACAACAAAACTCAGTCACGACAGATCGATGTCTGCCGAGATTCGAACCGGCTACCTTCAGAATACAAATCTGATGTATTAATATACATATATTTGGAATATATCAGACCCACCTTATAACCGCTTTGATACTTTAAATATTCAATGTATTTAAAACTTTAAAAATTCTGGGTTTAACTTCATAATGGTTTTTACCCGAAACATGTAGTAAAATTCTACATATTTTGTTTATTTATTTATTTATTTGTATCAAAAACACAGCCGAATGCGTAAAGAAATAGAAAGAAAAATATGCTCACTGCATCAACATAACTTGAAATTTGGGATCGGCGTTAAATTAGTCCGTGGCCTAAGAACACGACGCAGACTGCACGTTGATAAACACTGACATAGAGTCAACAGTGACTTGCACGTGTGAAACATAATATATATCTTTTGAGATATCTGTTATCTGAAACGTGTTGCAGGAGTGAATGAACATGTCTGTAAAGTTTGCTAATTGCCTCACAAATATCAGTATCTACATATATCGTATCAAGTCTATTTACGCTTGTTATCTGTAAGTTCTGTGCTCGCGGATACATTTCAAGGGGCGTCCGGCAGTAACAGAACATCTCTTGATTCTGCCTGTCATTTTGGTTTATCTGCAAAGCATGGGTACTAGAATTCCTTAATTTTCAAAGATACAGGCCCTTGAGCAAATTTCTCTCCTACCATTTATTTATTAAAAGCCTTCTGTTTGAAAGTCTGGCTTCTAATCTTTTCAAAATCAGATTTACATCGTAATTGTAGTTTTATTATTTCTAAATTCGGTTCATATTGACAAAGAAACACTTGATGTACCGCGAAAATTCTTTTCCTGGCTAAAAGGTGATTGTCTTTAAAAACCACGACTTATCCTCTATAAATGGCAAGACCAACAGTAATATATCTCATTGTGAGGATTAAAATCTTCTGGGGGTATGACGCCGTGTCGTTGGGCGAGTGGCTCCTGACGTTTTGAAGTACCATATTGATGTTATCTTCAAGGTCAAGCAGCATTCTTCTTTAACTGCTTGATTCTGAAGATGAAGTCACTACAATCCTCCGAAACGTCGGGAACCACTCGCCCAACGACATGGCGTCATATCCCAAAAGATATGAATCCTCAACAACGCCACTGCGAGAACCTCAAATCTTGCAATTTTCATTTAATTTACTTTATTTAACGGCGCACTTAATACCTCATAATTATCACTTAGCTTCAACTGCTAGAATGAATAACTAACTCCATGGAGCAGAGACCTTCTTGAGAAGCTAAAAGGTCTTCAGCTAGTCAAAAAATTCCCCGCATTTTATGGAACCCGAAGATTCATTATCGTATTAACAAGAGCCCGCACCTGTCCCTATCCTGAGCCATACCAATCCAGTCCATGAGCCGCCATCCCACTTCTTGAAGATCCATTTTAATATTATCCTTCCCATCTACGCCTGGGTCTTCCAAGTGGTTTCCTTCCCTCAGGTCTCCCCACCAAAATCTTGTATGCACCTTTCCCCTCCCCCATACGTGCTACATGCCCCGCCACCTCGCTAGAATGAATAGTGAAAAATAAATTGCAGAAGATGTGGCAAGAAGCGACTTTGGCCTAATTAAATGTGCTATCCAGAATTTTACGGGGAATACCAAAACAAAACACGAATAATATCAGACAGCATATTGAATTCCTGGGCCGGGAATTGGAAATGGAAATATCCGAATTCGAAATATGCGTGCTGCCGTCTCGGCCGCGACGTGCAATTGTAGTGTTCAAATTTGGTGTTTCATCCTTGAACACCTAGACGTCACTGTATGTACCTCTACATTTAACATTAAAACCCCTAAATTTTGCTCAGAAAAATGTATTTATGTGTGGTACTATTTTAATGAGTCTTACGATAAGTACCAACTACTTCCGTAAATGCCCTGGGGTCGACTCAGCCTCTAATAGAAATGAGTACCAGGAATACTTCCTGGGGGGGTAAAGGCGGCCGGTGCGTAGTCCTGACAATCTTACCACTTTCATGTGCTGATTGTCTAGAAATCTGGGAGGCTCAACCTCCTTGAACCCTAAGGGACTGTACAGGTCTGTAATGGGATTGCTTTACCTTTTTTACCTGTACTTCCGTAAATAACATTAAGTGACTGGTCTGTATAATGGACACTGACCCTGTTCTCTGTGAGGTACGGACAGACGTTGTATATATAACTCAGATGAACACGCTAAACTTCTGTTTCTGCTTCATACTCCCAACAGTTCACTTCCCATCACATTGCCTTCTTCACTTCCCAGCGTTTTTACCTTGCTACCAGCCTATCTTTACCAGAAGGACGAGCTGGCACTGCCTGGGAACCTTCAGGGCAGCAAAATTTACGACTCCTCCCCCACCCCCCAGTTCATTCATTCATTCTGTAGTCTGTCTTACGACAGGTCCGTAGCCTCTTCCAAAGCGAGTTCTCCACAGGGTGCGATCTAGTGCTTCCTCTTTCAATTTCCAGTATCTTTTCTTTTCCTTAAGGTCATCCAGTAGCTGCTTACGTCTTCTCCCTCGTCGTCCCGTCATTTCTATCCTTCCTTCTAACTTTCCTTCAATCACGTGTTTCAGAAGACAGTTTCTACGCAAGATGTGACCAATCCAGTTAGCCTTTCTTCTTTTTATTGCATGTAGTATATTCCTCTCCTCCTTGACTCTGTGTAATACTTCTTCATTTCTCACACGATCGGTCCAACTGATCTTCTCCATTCTTCTCCAGCACCACATTTCAAAACTTTCCAGATACTTCTGATCTACTTTCCGGAGTGTCCACGTTTCAGCACCATACAAAGCTATGCTCCAAATGTAGCACTTTACTAGTTTCTTCCTTAAATTTAATTCCAGTTTGCTGGTGAAAAGATTTTTCTTCTTGTTGAATGCTGTTTTTGCCATGACAATTCTGGATTTAATTTCACGTGTACACCTTGCATCACTTGTTATCATGCTACCCAAATAATTGAAATATTCCACATTCTCCAATTGTTTTTGATCTATCATAATTTTCATTGGGGATGGTTGCCTTGAGATTTTCATTACTTTAGTTTTTCCCACATTCATTTCCATTCCATAGCGTCTTCCAATTTCACTTAGTCTATCAATCATGCCCTGTAGCACCTTTTCTTCCCTAGCCAGTAGCACAAGGTCATCTGCATATTTCACAGTGCGAATTACTTGTCCTCCTATTTTGAAGTCTCCAAACCCTTCAAGAGCTTCCTTGGTAAGGTACTCGCTGTATAAGTTGAACAGAATCGGTGACAAGCAGCAACCTTGTCTAACTCCTCTTCCAATCTTCACACTTCTCGTCTCCCCTTGGTCCAGTCGTATTTTGACACTCTGTTCCATGTACAATTTGCTGATCAATCTTCTTTCGCGCCAGTCTATCCCAATTCCTTTTAGGATTTGCATTAATTTGGTCCAGTTGACACGGTCAAATGCCTTCTGCCAGTCTATGAAGCAAGCACACAATTCCTCATCTATGACCAAGGTTCGTTCTGATAGTATTCTCAGCATCCCAATTGCATCCCTAGTTCCTTTTCCTCTTCTAAATCCAAACTGATCTTCTCCAAGTGCATCTTCAATTTTCCTCTCAATCCTTCTTCTAAGTATCCTCGCTACTATCTTTGCTGCATGAGCGATGATGCTGATTGTGCGATGGTCGCTGCATTTTGTAGCTTTGGGCTTCTTCTTTAAGGCAATCATTGTAACTTCAATAAAATCTCTGGGCCATTCTCCAGTTACATATATGCTGTTGATCATCTGTGTCATTAGCCTTAGACCACCTTCTCCCAACAATTTGAGTACATCCCCAGGTATATCATCATCTCCTGTAGCCTTCTTATCCCTCATCTCCTTGATAGCTTTTTCCACTTCACTTTGCAAAATATAAGGGCCTTTCTCGTCTTCATCTACTTCATCTTCAGGTTCGACGTCTAGATGTTCTGGTCGATTAGCTCGATCGTAGAGCTCTGTGATATAATTCTCCCAAATTTGCAATACTCGTCTCTGATTTATTATTATATTGCCTTGAGAGTCTTCGATGCCAATGTTTTGAATCCCATGGTTTTCTTTCCAGCCTAGTTCCTTTGTCTTCATGTACATTAAATCATAACGTCCTATTCTTTGAAATTCTATGATCTCGTCGCATATGCTCTCCAGATATTCCTTCTTGGCGTTGTCCGTGGCTCTTTTCAATTCATTCCTCAGTCTTCTGTAGTTCTTCCTTCCTTCTTCATTGTTGACATTCTTCCATTTCCTTCGTTCATCCATTTTACTGATCATCTCCTGTGTAATCCATGGCTTTCTTGCTCTCCTCTCGACTTTTCCAACCAAACCACTCATAGTATCTAACACACATTTCTTGATATTGTTCCACTGCACTTCCACATTCCCACTTTCACATTTGATTGCACCAAGCTGTTCTTCTAGTCTATCGTGTACTACCTGTCGTTGAGCATATAGCTTCTCCAAATCCCATCTTGGTTTTTTCTTGTGGAACCTCATGATCTTCTTCAATCTGGTGCAGATCTTTGCAACCAGTAAATTGTGGTCAGAGTCAATATCTGCTCCAGGTAGTGTCTGCACATCCTTCACACTGTTCCTGAATCGCTGTTTCACTAGTACATAGTCCAGCTGATATCGATTCCTATCTCCTGGTGATTTCCACGTGTACAATCTTCTTTTAGGTTTTTTGAACCATGTGTTTGTTATAACAAGTCCATTTCTTTCACAGAAGTCAATAAGCATTTGACCTCTCTGATTCCTCCTTCCCAGTCCATATGGTCCAACAGTGTTGTGATGTGCTTTATCTCCAACCACACTGTTCCAATCTCCCATTATAATCGTGTTTGTCGCACCCTTTCCATCCTCTTCAAGAATTTCTTCAATTATATCATACAACTCTTCCACTTTGTCATCTTCATAGTCCGATGTTGGCATGTACACTTGCACTATCAAAATACTTACCGGTTCTGCCTGCAATTTAATAGCAATGATTCTGTCACTATACACACTCTTCTTAACAACACTTTTCACTACGCTTTTATGCACTACTATAGCTACGCCTCTTTCAGCACTGTCACCCCCGGAATAATACACTGTATAATCACCACTTTTTATTTCACCTTGACCCTTCCACCGCACTTCACTAACACCTAGCACAGACACTGCGTTCTTCTGCATCTCTTTCTTCAAATTTTCGAGTTTTCCTCCTTGATTCAAGGTCCTTACGTTCCAAGTGCCTATCTTGAAGCTGTTATGTTCATTCTGTGTCTTCTGCTTTTGTCTGTAGTCATTACCGCGTGGTGTCTCCCCTAGAAACACTCCCCCCCGGAGATCCGAATGGGGGAGTAGTTTACCTCCGGAATGTTTTGTCTCCAGAGGAAGCATCTCGCATTTGGCATTTGTCTCTGTTTCTGGAAGAGACTATCCAGGAAAAGTAATAATGTGGTAGTTTTTCCATTTGCTTTCCACATCGCAGTACAGCAGCCGTTCAGACCACTCTGGTCACGCCTGTTGCTACACGATCATGAACCATCTCGAGCATCATTTGCTCTGTGCTTCATGTCGCTACTGATGTCGCTGCTTCCGGCATCAGGGGAGTTTTTATTCGGTTTCCCATCTCCTAGGCATCTCTCTTCGTCTGGTTCCTACCCTTTTGATCTGTCCGGCTTGGGAGACCCTACTGGTAGCAATGCTACCGCCGGCTTAGCTCTCAGGGTCACTGGAACTCACAAGCCCCTCTACCACGGCAAGGTGAAGATACCAACAAACCCCCCAGTTACGATATAATAATAAGCGCAGTGCCTCTCATTGCACCCCATCTTCTCTTCTTCCTCTCTCTCCCTCTCTTTAGAGAAAGTTACCACAACCGACAAAAATAATAAACTCTAAAAGGTTCTGACGATGGTGTATAACATTGAGAACCAATTGTCTTCTGGACTTTGTCCATCGTCCGGATAAAATATAAAAATATAAAATTTTCCGGACGATGGACAAAGTCCAGAAGACAATTGGTTCTCGACAAAAATAATGTCTCCTCGGACAGAAAGACCGAAAACTAGCAACAAAGAAAGAGTTGACCACAGTCACACTCAGGTTATAAACCCCAAGAAGGGCTCGATGCCAAGACGTACTGAGTAACTGACCGTCAGTTTTAATGTGACTTTGAATTATTTAAAGAGTTAAGGACTATTCAGCTAATCCGTGGAGAGGAAACGTACGCGCTGAAAGGCTATTGCCGCTTTAAAACGCGACACATTCTCGCAAATGTGCCGCTATGTGAGTGTCGAATTGAGGCTGTCATAGGGGTGCGCTCATGGTGTTGTCATGAAACAAACTTTTGAAATGAGAAACGCCGTAATAATCCTGTCTATTAAACATATGGCTCCACAGAACCTGAACAGGAATTAACTTTCGTCTACAGAGAAGCGAGTACTTAAGACTCTGTTACTCTATAAAACAACTACTGTGTCTGTTGTCTGAATGTCCAAAAGCTGATAATGACTGTAAAACATATGTGAAATTTGTGCATAGATAAAGATTACTGCCAAAGCATTGGAACCAACAAAAGTCAATGTAAACTCTTCTCTAAGAGACAGTCGACTTGGATCTGACGATTCTGACGCGAAAAATATAATTATGAATAGACAAGACGGCTATAAACTGAAAGGATTAGAATATTCATTCATTCATTCTGTAGTCTGTCTTACGACAGGTCCGTAGCCTCTTTCAAAGCGAGTTCTCTACAGGGTGCGATCTAGTGCTTCCTCTTTCAATTTCCAGTATCTTCTTTTTTCCTTAAGGTCATCCAGTAGCTGCTTATGTCTTCTCCCTCGTCTTCCCGTCATTTCTATCCTTCCTTCTAACTTTCCTTCAATCACGTGTTTTAGAAGGCAGTTTCTACGCAAGGGATTAGAATATACAGTATTATTATTGCAGTTATGTATACTCTGCGTGGAAACTTCTAGTCTGTTAGAAATTTACCGTCGTCTCGAAGGAACCTGTTCCTCCAGCTTCAGAATATACGAGCATCTTCTGCCCTCAATATGGAGGCAACTCATCTCCCCGTAATGTCGGTAATTTCCGCCAGAATATGTGGCACCACATCCCAGAAGCAGTAGTCATCAAAATATAGTCCATGAGAAAACTAAGTCACATTAACTTACTGAAATTTCGCAAATGTAAAGCATTTGAACGCGTTCCTTAAACATTTGTTCATACAGTGCAAGAAATCCTGTCCAATTTATTCTGTAATGAAATTCAGTTTTAATTCTATGCTACGTAACATAGGCTCTTAATAAAATGCCGTTAAGAAATCCTTATTCTTTATCATCAGTGACGAGAAGAAAGTATTTGATATGAAATGATGAAAACAGCAACAGGTCCATTGAGATAAAATTTGCTAAGAGGCCACCTTGAGTCTGATTACAAATCAGTTATTGAGCGCCTTTCTTAGAGTTGTTCCGAGTCGTTGCAGTGTAATTGGGTGTCATACCTTCGGGCTTGATGGTATTTGTGACAAAGAGATAAGGCCTGTACCACTTAGAACTTTACCATCTTTGGCTAACATTCAGCTTACGACAGATTACATTGTATCTTGCCCCGCTGTTACATTAGCATGTGACATTTTAAGTTCTCACAAATGGAAATAAAAGGTGTCTATGCTTCAGTCTGTATTAGAGTTTCGACCTTAGCCGTGAAACTTACGCAGCTGGCGTATTCACTAAAATCTTTAATGCAATTTTCCTTGACGGCTGTAATATATAAGAGGAATCAGTGAAAGGACTGTCTGCGAGAATTGTAGCTGGAGATGGGAATTTCCAAACTTTTCTGTCGAAATTTCGGAGTCTCGAACTAGCAAATCAATAAAGGAGTAAATAAACAAAGAGAAATAAAGTCCGTAATTTGCAGGAAAGAAATAAATAGAAGTGCTTAATGAGGTACAGGCGAAGTCGTGCCGGGGCTTAAAACACACGCCATGAAGGTACAACCCGGTGCTTAATTAAGCACCACAGAATGATGAAGTACGGGGTAGAGAGGTATTTTGTTTTTCAATGGCTCGACAGCCCCTTGGGGCCTAGGCCGCCTCATTTTTCGAGACTTTACGATCACACTTTTAGACACACCACACTCGGTAGGACTCCTCTGGACGAGTGATCAGCTCGTCGCAGAGACCTCTACCTGACAAAACACAACACTCACAAGAGACAGACGTCCATGCCCCGGCGGGATTCGAACCCACAATCCCATTAAGCGAGCGGCCGTAGACCCACGCCTTAGACCGCGCGGCCACTGGGGTCGGCAATAGAGGTATAGTTTCAACTATTGTTAATGTCGGCCCCAGACGAAGGCTTAAAATTAATAAAGATATTCATACAGCTTGAGGGATGCATTCCTGGAGACCTCGCATATTTCAAGACAGAATTTGCCATAGGAATAAATGTAAAGTAGGGGAGGTGCGTTCTCGGAGCGCATAAATCTACATCCAATGTAGCGTATTTTTTCTTTTAGACATGATTTAAACACAACACAAATACATAATCAATACAAGTTAATTTAATGACAGTTCTCTTAATATGATACACCACCTAAATCATCACATTCCGACGACACCGAAGGAATGCAAGACGCAACAGGCGCCTAATTAATGGCGCTGGGGTCGACTAAACTTCTAACAGAAATGAGTACCAGGAATACTTCCTGGGGGGTAAAGGCGACCAGTGCGTAAAGCTGACAACCTTACCACTTTCATGTGCCGACTGTCTAGAAATCTGGGAGCCTCAAGCTCCTGGAGTCTTAGGGGCCTGTCCAGGCCTGTATAGGAATAGCTTTACGTTTGGATTTACGTTTACTTATCTCCGCACTTGATATTGAAGGCCGATCTGACGAATTTTTAGGTTTGATTCGCATTATTTCAAATTGTTCGCATAATATTTTTACATCCAGCTATTTCAAATTCGCGCTGTATTTGGAGTGTAGCAGTTGGACAAATGTACTTACCGATATTGACAACACCGTGGTTCGTGAGTTCCCAGCAGGACTGGAGTCTGAGGATGCTGAGTGAGTTACTCTGTTTGGGGGAGAAGTAGCCTAGGGCAGCGTCCGTGACATGATAGGCCTGCAGTGAGAACTCGTAGAGCGACGGTAGGAGCTGGGCCACGGCGCCTACCGCCTCATCGGCCACGTTGATGCAGTCCGTCAGGGTGAGAGACACAATCCTAGGCGTCAGACATGCCCACAGACCCGCCTCTGTGATCTCGTTGCATCCGGCCATTTCCAATTCGAACAGAGCCTGTAAACCAAGTGACAGATTACGTCACACGTCGGCTGAATTCCCGCAGGACAATAATTCCAAAGCCAGAGTGTATCCATTATACGTAAGCAACATGGTGTAAAAGCGTCAGGGGAAGTGTAGGTAAGGCTCTATGCATTTATATAAGAAGATATGGTGTGACAGTGCTATGCACATGCATTGCTATTCACGATAAATGATTTTTTGTGGTGAAGGGCCCCGCAGCAGATGCTACGGACGCACCGCAGCCTTGAGGCTTATTGTGCAACCCTGTGATGAAGACGATTAGTTTTTGTCGTTTTTTCGTGTAATGGAGCACCGGTGGAATGAAATTGATAGGGGAAAACCGAAGTACTCGGGGAAAAACCTGTCCCAGTGACACTTTGCCGACCACAAATCCCGGGATCGAATGCGGGCCAGCGACTAACCGCCTGAGCCATGGCACGGCCTGTACACTGGAGTTAGAATAGTGTGCTACATAGCGTAAAACATGTTCGCATTTACCGGACGCAAACTTATGATTCTGCGTGTAGAGTATACTTAAAAATGGCTATGAAGTCCAACTTTCTGAAAAAAAATTAACGAAGCAGCGTTAACATATAAAGAAAAATATTTGACTTACATTTATTTACAGAGCCCCTGGTGTCGAACCAGAACCACATAATGAAGTCTGAGGACATTATAGACAGCCTGGGGTTGTTAAGTGAGAAAAATAGAATTTTGTAAAAATAAAATGCTTTTGCATTTTGGAACTTTCAGATTCAAACCCATGACAATTTTTTCTTCTAGTATATTTGCAGTCCTTGCTGCATGGCATGCATTCATTACTATAAGTAGAGAACCTAAGAATACAAAGCTAACATATACAAATTCTGTCGTAAAATTTTGTCTGTTGTTTTACGTAGGTATTATGCGTACTTTTTTCTCATACGTAAGGAGAGAACATAGTTTGAGAGTGCTAAGGAACAAACTTATGCATAAGAGGCAGGAAGTAACAGGAGACTGGAGACATTTTTATAATGAGTAGTTTCATTGTTTATACTCCTCACCAAATATCATTCGGATGATCAAATCATGGAGGATGAGAGGGGCGGGGCATGTAGCATATATGGGAGAGAAGAGAAATGTGTGCAGGGCTTGGTTGGGGAAAATGGAAGTAAAGACACAAATTTGAATACCTAGGCACAGATGGTAAGATAATATTAAAACGTATCTTAAAGAAATAAGATGAAATGTCTTCGACTGAATGTATCTGGCACACGACAGGGGCAAATAATGGGCTGTTGTGAAGATGGCAATGAAATTTCGGGATCCATAGAATACTAGAAATTAGTTGACTAGCTGAGGAACAGTTAGTTACTCCAGAAGCAATCTTCTCTACGCAGTTAGAGAATATCTAGGGCCAGGGAATTTTTTTTTTGGGGGGGGGGGGGTCGTTTTTCCTTGTAATGGAGCACTGGTGGAATTAAATTGACAGGGGAAAAACGAAGTACTCGGGGGAAAAACCTGTCCCAGTGCCACTTTGTCCATCACAAATACCACATGGACTGACCCGGGATCGAACAAGGGCCAGGGATTTACTTATTAGCCAGCATTCATATACTCGTGAACTCTTCCGTTTTGTCTTATGGATACTCTGTGTGTAAAGAAATCATATGGCCACAACCGTTATTTGTAAGCTCGAATTAACCTTGTAGTAGCACAGGTGTTCGACCGGGGTGAGGTGGTGGTTAGGTTGCAACTCTGCTTGTGATTGGCTTAGTTCGCAACTGAACGCTCTGTGCTTGTCGTGTTTGCAGTGGTGGCTGGTTTGTTACGCCAACCACAGCTGATCTGAGCCCCTAAAATACATATGCTAAGAAAGGAAAGACCTAAGTAGTGACATTTTAATTATAAAAGTATAAAGTTAAAAAAAATAGTAGAGAGTCGTATTGTACTGTACGGCGTAGGTAAAACAATATGCTTTCTAGACCATGACACAATCGTCGAAGGTTTGGTCAGCTAGCGGCTCAGACTGATTTACGTCCACTGTATTAGGGCTATATATTTTTTTGCCTCTTTGATTTATTATTTTATTACACCTTCTTGTTCCTGGTCTAGTTATCTGTCAGTTGTAGAGCTTATGTGACATCAGATGGCAGGATGGCTGTTAATAATGTATTTGATAGCAAATTGAATTTAAATTGCCTGTTCTGAGGCTTTGTAATGGTGTTGAACTCGAGGAAATGAGAACACCACGACCGAGAGTAGACGGGAGCCCTCATGGATAATAACCACCCTGTCCAGACCGTAATTTGTGCGTTGAAGAGAGGTGTCCCCTGACCACAACGGGATTTGAAACCCATTCGTGCTGACAGTAATTACAACTTGGTGATCAAGAAGTTCTCTTGTCGGCAGAAGTCACCGGTTCGAACCTCAGCCCACAGAACTGTTAAGTTGATAGGATTTATTTAGTGATTTACCTCAGTCCCTTCAGACACATAAAATATAATCCCTTAAAATACTCGTATATCAGGACCACTTCAAAAAATTACCTTTTAACGGCTGACTTTTAGAGTACCTTTTTACACCATATAACTATAAAGTAGACAAGCATCATCAAATAAATCATAAATAAGAGACCTGCCAAGTATTTCTTGACGATATTATATTTCTTAAGAAGGAAGTCAGATGTGTGTTGATGTTAGTTTGTTACCGGCCAGATGGAGGTCAGAGTAACGCACGTATTAAAGTCATACAAAAATAACCAATTGAATCACTGGTTTCCTGTACTACGCGGAGCCCAAGGGTTTCCGGGGGACCTGCGTCAAATTTCTCTAATGTCGAAATTTAATCTTACAAAATTCCAGTACACTTGATATCACAATGTTAATAAAATGAAATTGCTCAAACCGTATGATATAATGATATGACACTGTCATTATTAAATTACACTTACGGAACACCCTGCAGCCTCGTGTTTCCACAAAAACCAGCCAGAGATATTACTGTAATTGTTTTCGCAAACTGAAAAAAATCACAATATAAATTATTTCAAACCAACGAGTTCATTTCGATTGCGCTGTTTTTCTCACTATTCTATTATTTTTACTTTAAACTAAAATAAATGCATTTCACATTTATTTATAATATATTCATCTTATTGGTCTGGAAATCCGTCATGATTTACAAAAGCAAAACGACTCCTAAGCAAAAAACGTTGGGAAACACCGAATTACAAGTTTGGAAACTGAGGTGATGTTCTCAGTATAGTGATTAAGCTACGGGATGGACGATCCGGGCTTCGACTCAAGTCAGGGGCAATATATTTTTCTCTTTGCTAACATATCTTGATCGGCTTTGGGGCCCACCCAACCTCCTATTCAGTAGACACTGAGGCTTTTCCCCCGGATGTAAAGTGGATGGGGTGAAATTTGTTACTCATCTCCAGCTAGTTCCAAAGTTAAGAATGGGTGGATGTGTACCTCCATTCCCATATTGTGCTTTCATGGCTTTGACAAGTAAAACTTTTCCGCTTTCTTCCGCATTGTTTATAAATCACCCTATTATTCTCTGCTATATAATATCGGACATTTATTATGGTACAAAGAAAAAAAATATAAAAGTCAGCTCTTTGAACGTAACTTGTAAACGTTTCCCACTAGCCAACACTGTAATCAGCTGCGACAGGTGTTGATAAGGCTGACATCTTTCGGATAAACTGAAACTTCTCCCTTACTAACATTAGGGCCTACGTCTCGTCCAATCACAGCAGACGATCGTTGCACCCCGAGCTCAGTGTGTCAGTGTGCCTGCCTGTCCAACTGTTTACAGAATCATCATACTTTCTTGTGTGATAGAAGAGATTTAGCGCAGTAAGTTGATTTGATTGACAGTGTATGACTTCAAGTTCACGCGATTAAAATAAGTGTAGTCGAGACATATTCACATATCGCCTTACGTTAATATGCTTCTGAACAGTCAGTCTCGGTGCTTATGCTTGTAACGTTAAGAAGGTCCTCACTGTATTTCATATACGTATTTACCTTGTAATGTTTACTGCAGCTGCACATCGAAAGCCTAGAATTTTATAATTAAAGTTAATAACGTCCGTTAATTAGTGCTACAAGTGAGTTACAAATGTTTTAGCTGTTTTGGCGCACTTTTTTATAATTCGCCAAAAAATGTCATTTATTTGAGGTTTTATAAACGAATTACTCATTCAGAAATTAATAATAATTATCAGCCAAATTTTACAATTGCACCTACTCCATTTTGTCACAGAAATCGTTTAATTAATCTTTATATATTCTATACGTAATACGCCACTTTCACTGAAAACGTTTGCAGTCATGGCGATTGTACCGGCTTCATGGCGCCAAAATAAATGTTAAATTAATTATAATATTTTACGGTAATAACTATGGCGTTACTACATTTTATATACATATTAATTTGGATAATATTATCATCTGAATTCTAGAAGTAAGTTTGTTGCTGACCAGAAAGTGCATCATACAACATGTTAAAGGCATTCCTTGTAAAGGTGTAGCCATGTTTGGATGACGGAAGGCCATAGGCAGTATTTCAGCCATCTTTGTATAATAACTATTTAGGAGCTGTACATGTAACAAGAGCTGTGCAGCCATATTGAGTTTCACAGGTTTCAGGGCGCCAAAATAAATATTAAATTAATTTTGTTATAATATTATACATTAATAACTACGATGTTTGGTAAATTATATTTTGATTTCCATAATATTACCACCTAAATTTTATAGGTAAGTATTTTGCTGACCATAAATTCATATTTACGATGTATAATATGGCGAATGCCTTCCTTGTGATGATGATGAAGGTTTTCCTTGCGACGGTGTAGCCATGTTTGAAAGGCGGAAGGCCATAAGGCAGTATTTCAGCCATCTTTGTGTAATTACTATTTAGGGGCTATACATGTAACAAGAAGATTTCTTTGTAGAAGTTTGTATCCATAATATCTTTCACAGTTTTCATGGTGCCAAAGTAAATGCTAAAGTAATTTAACTGTTATATTATACGTTAATAACTACGAGGCTGGTAAAATGTATGTATATATATTTATTTTCATAATAATATCATGTGAATACGGAGGTAAGTTTGTTGCTGACCAAAAATTATATAATTCGTATCTATAATATACATTACGACAAATGCCTTCCTTGCGATAAGCCATATTTTAATGACTGCAAACCATACGTAGTATTTCAGGCACCTTTTTAATAAATATTTAGGAGCTCTACGTGTAACAAGTACTTTTATTTCCTAGCTGTATTGGCTTTATATGTTTCAAAGCGACAAAATAAATGATAAATAATTTCAATATGTTGTTATAGGCTAATAAGTATGAGGATTCCTGAAGTTTATGTAATATATATCTCCATAACATCGTCTAAATGCTAGAGGTAAGTTTGTTGTTGTACAGAGTTCACAATTAATATTTATGAAACAGGGTATAATAAAGGCCTTCCTTACAGTAACGTAAAAATGGTTGAAAGACTGAATGACATACATAGCACTTCAGGCAACTTGTAGGGACAGTAACTTGATTCTAAGGCTAACCAATGCAGTTTTTATTGTTTTCTTAGGTGGTATTATAGAATAAATATGTGGAGGTGTTTGAACCGTTATATGTGGGAACATATGTTCAAACAACGTGCTTTCAAGTGACAGTGAAATTAAATATGTTATAATTGTGACAAATGTAAGTGTAGTAGAGAATACTGTCCATATTTCTCGTCGAGGTGTATAAATCAGTCACAAAATTCAAATACTCAGCTCAAGATTTTCACTTGTATTCAAAATATACTCGAGTTGAATCCCAGCCAGGTTACGTCTGTCTTTACCCAAATCCTTGTGGTTTCACTCTTGCTTCTCTAGTCATTGCCAGACAGCATTGATTCCTTCCAAATCCTCTACAATCAACCATTCTTATCCCACCATATCTTTGCAAAACTATACAATCTACTTTAAGAAAAAAATCTCTAAATAAACAGATAATAAAAAAATGTCAGCTCACAACTGTTACTGGTGGAACAATTTTAAAAAAATTAATTGTTACGAATTTTAAACCACGATTAATACTGAAAATTAAGGGAATATAATGTGTTGTAAGTCACAAAATAACAACGATTTAGAGAATCATCTGAAGGTTTGCTCGTAGGAAGTAAATCTGATACGTAAATTGGCAGGAAACAAAGTTGGCCTAAGTGAATAACTATAGGCGTATGATAGTCTATTTGGGACGTAATCGGTATGTGGACAATGGATCGCCGAAGCATAACATCTAGTGCCACTAGTTGCCATTAATTATAAGTAACTGACGTTTCGACAAGTTAGCAAGACTGACATAAATATAACCATTAATTTTGTGTTATAATGTCTATGGCGAAAATACACAAAATTAATACAACTTGCGTGGCAAGTACTTAAGCTTCAATTGTAGAACTGTGCATTTCAATGTTACCAATTACAGCATTTAAGGTACAGTTTCTTACCGTTCTTTTTTGTCAATTACCAAAGTCATGTTATTTTCAAAGTTCTTTTTTATGTTTTCAAACATCGTAACCCAGAATTTTCGTGCCATCAGCAATACAATCTTAAATCGGCCACGACATTTCCTTCCGCATCCTATCATATCTTTGTACAATCAATCTTCTCATAGCACCCTTCCTAGTATTTGCCTTCTTATGGGTGATTCAAAACACAAAGTTTCAGTTCTCTTGAAGGTCTCGATAAATATACCTGTCACCTTCATTTGGGCTGACATTTTAACAAATTGTGTGCTGAACTCCTATTTTAACAAGCTCTTCCCAGTTTATTGCGCAATTTATAATTACATTTTAGTTCTAAATTGCAAAAACGTTTGTGTGTCTCATGACACACACACTAGCAAGCTGACATCATTCTCCTCCAGTGTGCCCTGTTTCACTACCATATGGTGCTGCTGAATCGAATGCGAGCCCTTTTGAACCATGTTTTTTTTTCCCGACAGCTACATTAGACATGCGCATAACGTATAGACGCAGACATCCTTGTCCTCCACATCAGATTTAAATCCCAGATAATTACAAATTTATCTGTTCTAATTTGCACTCGGTGTGTTAATTGTCTTTTTAAACTTCTAGATTCTTCGAGCCTTCTATCCTTCTAAATTTCGGTAACTGCTTGCCAGTCGACAAGGATTGTCAACAAAATATAATTAAATTTTCATTTCTTTTCAATTTTGATTCTTTCAAGAAAATAGAACCGGCCTGATCACACTTGAAAATAAATAACTTATCTTGTTGATGTGACGTCCGTAAATACGATGTGGAAGAAGGTATACTTCAAAGAAATCGAATTATATATGATTATATCGGGAGCTACACTTATTATCCAAAACGGTTCACAAGAGTTCTTTTCAGAAAACTTGCCAATAAAAGGTTTAATCGGGTCTGCATGTGCGGTTAAACAGACGGATGGACACGATACAAGAAAAGAAGGCCCACATAAATTGCGGTCTTATTGTAACTGCTGTTTCGGAAATAAAATTTACCTGTATTCTTTTTTGCTCCATTCATACTACATTTCTTACCAAACTGCACGGCATCATGAAAGGTAAAGGAAAGTATGCAGTTTAAGATTTTATGTAGGAACAATCCTTCTGATTCAAATGTTAATTTAAATGAGATAATAATTGGGTCCAAGTAGCTTTATCTTTTAATTTTACAATTTATATGCAAGATGGAAAAAAATCTCTATTTAAAGTCTATTAAAACTAATTTTGTTAAATGACGTTTTGTTTTCGTCAGGCTGCTGTTACGTCATTAGGAATATTGTCACATGTTATGACGTCAGATGTCGGCATAGAAAATATTTGATATCAGTTTCCACATATGAGCGTACAAATTACCAATCTGTCTAATTTACTAACCCACTATTATACTAATAAAGCTAACATTTCCTTATTCTTCTGGTTGTGGGTTCGTACCTGTCTTTATGCATGGCCGGCAAACACTAACGTAACACAGTTTGTACGTTCATATGTGCCCATTGACATCTTCTGGTGATACAGATTTAGAACCAAAAAATTCGATCCCCCCCCCCCCCCCATGAGGATTGATTCATGTTCACCGAATATCTGAATATACAGCGATACACCTTCATGATTTGCAAGAAGCAGGTTCCCATTACATCACTGTTTCTCGAATTTTGTTACGCGACATGGAATTTTTTTATGGAAAATTCGAAAAAACTGTATTTCAGTTTCTCCAAATTTTAAAGTACATTTAAAAATAGACGCTATTTTAAGTGCAGTGTGTGAAGCAGTAGGCATAATTAAATTTTATAAATGGAATATTATGGAATAAAAGGGAATTATTTGAATGACACGAGCAGATTTTATTAGATGTGACGAGCTGGCGGCCGAAATGTCCCTATACAGCGTTTTCTGTTATTTCTTTGTTTGGCATCATTCACTTCAGGAAGAAGTACCAGTATAAAACGTCATCAACTTGTGATGACTCAGCCTCCCCACCCTTCCCCACTAGGTGCAGTGTGTCAGCTCCATTTCTTCAGTAAGCGCAGTCAACATAAAAAGTCGTTATGACGTCACATTATTTCTCCTTATAAATCCTTCTAGAGTATCATATTTATGGTTCAGACCCTCCTGCCATTCTACCATCGTGGTATTCGTGTCTTTTTTAACATGATATGACTTCGTCAGTTGATAAGAAAGAATCACTTTTATACATGATTTTCTCTTTTCTGTTCCATATTAATTTTTACCGCTGTTCACCACTATTACAGGACACGCAAATTTATGGCCATCAACAAAAGAGGCCTATCCTGAACTAATCTTACACATTTCTCTTTCTGACTACCATTCCTGCTAATATTATCCTCTAATTCGCACTTAAGTGTTTCAAGACATACTTCCCATAGCCTTTATGTTCCCAGCATCACGACTGTCGTGGCCTTCTACATTTATTTACGGTAAGAACGTTGGCTGAATTCTATACAAGAAAAAATGTTTTAGTTGATGCAGCGGTGTTATATAATGTAAGATTTTGTGGGGTCTAAGGCATATTTATGTAAAAAGAGTAGCCAAAAAACAGACATATTTTAAAGCTTTATTTCCGTTTTGATTCCTATAAATTTTACTGTGTTTGCAGGACATTACATGACATTTCTCAGACTGTACATTGCAACCAGGTGTCACGCTGACAGTCGCTATCCCCTCCCCAGTACAACCAGCCGTACATACTTCTCTAGTTATTTCAGCTTATGGGCCTGCACGAGACCCTTCAACATATCAAGTAATAAAGACAATAGCTGGACACCATCTTCAGACAGATCACCTAAGTTTATCAACCTTGTTTTATTAAAATTAATTTTGATATTCGCTTGCACTGCTTTATTCGAAGCATTTCCTCACTAAATATACCTTTTCACTTAATGTCAACCTGTCCTACATTAAGGGCCAATTGACTGATCCAAGGACCATGGCTCCTTTTGATAAATTAAGATTCGCTGTGCTGGTCAAGATATTCCTCATAGCCTTCATGTTCATGACATTAATAACAAGAGCCCACTAGTGGTCCCTATCTTGGAAAAAAAATTGTCTCCACTCAGTCCGGTGAATTTTAAAATTGCTTTTCCGTCTAGATCCAGGTCCTTCAAGTAGATTCTTTCTGTCAGTTTGTCCCACCAAAATGTTGTAATTTCTAGCTACACTTAAACGTGTGTCAGTAACCCCTAACATAGGGGCACATATATTGGAAAGTATTTTTTTTTTGGAAAAGGGCCCCGCAGCAGAAGCTACGGACGCACCGCAGCTTTGAGGCTTATTTTACAACCCTGTGATAAAGATGAAGAGAAAGGTGATCAGTTTTTTTAATTTTTCCGTGTAATGGAGCACCGGTGGAATGAAATTGATAGGGGAAAACCGGAGTACTCGGAGAAAAACCTGTCCCAATGCCACTTTGTCCACAACAAATCCCACATGGACTAACCCGGGATCGAACCCGGGTCTCCGCGGTGAGAGGCCGGCGACTAACCGCCTGAGCCATGGCACGGCTCTTTGGCAAGTATTTGTGAGAAGCTGTACGAATCTAGTGTTAGATATGGGGTAGAAGGATGGGGTTTAATTGAGGCATGGCAAGTAATAGACTAGGGAATTGGTAAATTTTGTAATAAATTAATTGCGTTGCCAAGTTGTGCAGTAAATGGATTTTTGGAAGTTGAACTTAGTACAGAAAGCAGGAAAGATAAGGTCATGGACTGGTAGTAAAAAACTGGCAAAGAATGTTGTGTATGGAAGTAGAAGAACGGGTGAAGCAAAGTAATGAGTGGAAGATAGGCAATATGGTAGTGAGAAATTGAGCTAAGGAGTTGAAAGTAGAGCTGAAGAGTGACAGATTACTATTTTGTGGCAGAATCGAGATGCACGTAATTTTACTGCAATACGTAAACTGGTGAAGAAAAGATTTAATGATGTGGAAATGCAGAACTTTGTGGCAAAAAAATTGTTAAATAGTTATGTATCAGGACTTTTATATTTAAGGGGTTGAAAGAGGAGATGGACAATATTTTAGTAGCATATGTGTGGCATAATCAGAAGGTATGTAATGTTAGAGAAATAAGGAATGTGGTAAAAGTGCGAGTAGTAAGGAAAGGCAGAATATGTTGGCAAAAATGCCGGAAATGTTTTCATAAGCACTGTACTGAGATATTTATTTTAGTTGGGGTAAGAGCTCATATTATACAGAATACCGTACTGGGAAGGTAAGCAACCGAATAGCGGTGTTGTTAGAAGTAGTGCGGAAATTGAGAGGAATTGGAAAGAATACAGTGTAAGATATCCACTACGTTTAGGCAAAGATGATGTCAAAAATATAATGTTAAGCCTCCAGAAACATGAGAGTGGAGAAAGGAATTTGTGATTAAGAAATGTTGAATGCGAAGAAGGAGGTAGCTTACCAGATAATATTAGGCAATAGCAATGAATTATTTATTGTATATTTAGGAAGACAAACTTGAATATAAGTGGTTTAATAAGGTAAAATATATGTCAATTCAACGTGTACTTAAAGGAGAGGGGGCCACCAACGTGACAGCCCAGCAAACAAGTGAGATACAAGGACTGTACTTAATAATAATAATAATAATAATAATAATAATAATAATGGATTATTTTTATTTGTTTGGAGCCATGTCAGGAAATAATTCAGATAGCATTAATTAATAAAATTCAAGTAAGACGGATTATTTGAAGACAGTGACATATTCATTACCTTGCATTATTTATTTGGTGCTTAACAGGCCCGCTAATTAAATAGCATTTATACATAAGCCTCGTAAGTCTAAATTACATTCAAATTGTTGTGTAATTATTTTAATTTGAGAGTATAATTTATATCATTTCACTGCGTTTCGAAAGATTGGAGTGCTAGTTAACATATATGTATCACCATCTAACCGACGTAATTGTGCATGTTAGTAAATACAGTGCCGTCAGGTAAATTACCACGGCGTCGGACAGACAGGCAGGTTACCAATACGTGGTTCGCGAGTGTCGTTCCGTGTGGTTTTAAAATGTGTATCTTGTGTTTATGAGAGTGGCTGCAAAGTGGATTAATGTGAACCTGTGGATAACATAAATTAAAAGACTACAGTGTTGTGATGCGTTGTGTTGTGACGTGTAGCAGTGAGTAGCTGTAACACAGCGTTATCATCATTTTGTCACCGGCTGCAACGCTCCAGTGAAAACAGCAGCAGCAGACAACGAACCAGGACCAAGTGCAAAGGAGCAACGCGCAAACCGTAACGTTAAACAACAAAACAGTGTCGGCTGAACCTTTAGCGGTTGAGGACCCATCCGCAGGAGGATGGGCTGGGTACTCGCAGCAAATCAGGTACGCCATAGCACCGACACGAGCTTATCATGATGTCAGTCCGGCCCCAGGCTGGTCATGATAATTACCGCCGTGCCAGGCAACTCTGTATTTGATGCGGTAGCCTCCATGACTCAGGGCGTAGGTTAAGGTCGAGTTGACAACCCTGCGAATGTTATTTTTTTTATTAATTTGTAAGTGATTTTGCCCTCCCTGCCCTCCCTGTTAGGTACCCAAGTTAGGACTTTTGAGTAGGCCGCGCCAATTTATTTTTGTCGTCTTTTGCCCTCGCGGGCATAAAAGGGTCGTTCACGTAGGAGTGTTTAGTTTTAAGTGCTGATGTGTGCTTTTTTTTTATCGCAGGGTGTTAACTTGACAGGGTTCGGTCGGCACAACCAATGATATCAATGCGAGAGGGAGAGAGTTATAAAAGATTCTTTACATTTTCTCCCTGTGAATAGCTCGCGTTGAAGGTAAAAGATTCAGTAAAATAAAACTTAATTTTGCTTGCAACGGTCTTTCACTTCAATGTTGAAAGATGCGCCTCTGAATCTATAAGAATATAAAAATAGATAACTTTATATAGGCCGTAGCTGTATATATATAAAGTGTCATGCTGTGTACAGTTTTGTTATTTTGTTGTCAATTCATTGTATAAAATAACCTCAAGATTCGACATTTGTTAGAACACATCGATGGACAACGACCAAAGGTAGGTCCGATACATCGAGGGACATCAACAGAAAACACATCGATGGACAACGACCAAAGGTAGGTCCGATACATCGAGGGACATCAACAGAAAACACATCGATGGACAACGACCAAAGGTAGGTCCCGTACATCGAGTGGCAGCACCACAGGCGAGTCGTGGACATCGGTTGGCAAGAATGGAAAGTGGGTCTTGTATATTGTTACGAATCGAGCAGCAAAAGCATTTCAATAGCATTTACATTCCAAATGTCAGTAAAAATCGTGATATCTACGTCGATCTCGAGTTTTGAAAGAGGCTACGTAAAATTTAACTGATGTAGTAATTAGTCTTCGAAAAAAAAAAAAGAGTGTATTAGAAAGAAAATGAATTTCTTACCTTTGGAAATTTCTGTGACTATCCGTCAGCCTGCTTACGCTAGGCAGGTTTTTTTTATTACAGTGGCGCTTTGCTTCCATAAGTCTCAGATACGGAACGTCGTTTATTGGACCGAGCTGGACTTGTCTGTTGATTTCGTATCGTTTGATTATTTGTACCAACAAATGCACCAAGACAGTTTTTTCACTGTTTTCTTTATTATAAGGATGCCCCGATACGCATTTCGGCAATTATTTTGCCATCATCAGGGGGTATTATAAGTGAGTTTTTACATAGACCAATTCTTTGGTTACGTCGTAACAGTGAGTCAGTTTATTTTTCGGATAGAAGAAGCCGACATTTTATTTTTCGGAGTGAATAAACCTATTTTTCGGACAGAAGAAGCCGAAGACATTTTATTTTTTTGGACAGAAGAAGCCGTCATGCTGTTTTACTTCCTTGCATCTGGTGGCGTATAACTGAGTATTCTCAGTTTCATTTAGTTGTCCATCTTAAGATGGCAACTGCAATGAGCAGAGAGTACACACAGCTATATGCCTTCCATGATCAGGGACAGTAAAACCTAGAGCGAACATTGATTTCTAATCCCCGTAAAAGAAGACACAAGAGCACTACACAGGTAAGTTTTGTGCTGATTTAGTCAATTACTTTCAGTCTGTTTTTGTGTTCTTACAGAAACTCTTTTAATTTGTGGGGGGGGGGGGGAGTTTGTTTTTTTTTTCAGGTCCCGCTCTTATCCTGTGCCTCATCGTGGCGAGCGGGTGAAACAGAGAATGATGCATACCCGAAATATAGCTGATTATTACACTAAATCCAAAATCCTCAGTTTTCTTTGAACTTCATTAGCTGTTTATTGCAAGTGCTTGGTTATTTTCTGAGTGGCTTTACTTTCCCCCTGTTTTATGTCGGTCATTTCCGCCGTGCATTTATTTTACCGGTGGAAACTGATATTTATATTTTTTTTCACAGGTTCATACATCCGGTTTAGTTTTATACCGCATTTCGGCACATAAAAAATCACTTACGTAATGACTTAATTTGCTTTATTTGTGCGTAGATTGTTTTCGGCAATGTATCAGGGTATTGTTAAAATGTGCCTGTCGTTTAGTCTTGGCGTATCTCTGTTACGTTTGTAAACGCAGTGTTTTGTAAAAATCACGTTTGAAGCTATAAAAAAATTGGTCAATGATTTTAAGGGTGTACAAATATTACATTGGTATACATTTGTTTTCCTGGAAATAATTTTAATTTTGTGTAAATATTTACAAATCCAAACTTGTTCTTAATTAATATATATATGTATATATATAATTGTTCTTCAAACCATTTTCTCCGCAGGTTTATACTTAGCATGGCACATCCTCAGTCTTTTGAGGTGCTTAAGTTAAGTGGCCCTTAACACGAATTGAAAAGAACGGAAATTAGACTCGTACAATATGTCACGTGAGAGTTTGGTCAAAGTCTTTCAGAAGTTTCAGCAATCCATACATCCAGAAATGAATGACGCCGTTCATCGGGAAAGTGACCCTGCGTCGCTGGGTAAACTGTTTCCGACTTCTCGAAAGAAATTTTTGCCTTCATCTTCAAGGCTTGAGCAGTTAATTCTTTAGGCGCGACTGAAGGGTTGAAGGTGAACACGATACCTTCCTTCGAAAAGTCGAGAACAAATTACCCAGGGACACAGCTTCACATTCCAGAAGACCGGAATCATCGCGTAAACGAGTGTGAAAACCTAAAAATTCACAGAGATGTTTATTTATGTCTTCTAGTGTTGGGGCCCTTGAAAATAAAAAAAATATACATCTCTCTGCGGAGAGGTTTTGCATGGGCGCCGTATACAGCTACTTCGATTTTTAATTTTTAGGCACGTTCGCAAGGTCGACTTTTAGCTTCGTTACGTGTCTCCGTTTCACCGTCCGTTCTTCCGCATGGAACAACTAGGCTCCCATTGGACGGATTGTCATTAAATTTGATATTTGGTTAATTTTCGAAAATCTGTCGAGAAAATTCAAGTTTCATTAAAATCTCACAAGAATAACGGGTCTTTACGTGAAGACCTGTGTGCATTTATGACAATATCTCGCTGAATTTGTCCTATAAAGAGAAATATTTCAGACAAAAGTTGTAGAGAACATCAAAACACACATTTTATGCTCAATAACTTTTTCCCGAAAATCGTTCCGTTTATGAGATAATGTGGAAAAATATGGTAGAACCAGACACGCCACAGACAATAGGGAGCATACGCTTTGCTTGCTGGATAGCTAAGGCTACAGACACAAACTCACAATATGTAATACTGCTTTTCCACGGCGGAAATGATTACGCGAAAGCTCCTCAATATTACGTTATACGTACTTTGCCTGTCTTGTTACGTTACATTTCTAAGAGTACTTAGAATTTCCTGTAATATGGAGATTCATTCCCTTTAAACTGTAGCTATTAAACTATTTATTAACGGTAAGTAGACTGATGCTTCAAAAAACGAAATATATGATTTTAATTGCAGTTCGCAAACCGAACAATTCAAAACAAACTTAATTTCGAAGCAACGTATTCAGTTCGACTGCTCAAAGCGTCACCGTGTTGAATCAAACCCTTCCTTGATTTCAGACTAATATAAGCATATCCCACAGCATTTCATTATTAATTAGACATATGGGAGTTACTGGTCTGGATATACGTCATATTTATTCAAATCCGAAGGGTTCCGCAACACATGCATTTAGGAAACTGTTCTATATCGAAAGAGAAGCAGTTCTACAATATTTTATGTAGGTGTTGATAGCATTTATTAAGTACTTTGTGTACAGAGGTTACAGTGGCCGGACGGATGGACATGACGAAACTAACACTTGGCTTTGAAACATAACAAAATGCCTGGTTATGTGTTGATATTATGACGTAATTTGGTGCCCTTAAATGGTGCTAATTTTTTACTGATATGCACACAAAGTATGCCCAACAGTGTTAAAACTGTTGAAACGTAATACTGTGATATTATATTCTGGTGCAGTTGTAATCACCTCCTTTTAAATGACTGTTCATGTATAAATAATGTGTTTGTGTCGATAAATCTAGAAATTGTAAATTTAAAATTTCGGGAATGCATCATTCTCTGGCCAAACAGGATAAACTTAATGAAATTATCATTTGATGTCGTGACTAAATTCGTCATAACCACCCTTCTCTGAGACGTCGCTGTTCAGATCTTAGAGAACTAAAGGACTCCCCAGTCATCATCAAATAAAGCCATTACAATTTGAGACGTAGTTGTAGCAAACTTAAATTATTTTTGTAAGCCTGTTTTATGTGCAGTGTTCGCTGCACCTTGGCTTTCTGTTCGTAAAACAGTTTCGCTTCAATAATTTTCTCTAAAACCGTAATATTGTGGGTAAAGCAGGGTTTTGTTCCATTTCCAGAACATTTCCCTGTATTGCCTTCTCTATCTCTGTTTCTGTATCGTTTCTGTGTGATGTCCTTGACCTTAATAGTAGCGACACCACTCCAAAAAAAAACTAAATAAACTTGCATAGAATTTTATGGATTTCGGCCAATGAAAAAAAGTAGGTGACATTAAGGCGATAATGAAAGCGATGTAATTGCCTGCGATCTCAAATTTTAGCATACTTTTGATAATGACGAAGGATAAAGCCTTAGTTTCATTCTACCCCTATTTTTTCCCGATATGTTTTCTTTGGATACATAATTGCCATTTGCATTTCACCATTCGATATTCGTTGCTGTTGATCTGCATCACAAAATGTCATTTTCTCTCTCCACTGACGTAAACAAATTGATTATTTAGTCCCCCTAAGGCTGTAGTAGTCACAATACTGTACGAGTTAATGTACTCTAACTGATACTTTTCCAAACATATATTTACACTGACTCGGGCTGGGATAGCTCAGTCGGTATAGCGACTCGCTACGGGTTGGACGGTCCGGGGATCGAATCCCGGTGGGGTCGATATTTTCTGCACCTGTCCAACCCGGCCATGGGGCCAACCCATCCTGCTATAAAATGGGTGCTGGGTTTCTTTCCCGGGGATAAAGCGGCCGGGGCGTGGAGTTGACCACCCACCCCTATCTATGCCAGGGTTAAAGAAAGAGTAGAGCCATATCTCTACTCCCCCTCTGGGTTTTCATGGCCTGTTCTAGGGTGAACTTTACCTTTGCCTTTACACTGACTCAAACTTTTCGGTACAGTTTATAAATGCACGGCTGAATATCCACCGTAATTGTCCTCTGTCTACAATGTGTTACTTTTCTAGGTAAAGAGCCTGCAGCAATGCAAAATGAGCTGGTTAGAGCTTGAAGTTACATCACACTTGAAGTGCTTTCTGTGAGGTGTAAATAACTGGTACTTTTTATACTTGGTGTTGTGTGGATTATTTAGTGATGTTCTCACAACTGCATACGTTAAGAAGTTTGGAACTTTAGAATGATTTGTAAAGGGTGACATCGGCGGAATTTAAAAAATACGGCTGTGACCTGTTTTTCAGGTACTACAATAGTATTTGCCTGGATCGCATGGTCAGTACCAGAGAAGATATCAGTCTAGGTGTCCAGATAGGAGCCCAGGACACGCCGAGTACGGAGCAGTAGTTCATGCATTTGTGAGTACTTCTCAACGCCCTCACTGGCAACACCAAGTACCTTCGCAGTCCACGGACAATTACCCGCTGTTTGCACGCACATAATACGCAGTTTCACTTGCTTACTGTAATCAAATCCACGAAGATATTAAGCTAAAAAAACTCTTTGAAATTTTGAATTCTGTATTAGATTTGAAACCCTCAGATTAGATCTGATCTGAGATATTACGCCTTGTGGTCTGGTAGGTACCTACCGATGTTTCTAAGGAACTTTCTGCTTCCATTTTCAGGGTTCCAAAATGCACTACGTCACATAACAGAAGACCGTAATCTTCACACGCGTTCCAATGCTGGATTACTGGAAAGTTAATAAACTAAAGTGTGATTATAAACTACCAGTGCCTTTGTGTAATTCTTTTATCCTGCCTTCTCACCCGTGACTGGAAAGGTATTTTTCAGTCCAGGTAGACGATCCATATTAGACTGCGTGATCCTGAAGAATAAAACGCTACGATCCTTTTAAAAGTCCGGCATAAACTCTGCAACATCTCGGAAGACGTACGGCCGTGCTGTGTCTCATGAGGTTAGTCTTCGGCTTTCTATACAGATGATGTGTGGGATTTGTGGTGGACAAATTGGCATTGGCACACGTTTGCTCCGACGACCTTAATTTTCCACTGTCGGTATCATTTCACCAGTGCTCCACACTCATTTGCTCATCCGTCACTGTCTCTATGGGAATCGATAGCATAATTATGAAATTTTTTGTTATGATAGCACATATACATGTGCACATGTACGTTTTCCTTAATTAGAGGTTATGTGTGACAGATAAATTTAACAAAACCAACGAGGATATACAAATAATAAGCTACGCAAATAAATATAATAATAGACCCTAATGACAGTAATAACGTTCTACAATAAGTGCAAAATTGTAAAAAACAAGAAAGGTGTAAGCCAAGTGGACTAAATATAATGACAATGTGAGAAGGGGCCAGGATGCAAAGATCGGAACGCGCTTCAGTATTATGTCAGGATTTAATTTCCTATCTTGTTAATTTTATCCTTCCATCTACGTCTAGGTCTTCCAAGTTGTCTTTCTCCTTCAGCTTTCCTTACCAAAACTCTGCAAAACATTTCACTTTTCTTCCATAAGTGCCACGTGTCTCGCCCATGTCATCCTTTTGATTTAGTCACAAGAATAATATTTATCGAATAGGACGGATCATTAATATCTTCCTTATACAATATTCTGTATACTCGTGTTAACTTCGTTCCTCTTAGGCTCAGATATCTTCCTCAGCACCTTGTTTGTAACAGTCTTAGCCTATGTCTTTCGCTTAACGTGATAGGCTAATTTGATTGCGTATTTGTTGTTAATTTCACAACCATTTAAACAAGAAGCTTAAATTTGCTTCTTTCTATTTCAATCCTTATGTTTTTACATAGCAAATTGGAAGGCAAGAGTTTCTAATACAAACATCAGTAAGCATTTTCCGAGCTTATCTGCTGTCCACCTGCTAACTTTAAATAATTCTGAATGTTACCGTTGCACTGCATTTTTGTTTAAGTATCATTCTCATTTTTCTGCAGAGCATTAAGTTGTTGGTATATTTATAGGTTACAGAATGTGTTACTATGAGGGAGAAACTCTACTCTTAAATATTACATAGGCCGTGCCATGTCTCATGCAGTTATTCCCCGGCTTCTCACTGCAGAAGTCCCGGTTCGATCCCAGACCCTTCCGTGTGGTACTTATGGTGGAAGAAGTGGCACTGGAACAGGGTTTAATTCAGAGTACTTCGATCTTCCTCTGACAGTATCATTCCATCAATGCTCCATGCTCATCTTCATCTACACGTTATCCTTATCAAGAGGACAAAAAGGCGAAGTCTGGGACCCTTCCAAAGAGCAGTGCTCTTTCGGAAATCGGGGAGCATCGGATGTAAAATTATTTTCAGTCTTTCATAACTCATCCCGTCTTCTCATTACTAACGACACCCCTGGCCAACCAAGACAGCACTTCTCCAAAGAATTAAACAACAAAACTGGCCATGGGCCCCAGCAGGGCTCGACCCTGAGGACTAGCTGGCTGACTGAATATCAGTCGTCAAATTACTTCGACATTGACTTGTAATGGGAGGGATTATTAGTGTCTTGACAGTAACCCTAAATACTTTGAGTTTCTCTTAACATTCCGGTCAATACAGACTTTTATGACATCTCATTATAAGCAACATGTAGGCATTCATTACTATAAAATTTGGTTTTATAAGGCAAGCTTCTTTCTACCTCATAATATTCCGTGACCGTACCCTTTGTCTATTGTTGGAGCGTGGTTGAGACAATGAACTTCCCGCATACAGATGGAGTATCATCGATATATCGCTAAAACCCGATTACGCGATACAATGTCCGCAGACCGTGCTCTACGCCTCTACATTAACTATAATGCTTCTGCAATCGTAGTGATCACATAGCGGCTATTGTTTAACTAAGCACGAGTCACCTGTGTGACACCATTGTTGACAATGAATCGACATCATATGAAGAAGGGGAGATGTCTTAATTGAGGTATTCATCTGGAAGGACAGAGATAGAGGCTAACACTTGAATCTAATGAACTACGGTTTCGTCACTGATAAGGTTTAGAATATAAATATTTCTTGATTTTATACATGATCTAGCTTTTCTACTCCTACCTAATAAGAGATCAATAAACTGATTTTCACGTGCCAGGCAATACCGTTAAACGCAGAAGAACCCGACCTTCCCTAGGCACGTAACTGCTTTCTTTTTCCCTATCGCAATAAACTGTAGATAAATTTCATAGAAGCAGAAAACTGAAAGAAATCAATCTTTCCTTATAAACTTAATGTAACTGAGCATGAACATTTAAAAAGCCTAAAAAACTAGTGCAGCACTTACAAATCGCTCTGTCAGCCGTGGTTACCTGAGATACTGGCAAGAGTAGTGGGCGAATTTAATCGTGCATCTCCTCTGTGCGCGATGGGAAATTTATGTTTTATACATGTCTGGTAACGACGAATGTCAACAGGCCTATATCAGTGTGTGTTGAAAGCTGTGCATTGTCCCAGGTATATTTATCGTAAAAGACATTCCGCGATCTAGCGCTAATCTCGTCTTCAATTGGGCCCCAAAATCAGTGTGGATGAAGTGGCGAACAGAAAGACTCGTGGGCCTGCTGGGTATTGAATTCCTTCTTGCAACTGGACGGTGTCATTCTACGGACTGAACGAGCAAATTAAGATATTAGTGATATTAGTGGTTGTAGTAGTAGGAGTAACAAAACTTAGGAACGTAGTGTATTTTGTTTAATCTCACGTAGTTATCCAGGATGCCTGTCGTGGGACTGTAGGAACTCTGAATCTATTAAATAGTCGTTCCTTATGTAGAGGGAGTGTACACGGTCTTCAAGCACTACAGGTAGCTCAGGCGTGGAAAACTACAAAAAATTTAAATGAGCAAGCTACAATACTTACCCTCAAATGCACAGAGAAATGCAATAACAGTTTTGAACGTACTGTACAAAGATTCGAGGAATCAGTTAAACCCAACTTTTTGGCCGGTCGATAGTACAAGAACTTAAACTGTCGACGGCAGTCTGTAGGCCGACACGTCTCCCCCCCCCCCCCCCCAAGTGCAAATTCTTTCAGAAGATCTGGAACGCATTATAATATGCCCTGGATTCTTGAAGGATTTGACACAGTAAAAGATGGTGCTTAGATAAGATGAGCCATTAAGATCGACCGGAATTTTCAGTCTATGTTAGGAAGTCGTTGATTTATTAATGACCCTGCATGCAACAGTAATTCCTTGCATAATTGTTATCATCGATTCGATTCATCACATAGTTCGTTGCATGCAGTGCATAATGTAGTGTCTGCTGAACTGTCGGTTTTATTACTGAAACTACTGAAAGTATTGTGTTTAAATTCAGACTTAGAGGTCTAGGTAAAGGGTTCCGTAAATCGTGAGGTCGGTGTATATTGATCGCGTAAAGCCCTACACAGAAATAAGCCTTAAATCGAGATGTCAGCTTTCTTTAAATGGGTCAATACACGAAACAATGGCAAATAATGTAAAAGCAAGAAGTAAAGCAATCCCATTACAGGCCTGGACAGGCCCTTAGGGTTCCAGGAGCTTGAGGCTACCAGATTTCTAGACAATTGGCACATGAAGGTGGTAAGGTTGTCAGCCCTATGCACCGGCCGCCTTTACCTCCCAGGAAATATTCCTGGTACTCATTTCTGTTAGAGACTGAGTCGACCCCAAGGCCGTGCGACCGAAAGGATTATATCAATGACAAATTCCAATGACACCATCGGAATCGAACCCGCGACCTTCCGGCTTGTAGCGCAGTGCCTCAACCAACTATGCCACCGCGTGCTCCCGGCGAATAATTTAAGATACAAATATAATAGAACTCTAGGCCTACAGCATTTATATGAAACTTCTAATGAGTGAACATTCAATGAAATGAAAAGAAAAAAATTTCGATATAATGCAGTGTAATTAGCTTTGTATCAGCAGGTGTGTATGTACATAAAGGTGCGGAACAAAGACGCATGTAAAGTAACAAAGAGAGCATATTGAAAATAGTTTATGTTTAAAAGTTAAATCACAATATATTACAATCGTCTCTGTGCAAACCATGAAGGCATATGTGCAAGTGGAGGTTCAAATTATTCTTAACGTCGGCTCTGGATGGAGGTGAGCGGTTAGTTTCACGCGCCGACCGCTTTACCCCTGCGAAAGTGCTCCCAATGCCCATTAAATAGGAGGTTGGTTGGACACAAGAGCAGATCTGGACGCTTTCAAAAAGACAGAATCTCTTTTTCCTGCTTGGAATTGAATCACCGTTCCTTGGTCGTCTTGTCCACAAAGTAGTCACTATACCGACTACGCTATCATGCAGTCGACCGTTGTGGATGCATGGCCGAACAACTAGCTTTATCCTACCGCTTTTAATCTGTACAAATTTCACCCCGTGACATGCTTGTGCAGACAGAGGGGATGTGGAGGCATAGATCCAATCCATTCGCAACCCGACACTAGGAGGAGATGGGTGGTCAGCACCAAGCTCCGGCAGCTTTATCCCCAGAATAGACCCGGTTCCCAATCTACAGGAGGCTGGATGGGCCACGTTGCCGATCTGGATGGCTTGGAAAATCTCACCACACAGGAATTCGATCTCGGACACTCCGACCCGTAGCGAGTCGTTGTACCGACTGAGTAATACCGATCGTCTTTAAGCATATACATAATTTTGTAGTAATACACCACTCTTAATTCTATTGGCATGTGTACAGTGCTTACAGTATAGTATAACAAAGTCAACAAAACTAGGTCAGTATGTACAGCAGGAATCGACTGGCAGATTTCGTAAGTTTCTAGTGCAAAACCTGCTGAAGTCGCAACTGGAGAATTCCAAAGATAGCCCTTCAAATTATGCCATCTTACCTATTATAGTCCTTGAGGAACACGTTGGTATCACACTTGTAATTAGTAAGCACGTTGTGAGATTTAAAAATATTTTTGAAAAGGCAGCCTGATAGAAAAAGGGGCGCTACTAACTAGAAGTAAATTATCGGCAAAGTCGAGCCTCCATTACCGACAGAAGCATAGTTATCTCTCGATTGCTTAATAAGCACAGTTTTTTTTTTGGTAGTCGCTGCCATTTACATTACGTATCGGTAAGTATAAATATGTTTTTAATGGTGACAGAATAACGACAGAATTTCAAATCTTAGGCTTATACATGCATAAATAAATTATTTTACTTAAATTCAGCATCAAAATGTGTAATCTAAAATACACATCCTCGTGAACAATAAGCCCACTACGGCTTGCAAATTTGGAACATATTTCTATTAGTCTAAGCGTATGTATTGCGTACGGTTTTTTGTGTATTACTTCATGACGCTGCCAGTAACAGACACTATATAGCTGATAATAGTGGAATCGTTCATGAACAATGAATTATAAAAATTTTTAAAAGAAAAGGTCATAGCTTGCTAGTTGTACCTTACGGTACTTGCTTGGAAGGCCTGAGAAAATATACGGCAAACCTGAATTAGGATAGCCTGTGACGCGGACGAGATTCGAAAAATGGATATCCCCTGAAAATAATCCCATATGGTAACCAATATACCAGTCCGTTCGGTAAGCGTGTGTGTTTGTGATTTGTTTAGATGAAGGCAATTTGTGTCTGAAAAAGAGAGGGTTTGTGTATGAAGACTGTTCACTGTCATGGGTAAGATTTAGGACCTGGAGAGACCGTGTGAATTTATGGAGAATAAAGTGGTACTGGGGGGGGGGGGCATTTCTTGGAGTATTCAAATGTTATGCTGTTAGTAATACACAATCAGATCTTAGAACAAGTAATGCATTTCAAGTAGCATATTTTGGGTAAGATGTAAGCTACAAGAATTATGGCGATATGAAATGAAAGATTAAAAACGTGTCTAAAGCATTTTGTACGATTAATAGAACACAAGAATAAAACTACAAAGTATATAAAATTAAAATTTTATGAAATTACGGTTACCCCTGCACTCCAGTACGGATGCCAAGGGTGGGTAAAAACACGAAGAGATGAAAGTAAATTATCGGCTGCGGAAGTAAATTTTCTGCAGAGAAGGAAAGGCTGTATTAAATTGGATAAATACCTAAAGGACGGAATCATAAATTAGCTAAAAGCGTTCTCAAACGACAGAGTGCATGACTGTCGGCAGACATTATTGCAGCCTGTACAAAGAATGGATAATGACAGACTGTCCAAAACGGCAATAGCGTACGGACGCAAATAATAAGAGCAGTACGTTCATCCGAGGAAAGGAAGCAGTAACCTCGTAACCGGAAAAGGCATTATTTCCAATGTCATAATGTGAAGAAAATTATTAATGTTGGTAATCACTCCACAAATGATACATTCTCAAGATCACGAGTGCAAGCAATCTCGGGCTCCTAGTGGTCAGGGCGACGAAATTTGTACAGTGGCTCATAACATTCTCAACATAATTACAGCAGCTGCTTTTCAATTATGTACAAACTTGTGTATCAGTTCACATGCACCGAGCATAAAGAACAAGACAGCAGTGAATTTCACAGGTCACTCCGCAATTGTGAGTCACGAGTATGTAACTTCATGTCACGATTCTGGCACATGGAATTTTAGAGGTTGTTCATAGATTTTTGGAAAATTCGTGCAACCCTGCTTATGACCATTTCCTCAGGTCCGCGTACTAGGACATTTTCTTCATGCAACGTCTTAACGGTGTTTTCTCAGATAATGACTGACTAATGCGTAAAATGTCCTCTGTCCTGCTGTTTTCGCAAGTAACCAAGTCAGTGTCAGGCACGGCAGTTGATTGCTTCATACCTGCATATTTTAGTGTACACATATGTGTTACTGCAATACCGAAGTGCGTTAGGGTTGAACATAGGCAACCAAGTGGAAGACCCGTTGTTTTATGCTGTCATATTAGAGTGAATTGCGTAGGAAAACGAAGTTAATTACAGAACGAGTTTGTTATGAATAATTCAAATGTGTGCAATTGTGACGATATAAAAGAACTCAAGATGCTAATTAATTTTTAAATTTGTAACCTTTATTATTGACGCTAACTTCGTACGATAAAACAATTATGATATTAATGACAAAAAATGAAGAGAAGTCTGAATATCCTGTCGTTTCAAATACGCTTTTCTCTCGGAAGATATATATATATATTTTTTATGGCTCGACAGCCCTATATGGGCCTGGGCCTCCTCGTTTCGTCGAGGTTTCATGGTCACACACTTTAGACACACCACACTCGGTAGGACTCCTCTGGACGAGTGACCAGCCCGTCGCAGAGACCTCTACCTGACAACACACAACACTCACAAGAGACACATCCATGCCCCCGGTGGGATTCGAACCCACGATCCTAGTAAGCGAGCGGCCGAAGACCCACGCCTTAGACCGCACGGCTACTGGGATCGGCATATATATATATATATATATATATATATATAATTAAAACAGACTGTTTAAGATGCGATGGCAACTCAATCACTTCAATTTACAAGCGTAGAACCGTTGTTTTAGCTCAATTTTTACACTCACTTAACATTTAAAGCCTTGTGGTTACTATACTTACCATTATGTTAAACATTAGGAAGTGTGAATTTTTCCAGATAGTGTATTTTTGTGTTTCGTACATTTCTCGCAAAATACAGCGATTAGTTCTATATAGAGCCTTCACCGTTTGGTCGTTATAATGCAAGTCCACTTTCTTCTCCCTGAGGTACGAATTTAATCTTATATAATGTGGTTTAATTTTAGTCTTCATCTTCATGTAACGCCTTATGCGTACGTGCACCGAGATCACTGCTCAATTCGTTCTGGTTCCTCCAATACTCCATCCTCATCTTTATCTAAATATTACTGTTATCAGAAGGACAAGCGGGCGGAACGTGTGAAGTTTCAAACAAAGCAATGCTCTGTCCTTTATCGGGGAGCAACAGACAGAAAAGTACATGCACATTGTTTCAAAATTCAAAGAGTTAATTAATGCGTTCCTTTGATTTTACTTCAAAGTAAACCCCACCCAATTTCGTGCCGCACTTTATTTCGTAGCACGACACATTTAAGTCTCCACCAAAGTACGTTATTTTTTTTCACGGTTAGTTTGAGCAGTGGGTTCTTCCGAAAGCCTTTAAATTCCACTCTTCTAACATGAACACGGAGGCAATAGGTTCCTGCGGAACTTCGGCACATGCATACCACACGGCGTCACAAGCCAGGGGTGCACAAATTTTCAAAAATGTAGGAGCAACCTTCAAATTCTAGGCCCCACAAAGGTGACATGAAGCAAGTTCCATACTGAGGGTCCTCAGATGTTAGGCTTAAATATACAGAATGCAGTCGCCTGGGATTTTGCACCCATAATATACTCGTATAGCGCTCATATGTATGTAACATCTGTGTGTGTACGGTGATATTGAACAGTCTAATATCACAGCCAGTATCTTCAATCTTCTCTTCATGTTTATGGCAGTGCTTAACCTCGAATCGATTTAAGGCAAATAGAACAGAAGAGCTTCCACTTGAGTTGCCGGTTCCAACCAGTAGGCAGCGGTGTTGTTATAAAAAACAGAGGGGACGACACAAGCGGAGCCTGGAGCTGTTGGGGTGTAAATCAAGTTAAGACGTTCAGTAACAAGAAGAGTAAACAAAGTTACGGCGAGGACGTGCAGTATAACATGCAACATACAACAAAGAGGAAGATCAAGTTCAATTAGGTGGCTCGAATCTCGACGTCAGACGCTACCTTCAGGTTTCAAGTAGTTATCCTTAGTCGTTCCACTCAGTAGGGCCTATTGGTGTAGTATGTTCCAGCTAAGGTAAAGGTGACGGGAAACTGAATTGTTCATTCAACAGAAAATGTTGCTATGCGATGCAAGCAACCTTATACGTACACTAGACAGGATCAGCACTTCTTTTTTGGGCGGGATACGACGTGTAAGCTACTTATAACGGAAATATATGTGGCCTAATTTTTCGATTTCATACAGTCTTTAAATCATAATTATTTAACTATTTTTATTATGTATTTAAATAATAAACTGGGCTAGTGTAGTCGGTATGGTGACTGCACTACGGACTGGGCAGTCCGGGTTTCATATCCCAGCAGGGATAGGAGATTTTTCTTATTTCCCAAAGGTCCAGACGGGCTATGAGACCCACCCAGTCTCCTGTTTAAGGGTACCGAGGTTCTTTCCCAGGGGTAAAGTGGTAGGGGCGTGATGAAGACCACTCAACCCCCATCTAGCGTTCGAATTAAGAATGAGTGGAACTATACCTCTACTTCCTCTATATGCCTTCATGGCGTGGACAGGGACAACTTTTCCTTTTTATATACTTGAATATTCATGACCCAAACGTCCAAACAGAAATTCATGCCAAGTATGTCCGTTAAACTTTTACTGAGCATGATTCATTTTCGGTTTTGTTACTTGCCTTCCTTCGTTTCCTTTCACATTCTTTGTTTATCTCACCCCCTCCTACTTTTCTTTTGAAGACGGAAACAGATACAAATTTCTGTTGTTTTAGCAACGTATGGAGGAGAGGAGAGGTGCATACAGGATTTTGGTGGGGAGACCTGAGGGAAGGAAACCACTTGGAAGACCCAGGCGTAGATGGGAGGATAATATTAAAATGGATCTTCAAGAAGTGGGATAGGGGGCATGGGCTGGATTGATATGGCTCAGGACAGGGACAGGTGGCGGGCTCTTGTGAATGCGGTAACGAACCTTCAGGTTGCATAAATGAGGGGAATTTCTTGACTAGCTGAGGATCTGTTAGCTTCTCAAGAAAGACTCTGCTCCATGGAGTTGTATGAGGAATATCAGAGATTAACGAAATCCAGGAACAGATTAAGTGTCAGTCCAAAGTAAGATGTCAGTTATGATGGGCAAATCACATCGCCACTCGCTGAACCACTAACTGCTGCAATAGACAGTCTTGTGCCGAGTTGAAAGGCAGGACAAACAGCCGAGTCTTTGCTGTGAGAGGCTCACTATGACGTTCTGTACAGTGTCCAATGCACCGTCCTCTCGTTCTCTAATGGACCATTATTTATAGCAAGCAATACATCCACAAAAAAGAGCAATACATTTGGACAGTGTAATCGGTAAATATGAGGAAAGAAACAGAGTGGGGAGTAAGTGTAAAGGTAAAGTTGTCCCTACGCAAACCAAGAAGGCATATGGGGGGTAGAGTTGTAGCTCCACTAAGTCTTAACCTTGGTACTGGATCGAATGGGCAGATTCGCCTCCTCATATGAGTTATTAGGCAGTTAAGTTGAACAAATGTCCTCTAAAATTGGGCTTGCTAACAAAATCATAGCTTAAACATTAAAGTAAGTATTAATTTGACATGTTTCATCCTGTTGTGTTTGTATACATATATAATACACAAATAATTAGTCGTCTAACACAAAACACTTTTATTAAAATTCACAATAAGCTACAAGTTTCAGCTATGTTAAGCTAACTTCAGGCTGTGTACAACTGTATAAAAATATAATGTAAAACTGTGAACGTAATATTATTGAAAACTGGGCTATAAATTTTTGTCACATCACTTTTTTCATATGTTATAATATTAAAAAGAAAATATTAAAGACATTATCAGTAAAGATGGCTTGTCGTGTAGTGCAATATTCAAGTACAGTAGATTTAATAAATAAGTGTTTTCTTAGGGCCTCCTATGCAATGGGTACGGGGTCATTCCCGGGGCTAAAGCGGCGGGAACATGGCGTTAACCACTCACCCCCATCTAGGCCGAGGTTAAAGAAAGAGTAAAGTCATACCTCTATTCCCCGTCTGGGCCTTCATGGCAGGTTATAGGGTGAATTTTACTTTAAGTGCTACGTTAGACTGTTAATTATTGGTGTCTATATTATCAGTACGATTGTTATTTCGATGCAGCAATTTGTTTGGTTCAAACATTGAAAAATGACGTGTGTTTTATGCAACTTTCGGTTTAATTTCATAACGTTTTGCCCCCCCCCCCCAAAGCTGTGTTCCAAATTTGTGGCATTTCATCAATGGCCAGGCAGCAGCATTTGTTTACCAGTGAATTTAAGTCAGTGCTTCTGACATGTGTAGGCTGTAATTTACGTGCTCTTGTACAATTATAGTCTTAACCACTGGCTGAAAAACAAAGGATCAGTTAAGTTAGCTCAGATTTTTGCATGCCCTAGGGGTTAAATATAAATAATTTACTGACTTAACCGACTGACGTTTACTGCAGTTTTGTTTAATTTAAAATTAGACAGATGATAGCAGCGTAAAATACAGTGGTTAAGTCAACATCTCATTAACAGGATAACTCAGCGACTGCGTAGGCCTCGAAGATCAAGGTTCAGTTTCAGACAACAGCACTATTTTTATCCGTCCTCACGTCCAGGGCAATTCCGGGAACCACCCATATTTCTACTGCAAGATATTACAGTACGTTTTAAAAGTTATACCTCCATGAGATACTAAACACTTTACTTCTAGCTCTTTTTGCCATATGGCATCCATCTTCACAATATAAGTATCTGACGAATACGGCGGCCAGGATAGCTTAGGTGGTATAACAACACGCTACGGCTTGACGGCCAGGGAATCGAATCCCCTGTGTGGGCGACATTTTCCGTACACGTCCAGACCGGCCCCACGGCCCACTCAGCCTCCTGCAAAATGGGTACCGAGTACTTCCCGGTGTTACAGCCTTCTAAGGCCGAGGTAGCGAATGGGTTGGAACTATACCTCCGCATCTCCTCTGTGCCTGTCATGGGGTGACCTTTACCTATCTTGCGAATACTGGGCCATATTCCAAGCACATATGGGGTCTATTTTATACTAATGACAAAACTTAAAAGATGAAAAAAGAGCTCCGGGAACTTCAAATTTAATGGCTTGTGGCTTACACACCCATCACAGGCAGGGGTGCAACTCGACATACGATTGTGAGAAGTCGCCCACCCCAAACTCATCATGATGTAATATTATCTCCATTTCATTCACCTGCCGTAGATACTATATAAGCTTAACAATTGACAGCATCGTTAAATAAGACGCGTTTCTCTTGTGACACTCTTATATTACAGCCTGACGATTAGGCACAGTGCAGAGAACGTGATAGCGAAGAAGTGGCATACAATCCAAACATTTAGCTTCATTAAGCATAAGTGAGGCCATCACATCAATGTTACGAGGACACATGTACCGACCCTCCACATATCCCTCCAGTCGTTACGCTTCCCCTCCATTGCAATACCCTATATGCCCTTCCGGTCGCCTATCCATTCCGTCCACAAGAACGTTGGTATTGATAATCACGTGATAGATTTCGCTAACAACCAGCACTTTGGGCTTGTTTACATAGGCCTAGGTGGCTGGAGAGAAATACAACAGTTGGTAGAGAGAGAAAAGCCTGGAGCTTCTTCGTCACCACCATCTCTGGGGCTTATTTCCGTGACCTTGGTATAGGAGAATATCTCCACTAGAGACAGTCTCCTCAGTAATCTAATTTAAACATCAAAAGACAGAATCTAGAAGCAAGCATGCCTCTTAACAAAACTAATAGACAGCTCCTCTGCCGACATACTTTGATGCCTACTGCTAAGTGCTCAGTTCTACGAAGTAAAGCAAATTAATACCTGTGGTATGGGGACGTCGCCGTATATCGTGGTTAGGCTGTTAACACTTTCAGGTCCCAGAGAGCGATATTACTGACGGAATTTTAATTTCCATCCTTTCAGTCAAGCGCTGGGATAATACCTACAAGGAAACTCGCAACAGTTTCCTTCCACATGTTTCAAAATAATCGGTCACAATCAGCCTTAACCCATGTAACTTTTATTGAGGTTTCGGGCTTGATTCTTGGCTGACGAGAAATATCGTGACAGGTCTTTGTGGTTTTCTTCCGTCTCTCCAGACAAATGTCGAGAGAGTATCGTAAAAATGCCACGAGCATTTCCATACAAATAATTTTCCATTTCATTAACATTCTATTATTCGAAGCTATATAGTCTGCTACTGACAGCGTCTTCCAATTAACTGAAAATAAACACGTGAATAAATAAATAAATAAATATTGTAAAAGGAACACATGACGGGTGTCGATTTCCAAATAAACTTGGTGGCGGATTACATCAGGCAATTAACGGTACAAAGTAAAGTTGTCCCTACGCAAACCATGAAGGCATATAGGGGAGTGGAGTTACAGCCCCACTAAGTCTTAAACTCGGCACTAGATTGAAGTGAGTGGTCAAATTCATGTCCCGGCTGGTTTGCCCCGGAGAAGGCGCCTGAGGTAATTGTTGGAAACTGGGTGGACCCCAGATCCGGTCTAGACATTTTGGCTAAATGAAAACTCTCTTGCCCCTGAAGGGAATCCCACCACGATTCATATGTCTTCCAGAGAGTAGCCTAGTCATTATACCGACTGAGATATCACCGCCCATATTTGATGTTACAGTGTTTGTCAAAAAAAATAAACCCTACAACAACCTCGCAGAGTACAGGTTCTTTAAAAAGTTTTGCGTATTGTAACACGTTTTATATAATAGGTTGTCGAATACAGTATGGAGCCAGGGCGACAGGAGACCAAACGTTTCTTAGTATATGACTGTTAATATTTAAATACACGGAGATTTTAATTTTTTTGTGCCAGTGAATATTAAGGGTGCTTTCTTCTGAAATGTGACACTTTGTATTCTGGTACCAACTTTTCGAATAAATCTGCTTCTTCTGTCCTGAAAATGGAGGTAGCAAGTTCTTCCGAAATGTTGGTATCTGTCCAGAAGACTGCATGATGTCATATCCAGAATATCATAACCTAACACATAAGCAAAGGCATGGCATGCAATAGTGTGCCACTCTGCTTTCTAATAAATGCAGCTTAGCTATATTGTACTGTTACATATATACGAATGTCCATTCCTCAGAATCTACTTTCCTAAGCATTATCCAGCTCTTTCTCCGTCCTGTAAGTGATTTCCCCATTACAAGTCATTACGTACAATTATAACTCTCTGCCTCCTTCTAAGTAAGACAACAATTGTTCATAACTATACAAAAAAATTGGCAAAATAACTTTCGTATTACCTGAACTTACGCTCTTTTCAAACAAACTAATCAAAATACGAATAAAAGGTTAATATGTCTTCGACGTTCAGCTGTTAACACAAAACACTTCTTGTTAAATGCCACGCTACATCGAGGCAGAATATACCGTTGTCGAGACACATTTATTTACTTCTACAAAGCGATACGCAATTTTCTCTAAGCCCAAGGCGGAGTCCATAACTATGTCGTGTCACTATAATGTAGAGTGCTTTTAACAGTTCTGGGGGCACTGTTTTATTTCAAGTAAACTGAGAACAGTAGAGCATTTGGCAGATTAATATAACGGACAGTCACACCGTAATTCTTAGAAGCTACTGTCCAGTTGAATCATATTTAGGTAAAATAACAAAATTAATATTTATTGGATTTTTCTCTTCAACGCATTCTGACTGGCTTCCTGGCTCATATACTTTCCTGTCCAACGGGTACAAGGGGCTCTTTCCCTGGGGTGTGGGGGGAGGTAAAGCTTCTGCACTCCCCTCCGTCTAGTGTCCAAGAACGAGTGAAGATGTACCTCCAATATCTCATATGCATTCACAGTGTGGTGCTTAGGTAAGCACGGGGACAACATTACCTTTATATTTTGCTAACAAAAGCAAGGTGGTTCATGAAGTTAAGTCATTTGTTTCGACAGTTGTGAACACAGTTTGTTTCATTTAAAGTAATACTCGTATTTTTGCAATAATTATTTTGCTACTGGTCATACGGAAAACGTAAACGTATAAATTACGTTTCCGTTAGTCATATTACATACATCACCCTAAATTTACAAAGTAAATTCAAGATCTTTTGTTTCATTCTCCTCTAACAACAAAACCTAAAAATTAAAATATTGGTATTTCAAAATTTATACAGAAGTCGTATTTATACGTGGTAGGGAGTGTGGTCTAGAGACAAGTGCTGAGAAAAATAAGCGTATGTCCTTTCTCGTCAACTGAATGCAGAAGTAGAACATACAATATCTAAGAAGTAATTACAAAATGTAGAAAATTACAAATATATGGGTACAAACCTAACAAGTCAAATTTAATGTAAGAATAAATTAAAGGAAAATTAAATTGGCGAAGTACTGGCTAACCTTCAGTTCAAAATCATTTGTCTTACAATTTGCTATCTAAAAACTTACGAAAAGTAAAGTATACAGAAACGTGTTTTTGTTTGTTGTTTTAGATGGGTGTGAAATGTTGTTTCTGACATGAAGGGAACTACACAGACTTGTGTTTTCGAGAATCGGGTGATGAGAAAGACATTCGGGGCTAAGAAGGAGGAAGTAAGAGAAGGCTGGAGAAAATTGCATGTGAGGAGCTTCATGAATGTAACACTTCACTGATTATTACTAGGGTAAACAAATCAAGGAAGATAATGTGGCATTCATGGGGGAGGAGAAAAATTTTCACAGAATTTTGGTTGGGAAACTTGAAGAGAATAGGCCACTCTCGAGGCCTAGGACTAGATGGGATATTCAAGAAATAGAATAGGGTTCATCTGGCCCACGGTAGGAAGAAGTGAACACCGTAGTAAACTTCGGGTTCCATAGAATAAGCAAAATTTAATTACAAGAGGAACTACCAGCTTATCAAAACAAACACTGCTCCATGGATTTAGTTAGTTGAACCAGCATTTATAAATGTATATGTTACTTTATATGGGTGTGACCCTTGGTACCTTTGGTGCAAGGGAAGACTACAGAGTGACGACGTTTTTGAACAGGATGCTGAGGAGAATACTTGCACATAAGGCAAAGGGAGAAAGAGGAAACCGAATACATTTTCATAGCGAGGAATTTCATAATCTGAACTCTTCATCGGGTACTCGAAATGGTATATTGATAACAGTAATTTTTTCACCCTTGCTCGAAAGTCACCGTCACGGCCATTTTGTCGATATCGGAAGCAATGGTAGATGGAGTGACCGTTACGTGCTGGCGTGATCTAAGTTATTGCCTCTATTAACCGCCATATATGTGGTGATTGCATCACGGGTTAGGCGCTGGCTTGATCTGAGTTACTGGAACCAGTAACTCGCAGAATTATCAACAACAACCGCCATCCCCCCCCCCCCCCCCCCCCGCCATATTATATATATTATATTAATTTTACGTTTTCTTAGACTTTTAGCCTTCAGTTTACCCACAAGTATTACAGTATAATTTTCCATGCCTGCTCTTTCCACATTGGACAAATTGTGTACCGTCAGTGCATATATTTCAGTCCTGAGTATAGCGTCCGTGTTAACTAAGGTAATTTTCTGAATCAGTGAACAACACAATCGGTGAATGCTGTATAGGGAAATAATCGCTTTTTTACTGTGAGAACAATACAAGGCCCAGACACATATCAATCGAAAAAATGAAGATTCTTTTGATGTTGAAGCAAGTGGTGTACGTAATTACCAACTTAATTTGAAAATTTCAATCAGAAAGGACGAGAAGGATGGCACGTGTTTCACGCATAATAAATATGAGAAATTTATTTAAAGAATTTAATCGGAAAATTTGAAGAATGACACTTTGTAGAGCCAGACGCGTATGAAAAGATAATATTAAAATGGATTATAAAAGTAGACGTAAATTTAGGCACAGCAAGTGTACCACGACACGTACATGATGGATTACTATGAACAGGAATAAAAGATTCGTGGTTATAAACGCTTAATTACTAATAAAACTTTTGAAAACTGTGTGTGCTCGAATGTGTACACACTTTCCAGTCTTGTTTATTCGATGACAATTGTATTAGTCGGGAAACCAGTCTTGTTCTTGACGGTTCGACTGTGGCACACGGGCTATAGACTGAAGTCCCCACTTTATATAGGCAGTCAGCCTCGGTGAGTCACGCAGTGCGTAAGTTGAAGTGCCGTGCACGGATTCTCGTTTCATTCGATAGCCTGTGGTTAAAATATAGGTCATGTGGGAACGCCATTCCATATAACGTGACACGTGATTAAGGAGAAAATGACGTCCTGAGTAATGTAACTGATTTTTCAAGACTTATGTTACATCTCGAATGACTGGCTTGGCATCCATATTACGGCTAGATCCAATATAACGGCAAATAAATTCCCAGTGTCTTGATTACATTAGTTACATACTAGAACGAAGAGTCGTCAGTCTTCTGTAGAAGTTCATGACGTTTCCAGTGACAAGAAATTCCGATTTGGAGAAATATTGTGTAGAACGGAACATTCAAACAATAGCTTGCTTCACCAATCTAGAAGGCGTTACGCCCCAGAACACAAGATTCTTCTTCATGGCTTGAGGGGATTTTATTTTTGATATTAATCAGGAAAACAGGACTGATACGCCAACAATCGGAACATAAGAGTAGCCGTTTCTAAGTTAGTGCACAAGCAATCAAAAGATCGAAAAACAGAAGCAAGACGTATTGATCTGACAGTTTTACGAACTTTTGTTTGAAGTCTTTACAGAAAAACATAATTAATGTCGCTTGTAAAGTTATATTTCGGCTTTCCTAAAAGAGAAATAACAGCCAAATTAATAGCATTTTATATCTTCAGAGTAACCAATGTACATCGAAAAGTAATTGTTCAGAAATATGGAAGAATGCAGTGGCCTAGTTTAAGACATATATCCTAAAAGAATGTAGTAAGACAACAGAATGCACCAAATAGTGTGTGTCTATCCGGGATTCGAAACTAGTTTTATTGGGAACATGGCGACAGAATTTCATCCCATTGCATATAGGTTATTTTGGTTATTGTAGGTTGTAAGCAGGCCTGTGCCGATCCCGGTGGCAGTGCTGTCTAGGGCGTAGGTCTGCAGTCGCTCGATTGCTGGGGTCGCGGGTTTGAATCCCGCTGAGGGCATGAATATTCGCCTCTGCTGTTTGTTATGTGTTGCGTAGGTAGCGGCCTCTGCGACGAGCCGATCACTCGTTCGGAGGAGTCCTATGGGGTATGTGTGTGTGTCTAATTGTGTGTGATCTAGAAACCTCAACAATGAGGGGGCCTAGGCCTTAGTTGGGCTGTAGCGCTGCAGAGGGGAAAAAAGAGAGGTCTGTAAAATATAATGTGCACCTTGGATGCTCAGTGGTTACTGTATTCAGTTCACAATGTATTTATTACGTGTTCCGTGCGATACTGACAACAAACAGTGAATAATTCTTTAAAGAACCTTAACGGGTTGTTCCTTAGAAGGGAGAAATGTTGTGTTTATTATGAGGTAGAAATTAATTTAAAAGCAAAATTAAGATAGATTACACGCTCGAAACACTTTTCACCATTCTAACGTCTTCATTTTCGTGCTACTCCGATCTGATGGACGAGCGGGCAAAGCCTGAGAAACTTGTAGGAAAACGATGCTCTTCTACTATTACCTAGGTCCCTCTTCTCTCAGGTTATGTTCCAAATGACTGAGTGAAAAACACATATATCTTTGGTTATTTCTTAACATTATTTATTGGTATCAATTTTCTACTTTGACGGGACCCGAAGGTTCATTACCGAATACACAAAGCCCATCACCCCAACCTTTCCTAAGCCAGTTAATCTGTCCATCCATTATTTCTCTACAACCTTAAGTCATCCAAAGGGGCGTCCTCCTTCAAAATTTCCCAACTACAATTTTAAATGCATTTCTCATTTGCACACACCGTGTTACATATGTCGCGCACATTTTGTGCTACCTAGTTACCCTGAATTTCCATCTATTTTTTGGACGTCCTTTAGATCTCTTTCCTACGGGATTTCATTCCGTAGTCTTCCTCACTGTTTTTGTTATTTCCATCCTGTTAAGATATACCCACCATTTTATCCTCTTTGCTCTTACGTATTTAAGTATATCTTCACCTCTCATTAATTTCTCCAATTCATCATTATTCCTTATTCTCCATCCTTGCTCGGTTTGCACTGGACCATTTATCCTTCTTAATATGTTCAAATACAAGTAAGTTGTTTACATCTCGTGCTGATAATGTTCAAAGATGAAGTGCTAAATGATTTAAAGAAATGAAAAGTGAAGAACTAGACATATCTCGTTAAAGACAGAAAAGCCTGGTATGAACTGGTGCAGAAGAACAAAACCCACAAAGAGTTGTGGTGTCAGCAGCAGCAGCAGCAGAAGAAGAAGAATTACCCTGAATTTGAGGGCCGTGCCATGGCTCAGGCGGTTAGTCGCCGGCCTCTTATCGCGGAGGCCCGGTTTCGATCCCGGGTCAGTCCATGTGGGATTTGTGATGGACAAAGTGGCAATGGGACAGGTTTTTCCTCTAGTACTTCGGTTTTCCCCGGTCAATTTCATTCCACCGGTGTTCCATTACTCGGAAAAAAAAACTAATCATCTTCATCAGAGGGTTACACAACAAGTCTCAAGGTTGCGGTGCGTCCCTAGCATCTGCTGCGGGGCCTATCACCACAAAAAAGTACCCTTAATTTAAGTAATTAATACGACATTTCTGAAGCACCCTATGTCTCAGCTTCTAATTTGGTATCTGTGACCACGAGAGGGAAAACAAAGTGGTTCCCCCAGTTCAGTGTACTACAGCGAGGCTGGCATAACAGTTCACGAACCATGTAACACAACCAGTGAAGCGTGGACAACGGACAAGCCAAGTGAGTGCGTTAACTGGACGGACTGACAGTTTGTATCAATCAACATGAGCACACGTTCTGTTTACTGATACGTAAACTGCACGATCGTTTTACTCGTATCTTTGCTTGCCAAGCTCCTTTGAGCCTAAAGCTGTGGCGCGTGTAAAGCTCACACCCCTGTACCGACACACGTTACCTGTTCACGTACATTAAATAGTGGCAAGAATAAATGTATCGTTAATGGCTCGTGTCACATTTCACGCAGCACGGATAGTTAAATGCGGCTAGCAGCTATTTTTGTGACTAGTAAGCAAGCTTCAGACGAATTTTCTTTACTACCTTCTGTCAATTTATTACTGTATTTACGTGGGTGTTGTGGATCTGTGACACATGACTGTAGTCCTTTACCTTCTAATATGGGTATGTTCGTACGAATTACTATGTTTAGCTCTGCGATCAGCCATGGAAAACGTCCAATCAGCAAGTTCGCATTTATTATAACTACCTAACTAACTGCATGGCGCAGAAACCTTTTTGAGAAACTAATATTCCTCAGCTAGCCACGACAATTACGCATTTTATGGAAGAGGGAGAGTGATTACCGTGTTTACAAGTGCCCTCCACTTATTCCTATCCTGAGCCAGACCAATCTAGTCCACGCCCCAATCCTATTTATTGAAGGTTCATTTTAATATTATTCTCCCATCCACGTCCAGATCTTCCAAGTGGCTTTTTTCCCTCTGGTTTTCCCCACAAAACCCTGTACGCACCTCTCCTCTCCCCTCTACGTGTCACATGCCCCAACAATATCATCCTTCTTGCTTCGATCACCCAAATAAAATTCTGTGAGGAGCTCTTCATTATGCAGTCTTCTTCATTCCTCTGTTTCCTCGCCCTTCTTAGATCGTAATATCTTCCTCAGCACCCTATTCTCAAAACGCTCAGCTTATGTTCTTCCGTCAGTGCGAGAAACAAGTTTCACACCCCTGGAAGGCAACAAGCAATGTTGCAGTTCTGCATGTTTTAATCACATTTTCCTGACTCTTTGCTTTTTTGTAATTTATCATGGGGTATTTTACGTGAAAACAAGTTGAATAGTTTTAAGCTGTGTGCCTACAGAACATGTTTCTACACGCTGTTATACAGAGGCATCTTTCTATGGTAAGACTATTAAGTACCGATATGCATTGTAATCATCAGTTTCCACTGTTATTTCAATCACTAGGCTGCAGAAGCAAGCGATGAGTACATCTATGCGGTTTTTGCACAATAAGGAGGATCTTTGGGTCTGTGTTTCTATTCCTCGAAACTACTGAATGGATTTCAATAAAATTTGGTATTGGAGTTCCGAATCTTTGAAGTCCGTAGAAAATTTTAACTTTTATACTTAGAAGTCAATCAGATTTAAGGTCAGACAGAACCTCATCAAATATGTAAAAAGTAGTTCTTCGTACAAAACATTCACAAATAACTTTTGATTTGCTTAAGAAATACAGGTTTAATTTTAAATACTCGTATTTGTCACTTATGTATTTCTAAAGAAATAAATGTAAAAACAATTCGTGGCTATATAATGCGATATATTCAGTGATATTGACTTCATGACATAACGACTGTACCAGATTGAACACACTCCTTCGGAGATCTAGGTTATATTATTTCTATAGAAATAGGGTATGAATGTGTGAACTGGTTACATCTATTTCAAGATAGGTTCCAGTGGCGTTATTTTGTGAAGACGGTAATAAATCTCACTAGAAGCCTATAAAGGACGTATAATTTGAGCAACTGAGATTTTCTAGGAAAATTCTCCATAGAATTTTCTGCAAATACATGGCATTAGAGGCAATGAGATACATAACACAGTTGGTGCAATGTGTTCACTGTAAGATTATACTTACTTGGAATTCCACCGTCACGGGATTGAATATTTTTATAATAACGACTGACGACATCCCATGGATGTTTGTATGCAAATACAAATATATAGTTTTATATACAATTGAATGTTTTATGAAAACTAAATGTTAAAAATCTCTCTGCCTTTCAATTGTCTAATAATTAAAAATGTGATTATTAATTTATGTATATATAGGATCACCACTCTTAAACCGGCCAATCTGTGTCTAGTATCACAATAACATGTACTTGGAGGGATAGAGGAGTTGCGCTCTTTAATGCTAATGTATAATCATACAGTATATATTGTATGATTCCTTGAATTCCTTGATGATGATTCAAACAGAGCCGAAACATGACGGAGAAAATATAATGTAAAATAATAAAGTACATATTGATTAAAAAGGGCATTTTTTGGAATTTAATAAACACTAAGAAAAGAATGTATAGTCAAATAAGTTAGTTAGTTAGTTAGTTAGTCCCCATGTCGCTCCAATCGCGGAGCATTGGGGGCCTCCTTTCTGAGGTTTCTATGGTCATGTGCGTTGATGTAGCGGGTGACCAGCCCACTGACCGCACAAATTCCACTCAATCCTGGTGTGACTGCCAGAGCCATTGGCAGGCAGTCAGGAGACTTGGGTGAGAAATGGCCGCTGAATTTTGCCGACGGGCACTACTAGTTCTATTCATGCCCGTATGGTTCTTTTACATGCCGTAAATCGACATGGGACCGACGGCTTTACTTCCCCTCCGAACGAAGTTGTGCTCAGGATTTTTTATCACCCTTAAAAATCCATCGCCCTCGGTCGGGATCGAACCACTAGTCCACCGAGGGCGACAAATACTCCATACTCCATAATTATAAAGGTATTTTTCTTCCTATGCCAACAGATTTCTAAGGAAATTGTATACGTGCAGGCAAACTAGGTGTGAAGTTGGACATGTGATTACGCAGTACGCCATGATGTGTAAGGAAAATGTGGAAGTAAAGCTCCACATCTCAGCAGTAGAATGATGTAATTCGTCAGCATCAAGGGATTTGCACCCCCAGAGAAAAGACTCCCGAATTCCATTGATTTTGAGATTGGAAGGACGCTACAATAACTCAGAAGGTTTGATCGAACACAAAATTCTCGCCCCCTGATGACAATCACACTCACATTCCACCCTCTTCCCAGACACTTCACTAACTGAGCTACATATGTTCGTAGTTTCATTATGGACATTTTCCAAAATATGATCTCAAACTTATATCAGAATTGCGCAAAAGTCACTTGACACTCGATGTTTATCATGTTGCAGCTAGTGTCACGTGACTGCGCCATCCTGTATATATATATATATATTTATTTATTTATTTATTTATTTATGAAGGTACGTAAAAAAGTTAAAGGCAGTTTTGTTATGAACTTGTAACAGAATTATTTGGGGGAACCCCTGCTCCCATTTGAAAACCTGGAGCCTCAGAATTTTCTTCTTCTTTTCATATTGTTACGACGAAGGGCAGAATATTACCAAGAAAAATTTGTAGCCTGTTGTTCACACCTACGTATATTAACAGTCGTCCGGAGACACGGAGTACAACCACGAAATCCAGTAAATATCAAACAGAGTCACTTACTGGTCCATCAGAGTATCAATCGCTTTGAGTCCTATATGAAATGAGAAGGAAAAAAATAGTAGTGTAAATCCGGTCAGCTGGTGAGATCAAGCACATCAGGTTTCTGAAAGAACGCTGTGATCACTAAGCATAAATGCTGACTGTCGCTCGAGCTTCATATTGAAGTATTAGGAGACGAAATACCTGAATCACTCCGAAAACGTTACGAACCTGTATCTCCGCATCTCATCTTCCCAGCTGGGTACATATCCACTATTGCAGCAGGTATATTACGATATAACAATCTGACTGAATACCCTTGGAAAGATATTATGCTTCTCGAAAGGTTAAGAGTTCAAATCCCAAATATGTCCATACATTAAACGGGAAATCGGAGGCACCATTAATTCAATCAGTTTTTAATCATCAAAACTTTTGTCTCATGTAATTTGGGAAACAATTTTCTTGCGAACATATTTTAAAGAAATTTAGTTTTATTTAGTGCCAGGACGCGTCACTCTATTCGCTTGCGTGTGTAATGCAAGGAAGAGAGAAAAAGCCCCTATTGTAGTTTCGTTTCCATCTTACAGTTTATAAACCTATCGATGCCTATTGGTTATTTAACGACGCTGTCGGTAGCTCATGTAAGGCCCTGTACAGTATAGTAAAGAATTGTGAAGGTAAAAAGGTAAAGTTGTCCCTGTCCACGCCATGAAGGCGTATAATGGGAGCAGCGGTATAGCTCCATTCATTCGTAACTTTGGAACTAGATAGAGGCGAGTGGAAAAATTCATGCCCCAGCCACTTGACCCCCGGGAAGGAACCCTGGCACCCATTTAATAGGAGGTTGGGTGGGCTGTAGAGCCGGTCTGGACGTTTCGGAGAAGAGAAATTTTTTAGACGCGGTCGGGATTCGCACCCCGAACAGTCCAGCCCGTAGATAGTCACTATAAAATTACTAACGTATAATGAATTTGTGACGATATTGAAAATGCTTTTGATCTTTCCATCTTTGTTTTGGTCTCGCCCTGATCTGGGGAGACCAAAACAAACATTGGAAGACCAAGAGCATCTTCAAGGTCAAGAGGAAAACGCCTTGGTGGACTTGAACATTAACAGTTCATGATGATTATGGTGTTGGTGGTGGTGATGTAAATGGTCGTAACAAAATTTGATGTCCCGGCATTTACCCGGAGTGATTGAGAAAGGAACCGAAACTCAATCAGGGTAGACGATGTCCAGGCAGGGATATGAACCAAGCATCTCAGGAATACAAATCTACAGCACTACCGCTACACCAAGCTGCCCCGTACATCTCATGATAACATTCTGGTCAAACACGTCTCGAGCTTCGCATATGAATCAAGTGCGTGTACAACGAAGGGGCAGCAGAAAGTATGTTCAAATTGAACACACGCACCAAATCATTCCACTTCGTATTTGTCCCTCTCCAAAGAGCTCGGGTAAATCTTTCCCACATGCATGCAACGACTATATTTTGTTGCAGCAGCTGACGTTTCCAAGCCATCACTCTGTCCAGCCTCCAAAGATACGACGTGATAAAACTTGCATGCCTCGGTTCTCAACAAAATGTAGCCTCTTCTTCCGTAGGCCTGAATTCCCGTGTAAACGCTGTAGCGGATGGTCTTCAGACTCTCAATATCGGTAAATCTTTGTGAATACGTCCAAATTTTCGCAGAACCCCTCTAAAGTAAAAGTGTTCTTTTTGGGTGCAAACAACAAATAGTTTTTTTTAAACACAAAATTTTATTAGGAAAATAAAACATTATCACACATTTATTTAAAAAAAATTGTATTATTGGCAATTTACATTAAAAAAACCGGGTTAAGCATAAGGATGGGTGTAAAATAATTGCGATTTTATCAAAATTATATATAGTACTTTCATTATAGAAACAGGGTTCCGCAGACCACAGATTGAATACCGGTGACTTACTGAGCTCAGTTTGTTTAGATTTAAAAATAGCGTCAGATCTTCCAGCTTATTCCTACTTAACAATCATGAAGATGCAGTATATTCTGTGATATCTGACGTTATTATAGCAGTGAATATGGAGCTTACACTTACGGGATGTGATGCCGTATAGTTTGGTAGACACCAGCGTTTCGGAGAAATCTGCTGCCTCTACCTTCAGGATAAGACAGATGAAGGTAACGGATCCTCCGAAACGTTGACACTAATGTACCAAACTACACGGCGTCACATCCCAGAATACCATTATCTCAACTGTCTATTCTGCTAAATAATGTTCGTGCATCATGGCTAAGTGTTATGCAGAATGCATAACATAATATAAAACTGTCGTAAGGAAGGTAAAATATGTCAGGCATGCTTAATGCTTCTCAAACTTTGAGTGGGTCCAAATTCTGACAAGTATTTAGAAATAAAATTAAACAATTCGGAGAGTAGAACCCAGTTATAATGCACTCTATATGATTTACAAAAGCAGTTCCTCTATGAAGTGCGGTATGAGTGTACGAGCTTTCGAGAAACCTGCTTCAGTATCGGCAAGTGTAGTGAAAAATTTCGACTGGCTTCTTCGTGGATACGAACAACATAAATACAAACACAAAGGAGTTTGGTTCATTCCTTCGTTTTTAGTTCATTTCTCTGTGCCTTGGTTGTCACTGTTGCTAGGATACGAGGAACCCCCTTCGGATAAAACATTGCACAGGAGAAACGTAAACTAGAACCGTTGCTACGATACCACATTTGCTCAGTTCTGTGTGAGGTACGCACTGAGGTGCGGATAAAGGCGGCTGTGAAGTAGCGCATCAGTATTGTGGCGGCCGCGCGCTGAGGAATAAGACAAAATTGAGCATCGAGTGTGACTCATTACAGATGAAGACAAGAGGGGTACGGTGCTAGGAGAAGATTATGATAGAATCGCGACTGCAAGGTCAGAAGCGGCAAAAAATACTGAAGGGATACAACACAGAAGTAAAACAAATATGCGAGATTTGAGGCGCTGATAAAGATTCAAGTCTTCTGGAATATAAAGCCGTGTGGACTGGTACGTTTCGGAGGAGCTTCCTGTTTCCATTTTCAGGTTTAAGAAACGTACAAATCTACAAGACGTCATATCTCAGATACTTGAATCTCATAAAATGATTTGGTAGTGACAATTTAATATTTTTTCAGACACGCCAGAAATTAATGGAAGGTTAGATTATGTCGAATTAGTATGATTTCATGTACCTTACGTACTCTAATCTGTGTTGTGTCTAGAAGCCTAATAAGACATGGATTTTGAGAGGTTTCCGTGAGAGATAACACTATATGAATGCGCGTTAATGAGGGTCACGAGTTCTTCTGAACGCGGTACTAAATATTCGTGCTCCATAAAAGACAGAAAACCACTTTAACAGTGGGACTACCAGTTTGCCAAAAGTAACCCTGCTCTATGTAGTTAGTTATCTAAGAGGCTCGGGTATATATGTACCGTTATGCAAAGCTGTTCGTTTTACTGCTTCTTCGCGTGTGTAATATCTAATTACAGTTACAAACCTAGTCTTAAAACTGGAAAATCGTTAAATTTGGGCACAAAGTAGCAAGGTTTAACTACATTTCCTGTGACGTAAAGATATAGTAGGCCAAATTCTAGTCCTTTTGGCGTAATACGTTTCTGTTACTCGGCGAATGGAATTAATCACAGAATTTCAGGTTAGAAGAAGTCGAAACATGTCGCCGAGTGTGGATTTTAATCAAGAAGTGTTAATTATTGGTGTACACAACGGGAGGAGCCATATTAAATGAAAAATCGGAAGAATAAGTTTGAGAAACACCGAATAAACTGAGCACAGGAGACAAGAATAAAAAAAAGAGTTAACACATGCCTGAAGATGATCCAGTAGTGCTTCCAAGCCTCTGTCGCTAACACTGGAACACCGGAGGCTTAGAGAATGGACATGCTTGGCAGCCAGTGGGAAAGAGTGTACCAAGTCCAGAGCATCCTCGTCAGTGGCTCCTAGAAGTGACACCGCGTGGAACCCTCTTCTGAGGAGCGAAGAGTAAAGCCTAGCCCTCTCTGGGCAAGGGGCAGCTCTTAGCTCCCTACACCTCAGCACGGGCATTAGTCCGGCCCAGTACCTAGGGGTCCTATACAGTACGTCCCTCCATTTCCCACACACCTGAGCCAAGGTTCGGCGTTCACCAGGCGTAAAATAGAGGAAAAACTTAGACAGAAAACGTTCATCCAACATCAGCTGCTCCCACGTTAAATAATGCGGTAAAGAAACGTTGGCGGAACCTGTTGTGGCTGTGTTCTGGTGCACAGTGGACGCCGATATGCGTCGTGTTACTTGCGGGGTCACTAGGACGCTGTTTCCATTCACCGCCGAAGAAGCTGCCTTCGAACTGCGCGATGGCAGAAGACGTGAAGGTTTTTCAGGTGCCCCGATATTCACACCACAAGACGGCACAGTGTTTGAATTACTTCCTCCACAGAACACATTAGTAACTCTTTCCATGACGCTAGCTTTACCACCACCACCATGACCTCCGGCGTCACCAACATTACTAGTGGCAGCGGAGGATGAACTGTTCCGGTGATGTTTACTGCTCCTTAAACCTAATCCATTTATTCTTTTTGACAGTTCCGCACTTGCTCTTTCAACAACACCTTGGGCTGAGATAGATGACATGGTGTCTTCAACAAACGTCACGACTGCACTGAAGAGTGTGAAGAAAGCCTTTTAATTTTTGTGAAAACTGTTGCCGTTTCCATTACCGTAAGAAAAGTCTTCTTCCAGTGGTAAGTCAGCACCACTGACACCCCTAAACAATAAAACAAAATCCGCTACTATGCTGACCCCTTTCGGGACTTCCCGGCACCATCCACCTCCAACCTTGGGAGGGATAATCTATCTTACCGTCTTCTTCGCGAGGGACGGCTGTGTACTGAAAACAGAAACTTGCACCTCGATCAGAACTGCCCTCCCGACATTACTCACCCCCTCCCTGTACGAGGGAGTCTATGCCAACTAGATAAGAGGGGCCCCTTCTCTCCCCGCTCGTACATGCGCAGTGCATGGCGGCGCAAGTCACACAAGCAGACTGTGTGTCGCATGGAACCGATCGATGTGTGCGTATCGATTATTTTCAGTTCCGAACTCTTCCCACGCCCCTTGCACAATTTATAATTACTGATACAAGGCCTACCGTCTTTGGCCCTATAATTCTCGATCTCTTTCAGTTGTGGAACTGTGACAGTTCTGCACCGTACTAAGAACAAATTATAGACTAATGAAATTCCGAACTGCGAAAACCAGAGCAGCCAGCATTTGAACTTGGACACAAAATGGCGTATATGCTGTTAACATTTACGATAATCATCTAGTCATATTCCACGATCTTTTAAGTTCAGTGTAAATTTCGGCGTAACATTCTTTTTGTAGGGATGAAACAAATGTCCTACGGTCATAAAATAAAATTTCTGCTGCTTGTATTTTATGATTAAAACTTCCTACAAAGGTTAAATTATTAAAGTCTTGTGTATGAAATAGTATAAATATGAGTTAATGACAAATGGGTTGGTATAAATGGTGCTGTTATTTTGAATAAACTTTAATCAAACGTTAACATCTTTGAAGCACAGTATTTTATAATATGCAGGGCAACGGCTTGAAACCATTTTCTGTTAGCAAATTTGTAGTCTATGGTTGTGACCCCTGGAAGCACTGGGAATTCTTACAATTCCTCAAAATTTTGGCCCCATACATGCAGGGAAACAGATATTGTGAATTCCCAGTACACCACTGGAGAAGCACAGGGCACATGGAGGTAAAACATGAAACACTTTCACTATTCTTCGTAGATGTTGAGTAGTTAAGCCTTGCACTCCACAGCATTTCTGATTGTATTAGTGAACAGAAAATTCCTAATGTCCCTTTCAGGAATTGAACTGTTGTTATGACATATCACATACCTTTGTGTAACAATCATAAACCACACAACCCACAGATATCCCAGATATAGTCATTACATTTACATTAAGAATACAATTAACATGGCGTTTCTGAATTCACCAGCAGAATATTGTCTCTTTATATCTTCAATGGTACACATACATCACACATGGTGAGGGCATTATACACCTTACCCCCCAACCACATGAACAAGTTCCTCACCTATGATCCATTGTTGTGTGCTTCTTGGGCCCCTTCCCACCCCCCTGAATTCAAAGATGCTTCAAAGATCCCTGGAACTACTATCCCAGTCTGTTTTACATTCACTCTTTATTTCCTTATCAGGGATTTTAAAGTGATAATCCAGTTACACATCTGGACTAGTGAACATCTTGCGCAGGTACTGCCTTCTAAAACACATTATTGAAGGAAGGCTAGAAGGAAGAATAGAAGTGACGCAAGATGAAGAAGAAAACATAAGCAGCTACTGGATGATCTTAAGGAAACAAGATGATACTGGAAATTGAAAGAGGAAGCACTAGATCGCATTCTGTGGAGAACTCACTTTGGAAGAGGCTATGGACCTGTTGTCAAGACAGACTATGGAATGAATGAATGAATGAAAGAATGAAGCCATTTAACAGCATACATGTTCAGGTTGTAGGTTGGAAATGCTTTTCTATGATACAATGATAAAAATAAAACTTTTGAAGACTGCTGTCCACTTGGGTGCAACATCATGTAAGCACCACATCATGATGGCATATGAGAGACTGGAGGTATAGCGCCATGCATTCCTAAACTTGGTACTAGACGGGCGCGAATGGTCAACTTCATGCCTGGCCACTTCAACCCTAGGGAAAAAGCTCTCATTCTCCATCAAACAGGAGACTACGTGGGCCCCAGAGCCAGTCTTAACAATTCAGAGAAGAGAAAAATCTCTTGTCCCTGCAATAAATCTATCTACAGTTCCTCAGCTGTCCAGCAGATAACCTAGTCGCTATCCTGACTGAGGTATCGCAGCTCCGAATAAAGCGTGTAAATGATGCCAATTCAAGGGGATCCCATGAGTCATCTGAGGTTATGAGAAAATTTATGGAAAATAGATCACAGTTAAGTAAGAGACACATTAGCCACATCACTCATTTACACAGGGGAATGTAATGTTACACCAAAAACAGAACAATATAAAATACAAATTCTGTATTTTATACTTCTTTGCCCTTACACTTCTCACGCTTGTCATCACTTTTTACAGCAGTAACAGGTTTGTGATTTGGAGTCCATGGTCCAAGGCTGTCACTGGCGTAGAAATCCATGGGGTAATTTTGCTCATCAACTTGCCACTTTGCTTCACGAAGTACAACTGCTCCTTCATATGGTGTCAGTAGAGGTTTATCAAATGCCTTGCCCCAGTCTATGGAAAGTCGTGGACAGGCAACTTGTATCCAAGCTCCAATATCAGGAAATAAGCGCAACTTATCTGGGAAAATCTCAGACAACAAAACAACCACACCTTCTTTAGAGAGTTTAGTCAAACGTTCCTGGAAAAGAAAACATCATGATTTCAATAACACTATTAACACTGCATGAAATGGCAAAAGGTCAATGGGATAAAAAAATCTTCTAAACGATGAACTTATTGATATTACAACAGCAGCTGTTAAAGATGGGTAGCTGAGCAACAAAGTAGGAACTTGCCACACAACACTACACATACAGTTTAATTCACATCACCACCACTGAGAAACTTTAATACTGGCATCCCGTTGTTAATTGGTGGGTAGCCCCAGGAAATATGTAATCTGTAAAATGGTAGGACTGCGCTCAGCTCAAGTAACACATTTCAGTGCAATGTTGATTATAATACAGCAGAACTCTCAAGATTCAAGTCTTCTAGGATGTGATGCTGTGTTGCTGGACGAGTAGATTTTGATGCTTCAAAGGATTGTAGTGCCTTTATCTTCAAGGTCAAGTAGCCCAAGAAGAACAGCCACATGGGAAGATATGGTGCCCAAAAGACTTAAATCTTCAGCAACACTGCTCTCAGATCCTTCAGTCTCACAGCACAATTATCATTCAAAGTTTCTCTTTAGACAACGGATTCAAACACTAAACTCAAAAAACCTTAAACAGAACAATCAGATTATACAGCTGGGGCCCAGTGGTATAGCTAGGTCTTTTGGCACCTGGGGTGAGTAATCACAATGGCAGCCCCTAACAGAAAATTATAAACTTCAAAAAAAAAAAAAAAATCACAAGCATTTATTGAATTTACTTTTATTTGGATCAAGGATTTAAAATTTTTTTGAGCACAGAGAATCAAACTTTTTGCATTTAAAATATTCATCTTGCCATCCCTTGGACTGCCTGGGGTGGTAACACCACTCATCCCCCCCTAGCTACACCTGTGCTAGGCCCATACAGACTGAATGGTAAGGAAGAACCTTAAACTGAGAACACTAAATTTTGGTTCCACTGTAGAGACCGGTACAGCATTCAACAATTGTGTATTATTAAGTGATAAGACAGAAAACTGTAGCAGAAGACCAGCATCTCCTTTCCATTGTCTTTAATGACAGAAACATGGCACCTACATAATTCACCATGAAGAAAAATCGTGCTGAATACACGTTAAAATTAAACATTCATGTGGTAATGTACGAAACTACTTTACAGTTCCACACCATGCACAGTACCTGAAAGTGTTCCATAACTTTTGTACTCCCCTGGCGGCCTAGGGTTCCAAGGATTAGCCCAAATCTTGAAGCATTACTTGCCTCACTGATTGCTTGTTTCCTTAAGTTTCGCATTTGAATGTGATCATAGAATTCTTCTGTAAACTTTTTGTCATATGGATCATACCTGTAAATAAAATAAAATATGCCAAATCCTAATGTCACTAATTATACAGGTATTAAGCTATTCAATATACTGCCAACTACAAATTAAAGTTTAACTCATAACAGAAAAGCATTAAAAGCTGCATTAAAAGTGTACATCTTTTTTCCCATTCTGCTGATGAATTTATCTCAATAGAAAATTCTGAAGCTACATAAAGACATGCATAAAATATTCTTGGACAGGCAGTATGTTGACTAACATAATACTGTATGTCTGCTCTTAATGACATCCATAAACAATTTTTAGAATTACATAGTTATATGTATGTTAAGCCTTGGCACTTGTTTATGTTCTTCATTCCGTGCATTATAATCAGTAATCTATAATAATCAACCAACAAAATGCAAACAATTTGTCATTTACACATTCATAATTATATTAAAACAATAAAACTCCTACATGTTTTGAACCTTATAGGTTCATCATCAGGGAGGACATCAACTAGTTTTGTATAAAACACATTTAATTATTTTTTAGGTGGTTGAAGATTAATATATTTTGTAACGTGTAGAAGAACACAGAAGTATACTGGAGTTATTCCCTGTAGAATGGTGTATGTGATGGAGGTTGTCACGCTACTGTGACAACCTCCATCACATACACTTGCTGCCTCTATACACAGTATAATAGTCTTCCGTTCTGCTACACATACTTAACCATTCTACATGGAATGCTTCCAGTATAGTTCTATGTCCTATACATTACACAAGAGATGAGGCTTCAATAACCTAAAAAATAATTAGATGTGTTTTATACAAAACTATTTGATGTACTCCCTGATGATGAACCTATAAGGTTCAAAACATGTAGGAGTGTAAATGACAAATTTTGTTGGTTGACTATTGTAGATTATTTTTACTCATGGTTGTGTACGAGAAAACTTACATAGCTGTATTTATACCATGTATTTAAATCAACTGTACACCTATATATTTATAATGGCAACATGTGGCAACTTCAGTTTGTATGTGAAATAAGTTTTGCACCTGTATTGTAAAATATTCTGCAACATTTGGCTTAGCCCAAAGAATGTCAAATTATATTCCATTCTACTGCATGTCAAACAATTTTGTACAAGGGAAATAACTGGCTTCCATATTCTGGACTACATCCCAAATTTACAATAGACCCTACCTTTCCTACATATTAACTAGCTTACTGGTAGACTCAGCGGCTTAAAATAGAAACTTTACCATGCAACCCTATCCTGAGTGTAATACCTTCTTAAAATAGAGTTAACTGCCTAAAACTTTTACTAGTAAGAATCTCTACTAGGTATCTATTTCTATGCATTAAATAGAAAGAAGACTGCACAACCTCCTGTGTTTGAATAGTTTAACTATAACATGAACAGGAAACAAAAACTGTCAATGAACCTACCTGTATGCTTTCAATTTTGGATTTGCTATCATAGCTGCTTCAAGATGAAAGCGACCATCTCCCAAGTAAATAAGGACGTCCACATTAGATATTACAGGTGCTGTACATCCTAAAATTTCACCAGGTGAAAGAGGTCGACTTTGAGGTACTGTGACTTGATATCCCTCTTGCTTGAGTTGAGCTGCAACTCCCTGAAGTGTGGCAACAAACTGAATTGTGCTCACCAAACCTACCTTCACATCTGTCGAAAAATTCAGCTTTACGGTGTTAAGAAAATGAAGAGCATCAATCTTAATATCCACAAAAATGTACAAAACCTTTATCCCTGATGTCTGGTCAATAGGAATCAGACAGCTATGCCCATAATGAACTAAGAGATCAACGCCGAGGGCTTTAGCTGTATAATCATCAATACAACAAGCACCATACGTTACATCACCCATAATAACAGTATCAGCTTCCGTGAATTTTTCAATTATATCTGCTATTGTCGTGGCATACATAACCAAACCTTCTGGCATTTGAAGTGCGACTCTCTTCGCCCCCGTCTGACGTATACGCCAGACTGTCTTGGGTATCTCAAAATTATAATTTTCTGGGAGATTATTCATTGCGCTTTTAAGGTTAACATCCTGAAGGAGTTCATCTGGAACCTTGTTGACCGACTTTACTGCAGGTTTAAACACTTTTCTTTCGCTTTTAGCTTTCACTATCACAGTTGTATCCACGCTTCCTTCAAGCATAGTTAATACCGTGTTAGACGTAAACTCTTACAGTCAGTTTCTTTATAATTACCTCCGTAACCTAACCTTAATCATCACAGAACCACGTCGCAATCGAATGACAACTATCGAACAATTCGATTGTTGCGTAAGAATCTATGTGAACATATGACATGGACATGTGACTCGTGCGTTGACCTCTGATCATGTTACGTGATACATGACCCAGAACGGTTCTATCTATTGTACTGTAAGGGTCAGTTGTCTACATCTAGCCTCATTTTCAACATACAGTGACATTTGTGCACAGAGCGTTGAACCTCCGTATGTTAGTGCCGCGAAGTTTGTATAGACCAACTGTTCAGACAAACAGCCCGAAATCCGAGGACATGCGGAACACGAGAAAGTGGTTAGGTTAGTCCGGTTAGTTCTCAGTACGTTACGTTAGCAGAGTCTTTTAAAAGTAATCATCTTCCTAGAATATAATACTACACTTTGACGCACAGTGCTTGCCTTCTTATTATTAATCGAAATTATTCAGGGTTAAAAAACAACTATGACAGACAGTGGCCCCTTATATTTGACTGATGAGTTTATTAGAAGTAATAAATTATTACAACTTCCCAAACTAATTCCTGCCATTCAAAATGCAATGGCTGCAGTGTCAAAAAATGATGAAGTGATTCAGCCACCTCGGACAATCATGAAAATTCCATCATTAAATGGGTGAGAAGAATGTATTTTAAACATATGGCAAATTATATAATTATATAGTTATTTTTGTTTGTTGTGTGTGTGTCTGCATGATGAACACAAGTAAATAACCAGTCAAATAAAATTCTTAACTGTAAGTCATGTAAATATGTTACATTTTAATCTATTGTTTTGTCATGTTCCCTGAAGCAGTCATTAGAATTACACGGTATTTTTCCTTCTGGAAAAAGGGGTGCCCATATTCAGATGTGATGATACTTCTTAAGAGTTTTTTTCAGAAAAGGGAACAATAAACTGAAATTTTAAAGCATGCTAGCCTACCATTCTACTGGATGCACTGAGAAAAACTATAAAATTCTTAAGACAGAATAATTGATTTGGCAGCGGGGACTTTCATGGGTGTGTCCTGAATGTAATTCAGTTATTCTGCATGGCATAAGATTGTGTAGTAATGGTATTCCTCTCAGCATTTATGTAGTTAATATTCTGACTTGTATCAAGTTGTACTGTGAATGGGTCCACATTGTTAACTCTTTACATGTTTTAACAGGCTTACAATTTCACTATTGAAAGGCGACGTTAATGTTAAAGATTTTAAAAAACTGTCTCTTTTATTTAAACTTAAGTTTGACAATTCTTCTTTGTAACAGGGCTCTGCTTTCGATGCCTGCATTTTGTAAATATGATGATGCATTAGCTTGTAAGTTGGTGACAGCATATCCAAAGAATGCAGATAAAGGATTACCATCTGTTCATGGCACTGTGTTGCTTTTCAACTCAACAACTGGTAAAGTTTGTGCTGTACGTAGACCTGTTGCCAACAACTATATACACGAGTCACTCAAGGCAAAGTAAATAAACTGGGATTTTCACTTTATAATTTAATAATTGCCAGGGAATTTATTTGGCAGCATAAAATGGGTGAAAAGTTATAATTCGTATGGCCATTTGCAGGGTCATGCCTACAGTTGGCCACATTTCTATAAACTGCTCTATGTACAGTATTTATTGTTCTGAGTTCATTAACTTATTGAGTAATTTTCTGACATTCTGTTACATACTTTATTGATTAAACTTATTTAACTCTTTGGCACAGTCTTTCTTGAAAATATATTCTGTTGGTAGAAAAATTCCCTCCTCCTGAAGCACTTGAAAATTCATTATATTGTTCACAAGAGTTTAACCAGTGGACTCTTTACTGATACAGTTGAAATTTATTTCACACCTTCACACATTATTTTTATAAATTGTATTTCAATATTATTTTTAATCTTCTAATTCTGTGAGCTTTGTAACCAAAGCTGTAGCTTCACCTTGCATACTAATATTTCCTGTCCATTACTCATTCATGTAATGGTGAATGTAACAGCACTCTGAACCTTTATAAACAGTTTTTGGTTTAACTGTGGTATCCAACTCCTCATAAACAGATTATGGATGGTACCGAGATAACGACCTGGCGCACAGCAGCTGCCTCAGCTGTAGCAACAGAGTATCTACACAATGGGACTGAAGTTTTGGCAATTCTGGGCTCTGGTACACAAGCATGGAGCCATGCAAAGACCTTGGATTACTGTTTCAACTTTGAACAGGTTCTATAAATATTCAGTATGCAAAATGGAATGCATCTGTATTTGTTTGATGTTTAATAGAAATGAGAAGAATGGGAATATGGTATCTGTAGTGCACAACGTAAGTTCACGTTTTCAGATCCGGATATGGAATCACAGGTATGAGGGAGCACAGACATTGACCAAAGAGCTGACAGCAAGAGGGAAGTATGCAGTGGCATACCACAGTGCAGAGGAATGTGTGAAGGATGCTGATGTCATTGTCACTGCAACATTTGCCTCTTCACCCATTCTGAAGGGAAAATGGATCAAACCTGGAGCACATATCAATGGTATGTGTATGTGAAAGCAACCAAACATATTCTAGTGACATTCATATACTCACTTCTGATAGAAACAGCCATATAACAGCATTCTTATATGGCAGGTATGTTTGTGGATGGCAGTAATAAATTAACAAGAAAGAAAGAGCAAATTATATCTGGGGAATGCTTGCTGCCATTTAGTTAAGAAACTTTCTCATTCCCTGCCTAAAAATTTACAGATTACAATATACAAACTTATAATTTTACTTGTATGGGTGTGAAACTTGGTCTGTCATTATAAAATACAAATGTAGGTTGAGGGTGCTGATGACAATTCTTGATTCAACAGATAGCAGTAATAGGATAATGGAGTAAACTGCATATTGAGCAGTTTAGTAATTTGTATTTTTGACAGATATTATATTGATCATGGCATGTAGCACAAGTGGGATAACAAATTTTTTGTCAGAAAACCTTCAGGGAAAAAACCATTTCGGAGATAGAGGTGTGGATGTGAGAATAACATGAAACTGGATATTACAGAATAGGATAAGGAATGTGGATTCATCTGCTGAAGATGAAGACCAATGCCAGGCTCTTAAAACTTTCTAATGAACCTTCAGATTCTATAAAAGTTAGAGCATTTGACTATAATTTCAATGTATGTGTGCAGTGTGCCATTTTATCTTTACTGACCATGTTATAGTGTTGTAACAGCACATCCATGTGGTCCAGCAGGCCTTCAATACAGATATTATGTCCGAGTTAAAATCTGGGCCTAATGCCCATAATTGTGGAGAATTTAAATCCACTGGTGCTGAGTTGCTGACAGCTTTGCTAAATAAACTACAGGCTAGTGGTGACTGAAGAGCTTAACAGTGGTAACAGATGGATTTGTTTGCTAACAGCTGTTGGTGCTGGAATTAACCATCACAGTGAATTGGATGTTGATTTGTATAAAATGGCATGTGTCTATACAGACACTATGGCATCAGCAGAAACTGAACTGAAAGGACTGTTAGAACTAGGGATTACAATTGAAGAAGTGGGAGACATAATAAATGGAACCAAATCTGCAGACCGAGGCACGATCACAGTCTTCCAGTCACTTGGTAAGGTCATTTCTCTCCATGCTGAACCTTGGTTTAACCTATTCAAGTATGTATGCATTATACATACAAGTTGCGATGTATTAATACAAAAAATTATAGTCATGCCAAAACTGGCAGGGAAGATTAGCATTTTTATATCTTTATATACATTATACATTATTTTTCTTTCTGAGGGAAAAATATAGGTATGTAAGATCGCCACAACTCTGTATTTTGTAGAGTGTACAAGTGTTTAGATGTACAAATAAATGCCTGAAGACAAAGAATAAATTGTTAGAAACATCTGTTTTTAATGGTGGATAAGCCACAGAATTCAAATGCTGACAAAGCACAGAATACAACTGTGTAGCACTCTAGCTAGGCAATAAGTACATTCTTGATTGGCAATGACAAGGCTGATGTGAAAAGGATTTTTATAACATAATGAAATAAAAAGGCATAAGAAGCATGACAACTATTTAAGGTTAAACCTTTATTACTGTACATTTTATCTCTTTTTGTTTGTAGGAATGGCAGTGGAAGATGCAGTGTCAGCAAAGCTAATATATGAAGAATACAAAAAAATTAAGAAATGATACACAGCTTAAAATTCAACTGATGGTATTCGTTTGATACCACAGCCCATATTCATGCCTGTGAAATACAAATACCTGTAGTAATAACAATGTAGTAAACATTCAAATTACAGCTGTCATTGTTCATCTGGTATTTCTATTGCTAAGCATAGACCAGAATTCTGCAGCAGTTATGTATACAACCTAAGGGTTGCAGTTTTAATTTAGTGATCTCATAATATTGTATATATTCTGATGACTTAGATAATCTTCATTCCTTGAATTGCATTTTCCAGTGACTGAAAAGTAAAACAAGTCAATTATTATGCATGGACGAATGCAAAAGATAAACAAAGTGAAAATATAGGATACACCTTGAGTAATTTGTGTAGGTTGGCAACACTAAAACTGTTATATCAGCAGAACCTCTACTATAACTAATGCAACTACCTGCAAGTCCCATGTGACAAGCTGACCATCCAGTCCACTCGTACTGACGCTTGAAGCAGATCCCTTGCCTCCCTTATACAGACATAAGCATGTAATGGCATTCTGATGGATTGTTTCCAACGTGGTATCACTTGTTTCAATACGGGCTTGCCGGTCAAGACTCTGGAACTTTCGCATGGCACTGCAATCAGATATATACAACTCAGTGATAAGTTTGTTCCACATGCTTCCTGTAACACTCGTAAATATTCATACGAGTTACAACTATCATATGTTTGCTGTTTTACATTCTTAAATGGTGCGGAGGAGGAGGCAGTTCTCCCCTGTACTTTGTAATCACTCTCCCAGTATCAGTCAATACCTTGCTGTTATCTTTAAGTGGATTAAAATTTAGGACATTTCTCCCATGCACAAAAGGAAATTTTTTAAAATACAGCAGGATAATATAGGAGTGTTACTGTTCTAGGACAGTACTTTGCATACTTTTGATAACACAGACTGGAATGTATGTTCAAAAACCATTAAGGACCATTACTCAGCATTTATTAACGAGTGGAACTTAACTTCATCTTAAACACAGACATATCAAAACGAACTGGTGCTACAATACCAAAAGTCATTTTAAACTAGTTTTCATTTTCCTGATTTGACTAAAATTGTATTGCAGCAGGTGTATTTATTTATTTATTTGCATCACTGGCAGAGGAAAGTCATCCCTGTGATTCATTAAAAGCGTATGGGGGAATGAAGATGTAGTTCCGGATATTCATGGCTCTTGATGGGAATGGTTGGTCAGCTTCACTTCCTGCTTACTTTACTTTACCCTCAGGAAAAGAGGCCCCAGTATCCTTTGAAGAGAAGGCTGTGTGGGCCAACACAGCCAGTCTGAATGCTATGAAGAAGAGAGAAATCTGTTGCCAGGAATCAAACCACAATTCCTCAACCATTCTTCATAAAATTTCTGAAGTTTTATAACATCCTTAGAAATGATGTGTTAAAATTTGATGCCACATATGTTTAGTGCTAATGAAAATTTGCATACAGTTTCAGTGTTAAATACATGAAAATAATTTTCTTTTACTAATTTGCAGAGTAATAAAAATTTACAGATCTGCAATGGTATGCAGTCCACAATTTACAAAACTCTTGTCTAGGGTGTGAAGCTGTTTAGTTTGATAGATCGATATGAATGTTTCATTGGAACGTGCTGCCTCCCTCTTCTCGGCGTAAGAAGATGGAGGCAAGATGTTCCTCCAAACCACCTGTACCTATCCATCAAACTACATGATGTCACATCCCAGATCACAGTGATCTTCATTGTCAAATCTGACAGGATAACACACAACTCAAATGAATTCACCTTTTCATTTCTTAATTAGTTCAACATACACTTACCTCAATCCACCAGCCTCTTTTTTCTGTGACATATCCAGTTTACAGTTCAGGTATAACTGTCCAGATTCATTTATAGAATACAACATCGGACAGCAGCTGTGGCCCTATAAAACAAAATTTAATACAGCAATTACACCAATTTCTTTCAGTTTAGCACTAAAGTTATTTAGCTCTGGACATTTTATGCTTGTACCTTGGTTACTGAGTTTGGTGGCTCCCTAGTCACAATACATCCTGAAGTTGTACTGCAGAAGACATTCTCCAGATATGGGTACAATTATTTTAACGTGCTGAATGAGCAGTAGTGGGCAGCTGACAAAGGGTGGTCTTCCATCTTTGGAGTTGGGAATGGGATTAACAAGCCCTCATGGTGAATAAATAGTACATTACAAATTGTCACAGTGGACCTTGAACATGAATAGATATTTTGGAACAACTCAAGCAGTGGTACTGGTTTCTTAATCTAAGGGTGGAACATAGACTGAGGTATCTCAGTAACATTATTTGAATTTTAAACAAGTTCTGTCATCCATGTAAGGCATAAACTAGAGCTGTGGATTCTATTTGCTGCACTGACTGCACAAACAGTAATAACTAGCGAGTTAACAACAGATACAGTGGAATATTTTCACACTGACAACAGTATGATGATTCTCATTTATGATCAACATACTTGGTTATCTAAATTTCTGGGATAAGTGAAATTATAACATTTGTATGGTATTTGTAAGGCTCATTGTGAACTTTGACTTTCCTCCTGCTTCTGTTTGCTGCATCATAAATGTCCAGTGGTTAGCATATATATTTAATATTCAACAATCTCCAAACACTGTCATACTGAAAATAGAAATAATAAAAAAGTATGTCAGTGTAATGATGATTGATCAATGCAAGCAGAACCATCACCTGAAACATTGTGTGCATTATACAGGTACTCTGGTCCTGTGAGCTATGCAGTTACATGGTGACATCATACAAGTGTGACAGAAAGGCAAGTTTGTCTAAAGTGCTATTCAGTCTTAAAAAATAACCTTAGCTCATGGAACTTCTGTTCATCAAGTTAACTGCCAGTTCTGATTCTGATTTATCATGAAGATAAGAATTATTAAATTAAATTTATAAACACACGCCCATTTCCACATAAATGATCCTGGAAACTTTGTGTAATTACACTTCATCTTTTTACGTTGTGTTCACCGTGCATCTTGATATCAACTTTCAATTTCTTCAACCAACGAATGCACCTTTTTATTTCTGTTCAATTCACCCTACATATGTTTCAGCCATGACTTGGCCATCATCAGGGGTATGTTGATAAGTTCACTTCACCAAATGGGGCAGTGAACAGTGAAGTGAACTTATCAACGTACCCCTGATGATGGCCCAGTCATGGCCGAAACATACATAGGGTAAATTGAACAGTACAGTTCCGTCAATTGCTATATGCAGTCTAGATCACTTTTGTCTTATATGTAGGTTGTAAAAACACTTTAAAACGGATACACGTTTAAAATTGTAAAATATATGTATAACACCCTGTATAGTAACTTAAAAGTCTTGTGTGAGTTGAATATACAAGGTTAAAATAGCAGCACAATTTTCTTGTTTTAGCTCATCATCTTCAGAACACACAAAACCACGATTTTCTGCATCGATTAGCCAATGACTAGCTAAAAACAAGAAAATTGTGCTGCTATTTTAACCTTGTATATTCAACTCACACAAGACTTTAAGTTACTATACAGGGTGTTTTACATATATTTTACAATTTTAAACGTGTATCCGTTTTAAAGTGTTTTTACAACCTACATATAAGACAAAAGTGATCTAGACTGCATATAGCAATTGACTGAACATATGGATGTGAAATAGAGTAGTTTGTGACCCCCTGAAGATGGTCTACAAGCAGACCGAAACATATGTACGGGAATTTAGAGGAATTTAATAAACTATAAAATAGTTTCAAATGAATGTGCATTTAGTTGGTTATTAAGTATTTGCTAATGTGTTAACTCAAAACATCAGCTTAATGAAATAATGAAATGTTACATTGAACACTATCTTTCAGCATGTCTGAGGGGATGAAAGTTCAGTTTTATGAGCTGATTACAAGAAAATAAGGATAAGTAATGATCATTAATTAAATAGTCATTGAACAAATTTTACCATACAGTAGGTTTCATTATCAGGAAGGAGTATGATTTATGAAAAAAGGCAAACAGTTTTACAAACTTAGTTTGTTACCATACATTCTGAATACTCACAGCTGCAACCAGGGAGTTTGGTCCCACCCAAACACAGCTTAGGAATGGAAGGAACTCGGTACGCAATTTGCTCGCAGCCATTTGAGAAGTTGCATCAGCAACAGAAACGGAAGAATCGTGTCCCACCCAGCATACACGATTTCCATCCCCAGAGAATGCAACACTATGAACCCAACCACCTAGGGATTGATCATATTAAGCTATAATTCTTTCCAGGTAAAATAAAATGAAACAATTTTACAGTTCTGAAATGACCAACTCAAATAAATGTAAGATTGGGGAAAGTGTAAAGTCTTGGGGGAAGAAAAAATTGTGTAACAAAGAAAAATGTAGTTTACTTCAGACAATCACTTTCGGAAACCATTTAAAATATGTATATGTTTGAACACAACAGCAATATACAAACAGATGCAACATACTACATAACATGTTATTTTCTTAATATTATTCATGCTGCAAGTTCAGTACTAAGTGTTCTCCTACACAGTGCACACTACATCACTGATTACAGGCACAAGATCCATATTAGGATTGAAAACAACTATAGACAGATGTTTGAATGCAAAAAGCATAAATATAAATGAACTGTAATCAAAGCTATTCAAATAGACATCAATGGTTGAATGTCCTTTCAATCTAATTGTTAATAATGATAAATACATAAACATCAATTGCCAGTATTACAAATCATTTAAAATACAGATAGCCTATAAGTTTTAAAACTTTCGCGGCGACATGATTCAATATAGTTTTCTCGGGCGCACAGCCGCGTCAATTCGTTTGAATAACGTTTCGGGGACTAGCTGCGTCCCCATCCTCAGGCAAAACTGAAATCAGTTTTGCCTGAGGATGGGGACGGAGCTAGTCTCCGAAACATTGTATTCAAACGAACTGACGCGGCTGTGCGCCCGAGAAAACTATATTGAACAGATAGCCTATCTTGCTGCAATATCCTACACATGCATGCTTTACATATCTGAGAATGATGTATACTTACATATACATACTTTTTGCCTTTGTACTTCATTGTCCCTGAAGATGGCTCACTTAAGCCGAAACATGTCGAAGAGTGTATACCATAAGGTAATACAATATATATTTGTTAACTGTAAGTGCAGTTAGTTGGAATTATATGAATAACATGTTATTTGTTTAAGCAGTTGGACAGAGTAATTAGTTTTATTTATTGAGTTCTCAATCTGTATAGTTCAATTTCAGTGCTGTTGCACATGACAGTAATAATGCCGTCAGTATACAATTTCCAAATTAGAAACACACATGTTCAGTAATGTACTGCAGCAAGGTTAGGATACATACACAGCACTATTCTATTCCATACGCTCTCGTAAACCTTTTCTAACACTTTTAGTCATCTGATCCTAACCGTATAATAATTTCCTCAAATCAATGAAGTGAAACTTCTTACACGAGTTTTTTACTGTACACGCAAGTCTGAAATGCATGAAAACTGAAACAAAATGTTTATAAGTGTAAAGGGCTTTTAAAACATATGAAGAACACTAACATAATTTTTTAATCAATATCAATGTCTCACCTCCACCTGATGAATTAGGGAACTCTGCCAATAGCTGGCCCAGAGACATCTTCATTCCCCAGGGTGATGGCTGAGGCATTTCTTCTATATCCTTAATAAAGGCTGAAAACACCCGTACCTGAAGAAATATCAATACTAAATGTTAGTGCATTTTCATTTTTTCAACTTGATAAAATACTACTGTGTACACTTATAAGCATGAAAATATGTTTACCAAATTTCATGCAAGTGCTGATTGTATAAAAAGGTTTTAATGTTAAGCAATTATTGTATATTTTGTAACTCCTGCCTATGGGATAGTAACGTTTGTTACAGTGAGCATGCATGATAAATGAAATATTGATGAAAGTCCTTATGTAAACTGATAGCCTGTGTTAGCTAAGTCATTTGGAATTAAATGTCTGCTTCAACAAGTTTTCATAAATAAAATAAAAGAGTTTAATTTACCTTAAAATCAGCAGATCCTGCCACTAGTAAGACATTGTTTGGATGCCAGTCAATTGAAGTGATTGTTGAATGAATTGGTTTTTTGATATGTTTTGATACCCACCAATCATTTTCACTTTCAAAATAGCAAACTGAGATCAGTCGAGCTCCAGAGCCCACAGCAAACTTGTTCTCTAACAAAGAATAAATAAATAGGCAAATTATTAGCTGACACATGCCTGTAGTTCTCATACATTTGCAGTACTATAGTAATAAAAGACACAACCATGCCAGTCACATTATTGTTTCACAAGTAATCTAGATTGGTATGAATATAAAAAGCAATAATTCAAAGTTATTCAAGATTGTTATGTAGCTTATTACTATCATGCCGTTCTCAGTGGCTGTGCGGTCTAAGGCGTGGTCTGCAGCCGTTCGCTTGCTGGGATTGTGGGTTCGAATCCCGCTGTGGGCACAGATGTCTGTCTCTTGTGATTGTTGTGTGTTGTCAGGTAGAGGTCTCTGCGACAAGCTGGTCCCTTGTCCAGAGAAGTCCTACCGAGTGTGCATGTCTAAAGTGTGTGATTGTGGTAAAGCCTCGAAACATGAGGCGGCCTTGGCCCCCAAGGGGCTGTCAAGCCATTGGGGGGGGGGGGGGGGGGGGGATACTACCATACTTGAAGCATAAATGTGGTTTATTTTTAAAGCAATCAAGAACCCTACAAGAAGAGACACAAATATACAGCTGAGAGAGAACAAGGGCCCATAAATAACGAAGTGAGGTGGTTTATTGTGCTCAGGAAATGAGTGTTATATGTCTTGTCTTTTGGAACTGGCTGTGGTAAGAGGTTCTTCTATTCTCAGACATCAAACAGCCAAATTTTTACCATACTAGGTTTTCCTTTTACACCAGTATATACCACCGCCCAACACTTACCAAGTGGAGACCATTTTACACACGTTGCTGCACGATTGATACGAAGCAGAACCAATGTCGGTTTCCATTTTCCATCATCTCCTCGAGTCCACACATAAGCATTACGATCCTGAAATAAGATACATTTCTGAAAATTCTGCAAATTTCTGAATGGACACTATTCCAGGAATATTTCATGAAAAAGCCCCAAAATGTATCATTATTGCAAAATGTGATATGTTCTGTAATTTAAACTTAAAATATTGTGCCTAATTACAATGTTCCTACAATACTAAAATTATAATTATTTTGGTCAATGATTTCACAAAAACCTTATCTACTATAGGACTTGAACATTATGTTAATCTGGTATGCTTATACTTACTACAGCACAGGTAACAATTCGATTAGTCTTTGGTGCCCAGTCAATACCCGTAACACGTAAGTCATGTTGGTTAAGAACATCCACGAGTTTCCAATCACTATCAGCTCGCTGATAAATGTGGACTTCATGGTTATTAGGTGATAAAGCAACTTCTGGAAAGATATAAATAAATGTATGAACCTTCAATACTGTAATCAATATGAACAAAGTTACTAACTTCAAAAGTTAGGATACTGCCAAGAAATACATTTACCTCTCTCTGTTTTAAAATTCTTAATAATTAGTACAGATATCAGTTTGAAAACCTGGGCTAAGGTAGAGACCACCACCTATATTTAAAATACTATTCCAGTTGTCCACAAAAACTTGTCCGGACAGCTGGTCTCCATACACAGAAATGAGCCAAGCACCTGTCAAATATGAAGCAGGAGTCCAGTCAACTACTTTATGTGGTAGCCAGTATCACAGTATTCTTGTATGAATACATAAATGCCTAGCAACCTGAAAGTATAACTAAACACACCTAACCTTCTGTAGCTAAATCAATCAGAACAACACAGCTTAACCACAGCAGAATTCTTCAATAGCTGAAAATTTTCATCTGTAACCCAATATTTGTCAAAGTTATGAACTACTGTTATTCCAAAGTAAAACTGGCACACATGACATATTACACAATTCTCCCAGTTAAATCTGGCTAGGTGACATACTACTTGCTACAGAAAGACAATACATAGTGCATGAATGGTTAACCTCATACTGAAATTGTTAATGATTCAATAAATAAACATTGAGAAGTTAAAACTTTAAATTTAACAATACATTCTGCCCCACAAAAAGCATAATTCATCAAATCTCTCATGCAGGGTCAATTTAAGACATTTCTGAGGCCAATGCAAAAAAACATTTGGGGACCCTACACACAGTCCTGAACTGGCAACGAAGATAGTGCTTGCATACAAAATGTGTTTCATAAAAAAAATATGAAACACAACACTATCACCTTTTCCCCCCTCAAGGGGGACCGCGTGATGCCGCATACATTGCAGTAGCCTCAAACCGGACCTGCTCTCATGACATGCCACGCATATTTCATGCACGTTATATGCCTAGGTGTTCTGACAGTCTTACTTCAAATCATTGCCATGTTTCTACGTTATATGCCTAGGTGTTATGACAGTCTTCATATCATTGCCATGTTTCTCCGATTCCTTTCATCACGATGCCACTTTAATATTTTTCTTCCCAAACTACAACATAAGTGCACATGCTAAACCTTGGTGTTACTTACGAGTTCGATCTCTGTTCCATGCGTGACAAGTGATTGGGTTTACGCCAAAACTATGTGTCTCTGCCATTCTGCTATTCAGAAATAAAGTCATAATCAATTTAAGCGGTAACGCCCAACTGAATCAGTTTGTTCAGCGACAACAATAAACAAAATGAAGTATCCTTACAACAGGCAAATTTCTAAATAATTGAAACGTCTAATACAGCCTTACCTTATTTATAAGAGGAAAATCGTGGACTCTGGTCCGTCTACACAACTTTTCCTTTACGTTAAAGAGCAATCACCTACACACCTTCCGCTTCCCAACTTGTGCCAGGCAGTATCGCTGCACACTTGATTACGTCGTACACAGAGCCATACCCTCTTCCAATCTGTGCCCTCTTCATATACGCTTCAGTAACACTACATCATTGTTGGGTAAATTTTGAACTGGTGCATTGGCGACATCATTACCGCCACAAAATTAGAAACATATCACCAACTTAACAGGCTTCGACCGTAAACAAAGCGTCGGTGTTAGCACCCGTACTCTATATTAACGTACTTTCGGTTTGGTGTTATTGAGACTTTTTGAGGGATCGTTCGTAGTGGTGAAGAAGGTGAGAGGAGAGAAATGACGACATTGGAGGATAAATTGTTGGGGGAGAAGGCCCATTGTTACTGCAGTAGTAGCGAGAGTGAAGGGGAGAAGTCGGATGATGATAGTGGTAATGAAATACAAACTTCTTCAGTGATAAAAGATGTAGATGCAGTTCGTCATCCTGATCCCTATAAATGGGAGGGATCGTCCACAAACACAGGCCCTAAAGGTGTAATGAAAGACTGGCAAAGGTTTAAGCAACTAGAAACTGAGAAAAGGTCTGAACAGGAAAAAGAAAGGCAGGCTTTGATCCAGAAGCTGTCTTTAACCTGTAAGTCTGCACTGGAAGAAGAGAGGGAGAAAAATGCAGATGTAGACTCTGAGATGGCAGAATTGTTGTCAGATGAGTTCTTGCTGCAGTTTCAAAAGCAGAGAATGGAAGAGATGATGGCTAAGTTGGCCACTCTCCCAAGATTTGGAAAGGTTGTAAACATTAAAGATGGACAAGAGTTTCTTGATGCAATCGACAAAGAAGATAAAGCTGTGACAATTGTAGTACACATATATGAAGAAAGTGTACCAGGTTGTGAAGCAATGAATGGGAGTCTGATTTCTCTGAGTCAGGATTATCAGCAGGTGAAATTCTGCAAGATGATTGGATCAGTTGCAGGAGTAAGTAAACGTTTTAAAATAAGTGGAGTACCAGCTCTTCTGGTGTACAAGGCAGGACAGTTGGTTGGAAATTTTGTTCGTGTCAGTGAAGAACTGGGAAATGACTTTTTTTCTGAAGATGTGGAAAGTTTCCTCTTGCAACATGGCATGCTGCCAGATAAGACTTGTGTGCCATCAATTATTAAGTCGCAGAATGATGCTGATGATAGTGATCTCAGCCTTGAATGACAATAGTTTTTATTGTGAGGGCAAATGTGGATAGAAAAGTGATGACTGTTTTGCTTTATTTAATATTTTCAGTGTTTATATCCACTGCCATTGAGGTATTTGATTGTCTTCTCTGTGAACAAACCATCCAAACTCATATATAAGTATGTAGCAGATCTTTAGAAATTGAGTGTGATATGCTGTAATTGAGATGGTTACAAGAGAAACACCTTTTAGCTTTAGACTTCATCCCAATTTGAATTGTATCTTAGTGACAGACCAGGTATATTAAAATTCATTCTTGCCGGAATTGTCGTTGTAGTCATTCTCGGACACTTTGTATTTAGTTTTCTTCAATGCTGTATTTGATTTTCAATTTGTCATAGTAGCCCTGATGGCAGTGTTGTCTGCTTAGATTACAGTTTCAAATTGGGTATGGAGTATGAATGGTATGTTTGAAATGTCTTTATTATCTCAGATTTATTAGCCCTAGCAAGTGTGTGTGAATGTACTAGGTTGGAGTCCATATTAAAATTCTATAATCTAATATTTTCTTGGTGAAACCTTGTTTAAGCTACAGTATTTTTGTTATATGACACTGTAAGTCTGTCATAGGCCTGAACTAGTATAAGCATACTTGCTGTTACAAGCATGATCACAACATCATAATTTGAAAACAGAAGCTGCATAATGATGAATAAAATCTTCATCTTTCAGAAACTTCCTCTGTTTTGTGATGTTAATAACTCGAGAAGACGTAACTTGATTTCCAAAATTATATTTTAACATCCTTTTTAAGCAACCTCTTGTAGAAAAATTGTAACTTGAAGTTATATTTTTTATGGTAGATAATTTTCTTTTTTGATTCATTTGCTTGGATTGACATTGAGAGCAGTTTTATAGAATATGATGTCTTGTAGTTTGATAAGCAGGTGCCAACATTGCAGGTTAATGTGCTGCCCCATTGTTTAGGGTACTTCTTGTGCCATTTAGATGGAGGTAATTGGTTCCTCTGAAATGTTAATACCTATCCACCAAATTGTGCAGTGTCTTATTTCAGAAGACTATAATCTTTATATTTACAAATACGAGACCTTCAGATCTCATTCATTAGCATTGTATTGCTACAGCCATGTCATTGACTTGCATAGGTGTAAAGGAATGTCAGTATATACTTGGCTGTCTGTAAGTAGAATGTGATAGTCTATCTTAGCGTCTTTCATTTCTGAGTTTTTACAGTGAACTTGAGCCTTATTAAGATATAAATTTGTTATTAATTTGGAGGTGTATACAAAGTGCCCATATTTCTTGTATAAGTGGTGAATTTTCTATAGATCTTCTGCTTTTAATGACTAGAATTTTTGTTATTTTTGTAAACTAAGTTTGTTCACTGGTTCTCACGCTACACAGGTGAATTAACAGAAACAAGGAGCAAACATAAAAAATATTTGCATGAAACATGTTGATACTTAAGTCATTTTTTTTAAGATTTAAATTGTATTTCTGGATACCTGACATATTTCTGAAGTTATAGTAAGAAAAATTAGTGTATGTAATTTAGCATGGTTTGAGTTCCATGTAACAAAACTGTTATTTTAAGATGACACATCCCCATTGTGTTTTATTTGCAGATATATTTTCTCAAAATCGGTCTACACAACGTATAAGATAGGATAAAACAGGCAACATGTTTCAGCTGATTAAGCCATCATCAGGCCTTTTTGACAACAATAAAAAGATACTAATACTGCCATAGGCATGAGATATCCACCTTTGGAGTATAATAATACATTGTAAATATATTCAAAGAAATTTTCATAAAAAAGTTTTTACACAAGAAGCCTTCATAATAAAGTGTGTGAAGCATAACTTGGAAGGTAAAAATGTTATTTGATTTTGTGCTTGTAGGCAGAGACATTTATAATATGGCGAGTATGTTACTGGATCATGATAGAGTCACAAGGAAAATATGTATATAAGCAATGGAATTATGCTTCGTATAGGTGTCGTAAAGTATGATGTTGTCCACTCCCATGACTCGAATGTTATAGATTTTGTGGAGGTTTATTAAGTGTCTTGTAGGTTTCTTGTTTTGGTTTTATGTATTTTTCAAGGATGTTCAGAAAATAATCACTTAGTATTTGGTGTATTATAACAGTTTAGTTGGAATTTATTGTGACATTACGTTGAGTTCAGTATATGTCTTGGTTTGTGTGAGGGTGAAAATTTTGATTTACAGTTGGAAAATGAACTTTTTGTGAAATGTTTTGTCCACTGTGTTCCATTATAATAATTTGTTATCCAGATTAAATTGTATTATACAGAGAATTGTATTTACTTTAACATGGACTTCAGGTGGTCATGTTTATAGTGTTGAGTAAAATATATTTTTTTTCATTTAAATCATTTAAAATGAAGTACATATTACATTATATATTGTAGCATATTATACTATATTATAAGTCATAATTAGAGTATTTGATTTGTCAGCAGTGGAGTTAATTGAGCTTATGTAGTTTGTGTTTAAGAAAAAATATTTTCTCAGGTTTAATATTGGGTCTTCTGTTTTTTAATGTATGTAACAACCCAATAAATCCCACATCTGTTTTTCCATTAATTTTATGATGTATAAAATGTAATTTGTATTTGGTGGTTATATCCAGAATTCATTCTGTTCATATTGTTTGGGTTATTCACATGGATAGAGAATGTTTTTAGTTTCAATTCATGATGGTTATGTGGTTTAAGAGCAGTTATCATATATTTCATGTTATCAAAATAGGCATTGAAAAGGATCAGAGTAACCGCTGATTGAAATGGGCATGTGTTGTAGTCTGGTGCAATATTTGTGACATAAATCTGTACAAGAAGCACAGTTGAGAGCAGACTAAAAGCACACTGGAGGTCATTAATAATGTGTCGTGCTGAACATTTTTTTGCAACTTATGTAATTCAGTATGATGCAAACCATGTATGTTCATCATATACAAAGTGAATGAAAAATGCACGGCCAAGTGTACAGAAGGTGAATCGACACCACACTACGAGGAAAAAAATATTACATGAGATCAGCCTTCTGAAGCATGGTTTCTGAGTTACAGCCTCCTGACGATTAAAGAAAATGTTCAAAGTGTCCACCTTCAGCTTCAACACATGATATTGCATATCTGAACAGTGATTGCCTGACTCACTGGAAGATTCTAGGTGTCATACAAATAATCTTCAACTCCATTCTGTATTCACTGTTGCAAGTCCTGGATGTCACTGACTTCTGTAGCATAACAGTAGACTTCAGATACCCCCAGAGATAAAAATCTAAGTGATTTAAATAAAGGGAAGGAGCAGGCCATATTGTTGGTCCACCTTGTCCTTGATCCATAAACACGTTCAGAAACTCCCGAACTGCAGTAAGAAACTTTGATGGAGCACTATCATGCATGAACCACATATCATGGTTCTCCAACCTTTTTATGGCAAAGGGCCACACCCGTTATTGTAGGCTGGTCCGCAGGCTGCACGTGGAAGAATAACAATAAGTGGTAAACGTAACTGCCTAAATTATTGTGAAATTTTTATAGTATATAAACAGTTTACAAATATGGCTGCAAGCCATGGGTTGGAGACTCATACCATATATGAATCCTAGTCTGCAGATCCACATCTTACAGCAGTTCTGGAAGGAATGTTTGTAGGAAATCGTGGTACACAGCCCCAGTGAGAATTGGTGGAAGGAAGTAGGGTCCCAGAACAGCAGAAAGGAAGCACAGACTGCAAGTCATAACCTGTGACTTGATGGTTTGTGCTTCACAATGGAATGTCACTGATAAAGGGTCCCAGAAGTCTATCTCCTGCAATGACTACATGGAAACTCAAGGTGGATACTTTGAGCACTTTTTTTAATTTTCAGGAGGCTGTAACTTGGAAAACATTCTTCAGAAGGTCTATGTTCATATATGAGTTTTCTTTCTTGTATTGTGGTGTAGATTCATCTACTGTACATTTGGCCATGCATTTTTCGTTTGCCCTGTGTAAGACTGCTCAGAAGACCTGGGTGTAGATGGGAGGATAACATTAAAATGTAATATAGAACTGGGATGGAATGTCATGGATTAGGTTTATTTCATTCAGGGTAGGGACAAGTTGTGAGCTTTTGTGAAATCAGTAATAAACTTCTGAGTTCCATAAAATGCAGGAAATTTTTTGACTAGATGAAAAATTACTTGCCTCTCAAGATAGGCTTTATTCCATGGAGTTAAATGCATTATACATGATAGAGCTTTAGCAATAGATGCAGCAGCTGTGGCCCTACAATAAGATTTAAGGGTGGAAATTTAAGCTGGCTGCAGGAAATGATGTGAGTTGTGTAAGGATTAAAATAACTATATGTTGTTCTGCCTGTGATAGGTAAATCATTTGGCTATGGGGTAGGCCCATGCGATGAGTAAAGGTACAGTATAGATTTATGTTGGATTACCAGGGTTGTTTTGTAAAAAGAATTTTTCTTTATTTCACTGCCTTGTTCTGTTGTGCTAAAAGACTGTCATTACATATTTTCCCTGTATCTGAGTAGCCCTGATATGTTGGTTTCAAAAGACACATCGTGGGTGATTGCGGACTAGATAATCTGTGATTGAGGAACACCTCTAGCACAGATTATCTAGTATACCTCTAGTATCAATCAGGTCTGTGTGGCGGTGAGACTTTCGTTGGGGAAATGCCCGATTCGAACAAGGGTCGGGGATCGTAAACGGGAAATTCAATCCCATGGATAAGAGCTGTTTAGATTGGCGACTCGTGCCGTCACCGTGTTATCCGTGTTTGTTGTGTAACGCCGTAAAATGGCGGCTAGTATTGATGGTGTGTTTGACGCCGGCTTAAAGTCTTCAATTGAAGCTGCCAAAGTTTTAGTTGTCGGTGCAGGAGGTATTGGTTGTGAACTCCTGAAGAATCTTGTGCTTTCAGGTTTCAAGGATGTAGAAATTGTAAGTTCTTAGAGTTAAGTATACTCCATGCGTTCCCCAAGCTTAAGTCGCTGACATTTCTTTTTGGTGTATGAGAACTAGTGTTGCGGTACAAAGCAGCGTAGTATATCTTATTGTGTAGGCTTCATGCATTCAAAGTGTTGGTAGTGAAAGCATCATGTACAAGTGCGTTTTGTGGTTATGTTCAGCCACGGAGCGTGAAATTGAACTTGCCGGCCAGCGTGTTAGATTCGTGTTTTGAGGGCCGTAGATCTAATCTTACTGCAATCTGACGACTGCTGGAACGACACTTTATATACATACTCGCAAATTCTTCAAACGTTTCTATGCTGCATGTTCAGTTTGACCTTACATTATTTTTCGGGCCATTATCATCCCTCCAAGACTTCTGTTTTAGTTTAAATTGTCTCTTTCAAATATGGATTGCATGAAAAAGAGGACTAAAATGTTTAATAGCGGTAGAGTTTGCCGTGGGCCTGTTGGCTCTAATCTAGCAAGAAACTATAGTACATGATACTGTATCGTGATATGTGACAATGAATTATTTTCCTTAGGTTGTGAAGAAGGTGTACCATTTCCAGTGTGGTGGAATAATAGCTGCGCTGCACATTTAATCATTTATAGCTGTGATGAATCAGGACGTTAGGTCTAACATGTGAAATTTGCAGGGGAAAAATCTGTGTTGTAAATTTCCTGGGATTTTCCCATTTCCTGCTTATATTTACTCAATAATTATGTATTCTTTACTTTTTACTGATGTTAACTTAAAACTGATCACACATTGTAAATCTGTAATGCTGAGTATGATATTCTTTGAGAATGCTGGACTCTTTTGTTCATCAGAATGCATGGAGATTCTTTTTCAGACAGTTGATGTGGCTAAAAGTGTATAATTAAAGATTGGAGCATGTTGACACACTGTAGTAATCATGAAAGCATTCTGCAGTGCATAACAGTTTACACTTATTAACACTAAGGGACAATTTTTTGAATCCAGTTAAATTACAGTGATAAATGATAAAATACTCTCATTACACATGAGAAATGTGTTATCTTTCCGTAATTTCTTTACAGTATTATATCTTGTATGTTTTGGCCTGTGCTTAGCTATCATTAGCACACTGATTGACATTAACATAGAGACTGGCTTATATGAAAAAATCCAGGTATTTCTTAGAGCCACTTATAATTACATACTTTAAACATTATGAAAATTTATCATAATGTGGTCCTAATATTAAGTGTTTTGCGTATACTGAAACAGTTGTAACTTTTAACCATAAGAATTTATAAAATGTCCCATTGTTAGCACATGCATGATACAAATGTAAATGCAGCAGTAATTTCCAATGCTGTATATGTTTGGTTTCCCTGATGATGGCCAAGCACAGGCCAAAACATGTCGGAAGTAACACTAAACAAATAAAGGAAGGTTTAATATAATCCTCTGGTGTACTGAGATGGAATTTTATTATTTATCATTGTAGGCTTGTGTGTGGTGAAGTATGAATAATATCAGAATTAAATTACACATTCTTAGAAATTAATTTTGGTCATTAAATAATGTGATAGCCGTGACTTGACATACATCTGAATTTGCAGGATTTTATTAAGGAGAACCTGCCTGTCACTCAGTAATCTCAATTTCTTTTCTGTTAGAGATTAGTCAGTGGTCACATGGCAGTGTGCTTTTGTTCAGTGAAAATGGAGTTCTGTTCCCTTAGGGCAAAGGCACACCAAACCCGATTGCCAGGTTGCCCGGGCAACGAAATTTTGTACAGTGGTACCTATCGTATTTACCCGAATGCAAGATGGCTCTAATTTAAGATGACCCTCCCAAATAAAACACGTCTGGCAAAGGAAAATGTATTTATCCAAATCTAAGACAACCCCTCAAAAATTAAACGTCTGCTAAGAAAAAATAATTTTCTATTAATTGCACACGCTTAATACACAAAGCATATCAGACGTTATCTACCATTACCAATCAGTGTCACTGTCTCCATCTTCACAGTCAGTGCCTTCATCTTCCTGACACTCACTTCTAACATCCCCAACCTCTTCACTGCCATTCCACAACATATCATCATCAGTCCCATCCACTGCATTGGATAAACAGCACTTCTTAAAACCCTTCACAGTCACTTCTGGTGAGATGTGCTGTCATGCCATTATGATCCACATTGACTAAATAATACATTTATGTTTCTTGGTTTATAAACTTTCTTGAACCCATGAAGATTTACAGTTTTCTCCACAAATGGTGTTAGTTGTGTTAAGAATTTTAAATACATGTGTTCTGGATTTTTGTGTTGTGTCTGTCGTCTGATAAGTCAGAGTTCATGGCTCTTTTTTATGGTTTTTAATTTGTGGATTGGTTTGGGCTTAATTTTTGAGTCTTGTAATTTATTTTTAATTTTTCAATAGCTATTTTCCTGTTACTACCCTTGGAATAGATCTATTCTCAGGTGCATATCTTAACAGGTTACTGTTTCTGTGCTGCCCAGTGACCGAGAATATCTTGATCTAAGGGGTCCATCAGGTTAGGTGCCTCTTTGGCTAAAAATGAAAACAGAGCAGGCTTCTGAGAGGTCTTGCTTCTGCTCTGTTCTCTCTTTTGTCTACACATGACAATTTGGCAATGCAGACCTTGGTTTGGCTCTGCACGGTCTGTTTTGGCGCTTCATATGTGAATTTAAAACATCCTCACATGTTTAAGCACCAAATTTAAGGGAAAGGACTTTGAGTAAATACAGTAATATTTGTGGGTCCTCAGTAGGGAACTTCTTCCATGTTATCCATCTTGTACGTAGAACTTTGAGCTGGCATCTGAATTTTTGGAAAATTTGTGTACCCTTGCTTTAGGGAATATTTTCTACATAACTTATATAAATCTTGAGGGGGCACGCAGTGGCGCAGTTGGTTGAGGCACTGCGCTACAAACTGGAATGTCGCGGGTTCGATTCCCGATGGCGTCACTGGAATTTTTCAGTGACATAATTGTTCCGGTCGCACTATGGCCCTGGGGTCGACTCAGCCTCTAACAGAAATGAGTACCAGGAATATTTCCTGGGGGGTAAAGGCGGCCGGTGCGTAGGGCTGACAACCTTACCACCTTCATGTGCCGATTGTCTAAAAAATCTGGGAGCCTCACCCTCCTGGATCCCTAAGGGCCTGTCAATGCCTCTAATGGGATTGCTTATATACATCTTGATTCAGTGGAACAAAATAATTCCAATAATCTCAAACTCCAGAAAGAAATGCTGTTATATAGCACCCATGTGAAGTGCTTAAAATGAGAAAAAACATTGAGATTTATGTGCTTAAATGGGACAGAAATTATGTCTTTTAAAAAAGATCTTACCTTGACTCCAAAGCACTTAATGACATATTGGAATGTCTATATCATGTTCTGAAGTGGAACCATCTGGATGGCTGAATGTAGTTATTCATTTAAAGTTTAATTAATGTGTGTAGTATGTTGATCATTGTCATAAATTTAGAACAACAGAATGTGTTTAACTGAATAAATATTTTAAGAATGACGTAAAACATCTGAAGTTATGCCGGAGAATGGACTTCTCTTTGAAATATTGTATGGGGAATTGTCATGTGTTCTGCTGTTGGTTCATTAATGATAGCTCTGGCACTAGCTGAGAGAGTTGGTTTTTGTTTGTACTGTTATGTGGCTTAATGTTTCCTATTTCAGATTGACTTGGACACCATTGATGTGAGCAACTTAAATCGCCAGTTTCTCTTTCATAAGCAGCATGTCGGAAAATCCAAAGCAACAGTTGCACGGGAAAGTGCATTATCATTTAATCCTAATGCCTGTATCAAAGCATACCATGACAGTATTACAAAGTAAGGAATTGTACTATTTTGTTACCTGTTTTATGATAGGACCTTATTGGGTTTACGATGATACCAAGATATGACTTACCATGTTTTTCTTTTACTGTTATGGTGACTACAATTTCTTTACAGCTCTCCATATGGGGTGAATTTCTTCAAAAGATTTTCATTGGTGATGAATGCCCTAGATAATCGTGCTGCTAGAAATCATGTCAACCGAATGTGTTTAGCAGCTCATGTACCTCTTATTGAAAGTGGAACAGCAGGTTATGATGGTCAAGTTGAACTGATAAAGAAAGATCTGACACAGTGTTACGAATGTCAGCCAAAAGCAGCTCAGAAAACATTTCCAGGATGTACCATTCGCAATACACCTTCTGAGCCCATTCACTGTATTGTTTGGGCAAAACATCTCTTTAAGTATGTATTTGATTATGTAATTACTTTTTTGTATGTGCATAGAGTTTTGTTGCTTGTGCTCTGCATGTGAGAGAAAGAGTGAGCAGGAGCAAGTAAGTGAGTGGGAGAGATTTTGTGTAATCTCATGCATCTGTGTTATGTAATGATTGTAAAGGGATTGATTGTTTGTTTGAACAGTCAGTTGTTTGGAGAAGATGATCCTGATGAGGATGTATCACCTGATACCGCAGACCCAGAAGCTGCAGGTGTGTAAACGATTTTCAGTATTCCGTAATTTTGACTGTTCCCACGAAGGTAAATTACCAAATTTAGCCAAATACTAGATAACCTTGAATCAACATAACCTCTGGCAGTCTTTTTTGTTTGTGTGTAACTGGATTATTGTTCCAATCAGGTGGCGCAGGAGAGGATGCTCTTAAGATTCAGTCAAATGAGAAAGGTAATGTGGAGCGTGTGTCAACACGAAGTTGGGCGCAGTCTTGCAAATATGAACCAGAAAAGCTATTCCAGAAACTATTTCATGATGACATCAAGTACTTACTCAGTATGGACAACCTTTGGAAGAAAAGAAGACCTCCAACACCTCTGCTGTGGGGAAGTCTTCCAGATGCTGGTAAATACTAAGTTGTGATATTCAAAGTAGAGGAGGAAGTGTAAATTGTGAACCTGTCTGTTACATTTTGGGGGTTTTTGGTTTGTACGTGCTTAAATAATTATCATCATCCATCAACATTTCCACTAGAGTGGGTTACTTTATGACATATTTCCTCCACTCATCCCTCTTATATAATTATGTGTCCACCCTTTCCTTATTTTATTTTGTATACCTCCCTGACTTGGCGTCCCCATTACCATCTTCATTTTTGGTGCTCTCAGGGCACTTGTATGGCCATACATGTTGGATGGTTGCTCATACTAACTAACTAATTGCATGGAGCAGAGTCCTTCTTGAGAAGCTAGCAGGTCGTCAGCTAGTCAAGAAATTCCCCGCTCATACTATAAAACCCTAAATTCTACCGGTTTTCCAGTTTTACACTTTTAGGCCTTTCTTAATTGTTTGTTTACCAGTTCTTATACATCCCTTAAATATCTACAGCTACTGCATCTCTGTTGCTGTTAAGAACACTGTGAAAGGTGGGTAAAGGGTTTCTTAGGATGCCACGATAAACTCAGTAAACCAGTAGTGTTTTCTAGAAGTTATGGAGTAAGGTTATATATTTCACATTAAGTTTTTGTTCAGTTTTTTAGTTTTTCAGAGAGATATTGAAATATTACCTTCACATAAAACAATGCCTGTATGTCTAAATTTGTTAACAGTTTGTCACTGTCTTTTCATGCAGTCAGTAGTAACATGTCTTTTGATAGTAAAGTAATTCAAATTGATATTTTTTATGGTTTGTAGTTCCTTCCACTTAAATGCTGAGAAGGCATCTTAAATAGCACTAAGACTGCTTCCATGGTTCTTCTACTTTGTTCATGTCTTCCACATTACATTCAGTGTTAACATGAGATCTGTATTTGTTACATTGTTAAAGAATTGCTGAAGCAGCAAACAGCGTGAAGTAGGGATGAATTGTATGGCTCCTTACACCTGTGAAGTCCTAGTTCAGTCTCACTAATTGACTGATATTCTGTGTGTCCATTAATAAGTTGAAACTCCAATACTTTATACAGGTGATGGAACGGGTTAATGATGTGACCCCAGTACACATAGATGTAGGACACACAAATTGATATCTTGATTTTCCATGTATTTCAGCCATACACAAACTAAATAATACATCAGTTCTGTAGGGTTCTGGTAATAGTATGTTATGTTAAGGACTTTTTTTTTGTGCTTCATCTGCCATCTGGTGTTCCAGAAATACAATAAAGGTAAGTACATAAGTACAGTGTTTCAGAAACTAGATCCTTTCCCATTCCCAGATAGAGGTGGGTAGAGGGCTGCTTAGTTGTGCCTGTTATGTGGAACTGTTCTCAGCACCTTGATGATGGAAACAGAGACAGTCCCTCTGAAACATTAGATACTAACTCTATTTTCATGCAGCTGTGCAACCAGGAAAATATAACTGCAAATAGTTTACCTTGGAAGCTTCAAGCCTTAGCCTGTTTAAGAGTTACCATACCTTTAGTTGCAGGCAGCAGTAGAAATGAAAAGGAAAGTGGACTCAGAGATCAGAAAAGCTGGAGCATTGCTGAGTGTGCCCAGATATTTGCTGACAGCTGCAGAAATCTCAAGAACCAGTATGAGGTATGATAGTGCTTATTTATTTATTTGGTTTGTCTGTATTATTAGAGGTGTGTTTATAGAAACAGATGTCATCTTCTCCAGCATTGTACAGAAGCATTTGAGATTTCCCCTTCCATGTCATTTCTGACATATTTTATAAGTGCCTTTATGCCTTGTCACTTCCCATATTATATACTTTGCAGTCTGCCATACCTTTTATTTTGGTTTCTCTGAATGATACTAAATAGCCCAAGAGGTTTTGTAAGTGCACAGGATTTGTATGTTTGAAAGAATTGTACCCAAAAATTTGAAATTTTGGCTGAAGGAAAGAAGAAAACTTGTAATTTTTAATAAATGTTTGCAACAGGGAAAGGATTAAATATAGCACTGGTTTTCAACCTGCGAACCATGAAGGTGTTTACTTGGGTTACTGAGTTGAAGTAATCAATTATAATTTGCTGTATTTTGTAAAGTTACCAGTTGAAAAATTGCTTCTGTCCAAAACAAAAATAAATGGCTCTTTCAGCTACAGTTGTTCTTTTGCACACTGAAAGGTAGATTTGACTCCAGCAGTGAAGTTACATATCATTGGTTAGTTATGGTTTCTGTTAGTAACTGACTTGACTAGTGTTTCAGAAAGTTGGATATAGTAAAGACAGTTGAAAACTCCTGCACTTTGATACTTGAGTTCCTTATGGCTGATAGCAGTAAAGTGGCTGCTTCAGATATCATGGACTGTAACCAAGGATCTTTCAGACCTGCTGTTTTTTGCTCTGATGTAAAATGGCCCTGGAAAGTGAAGCCACTACCAAGTGCAGGAAGGGGAGACTAAAGGAAAACATATGTGTGACACGAAAGAAAAGAAAAGAAAAAATAAATAAGTAAATAAAATAGGAGAAACATAAAAAGCAAAAAATAGGACTAAAACAGAAGAGGAGATGGAGGAGAAGAAAAGGAGGGAGGATAGCTACCTGTGCCCAGGTGGAGGAGAGTAAGTAGAGCCAACAAGGGCTCTGACAGAAAACGATGCTGGGGAATGGAACCGTTGTTACAGCGTGGGAGAGGAGTCAGGAGAGCGTGGTCCTCAAAAGGACTGTAAGTTAGTCACCACTACTGAGGGGGCAGTCTATTTTCTATAAGGAGGTGAATGAGAGGTTTCCATGTCCCGTTCAGAGTCAGGCCATCCTCCCTGTTCATACTGTTTGAGGAGAGCTCCAACTCAATTGCCTCCCTAATAAATGTGTCCATGTAGCTGGATTTGGTAGAGGGGATTCGGGTATCTGGGAATTTTATGAGGTGATCATGATCCCAGAAGAGTGCAGATCTCATTTACATCGTGGTGGAAGCCTGAAATCACGCAAGGATCTTTTAGTCAGTACTGAAGGCCAGTAGTTGCTGGAATGATTCCCTGGTGCTGTATCGCTCCGGCCACTGAATTTTGTACAGTGGTGCCTAATTATGGGTCATAAGTATGAAGATTGCTGAATGTTGCCCATTGAGCACCCAATATTTTGAAGTGGCTCCTAGATTTTTGGAAATTTTGGCCTGTGACCAAGGCTGGGTAGACAGTTGAACTGGCCTAGGACAGGGGGGTCGTCTGGTGTCATAGATGGTTTTATTCCATGTGTGTGTAGAGTCATTGTCATGTTGAGCAGTCTAGGTTTGTTTATATGCTACCTTATTATAAACATTATACCTGACAGTGTGGTTCAGTACAGAGTATGATGGTATTTGTGGTGTGATTGGGCTCTTTTGTGTCTGCTGAGTAACTTTTCTTAAATGCTTGCTAGGAAGGATCAATTTAGCTATTTTCAGTGAGTGACCTGGCCCACCTGAACATGTAGGGTTCTTGCTGAATGCTTTTCAATCCTTAACTCAGTCCCTGACAAATATGACAGATGTTAAGTTTTTTTGTGCTGCCCATTCATCATCTTTTCTTTTCATGTATCAGTTCAAGACCATAGTCTTCAGTTTTAATTGTATGTTTCTGATTATGTGGTGTTGCAGTCCTTGAAGGAGGGCGATCACTTAGTGTGGGATAAGGATGACAAGAATGCGATGGACTTTGTTGCTTCATGTGCTAATATACGAGCTCACATATTTGGTATTCCTCAGAAAACCCGTTTTGACATTAAATGTAAGTATAACCTGCTTCAGTTAGCAGTCATACAGTTGATGAAGTAGGACAAGATGGAGCAATTCTCAAGGAACATGTCTCCAAGAAATACATTGTGAACTGTTGTCATTGGTCTCATTAGTAACACTGTTGCAGCTGAAGACACAAAATCCTCAAGATTTTCACTTGTGATATAATTAGTTTCTAAACCTCTGTGTTTAAATATGTCTTTCTGTGTATTCAAAATCATTTTAATAAGTTCTGAAAGTTTCATTTGGCAGAGCAATTAAAGATTTAATTCATTATCTGTGGGCAGATTTTGGAACAATGACAAATTCTCCATTACTTCTATATAAACTTTATTGCTTTTAACTAAACAACTGCATGTTGTAATAGATTTTTAGATTTAACTAATAATGTGGAAAAAATTTCTGTCTCCTAGCTATGGCTGGCAACATCATCCCTGCTATTGCAACAACAAATGCTATTATAGCTGGTATTGTGGTGCTGCATGCCTTCAACGTGTTGCAAAATAATTTGGAGAGTTGCCAGACAGTGTATTTAAGACCAAAACCCACACACCGAAACCAGCTGATTGTGCCAGAGAAGTTTCTGAATCCTCCAAATCCAAAATGCTATGTTTGTTCTACAAAGAATGAGGTATGTTTTGTTCTTGTCTTTATTAGCTGATGGGTTACTGCAAATTGTATCTTAGTATGTTTGCCATGATTGCCTACTGTTGTATGGGACATATATGAGTGTCGCTGTGGTTGCATTTGTGGTGGAAAGACAAAGGCTGTGAGTGGAGTTATCCAGACTGCCAAATAGACTGTTACCAGAACAAAACATTTCCTGCCTTGTCCTTTGGGTCTGGGACATCAGCCTTAACAGCTAGGGAGACATAACACACCATCAACTTTGAAAGAGCAATAGTCATGGCCAACATCCATGCCTACCGACCATGCATCATCAGAGTATTCGTGGAGACATCGAACCACCCTCACAACTTCAACTGGGATGTCTGATACAGGCTGCTTAGCCTGGCTCCACCTCTTCTACCCCACAGGCTCCTCTTTTCCACCTCCTCTGAGCAACATTTGAATGTCTTCTGTACAAGCCATGCATAGATTCTGTCATCAAGAGAAACTTTCTCCACCTCTTGTTGTGATTGCTTTATTCTGGAAAGTCTTAGATTACCCATTTCTACATCTTTATCCTGTCTCAAACCTTTTTCACACCTTTTATCATTACACCCCCAAGCTCCTAAGAAGTATTTTTGTTACTGTGGGAAAGCTGCCCTTTTGGTTAGCACTGCAGTTCTTCCTCTGACCAGTCATGCTGTCACCTCGGACATTGGACCCACAGCCAGATCTATGTAAGGACCCCTGGATAATCTCCAGATTCATTCACAACAAAGAGGCAGCTGTAAATTTTGCCAGAACATTGAGAAGTCATCATTCCTCTGTGCTGCCAAACCCTGCAAACTGACTCAACACTGCAACTTGATATTAAAAAAAAATGTATGCTCTGAAGCTGCAGATAAACACATAGAAGAATTTGTCATCTCTTTTATGCCTGTGTTGTATCAAAGTGTTTTGAGTCTGTTTCAGCTGTATTGCATATATTTACGTGACCACATTTTTAGCTTCTGGTGAATTGTAAAATGAGTAATGTTTTCCAGATTATTCTGTGTCTTGATGTGAACTCCATGACAGTAAAGGATTTGGAGGAGGAGGTGCTGAAAAAGACACTCAACATGATATCTCCAGATGTGATTCTTGATGGAAAGGGAACTATCATCATTTCTAGTGAAGAGGGTGAGACAGCAGAGAATAATCCAAAGAAGCTTGGTGTAAGTTAACTTTGGTGTAAACAGATTGTAATTCTGTGCCATATATAGCAGGAATATAATAAATGGACTGCGACTGACATTGATAATTTGTAAGACAAATTAATATGTCGATTAAATAATTAACTAAGAGTTGATTATGTTTCATCTTCACATATATTGATCTAACAGTATTACTGTGCTTAAAGCAATTTCATTTCACTTCCTTTTTTAGGAGCTTGGAATCACAGATGGAAGTATTTTGAAGGTGGATGATTTTCATCAGAACTATGCACTGAGTGTGACTATCAATCAGAGGTAATTAAGAAGTCAGGAACTGCTAATTACTGTTAGCTGTATACTAGCCATGTGCCTATCATATGATGGGTTGCCATAATAATCACACTCCATGCCACATTCTCTTTCATCAGTCCATTCTTTACTCTTAGAGCAAACCAAGCGTTAATGTCATCTTTAGTGTGCTGTCATCTGCATGTGCTGTGTTGTATATTATATGCCTGATCCTGAACTGTTTCTTTGGCCTCAGCATGTACCTCATCACAGAGAACACTGCAGCTGAAATGTGACTTGCATACTCACACTGAGTATCATTTATGGGAGACAAAAATAATTTTGTAGATGTATATAAGAATAAAGAAGTAATTCTCTGGTCAGAAAGGATTGAGAGGTTTAAGAATGTGATTGATTTGGCTGCAAACATATTTCATAATGAATTAAATGAGTGTATTTGTTTTGTGATTGAGCATGATGCTGTAATTCACATGTTTGTATATGTGGATGAATTATGAGTTACTGAAACAGTTTTGATGTTCTGGCACAATGCACTTTGTTTATGTGTTCATGCAACAGAAGTACGCTATTTACCCAATTATAAGATGACCCCATATCACAATTTCAATTTTCAGAAAAATGCTTGTTAAGAGTATATTTAACCTTGTGCATGATTGTAAGGTAACTCCCAATTTTCCAGGTGATGAATTACAAAAACATTCTTGTCTTATATTCAAGTAAATGCAGTAATTTATTTTATTGCTGTATTACAAATAATGTTTTGTCATTCGCTATGTGGATGGACTGTTATTTTACACAAACACTGATGCAATCTCCAGAGAAGGTTATTTAAAATATGCCATCTCTTCAAAACTCCAAGCAAAAACTTCGGAATGAAATATTTTTTATGGGTTTAACCCAACATTGTGATTCCTGAGTTTTATTTTAATTTTTGGGAAACACACCACACTACCACATTGTTTCTTTTAACCTGACTGCTTTGTCTTTATTATGAATTAATTTTGATATAAACCTGTATATAATTGTTTTATGTGCTTCTTGCCTTATATGCAGGCTAGTTCCAAAAGATGGATGTGATTTTGAAGTCGTTGGTGATGTATCACAGCTGAAACCACAGGAAGATGACACAACAAATTCGGCAGCCAATGGTATAAAGTATTTTCCTGCATTTAGTGTCTCTTTGTTCATATTTTTCACCAACACATCTGTGGTATTATGTTGACATAATAACTAACACTTAAATGTGTGGTCAGTGCCGTGAAAATTTGCTTTTAGGTAGGTCAGTAGTGAAACTTTTTTTCCGAAAATAAAGTGAGCAAGTTGAAAGGTTAAGAAATGTCAAATTTAATTTCAGTATTTGAGGATGTTTCATTATTACCATTTACCTCAGGTACAGTGTTTCAAATGATAACCATTAAAGTATGTTAATACTCCAACATGTTTCATCACTGACATATCCACATAGGCTGGCCACTGATCTGTATATCCTGCTACATCACTGACACATGCACTTATTTGATCTGAATTACTTATCAGATACTGTAATAAATTGTGAAAAAATAATTAGTTTTGTCTGATTAAAAGGGTACACTGTAATAAGGCTCTTATAACTATTTTGGTTGTATTTTGTGGGAGAAAAGAGTTTCATTCAGATGTGCAGTATGGAACTATGACACAGGTATCAGGTTTCTGTGAGTCTGCTGTGTGTTTTGTTAGGTGCATCAGATCAAGATGATGATTATATGGAAATTGTGGAAGAAGAGGACGTCAGTTTAACTGACGTAGATTCCAAGAAGAGAAAGCCAGATGGTGAAACAGAAGGTGTCATTTCAAAGAAACGCAGGATTAATGATATTGTGGTCATTTGAGAGGAGCTGTCATGGTATGTATTCAAGGGTCACATACCGTAATCTTAAAGAGATGACAGTTTAATCGAACACACACTGGTGAAATGTACAAGTTGTATAAGAGTTTATTTTTCTAAGCTAGGTATGAAAGAAATGAGATGCCAATTGAGTATGAATCCTAAAAATATGCATGTACTTTAACTTCCCATTATAAGGTGTTTTGTTCTGAGGTACTTTTCAAATTAACCACTTCACTGCTGGATGGAAATGGAACATAATTAGGCATGAAGATTTGTTATTTTTTTCAGTAATCCTGTTACAAAGCTTTATTATGCATGTCACTTCAGAGTGTGTTTAGTTTTACATCTGAATATTTAAGTTTCAGGCATGAATTTTGACCCTCATGCCTTCTAGGAGGTGTCATCTTTGTTATTAGGACAGCTCATTCATGAGTCTGGAAAAAATTGTGTTCTGTCTGTATATACGAATTTCATTGTTCACATAGTTGCTTCTGGGGAGTGTAGTGAATGTGGATTTTACTTTAGGCATTTACATTTTATTTAATAATATTTTGTGTGGCAGCATTTGGTACTGACATGTCTGTTAGGCCACTTTTGCTCTGTGCACAGTTTGTGTATGGCTGTGGTGAATAATGGAACATTTCAAAGTCTGTGTGGTAAATTGCGTAGAGTGCTTTGACTTGTTCTGGAATTAGTTGCTGAAAATATTGACACGTGACATGAAAATCAGTTGAACCACCAGAAGTTTCTTGAAGGTGTGGAAGACTCACATTTAAATGTTTTAGCCCCATTTGACACATCAGTGATACTTCCTCTTCCTTTGAAAAATAGTCCATTTTGATGACTGTATCATAATAAATACTACAGGGACTGCAGTGATCACTGTAACGGTTCCAGTGGACATCATATTTATTGGCTGGTATTACAAGTAACCACTCGACAAACTCTTGGAATGTTGGCACAATGAATAGTTTATGTTGATGATGATTAATATCAAATATGTGGCTCCGATTTAGTGATGGTCTAGTGAGAGCAAAAATTCGGGGAACATAGATCCAGGCTTGTGAGGTGAATTTTGAAGTATCTTCAATTCTGTCACGGTATGCAGACACCAGACGTTCAAATGGATGTCTTACTACAAGCAGTTTATGATAGTCCTTTGTTTTGACTATTCCATGAAGTTCTTCAGCACTCTTGGGAGATAAAATTTTTATTTCCCTATTGTGAACAAAGATTTAATATCGTTATCACCATTATAATCGTAATTGTTACTGATAAATGTTACTAGACTGTTCCAACTTCAAGGTTTGTATTAAGAGTAAGAATTCATACTGTTTTCTTCTTCCACTTGTGCCTTTTGGTGTACACTGATAAAATTTTCTAGTGAGTCTGTTCTGTCCATTTGCTGAATGAAGGAAGCAATTGTTGCTTTTCTGAGATGTTATTTTAATTCTTATTTGATGGACATTACTGGAAGTTGCTTAATTTCATATTAAATTTTTAATATGAAATTAATCCATTTTATTACCAATGCCTTGATAATTATCACAGTTATAGCAAGTATATTTTACTTTCAACGGAATGGAATAGTCGCTTATAATTTGATTTCTTACTACTGTTATCGAAGTACAATAAATAATGTATTAAATTTGCTAACAGAATTAACACATGAAGATTATATTTGAGTCACCTAATTCAGATGTTGCACCAGTAAATGTGAGGTTTTTCCATGACTTTTCTTTTGTTCTTTCAGACAAATGGGTCTAGAAATGCGGTCCTGTGACATCTGACCTTGTTCAACTTGGATAATTACTGTTACATCTTATTTATTACTAGTTGATACAACATTATTAAATGGTTGTGGTACTAATAATAGCAACAGTAACTGTCACCTCAATAATATTGTGAACTGACGTATGTAATGGACTTTTTGTGTCATCTCATTGTTTGTGAAACACATTTTAGAAACTGGCTCTGCTTCTGTCATTAGGTTAGAGAAAGCAAAAAGAATTCAGTATACTCAGTATCTTAACTGGATGATGGAAGCAGAGCTGACTTCTGAACTGTCACATCTTGATAAAAAATGAGACAATGGAAGGAGTTCGCTGTGTGCATCTGTTTAATAACATCACACCTCCATCACATGTAAGAGGCAAAACTAGTCTAGTGGTTCAGGGATAATTTGAATGTAATGTGTGAAGATGTTAACGAGAGTACACACAAATTCTCTCCGTTTTACTTATATAGAAAGCTAATGAACCACACAAAGAGACCGGTTTATGGAGGAAGTAACTAAAATATGTGTCTGCTTGCTGTTTGTTGTTTACATCAGATGATTAAAAAAATAGCTTCTGAGTTGATCCCTGATGCTTTAGTTTCCTTAACATAAGAGAAAAGAAAACTTTGCAGACATGAGCATGGATGAGAGGAAAATTTTGAAATTGATTGTAAAGAAGTAGTTTGTGAAGATATAAACTGGATTGCACTGGCATAGAATAGGGTCTGTTGTTTGAATGTTGTGATGATGTAATAAACTTTTATGTTCTTAACGTGGCATTCTGTGACCTGCTGCTCAAGACGGGGCCATGTACGATGGAGTTTACTTTGTGTTGGATAACTTGGTGCCATGCTAACAGATTTTGAATTCTGGACATGTCACTGATTGTTATTTATCATGTTTCAGATCATCAGCCTACGTATTTCTATAGTTGAAGAGTAAAAGAAACTTTACCTGTAATATTCATCGATGTGCGTTCTGTTGGCAAGGTGGCTAAATAATGCAATCCATGACGTAGAAGCTACCTTGTGAATCCAGCAGTACAATAGTTTGTGTTCATGATTTGCCAGGAAGTGATGATGTTGTGGTAACATGCGGTCAATCTTGTTATGTGAACAGAACTTTTTGATTTCTTCGCTGGTGAAAATTTGTGCTGTCTTGAAAAAGAAGGCAAATGTGTATTGGTTTTATGGTTTTCGTCTTTTTGTACATTTTAAATATGTATGATTATACAGTAAAATTTTCTTTGGATATTAATAAATACAAAGTTCTTGCTAAAGGTGCTAGAACCACACATATCTTCATTGTGTAAGAAGACTTGAAGTGGTTTAGGTGCTAGGATGTTTGATGTGAATACCTTTCCTTCCATATGTAATGATACTTAATGCAGTGTTGTAAACATAACTGATTTTGAGGTCTGCAATGCTGGGTGCTTTATGACTTACAGACTTATAAGTCTATACTTCAGGAACTTGTTACGATGTTGTGTGAATATGGTTGCAGAATTACAGACATTTGCATTTCAAGATAATTTTCACATAACTAAGCTGGGTGTAGTACTGTATGAACATATCCTTGCCTGAACCCAAATGGGCACCAAAGCTAAATTTTAAATACCTGTAACCTGTGTTTGTCCAAGTTCCACAGATCTCATTATATGAGATTTCCATATATGGGATCACATGGAAGTGGTGATATATGAACACAAAACAGGAACAAGAGATTAACTACTTTGTTGAATAGTGGATGTTGCAAGATGTATAGGTGACCCTGTAGAATTTATTAGGATTGCACATTCAATCAGAAGATGAGTCATCAATTGTATTCAGGCTGATGGGGGCCATTTTGGAGATTTAATGTAAAATGTATTGTACAGTTTAAGAATGTGTTCATATCAACAACTTAGTTTAAATCATTCTTGAAATTTAGAGAATTGGGTCCACGTTCGTGTGATGTTTCTGATGTGGAATGGTGTCACTAATGAGCTCCTAAAATACTGATGTACAGTTGTGCAGTATAGTAAACACTGTGGTCATGTTCTGATGGAATAATCATTTAAACAATACCATAATGCCTTGAGAAAATGTATTTCAGTTCTGTCATTCATTGACAGGTCCTGTGATCTTAAGTGCTAGTATAGCACATGACAGAACTAGTAGATACTTTTTAAATATTCCTTGAGAGAGTAAAAATGGCAGATTTGTTAGAAATTAATGAAGCTGTATGGATGGTCATGATAAAATTTAACAGAGAAATGCAGTCTGTTTCCATTCATATTTGATAAGAATTGCAGCCAACTGAAAACAATGTTATTAAATGTTAATGATATTTTGAAACACCCCCAAAATGGTACATTTCACTGCAGTTAGCATGATATGGATAACATAAATGTAAATGTGAAATTAACTGTTATATACTTGATGTCATATGTGTAGAGGACACGAAAAGTTAAACCTGGCAAGAGTTTGAAGTTTGTGATGGGTTACACTGATCCACATCTTTCTCAGATTTTTAAATATATGTTCTCCATTTTTTTTATATCTCCATATGTGGAAATCAGTGGTCAGGAACACAACAATGAAGTATTGCGTCATGTATCTATACTTACAATTTCTTTTTTGCAGGGCTTTGATGATACAATAGGTAAATCATTTTGAAGCCAGTTCAATTTCTGAGATACTCTTGCTTTGCTGCTGAGTTGAAATGTACCTCTGGCTATAAAATTAAATGGAATGACACAATTAACACAACTGCTAGTAATGTGCACTTCAGTAGTTTCTGAGCTGTCAGAATGTATGTGTGATTCATGGTTTCATTCTTGTTGAAACCTGAATTTACTCCTCGAGTGTGATGGAACACTTGTGGCTGTACAGATGAAGTGTACTTCATGTAATTTTCCATCCCAGAGCACTGAAAGACCACTGCAGTACTGCAAACTGTTGGTTTTTGTTTTGCTGTGTGGGAGGAAGGGGAGATACTGGAAGGGAAGTAGAGACCCTGATAAGATGGAACTTATCTTATTTCAGTAGGACCTTACAAGTAGTTACATTGGCCTGTAGAATGCTGAATGTTAGACTTTGAACACATCACGGCTGGCGGAGGGGCCAGGATAATGTAGTGTAGTTGGTGTAGTGACTAGGCTACAGGCTGGATGGTTGGGGTTCGAATTCTGGCAGGTGCAAGAGATTTTTCTTCCCCCCAAAACGTTCAGACTGGCTTTGGGGCTGACCCAACCACCAATTCAATGGGTACTGGTGTTCCTACCTGGAGGCAAAGTGCCTGGGGCACAAAGTTGATAACTTTATTTTTCACGTTTTACACATCACATGGTTAGTGACTGTACAGCTTAAATGATTTTAAGATTACATGTAGCAGTAACATTAAAAAGTTAGACGCTTGCATTCACATGGATAGATGCTAGCCAGGTGAAAACAGTAGAAGAGTTTGAAATGAGTTGAATGTTTATCTATATACTTTATTTTTGCCATTCATTTTTTTTTTTTTTGCCTTGCTACTTGTGAGAAATTAAAATAGATTCAGAAACAAATGTACGGGCAGTACTTCTAATTAGGACACTTCTCCTTTTTTCCACTCCATTTTCAACTTACTCCCTCTATATGACGTGCGCAATTTAAAACATTGTTAAAAGGAAGTTCAAAGGTACGGTTATGACAGGAAGGCATATGGGGAGTGGAAATCCATGCATTCCTAACCTTGGCACTAGTTGGGCTGCGAGTCATTAAATAAATCACAAATACGTTATTATGTGCAAGTGTTATTAGCAACATCGCTACAGGGGGGTTTGATTTTTTGATTGTTGCAGTTTTCTCAATTTCATCTTACACGTAAATTTGAATTGTTAATTTCTGAATCTGGCTGTCCTGAGTACATTACGGGAATTGCGGAATAGCATTCCAGGTAAATGTACACGATACATTGCAACGTACCTCCTCCTTGCGGTTTGTGCCTACAACAGGTACTCCGTGGTAATTGAACACACAATGTTCTGAGGTAATGCTTATCGTGTACACTAATCCGTGAACTAATGTCACGTGATAACACAGTTTACGTGGGAAGTTTCGTCCCTCATACAGGGAAGGACTTCTTCAAATGTTGGTATTGAGAGAACATCATAATAATAAAATAACCTCCTGTATGTAATGTGTTGTTATGCATCAGCTGGAGGGCATAATGTGTAATTGTTATTATTTTGGCACTTTGGGAGGTACATATAAAATAATACTCCAGTGTATTATTAACATTATGTTTACTTATTCGGTTGGTATCCTCTTAATAGAAGTACGTGCAACTTTGTAGCAATGTGTATGTGATGTGGAAACCGGTAATAACATTTACATATGGAATATTCATAGTGATTTTACTTTACTGTATTTTTTGTGTAGCAAATGGGGCAGTCCTACCCTGAGGTTCACGTCTACCGCCGAAATTACGAGTATTAAGATCCGCTGCATTATGGAGGATGGTGATATGGAAACTAATAATGATGGAGAAAATTTGAATCTCAGTTTTGGTGAAGAGATGGGCGATGAGTTAAAATTAGACGAGATGCCAGAGTACGACACCCGTAGTGAGGTCAGTTCATCTTCATCAGAAAGTGGTTCCAGTCAACCTAGTATCAGCTCTGTCAGTTCTGATTCATCAGACCACAAAAACAGACATTCAAGGCATAGGAGGAGTCGTTCAAGAGACAGAAAGAGTCCACTTCCAGAGGTGAAGAGGTCAAAGTCAAGGGAAAAGGTCAGATCTTATGACTATATGACAAAATTGAATTATTTATTCAGAGATGCTCGCTTTTTTGTTATCAAGAGTAACAATGCTGAAAATGTGACTCTGTCTAAAGCAAAGGGGGTGTGGTCTACTCTTCCACAGAATGAGTCAAAACTTAATCAGGCATACAGGGAATCCAGAAACGTTCTACTTATTTTCTCAGTGAAAGAAAGTGGGAAGTTTGCAGGTTTTGCACGACTTCATGGGGAATCTCGTAGAGATGTATCTCCAATATCATGGGTTCTACCTCCTGGTCTATCAGCCAAAGCCCTTGGGGGAGTGTTTAGAGTGGACTGGGTCTGTCGTAAGGAACTGCCCTTTAATTCTACTATGCATCTTTATAATCCATGGAATGAAGGAAAACCTGTTAAAATTGGCCGCGATGGCCAAGAGATTGAGCCAAAAGTAGCAGAAGAATTGTGTCGGCTCTTTCCAGTGGATGAGGGAATAGAAATGACTCCCATACTCAGGAAATCAAAGGAAACAGCAAAAATGGTGAAGCCTCATAGTTCACGTTACAGATATGATAGCCACTACAGGCATACAAGCAGTAGTCGCTTTTCACTGCGATCATCCTATAGTTGGCGTGGACGTGGAGGATCCTATAGCAGGGGGCGTCGGAAGTACTTTCTAAGCAGCCGTAGTCGTATTGGCAGTAGTGGCAGCATATACAAAAGCTCTTCATCGTCACGGTCACGGAACAGATTCTCACTATGGTTTGGAAGTTCTAGAGATAGCAACAGATCATACAGTGGTGCAGCTGCAGCAGCTGAAGCATATGTAGCAGACTATATGCGATCTCTGCAACACCAGCTTCCTCCAATGCCATATGCTCCTCCCCAGGCATGTATGGTTCCTCGACTTCATCCCCATATGATTCTATGCCTCCACCCCCACGCTACTATGATGGTTTGCCACTTCCAGAGTACTCATTGCCACCCCGGTCCACCAGTCATTCAGATAAGCGTTCCTATGATCGTTCAGTGGATGAGTTCTTGTGGCGAACAAGTGAGAGAAGAGATCGTGACAGAGATCATCATCGGTATAGAGAGCGACGATAAGACAGATTTATTACATTTGTTCCTAGACTGTGTAATGTGAGGCTTGATTTTGTATTTTGTACATTAGAGACAGCTGTACTAATTTAATTTGAGATTCTACATTGCAGAATGTATTGGAATTGAATTGCTACTCTCTTATGGCATGTTCAAAATGGGTTGTTGGATGTTGGATATTATTAAGTGATATCAGTAGGAAGTGGTTGTGAAACACACAAAAGTGGATGGAATATGTCCCACAAATTCAGGTATCTGCTGATACATTGGTTACTCATGTAGCAGAGTGTATACTTTGTTACTTGTATATACATAATATTTTAAAGCTACAGTTTACTAAGTGTGTTATTTAATGACATGTGAATTGTTAAGATTATATAGCATTGCTGATAGATGAATTATCATAGAGCACTGGTGGATTGATACTGACATAAAAAAACTGAAGACTTGGAGATAAACCTGTCTCATTGCCTCTTTGAAGCTACATGATTTAGGATGAAAACAGTAAATGAAAATTTGTCAATTTGCCATCCTATTGGGTTTATAACTTTGGCTGGAACATGTGTCACACGTCATGTAGTATCAATTATTGCAATGTAAATATTGTCCTGTGTATGTGATTGCCTCATTTACATCTTGATGTATATATTTTGTTTTTTGAGTCGGTGGATAAGGATTTTCTGCTGATGTATTGATGATACATTATTTGAAGCATTAATATACAGAGATGCAGATTTATCATGTCCCCAAACATACAAGAATATGACCTCTGCTTGTGTAGGCTGGGCAGCAAACAACTTCCCTGTGTTATCAGCACTGGAACATGAGACAGGCGCTGAGTAGTCACATCTTATTAGTCACAACAGCTGGTCTGTGTGCATGAGAAATATATTCATTTGAACCAATAATGTTCATTTGCAATGCTTTTGTATAGTTTGGGTCATGGAAAGTATGTTGCCAACAGTTCTGTGAAAAATATCCCATGTCAACTGTAGAAGGGGGAAAACTATATAGCCCCTGTCCACATCGTGAAGGTGTATGGAAGAATGGAGGTGTAGCTGCATTCATTCTTAACCTTGCCACTAGATGCAGGTGAGTGGTCAATCTTACGCCTCTGCTGCTTTACCTGTTTGGGTGGGCCACAAAGTCGGTCTTGGTGTTTGAAGAAGAGATACACCTCATGCTTCTGCTGGGATTCAAACTCAGGATCATCTGGATCAACATAGTCATTATACTGACTACACCATCCTGGCTCCATGTCAACAGTACAATATAAAAATAATTTACAGAATAGTGGAAAATTTTCGTACTGAGTTCAGTGCTGGACAGAAAGAGATACAAAAACTTGTTGGCATATACATTACCATCAAACATGTTTAAACATTGTACCATATCATCTTTTGACAGTGGTTTAACATGTGAAACATCACTAAGATGTACCAGGACTTTTGCCACTATCACTGGACACAAACACAATGTTTTGAAAGCATTCGGCTTTCATCTTCAGGTGAAAACAGTAATACAACAATAATTGACTAGACTAAAACCAACAAGTCATCATGAATCACATGTGAGAAATAACAAACATGTATCTCAAATGTCAAATACAGTAACAGTCCTAAAAGCATTGGAACCATAACAATGAAAAACAAACATTTTAAAGAGAACTAATTGGTTTCTGGACCTTGTCCATCGTCCGGAAATTTCTGGACGATGGACAAGGTCCAGAAACCAATTAGTTCTCTACGTTACATACCATTGTCAGAACCTTTTAGAATTTATTTAAACATTTTAAAATTAGGTTTGTAAGTCACATACTCAGAACAAATAAAAACTATAAAGGAAATTATAAAAAATATACTAGGCTTACTGCTTTCAAAACATTGAATGTTTGTGTTCAGTGGTAATGGGAAAAGCCATGGTACATGTTAGTGATGTTTTGCATGTTTAAACATTGTTAAAGTGTATGTTGGCATTGCATTTCAACAAACAATGTTTAAACATGTTTCACGGTAATAATATATGCCGGTATTAATATTTCACAGCACAATGGCATGGATTCCAGTAAAATTGTCACAAAAAGTTTTGTGTATTTCAGTTAAGGCCTGGTTTCCATTGTGCAGGAATGTAAACAACCAGAGGAACACATATAGATGTTCTGGAAGTTCCAACATAGTTCATGAAGTTCCTTTACCTGATTTGAAAGTAAGAGTCTGGTGTGCAATGAGTGCACAGAAGATCATAGGAAATATGTTTTTCAAAAAAACAGTAAATTCTGACCGTTAGGTTCCATTAATTCTAACACCATACTTAAAGGAATTTACAGAAAGAGAGAAAATGTGTGGTTATTTCATGTAGGACGATGCCATGGCCCACACAGCAACTTCATAATGACTACTAAAACTTATTCGGGTGGTGAAATCAATTCTTTTTGGTCTACATTCCCAGATGTGAATCCATGCAATTGTTTGGAGGGGAAACACAAAGATAGAAGTTCTTTGTAAGAATGGGAAAGACTGTATTCAAAGGGAGAATTCTTTGATTTCAAGACAGGACTTCAGTGTGTGTTGAGAAGTATTTTCAGAAGATGTGGACCTTGCTTAGAAGTTGAAGGACAGGATATTAAAACTCTTCTATGAAATAATGTAACTTGATGTGCAGAGTAGAAATGAATCCAGTTCCTGACAGATGCTTGCTTGCTCTGTGGTAATGCTTTCGTGGCAGCAACCTTGCTTAGGGATGTGATAGAAAAGACTTCTGTAGTATTAAGAAATGCCGCATCTGTTCAATTTACGAAGTGTGTAAATTAAAATGCTGTTGGTTTATGGATGTAATATGGATTTGAATTATTGGAGGTTGTGCTGTATTCATAGTTTTGAATTACAGTGATGTATTGTTTTAATTAGTATTTGTTGCATCGATTACCATGTGGTACTGAATGTTACGGTATTTGGAAAAGTGCATTCATGTACGCTGTTTACAATAGCTATTGACTTCCTGCTTGCAGAATTCGTCGGCCGTAAAATTGTAATTACGAACGGCACTGTATTCAATGTAAGTGGGAACCTGCTTTGAAATGTCGAGGGTATTTTAGTTCAGCTAAGCTTCACGTGGAATTGAAACCAACAAACAGCGCGTTTTATCTTATGTTATTCGTCTCCGTGTCAAAACCAGACGATTTATTGATCAATCACGTGACTATTGTCCAGTGCACTTTCAAGTCTCGCTTCGTCCGCCGTTTTAATTCATACAACTGACGCCGAACGGCGCTAGTGCCGATGGCAGGAGCCATGGACAAGAGGGAGGAACTGTGTTGTCTCAGGAGTCCTGCAAAATTCGCGGTTGAAAGTGGTTGTGGCGTGTGAGGCTTTTATTGCAGAATGTCGAGTTACTCGTTTGAAAAACCCCTAACTATGTTGTAGGAAACAAATGTACACCGCGCGAAGAAACTCGTGTGTATGCAGATCTGTAGAGGTGTCCAAAAGTATAATTTAAATGGATTTATTTGTCAGCAGCGGCTGCTATCAAAGGTAAGGTATGCTAATGATGTAAACGTGTATGTAAATGACATAACTATATGTGATTTTGTGTTTTGTGGGATACCTGTTGAGATACGCATTGTTATTTTCATCAGTTGGTAACGTATCGATATGTATGCCACCTGGCGATTATGCGTTTGGATCGCACATTCGGGTTGTTGACTGGAGAAGGGAGGCTGGCTGCATGGAGGGTTAGTGTTCGTTACTGTGAAGTGTTAGAAATGAAGTATTTTGTAGGAACATAATAAACGAGTGCTATTTAGGTGTACTAGGGTGGGACATGCAGTGTGCGTGGGTTCTCGGCAGATTTATATGAAGATTTTGACAAGGAAAATGATACTCTGAACGGTAATCATCAATATGTGGTATGTGTTTATTTTATATGCATGTTCTATACGTAGTTCGTGGTTATAAAAACATTGGATGTGAATACGGCTGTATTGCTTTAAACCATGAATTTCCAGTGCACCGTTTGTCGTACAATGAACTTTATTTTGAGAGTTCGGAAATTACGCATTGCCTTCATATTGTGCGGGGTAATTTTGTTTGGCATTGTATTGGTAACTTGGCATAACACCACTGATATGGCCACACGTTTTGTGACATTTTTGAGTGACAGTTTTTTTTATCGCAGCGTGTGACATGTACGTGTAGTATACAGTAATGCATAGAAAATAATACTCGGCAGACATGAAGCTTAGCGTGCCCTTAATACAGTACCGTACATATTCCTTGCAGTGAGAACTCATACACATTGTGAAATTTTTAATTACTGCTGTTACTAATGGCTGTGCGACGACGACGATGATGATGTGCGCGCATTGTGCACATTGGTGTATTTATTATAGTCGGAAGTTATAATCCTGTAGTTCACATCGTCGGTTATTAAACGCTGCCGTATTAAATGCAGAGGTTATGTTGAATGTTTTGTGAATAAGTCAGGACAGATTCGAAGGGTAGCAGATTACGTTTAGCCACCTGAATTCGGGTGGAGAGACGAAGGAAACTCACGAAAATTTGGGTTAAGCCATTCCATGTTAGAGATTTGACAGTGGTGTCTTCCACGTACGTTGTGGCGCAGGGTTATAATTTTTTCTTACTTTCCCAGTAGGTCACGTGTGTAGGATTTAAATGTTGCTTCAAAAACAGCTGAGTAAAATAAGTCAAATGATGTGTTGATATGGACTCAGTTCATATTTAAGTTGGTATAATTTTTTTCAGTTGATCATTTTGTTTCGTAATTAAGAATTTTCCTTATAAACTTTACTGTGTCTGCAGTTTTCTGTAGTACAGTTCATTCTTTGTTTTACTGAAAACAAATTTATAATTACATGTTAAAGAAGAGGTGTGATTATATCTGCTATATGGTTTTGAAAATACGAAAATTAAAAATCATAAAAATAGTTTGCGAATTCTGATTTCGGTAGTTAAATTATGACAAACGTCTGCTGTATGTATTTAACATGAACCATGCTAAAGTGTAGGTTTTTATCTGAAGTGGGACTCAAAACTGTGTATTACAAGTAATACACGGTCCCGTCTATTTCCAATTAGTTTATTTTTTGTGAATTTCTTGCCTTTTTTATTTCTAGTGTAGGAAAAGGGGAATGTAGATGGAAAAGGGTGTAGTTTTTGTGTGGTGTATAGTTAGCGTATTGGATCTCAGTTTAGGCCACGGCCGCTTGCTACCACATTCTCTCCGACTGATATTTACAATTTAACCTACCATTTGACATTACATAGTCAGAGCTGAAGACATTGTTAAGTAAACCGTAAAAAATGCAAGACATCCTTTACAATAGCCAATATTCAGCTGTGCGTTGAAGCCTTGAAGTCTGCTGTATATGGTGTTCTTATGGTGTGGTATTGTGTTTGCTGGGGAGAAGGTTTTGTGGGGAGAGGTTTTATTCTTAAATAATACAAGGGAGGGAAGTAAAGGGAGGGTGAGAAGAGAAAGAAGTATTTCTGATTCTATTTAATGCTACCAGGTACAGTATTGAAAAAATTCACATGTGGCAGTTCACCTGGCTATGTTGCAGACTTTTTTCTTTCAGTCTTGCTGGATGTTCATTGTTATTTTACAGTTTTCAAGATGTGGATGTCTAAGTCACCAGAGTTTAATTCTACAGTTGGATTGCAGTGTTAGAATTCAACATAAAATTTTAATAATTTGTGTAGTTAAGGTGTTAATAGAAACTCACACAAATATAAATTAAAGTGTAACTGCTATATTGTTGCGTTATTTTGTTATTCAGGTGACCTGTTTTGTCTAAATATTAAAAGTTTTAAAGACGGAAATGGAACTGTTATGTGTATGCATGCGTGCTTACTCGCCTGTTATTCCTAATTCTACTATTGAACCAGTTAATCGATTTTTACTGAGTTTGTTTTGAAGGTATGTCATTGGAGGCCACCCATGCTGCAGTATTATAATTTCATGCAGTGGGTGATAACATCGCGCAAACTTGATGCACGGACGACAGACACTACTGTAGTTTATTTTAGGGTTGTGAAATGATGTATTCTAAGGCGTTGGTCTGCGGCAGCTCGCTTGCTTTGATTGCGGGTTCGAATCCCGCCGGGAGCATGGATGTCTGTCTGTTGTGAATGTTGTCATGTAGAGGTCTATGCGACGGGCCGATTCCTCGTCCAGAGGAGTCCTACCGTTTGTGCATGTGTCATTGAGTGTGATCAGGTGCAACAATAACTCTCTGCACCTGCAATGAGTAGGCAGAAGAGGAGAGGTCTGACTATGAAAGAAAGAATTGATGTATGGTAATAGAACTTGGGCATGGAGCAGTGAAGGAGGGAGAGGAATGGAGAATCAGAACAAATGGCGAAATACAACAGTTATATCAGAAGCCGGACATAGTTGTGGAAATAAAAAGGGCAAGAATGAGATGGGCAGGGCATGTACAAAGAATGCCAGAATAAAGGGTGGTAAAGAAAATTTTCACTGGACAACCAGGGGGCAGCAGGAGGAAGGGAAGGCCCAGACTGAGATGGGTGGACGATCTGGAGGAAGATCTGAAGAAAATAGGAATAAGAGGATGGAGAAGGATGGCGGAGGATATAGAGGGATGGAGGCAGGGTATTGCAGAGGTCCGGGCCATTCAAGGGCTGTAGCACCGCAGATGATGATGATGATGAATAGAACTTGGGCAAAAAATATGCGACTTTCATTTGCGATAATATTGCAGAATAAACTATACCGCAGTGCGAAAATGTTCTTTGTGTTTCTGCTTTGTAGTGTTATCTGTTGAATAATTTGAGCTAGGCATGTGAAATGTACGACCATGCAATACTTTGATGTTATATGCGACAGATTTAATGTAGAACCCATGGTGGACTGAAGTGGACTTTATGTGACGTGTGCTAGGAACTTGCAGAGTGTATCTGTTAATACTGTGTCTGTGCATTGTTTCTGAAACTTACTGTTAATCTGGCCACTGAAAAGTTGCTGAGAGATCAGTTTTAAATGATCCGTAACCGTGCGTTGAACAGTTAGATATGGTGACTAAAGCCAACAAGTGCACACGTTTATGAAAATATATTATTATAAACGTAGTAATACCTCCTGCATGTTTCGGCCACTCATGTGGCCATCCTCAGGGAGGTGCGTTACGAAGAATAAATACAGTGAGATGTTACAAAAGTTTTATGAACCAATGCACATGTAAAATTTTAAATGTTGAAATTACATGGTTTAAAATACGTATTACAGTTTAAAATAAAAGTTTAATTCTGATATGTAACAAATAACGTATGTAGGTAGTATGTATGTCACCATCCAAACAGAGGATTGTTGATGTTACTGTATCGACCGATATGGTGTCCCGAAACGTCGGTGGGGAACTACCATTCTACGCTGTGTAAAATCCCAAAAGAGCGCAGATCTCAAGTCAAAAGTCGCTGTTTGTCCTGAGATCCATACTAAACACATAAACGCAATGTCAACACCATTTGTAATTTTTGAATGTTAAACCTGATGGTACGTAAAGTAACCGCTAGGATTTAAGGGGTTAAGCGTGTTTATAATTTAATGTTTAAGTAAGGCTGTTAAAGTATTTAATTGAAGAAAAGAACAGAAATGTGTATGAGGTCAGAGGCTTTTCCACTGTATTTAGTTCAGTCGAATTCTTTGTATAGGCTGTATTTTACAAGTTTAACCCTTTAAAGTCTAAGAGTGGCAATGTGACAACTGTTTTGACATTAAAAACTGCGCATCTTGTCCACACAGTTAATTTTTTATAGGCACTATATGGTTCTCAGAACAGGTAGTGGTTATTTCCGAAGATAACATTAACCAGGCTGTCATGGTAGTGGAGATGCGCTGCATTTTCTGTGACGCAGGACGTGACTTTTTAAAAATTATTTGCGTGTAATTCCTTCGCCAAAGGGTTAAACCGTCGGTGTAAATTACCCTCAGGATAGGTGTCCCCATTTAGTTGTTCATAGTGACTGTTGGTGTGGTTTGTGCATAAAATTGACTAAATGCATGTAGTTACACTGTAGGCCTACTTGTCCATTTGCATTTTGAAAGTATATTTTTACACAGTTTATGACATGATCACTCACGTCAGTATAGTTACAGTCAGAATGTTCAGAACACATGAAATAAAAGTATGTTCTTTTTTTCAGTTGGGAGAGAATAGTTCATAAAATTGTTTGGGCGTGTGTCTGACAAAGGATAATGCGTGTCGTCTTTTTTTTGCCTCAGACGTAATGGATTTAACGAAAAGAACCGCCTTCAGGAGGGCAGATGCCGCAGTCCTGTTAAAGGCAGTGTTTCCTCCCAAATTTTCGTGAAGTGACTGGTGATAAAGCACTTAGCGGGAGATAAGTAGCCATGGTGCATCATTGCCAGACTCGAATGGAACGCAGTAATGGGGCACTTAACTTAGAAGATATTAGTGTGTTGGCGTTTTATCGAATGTTCAGTGTGTCCAAATGGAGGCGTCATGAGGTTCGATTGTTAGGACATTTGTGGACACAGAACCGTCTCATGTCCTTCACAGCTGTTAACTGGTTTGGGGGTATTGACACTGGTGTTATAGATCTGAAATCTACGTTTCATTGAATAACTGACAGAGAAAGTGCCGTTTTACAGACACACACACACAAGCATACTAACTCAAGTTTCTTCGTCCTGGTTTCCTAGAACTACACTGTATTGTAATTATCAATTTTTTATATTTTTATATTACACGCAAGCTCTTCGTGTAGGATATGACTTAATAGTTCAGCCGTTTAAAGCACAGTGGTAAACTGCTTGTAAGCACCTGTTGTAACACTTACAATGTTCCGTGTTTTGCCCACAGAATGACTTTTAACATAGGTTTCATGTGAGTCTCAGCACACACAGCAGTCATTTCCGAGTACAGCATTAATAACTTGGTAATCCTTGTAACAGGTAAAGTTCACCATATGACATGCCATGAAGTAAGGGGGGGGGGGGTAGAGGTATAACTACTCTTTCTTTAACCTCGGCGCTAGACAGGGGTGGGTGGTCAATGCCACACCCTGGCCACGCGGTACCCATTATGCAGGAGGCTGGGTGGGTCTCGGGGCCGGTGTGGACGGATGCGGAAAGTCTTGCACTCAGTGGAGTTACAACACCGGACTTCCCAGCCCGTAGCGAGTCGCTGTAAGGACTACGTTATCGCGGCGGCGGTGATGCTCTGTATGGTTCAAGTGACGCCTTCTCCGTAACGTATCCAACTTTACAAGCTGCTGTATTGAACGTCGATGTGGTATAGGAATCCAGGCTGTAGTATTTTGTGGTCACCTTTGTAATAGTGCATGCCGGTTACGAAGATGGCAACAGTGAGATCTCGCTGTTGAAGTCCGTTCAGAAGCCATTACATTCGATACAGCGGTTAATTTCTTTGTCACCTCTTTGATTCGTATCCTTGAATCTGTGCCATGGTTTCTGTGGATGAGATTTCCATAACAACAGTTTATATGTAATTAATCCTTGTTGTTCACATATTTGCCAAATTCCCGTTTGACGGAACCACCGAGTAACGCAATTTCAGGCGAACAAGAATTGTCTATCGCTTTCGTCGCAAGAAGATGTCAGCGTGTGTGAGATTCAATCCGCCAGTCACATGAATTGCCCCACACACAATACCTCGGTATTGAAGGGAATCGAAGTGTGGATCTCCGCTTATGAAGCCGACATGCCAGTTGCATGATTTTTTTTGATGAAGGGCCCTCGCACCACGGCCTTAAGGCTTTTTGTGAAACCCCAATGAAGATGATCAGGATGAGCAGTTTTTTTTTACCAATTTTTACGATTAATGGAGCACCAGTGGAATGAAATCGACAGGGGAAAACCGACAACTCGGAGAAAAACCTGTCCCAGTGCCACTCTGTCCACCACAAATCTCACAAGTTGCATGATTTAATGCTGACAACATTCTTGTGCCGAAATTGGCAGGTTGTTCAATAAAGTTACGGGATATGTGTAGTAAGAGTAGGAGAACTTGAAGGAAAGTGCAGTGGAGTAGCAGATGCATATTTGTGGTGAGTAGATCTGGTTGCATTGCAGTGTATTTGAATGAGATGTGCAAGTAGGAACACTCTTTGGGGAACTATTCTGTTATACCAGTGCTGGAGGGCAAGGTTTGGGTTTTCGTAGGGTGCCTAATCACATCTGTTGTATGTTTCTGCCGTTATATACTGAAAACGAATGCCGGGAAGGGGCATGGGATTAGATCAATATCCGTGCTTTGTGGAAATATGCATAATGATTTAGTTGCATTCGAACCGTGCAGTCGATATTCGTTAGTCCCACTTAATTAAAAAAAAAACAACGAAGTCAGTCCGTGGAGCACAGTACGCCTTGAGAAACTTACAACTGCTCAGCACGTGAAGAAACTGTGTGAAATGTCACTGACCTCCCTTACTGGTTGTCCAGTGATTTGTGTGGATGCTCACTGCGATTTTATTCTTATGTGCGCTTTTGCTGTTTCGAATGATTATTATTTTCTTGTTTAGCGTGGATTAAATATCCTATTTCCAGGTAGGAGTGAAGCCTGAGATAAACATTACAGTTTGAGTCTTTTGCGACAGTGAATATTGTGGCCTTGTGGTTTATGAAACCGTATAATCTAGCCTACAAGCTACCAGCATTTCAAAGGAAAATACTGCCACCTTCTTCCGGATAATGATGAGTGGTTCCGGCGTTTTGAGGGAACCTGCTACCTCCGTTTTCAGGTTAGAGACGGAGGCAGCATATTCCTCCGAAACTATGGCGAACATTACCAGATTACGCCTCTTGTAACCCCAAATACCACGCTTTAAATATTGATTATCTTAACTCAATGTCAGTTGAATGCGTGAGATATAGGACAGATGCGTGATGAAGGGTCTTCATTGGATGGATCTGTGGGCTATGTAAGGTTAGAACGAAGCAATATCATAGAAAGTAATGAAACTGTTACTGCGCGGGTTTGGTGAATTATTTTCCTGTTTTGGATGTCTGTGGGAAACGTGTTGTTTTGGAAAGTGTCAGTGGTGCGAAACCGTGCATTCTGTTCCTTTACGTCATAAAAATGAAGAAAATTCACTGTAGCTAGTATTTTACAGAAATTCCATGTAACTGTCGAAGTCGTGAGTCGAACACTGAAGAGAAAATGTAAAACCGAACAAAGGCTTCTACTTTCAACAACCCCATTCACGCCGTTTCATTGCTTTGCAATTTTTTTTTACAAATTATGTGCAAAATTGCAACAAAACAACAGATGCACGCATATTGCGACATTACGTGTAGCCTGTATCTCTATCCATCTTTCGAGATTAATTCTAATATCATTAATACGTTGTTCCATGAAGTTAGGTACGTTTGCTAGCTCCGTATTTTTTTTGAGTGACGTATGTTGTCGTAATAGACATTTCCTGTCGACATTATATTCTTCTTGAACTGCTTGCTTTTTAAGATGAAGGCGACACGAGCCTTCGAAACGTCGGGAACCACTCACCCAACGACACAGCTTAACATCCCAGAAGACTTGAACGTTCAGTAATGCAGCTGCGAGCAAATCTGTTCTCGCGTCCTTATTAGTTTCCTTCCATGTTTTAAACTGTTTCTGCTGTAAGGACAGAACTGTCGGCTGAATTTGAACAGTTTGCATGATTAGACAGACAGTCATTTGTAGTGAGCAAGGTTGGGCCCTGGCAGAAAGCTGCAAACGCGGATTCCTTACATGCTTGTGTGGGTGTGGCATGTGGCCCTCTGTCCCGCTATGTGTCGTGTGTTGGTGCCCGCCTTTGTTAATTTGACCTCGCGTAATCACTAGTAATGCGAATTGTGTTGTGTCTGTAGTCGTTAAAGTAACCTGGCTCATGTTCAGAGCAGAATGTGCTTTATAAAAGAAGACGCCCCCATGTGGATGACTAAAAACACCCGGAAGTTGACAGTGTAATATTTATACATCGCATGTCATCATGTCAGTGAAGGCGACTGAGTGAAGACTGTGTTATCAGGTTTGTCGTGACCAAAGGTCGTTCTTTGTAGTTGGCCTTGGTTGTGAACATTTGGTCTTCTCCCACCCCCCACCCCTCAGCTCCACTTCATTTGGTTTCGAAATGGGACTATTTAATAAATCTGCCCATGGCCAGGTTTAATATTTGCACATTAATTTTAATGCAAGTAATTTTAATCAATAACTCATTCTTGACTGATATTACTTGCAGTGTTGCACATTACGCCTTATTGTAAGGTCAAGTATAATCTGATGATGGCTTAATTAAAAGCCGAAACATGTAGCTATTTTTTAGGTTCTCTGTATCAAATATTTGTTTGTTTGACGGATACTTATTGGGTCTGTATGTATTTAGCACAGCGGGGTGAGTCACTTTGGTGCAGAAAACGACCGTTTATCGGGCACTTTGTTCAGTTTGCTTTTCACGTTGGTGAACAAGTACGCCAACAGCACAGCAAATGCTGTTTAAGAACTTTGTGTCACGTATATACATGACGATTTTGTATTAAGCTGACTATGAAACGACGAAGTGCGACACCTTGTTCACCTGAAATGTACTGTATTGACTGCTGATATCCTGGGCGACAGGTTGTCCAGGCGACTAAATTTTGTACGGTGGCGCTTAATATCTGTGGGTCCTGTGCTTGGAACTTGCTTGATGTCACCCTCCTTGCGCCTAGAATTTTGAGATGGCTTCCAGATTTTTGGAAAATCTGTGTACTTCTGGATATGACCAGGCTTTGTGTAGCAGTGTTTCACATTTCGTTCTGAGACCCGGTCGTCTGCGCGATGTTCGAATGCCAATTGTGTCCCTCCAGTTATACACATTGGTACGACCGTACATTTCTCCAGAATGGCTTAATCTCTTCTAGGTGTGTTTTTCCCCGATTGTAAAACGTTTTGGAAACGTCTTATAATACACGAATTGATATGCTAATTTAATTCTGTCCTTTGTTTGTCGGAACTAGATTTGTCTTTTATCTTGTATTTGGTTCGATGGGAAACCGGTCGACAGTATCAAAATGTCGCCCTTGTCCGTCAGATACATAACACTGTCAGCATATGTGATGAAGACGGTCTGCAAACCGTTATAGCTGTGTGAAAGTTTAATACAGCGGCGGGAGAACTTCACAGTTAATATTATTTAATAATATTTAATATTATTCATTCCGTACATTTTAACTCTATATTTATAGTCCGACAAGTGTACAATTTAATCACATTAATTGTGTAATTTCACTGACCTATATGTTTCGAAACCTTAATTTGGGTTTATCTTCAGGGACTCATTCATGTTTTACTATGTAAACAATTGTACCAGTTGGTGTAAATAGTGTGTGATTTGAGATAATGAGTCCCTGAAGATGAACCCAAATTAAGGGTTCGAAACATGTAGGATAGTGAAATTACACAATGAATGTGATTAAATTGTACATTTGTTGGACTATAAATATATAACTTCACAGTTATTTAGAGTTTATATATTGCCGCCCCTGGAAACGTTTTGCCTTTTGTGCATGCACATCTTGCATGCCCGGTTATGTCGGCCCTGTTTTTGGGGTCTATAATAGACGTTTGAATGGCTGTGAATTGGTCAAAATGGGATACAATGAAATGGTTATGCCTTGTTTTAGGGCCCTGAAACCCAACGAAACAAACTCCTCCAAGTTGTTCCTGTGTACGTCGTGAATGTGTATGGGGTAGTGGACGTATAATTCCATTTACTCTAGATCTCGGCACTAAATGAAGGTGAGTAGTTAGCTTTTCTCTTCGGCTACTTTACCCCCGGGTAAGGAGCCCCTTGAGTAGAAGGCTGGTTAGTTCCCAGAGCCGATCTTGGCGCTTAGGAGGTGAAAAAAAAAATCTTCTGGTCTTTCCTGGAATCGAACAGCGATTTTCTTAGCTTCCAGCCTGTAGCCTAGTGACTACTGACTGAGCTGTCCCAGCTGTTGTGTGTGGGCATGAGATTTGGCCTGGCATGTTTGGGAACGGTGCTGAGGAGAATGTGTGGACATACGAGAGGAGGAAGTAGCTGGAGAATTGATACTTGCACAGTGATGAGGTACAGAACGTGCACTAACGTCTGCTCATCGCGTAGTGCTAGTGTTAACAAATCAAGGAGAGTGAGGTGAGAGGTAAATGCACTCGTATTTTGCACGTGGGAGATGATAAATACATGTGCAATTTTTGTTGGGAACGTGGAGTGAATATACAATTTCTGTGATCTATGCGTAGAGGGAGTATAATATTTAAATATTTAAATCTATCTTGAGGAGTTTAGAGGGCGGCCGTGGACGGGTTTGACGTGACCAAGGGTAAGGGCCAGCGACTGGCTGTTAAGGGTACCTTCAAGTTTCGTAAAATGCTAGGGATTTATTTATCAGTCTAATGACCGTTAGCTTCTCAAGAAAGGCTCTGCTGTATGGAGTTTATTGTAGACGTAGTTACTCTTTTCTTTTATTGGGAAATTTGTGCAAATATTGACGGAACACATTTTGTACGTGGTGTAAGTGTTGTTTAGAGGAAAGGAATTTTGATTGGGCTTTCATTCAGTTCTGTTGATGGTGGTGATGATTGTGGCATTTATCCTCATCATGGACGGCTAGTACAGGTGGCACTTTTCGGTAATAAATTGCCTACTTTATAACTAATTTAAACATTATATTACATTCTTTCAAGCTCTAGGCTGTCTGCAATGAGGCACCTGCTGTTAAAACATCCTTTTCATAAGGAGACGAGAATGAACTCGTGTGAAGTTTGTATCTGTGTTTCCTGTGGAGCTGATAGTGTATGTTCCGTGTCTTATGAAGGTTATTGCCCCGAATAAACTCGTGAGTACCGGTGACGAGATGAAGGACGTACTACGTGTACGGATCGTCTGCGTGCTCCACACTTGACATTGCGGAATGTGAATCGAAGTTCAGCTGGCGGTGGGCGCTCAGCAGTCGGAAGGTGATCAAATTGTCTGGTGAGGCGTTCTCACCTGCGAGATGTGAGCGCGGCCCACACACTCGTCACTCACGGGGTCCTTGAGTTTTGACGGTGAGCGGAGTCAAGAAACGATCAGTGCAGAAAGGGCCGCTGTACCGTGGTCTCAGGTGACCGTCATAGTGAATGGCTGAATAGTCGGCCAAGTTTCGAGATCCTGCTTGTAGCACACGCCGAATATGCAAAATAGGTACTTGCCTGTATTAGTTCTCCGAGTTCATTACCACATTATCACACCCCATAATTGCTGGACGCTACGTAAGTACAAATATGGACGAAAAATGGTGACGCTTCTTCTCTCCAGATTGTGCTAAATAGTACGCGCATTTCTCTTTTGTTCCGAGGATTCGACATTGGCGCGTTACCAGGAATTGGAAAAACAAAGAAACGCTTAGGCCAGTTTTAACAGTAGCAGGTCCTGTAAACCTCTCGTCGACAGAATGCAGGACAAAATTACAACATGAAGACAGGTAGTGAATTCTTTGAAAGGATAGAACAGTTTAAATATTTGGGAACAACTATAACAAATCAAAGTTGCATTCGTGATGAAATTAAGAGCAGACTGAACCCAGTGAATGCCTACTGTCGTTCGGTGCAGAATCTTTTGTCTTCCAGTTTGCTATCCAAAAATATAAAGATTAAGATATACAGAACCGTAATTATGCCTGTTGTTTTGTATGGGTGTGGAACTTATCTCGCACACTTAGGGAGGAACATAGGCTGAGGGTGTTCGAGAATAGGGTGCTGAGGGGGATATTTGGGCCTAAGTGGGACTAGGTAACGGGGGAGTGGAGAAGACTACATAACGAGGAGCTTTGTGATCGGTGCTCCTCACCAGTCATTATTCGGGTGATCAAATCAAGAAGAATGAGGTGGGCTGGGGCATGTAGCACGTATGTGAGACAGGTGAGGTGCATACAGAATTGTTGTGGGGAAACCTGAGGGAAAGAGACCACTTGGGACACCTAGGCGTAGATGCGAGGATAATATTAAAATGGATCTTCAAGAAGTGGGATGGCGGCGTGAACTAGATTGATCTGGCTCAGGATAGGGATAAGTGGCGGGCGCTTGTGAATGCGGTAATGAACCTTCGTGTCCCATAAAACGCGGGGAATATCTTGATTAGCTGACGACCTGTTAGCTTCTGAAGAAGGATTCTGTTCCATGGAGGTATTTAGCTAGTTCCTGTGAACTTTTACGAAATTGAAATTCCAAGTAACTTTATCTTACTCCCCTTTCTCGTAGTGCGTGGAGAAAACAGTTATAAATTGTAAAATTTTTTCTTATGGCGTGAAGGGACAAGACGAATCATACCATAATCGTCGGAGACCGTGGATCCGTACGTAGGTGCAGACTGAAAGAACTGGGATTTCCTGGACATGGCGTAGTTACAGATGTTCCGTCTTCATCTCCTGTTTTCCTGTTCACAATGTGTTCCGTTAGTACACACCGTGTGTCGCTCATCGTAAAATGACAACAGCAACGTCGCCACCGCACAGATCCCCGGGAGGGTTACAGCAGTACTAGTACGGAGGTCAGTACAGGTCAGCACTTTTTCAGCATTTGGTTGCCATGATTGCAGGGATGATTTGATCCAGTGCGGACGATTCACAGTGTGGATGGCACAAAGGTTTTATTTATTTTTTTATTCAACGACTCTGCCGTTTGGTGAAACCGTATGGAGTCGAATTGTAGGATGGGTGCTAAGGAACGAATCGTAAGAGACGTGGAAGGCGGCGATGGTGGCCTAGTTTGAGGTACTGTCTCAGCTTTTGCTTGGAGAGATTGAGGGCGACAACGAAAAACTGACTTAGGATATTTGGACTGCGGGTTTGAGACGCCAGAATATGAAGCAGACGTCAGACAGCGGTTACCAGGAAAATCCGACAGTGAGGTGAAAATAACACCTCTAATCCTTGTAAATTAAAGAGACCAAGAGCTAAGTTGACTTAAACGATGTACCATTTCGTTCTCTGGCTTATTAAGTGTGTGTATGCACGTATATGCGGTAACGAGCTTTTGGGTTCATAAATACAGACATACTTTTTTTTTTACATGGTGAAGGGCCCCGTAGCGGATGCTACGGACGCACCACAGCCTTAAGGCTTTTTGTGCAACCCCTGTGATGAAGATGAGCAGTTTTTTTTTTACCAAGTTTTACAAGTAATGGAGCACTAGTGGAATGAAATTGATAGGGAAAAACCTGTCCCAGTGCCACTTTGTCCACCATATACCCTACATGGACTGACCCGGGATCGAACCCGGGCCTCCGCAGTGGAAGGCCGGCGACTAACCGCCTGAGCCGTGGCACGGCCCAGACATACTTACTGACTGAACGACTTGTTGGTCCTCTAGAAGTACCGTGCGCTGTGTTGTTATTTATGATGCTGTAATGTGCTTGTCTGTTACGTGACATAGTCCCAATTTCCGTCGTTTTGCTGGACTACATAGCAAACTTGTATTGGTAGACATTACCATGTGTGTAGAGCAACAAAAAAAATGAAAGTTTGCGCCTGGCCTTTTTGGGTTGATGACGTCGGGTGAAAGAAGTCAGGTTATCGCCTCCATTGAGACAAGAATCTGACGCCGTGTTGCTTATGGTATCTCGGTCCGTCCAGCCAGCAGAACATGGTAATTCAGCAGTGTGGCCGTCTGTAGACCTGGCGGCACCATCTCTAGCACACGACTAAATAACACCTTCGGATACTCCGCACTGGCTCGTTCTGTGGAATCTTGTGAGTGCTGGTTTGTTTGAACTTTGTATTGTAATGCGTTTTGTAAATTTTTGAGCTAGTAGAATGATCTTTCGTTGTCCATAATAAACATTTAGTTTACCAAAACATCTGGGGCCCACCCAGCCTCCTATTTAGTGGGTACGGGGTCCTTTCCCTAGGGGTAAAGCGACCGGGGCGCGAGGCTGACCACCCACCTCCATCTAATGTCTAGGTTAAGAATGAATGGAGCTGTACCTCCACTCATGTATACCTTAATGGTGTGTACAGCGACAAATTTACCTTTATGTTGTCTATATGTAACAAATTAGTTTTGTTACGCGTGATTGAAGGAAAGTTAGAAGGAAGGATAGAAATGACGGGACGACGAGGGAGAAGACGTAAGCAGCTACTGGATGACCTTAAGGAAAAGAAAAGATACTGGAAATTGAAAGAGGAAGCACTAGATCGCACCCTGTGGAGAACTCGCTTTGGAAGAGGCTACGGACCTGTCGTAAGACAGACTACAGAATGAATGAATGAATGAATGAATTAGATGTAAGGTCACATCTCGCGTAGAAACTGCCTTCTAAAACACGTGCTGGAAGGAAAGTTAGAGGGAAGGACAGAAATGACGGGAAGACGAGGACGAAGGCGTAAGCAGCTACTGGATGACCTTAAAGAAAAGAGAAGATACTGAAAATTGAAAGAGGAAGCACTAGATCGCACCCTGTGGAGAACTCGCTTTGGAAGAGGCTACGGACCTGTCGTAAGGCAGACTACAGAATGAATGAACGCGTGTACAAATTGGGATGCCTTTCGTCATTAGGTTTTTGACGTCGGCTAATCCTGCTTCATGTCACCCTTATAGTGCCTAGAATTTTGACTTGGCTTTGGATTTTTGAAAATTTGTGTAACCGTGGGTGGAGCTATATATCCATTCTCCCATGTACCTTCGTGGCCTGTACAGGGACAACTTTTCCAGGTCTTTCAGACGCAGCGAGTGCCTAAAAATGAACGCTAGACCGGAATGACAAATATTTAGACTTGTAATGATATTCTCTACGCTCTACGAATTTGGAGAATGGACGCATGTACACTTGAGTGTGGTTGGTTTGTGGTTTATTTTACATCATTACTTTTGACTTGTAGCGTCGGAAGTAAGAGGTTGGGCAAGTGGTGAACTGGGTAGTACTTGGAAGGAAGCATTCGTGGTCTAAACAGAGTTTTTCTGGAGACTGAGGAAAACCACGTAAATCCTGAGTCATATGGCCTGTTTTTGCCCGAGATTCGACCCCGGTACCTCCCTCACAGGGTCTACAGTTGTGGCTACACCAACCCTGTCGGTGTATGGGATGTGACAATGTCTAAGCTACCTGCAATCGATACATGGGCACATTTGTGGCTTGCCCCTGTTCTCGTTTGTGTTGTAGAATACTGACGCTGCTGTACCCCTTATGTTATCTGTACTGTTTTCCTAAGGGCATAAATTTTACAACGTATGAGTGGGTCCAGTACTCTGCCAAGTAGTGTTATAAGATATGGCCATGCTTGAAATGTTTACCCCTGTCTATATACTTTAGACAGAAAATTACGTGTATCCATGAAGAACACATTGAAGCTCAATAATGAGTGATGTGGTTGATAATCAGAGGACTGTAGGGTCATTTTTGTAAGTCTGCATAAAATTAATAGCTTTTATAAACGTGTTGTGTGGATTAGATACAGATTTACATGATTGCTTCATGCACATTGACCCTTTAAAGAGCAAAACTAATGTGAACTACATTTAAAGATTGAGTTCGTTCCGCGCAGTAAACACACTCGGTCTCGGTTATAAAAACCAATCGGTTAATGCTGTTTACGGAAATAATTGCTGCTTGTTCTGAGATACATACAAAGCACATAATTGCACACTGTGGTTAGAATGTAGAATTTTTTAACTTTAAATCTGATTATATGTAAAGTAACCATTAGGATTTATAGAGTTTTTGTTAGGGCTCGACAACCCTAGTGGGCCTAGGCCTCATTGTTGAGGTTTCGAAATCACACTCAGACACACCACACTCGGCAGGACTCTTCTGGACGAGTGCTCGGCCCGTCGCAGAGACCTACACCTGATAAAACATAACACTCATAATAGACAGACATCCACGCGTCCGGCGGGATTCGAACCCGTAATCCCAGCAAGCGAGCGGCCGCAGACCCACGCGTTAGACCTCGCGGCCACTGGGATCGGCTTTATGAAGAGTTAAGGAAGCTATAAATCACTGAACGTTATGTAGTGTTCGTATAATCTGATTTCAGATCCCTGTTGCATAGCTGGTCTCCCGGTAAACATAAATTTGCTTTGACATTATCTGTTCCCTGCTCGTCGGAAGAGCCGTATTCGGAGATTCTGTTATTAATAATTAGTGGCAAGTGAACGGATTACTGATTCTTATGCTATCCCATTAGTCTCGCAGCGTGTGTGACGTTAAACTAAACAGAAGTTAATAAGCCAGTGAAATATGGGGGATTGTACGTTTCATTTTGTAATTCGCCACGCCGTCGTAGCAGAATTTCGTCAGTGGGTTCACCGTGCATTAGGCTGTGCGTTAAAGCACACTTGACAGTGTCTGATTTATAGACCTCTGGAATCTGAAATAAAGTTATCCCTTTACACGCCATGAAAGCGTATGGGGAAGTGGAGATATAACTGCACTCGTTCTTAACCTCGGCACTAGACGGATGTGAGTTTAGCTTCACGCCATGGGCACCAGCGTAAGAGCGCCTGGTGGCCGTCGAATAGGAGACGAGGTAGTCCCCAGAGCCAGTCTGGGTGACTTGGAGAAGAGAAAAATCCGTTGCCCCTGCCGTGAATTGAACCACGATTCCTTAGTCGCCAATCGTGTAGTTTAGTTGCAATAGCGACTATGCTGTCTCAGCTTGTATAGGGCCTGGGGGTTATCATTTTTTATTTTTGCCAGGCTGCTTAACAGGACGGTTTTGAAAGATAATATCGGACGTCGCAGTGTAGCCGTCAACACTTAGCTTTGTATCCTGGACGTCCCGGGTTTGAATTTTGGCGCCGTTGTTATCGTGATTGAAGTTTCTGATGGTTTTACTCAGTGTATCAAGATGAATGCTTTGTGCTAATTTACCGCGAATGAAACCACGTGCGATTTCCTCCACATTGCAATGTAGATCAAGGTTTAGAAACAAACTTATGCAGTCTATAAAGCACAATTGAATAAATTAGTTAACAGTTGAAAAGATTTGTATTTGAGTTTCGTGAATGATTTTGAATTTGGACGTCGGAATCGGAGAAGGGGCCGGGTAGCATAGTCGGCGTATCGGTCACTATGGGTTGGACGGTTCAGGGTTCAAACCCCGCTGGAGCAAGAGATTTTCTTTCTCTACACCCGTGCAGACCGGCTCTGGGGCCCACCCAGCCTACGGTACAATGGGTACTAGGTTTCTTTGCCGGGGTAAAGCGGCTGGAGCGTGGCGTTGACACACCCCCATCTAGAGCCGAAGTTAAACATGGGTGGAGCTGCTTCTACTCTTCGCTGTGTGGCATATTACGGGGTGACCCTTACCTTTCCCTTAACCTGAGAAGGATTGCCAGAAGCAGACCTGCGTTCTGTTCATGTTCACGTCTACAGTGAAGGTCAAGGTTACGTAACACGTGGTTTGCACGAGGAAGGAGATTTCTGACTTGTTTGTCGTTGTCGAGATCCTGGAGCATAGAGACCGAGATTAGGCTATTAGTTTTCACTGAGCGGTTTATTTATTTATTTGTTTGTTTATTTAACACTTAGAAACACAGTTGTAACTATATGCGCCACCTGAGATCTGCACTGTCTGATATTACGCAGCGCTGAATGGTAGTTCTGTACCGACATTTCGGGACAACCTATCGGTCCCATCTTCAAGGGTCAACAAGTCAAAGTTCTGTACCGACTTTTCGGGACTACCTACGGGTCCCATCTTCAAGGGTCAAGAAGTCCAAGACTTCTTTAGTTCCTGATGCTTGAAGATGGGATCGATATGTTGTCCCGAAACGTCGGTACAGAACAACCACTCAACGGTGCGTAATATCCCAGAAGAGCGCAGATCTCCTCTACATCGCGGCGGAAGCCTGAAGTCAGTCGTGTATGCACCAGCTGTTTGAACAACAGAAAACTACTGCGTTTGATCGCAGCTTGCGTACTGTATATGGGCTTCTTATGATTATCGGCCATGTTAGTTGGGTTTCTTGTCCTCACGGCATGGAGTGGACCTCGGGTTGCGGATGGAGCAGACGGCTTCCTGATGTGGAGAGTAGCTGGGAGTATATTGAATTAGCAGCAGCAGTCAACAAGGGGTGACAAGCTTGGGGGTTTGGCTGGGGCCTGAAAACCAGAATGACAGCTAAATGTTGCGCAGGCCTTTGGCCTTTTGGCAGATTACCTGGGGCGGGGGGGGGGGGGGGTAATCTGAGTAGAGGAAAATGGTCATAAGATTTGGTAATCCGACTGGTCGTTAAGAAGCAGGATGGGAAGGTGTGGACTGGATTAGTGTGGCTCAAGACAGGGACCAGTGGCGAGGTCTTGTGAGCACCGAGTTGAACTTTCGGTTTCTATGTACTGCGCAGTATTTTTTGACCATCTAAATAAATATTACTTTCCCAGGTGGGACCATACTCCTTGAAGGTAAATAACGTATTTGGTATTATTCTCAAAATAAGCACCGATGTTTTCCCCTATTTATTTGTAATGGAGATGGAGTGTTTTCTTCGTGGCAGGAACTGAATTGTTTAAATTATTTTGTTGAACTTCTAGCTCCAAGCAATTGTATTCATCCTGACAAACTGACTCCGTGGAGAGGAGTCCATCTTGGGAAGCCAACTCCATTCACACACTCACTCACATATTCAAGAAATATCCCTCTGTTTGTGGAATGCAAAGGTCACTTTAACCGCTTCGTTAATGCCTGCGTTTATATTTATTCTGTTTCCTGGAGTTCACATATGCTGAAGCTAACTGTAATTTGAAAGGCAGAATATTGAACTTTCAGCTGATTTTTTCCTTGATTTGTGCCAGCAATTTCTAATTTTCTGGTTAGAAATTAATTTTCTGAGTTTTCGCGTCCAGGCATTTCAAGCTGATATTTTATTTAAAGATAAAATCTTGACATGGGAGGGAAATGGAAATGTCTGTGTGTACGTAGTTTTCAGAAAGACGTATCAATGTTTCTTCCTGTTAGATGACGCAAATAGAATTTTTATGCGTAGCTAGAAATTTGGCTGCTTTAATAAATGTAAACAATCACACACATTCTGTGCATGTTTTCGGATGATGTAAGGGACAGTTGGGCCGATCCCAGTGGCCGTGCGGTCTAAGGCGTGGGTCTTCGGCCGCTCGCTTACTAGGAGTGTGGGTTCGAATCCCACCGGGGGCATGGATGTTTGTGTTGTGTTTGTACGGTAATATGGAACGTAAAGTGACATGAAGGACAAAAATTGGATTTAAAGAGTACAAAAATGGCTCAAAGGGAGAAAAACCCCGGACAGGCAAAAAAAAAAAAAAAAATCCCACTGGGGGAATGGATGTCTGTCTTTTTGTGAGTGTTGTGTGTTGTCAGGTAGAGGTCTCTGCGACGAGCTGGTCCCTCGTCCAGAGGAGTCCTACCGAATGTGGTGTCTAAAAAGTGTGTGATCGTGAAGCCTCGAAAAAGGAGGCGGCCTAGGCCCCCAAGGGGCTGTCGAGCCATTGAAAAAAAAAGGACAGTTGGTAATTTATTTATTACGTTGATAAGTACAGGTTGTCCCTTTTGTTGTGTCCCTGAGTACGGAAGCTATTACGGCATGTCTCGGCGGATGCAGGCGGTCTGTGAGATAAAGCTGCCATGCTCAGGAACACGATAAAAAGGACACTATGGAGTTGGTGATTACTGAGAGAAACATCTCCAATATGTTTTATTAAATAACAGCTGCAATCCCACGAACTTTCTAGCGAATTTGCTGGCATGTAAACTTTACCTGTATGCTTGCAGTTACTGTTCCTTAAAACAAAACTAATACTGGTATTTGCCAGTTGACAGAGTGTATCATCCCAAAAATAATTGGATTTTCTACTTAAATATGAGTTGTAATTGGTATAGTTGACCTGCGGATTCCTGAATAGCTTTATGCATAACGATAGAAGAGGAAGTAGACTGGGTCGTCTAAAAGCAGTGGAGGGTACACAGAAGTGGGCGGACCAGAGGCCGACTTTGTTTTGTTTTTAGAATATATGTAGAGTTTTCTGCCGGAAAGTTCTTCTTTATACGTTTGAAAACGGAATTAGTCTGACTTATATTTAAAAATTCAGCTCGTACCGCGCAGTAAACTCACTCCGTCTCGGTTACAAAAACAGTTAACGCTGTATAGGGGCATTATCTCTGTTTGTTGTGAGATTCATACAGAGCACTTAATGAAATCTGTAAGATCGTGGAATTTTTTGATCGTTCAACCTGGTTAAAGAGAGTTAAGATGAAATCCAGGTGTTATTGCTGAGGAATTTCCGCTGTTTTGGTCAAAAGTTGGTATCTGCTTTGTTGCAGCTGAAATTGAATATTTGAATCTGGTTGTTCTGTCAGATAAACTGGAATGTATAGGAATTCCTATTATTACAGTGTCTTATTAGCGTTTTTTTTAAATTAATTACGCGCATTTTACTTAATTAATTAACACTTTTTTTTTGGGTTGATTGATATTGTGAACTGCTTTTAACTTCCGTTCGTTGCGATAGGTATGTGCCACAGATGTGTTTTTCAGGGAATGAATCTCGTGCAGACTGTTAAACAAAACAGAATCGTTACACGTTCTTAATGTGCACCGCGTGGAAAGAGTGCAGTCTGAGTAGTGTGTCTCATTTACTAGTTGTTTTTACTGGAAGGAAAGAGTTCACTTGGAAAACTTAGAGTAGATTGGAGAATAATATTAAAGTTGTCCTTATGCACGTCATGAAGGCTTAGGGGGGAGTGGAGGTATGGCTCCACTCATTCTTAAATTTGGCACTAGATGAGATTGAGTTGTCAGATTTACGCTTTGGCGGCTTTACCTTCGGATAAGTATGCTGGATGATATTAAAATGGACATAAAATAAAACAGGGTGGTTAGGATTTATCCGTATCAGGATAGTGAGCAGTGGCGGATTCTGATGAGCGTGTGAGAGAACGTGCCTGGAAGTAACTACAACCCTTTGCGTAATTAGGCAATTATAGAGTCGAGCATTTTGCCTTCGGCTGTTGAAACTTCATATCGAACTTCCATGTAGTAAATTTTGTAGTTGTGACTGCTCTCAGGTTTCATGTATTCCCAAAGTTGTGCAAAGAAACTACTTTTAGAAGTTGATGTCATATTTCTTGCATAAATTATGTGAGAGGGCCAAGTTTTGAAGTTTGATATTGATCGGTGAGTTTCACTTCGATCTTTGGTGTGAGTGGTTGATGAACACGACTTTTAGACAGGAAATGTTGTGCATTGAACTGAGAAAGGTGTATCTTGTTACTGTTCACTACCTTGGCGGAATCGCAGCGGGTTTTTTTTTTTTTTTGGTGGAGAAGGGCCCCGCAGCAGAAGCTACGGACGCCTTGAGGTTTATTGTGCAACCCTATGATGAAGAGGATTGTTTTATTTTTCCGTGTAATGGAGCACCGGTGGAATGAAATTGACATGAGAAAACCGAAGTATTCGGGGAAAAAACCTGTCCCAGTGCCACTTTGTCCACCACAAATCCCACATGGACTGACTCGGAATCGAACCCAGGCCTACGCGGTGGGAGGCCGGTAACTAACCGCCTGAGCCGTGGCATGACTATCGCAACGTGTTACGTCAGGAATTCACCGTTGGAAGGCCTTATCTGACCGAAAGTCTTGTCTCTGTAACAGGAGCTGCGTAACGAAAATTGTATCGGAAGTTTCCTATATTTAGGAACTCAGGGCCGCACTACGGGGGCGGGGCGTCGGGCCGTCGTCCTAGGCCCCGTGCTTTGACGTTGTCATGTATGGCAAATTTTGTGCGTCTGGTTTTGTGGGAGACCAAGAAGCAACATGTTACATTTGGGAGTTACATAAATCGAACAGAACTAAAGAATAATAGAAATGTGTGAGTTACAGTTTACGGTGTATTGATTTCCATATAATGCCAGAATAGAGATATGACTGGAGCTTTAACTCCGCTCACCGATGTACCTTCAGGGCGTGATCAGGGACTAGTTTGCGTTCCTTAGCATTTCCCGTTATGAATCGGGGATGACGTTATTACTAAGCTACGGGTTGGAGAACCGAGGGACCACGACTCGATTCCCGACTGAAGAAATTCTATCTTCCCTACAGCGTCCAGACCAACTTCGTCCCCACCCCCTCAGCTTCCTGTTAAGTGGGAACCGACGGCTATTTCCCCCGGGGGTAGAGCGGTGGTTGCGTGAAGATATCTACTCTCCTCCATCTAGTGCTGAGGTTAAGAATGAGTGGAAAACTACTTGCACCTCCCCATTCGCCTTTATGGCCAGCTGAAGTGCAGCTTTACTTTCTGCCTTTCCCTTTTAATGAATACAGATCTGTACTTAACTAAGCGCACAGATTACTGGTTTTGATTTTGTACTTATTTGTATAAACTTAGGAGTCCCTCATGGGGCTACTTGGCCCTGGGCCCCACATCTCTTGTGGACGGTCCTGGATAGAATTGTATTGCCTTACTTTTATGCATCAACGATTATTTTCATGAACTACAGGAGAAGGGAAGTCTCTGACTGTTTTGAAATTGCCTTTCCGGCACCACCTCAGGCAGCAACTTCCATATAATGTTCATTTTCTGTGATTAATAACCTTCACGACGTCAGACCGTACTTGCTTCCCGTGTGGTGGCCGGGAATCAGAATAGCCCCATCGTACCCCGTGCGTGTCGTAAGAGGCGACTAAAACCGGGACCCAGTGCCTGGGGGTATAACTGGGCCACCCTGCCTTCGGGGGACATAAATACGGAGACACTGTAGAAAGAAAACTCATATAAAACCCAGCCCCCCAGAGTGGTGGTTAGACAAGGGCATAACAACCTTGTCATGTGAAACATCCAATTGTTCAGACGTCCTATGATGATTCAAGCCGGAATGACTTTAATGGACGGGAATCACAAGGGAGTCTAGGGGACGTTAATGTCACGGAAGAAGAAGACCGTCCTTGCTGCGTTTTGCAGATCTCCAGAAATGTTAGGTGTCTCCACTTCTGATAATTTTGAAGTCGCTAATAAAGTAACTAACTGCAGCTTCGTGGAGTAGAGTTCTTCTTGAAAAGCTAGTGTTTGCTCACATAGTCAAGAAATTCTCGCGTAACCGGAAGTTCCATTACGATGTTCACGAATGCTCGTCAGATGTCCCTAACCTGAGCCACAGTAACCCAACTACAAAACGAAAGGTAAGCTGAATCTTCTCTTCACGGAATGTTTAAAACGTTTCACATATGTAGGATTTCGACTTCATGTGCGAAGCTGATTAATTTTGTATAATTCCTGACATATTCGGTATTATTAATGAAGATTTTAATGATGGATTTATAGACTGACCCTGAAATTGTTTCAGTCCGTCAGGATCTCTGCGGCTGGCCCAGAAACTTTCCCATTCTCAGACTTCGCCACAAGTAAGGCATTTATCGCATCGTGGACGAGATTTTGCTATTGCCTGTTGATATCAGTCCATGCCCTGTGTTGTGTGCCATCTTGTCGCAACTGAAATCATCTTCAAATTCGTAGCCACTAAGATTTTGTTTCAGCACTGGAAACAGATGATAACTCGGCGACGAATTCCCCAGATATAATCACAATCAGTGTAAGTCCTTTAGTTGCGAAGTTATACACCATGTGTCCGTATTTTCTGACTCACTCTTGTACCACTCTGACGTCCGTTTTGGGATTCGAAATACAGAAACCAGTTCCTGTGTTACCGACCTCGCTGTTATAATTTGCGTACAGTGTGAAGTGGCAGACTGAAAATTTTAACTTTCTTTTAAACGTATTCGCTGTTTCCCACTTTCCTGGGTATTGCCAACGTCATGTAACATTGGTTTAGAAACGGCAAGTAGAGAAACTCGCTGTGTCATTGAACAGAGACCGTCTTGGCAGCTATAGCGTATGGGAACGTTACAAGAAGAAACGAATGCCACGTGGGTCGACATAAAGACTTTTAGGTTGGCCCGTAGAGTGATTCCAACTTATAACGCCTCCGTCTCTCGGGTAATGGTTCCAGTCTGTGGGAATGATTTGTCGTTGGCAACATGCACGAGATTCGCCTTTAGAACTTCACGGTCCGAGGATACGTAACATCGGCTTGTCGCTATCCGGTGTAGTAGCTATATATCATGTTACTTTGTTGGTATTAACGACGCGTTGATTTTTGGAAGTATGGCTTTGCCTCCGTTTTTGTTGCAACGTACAATCTTACAGTCGAATCTGAAGGGACATTCTTTTATATGTCATACTTCGCACAACCAAAGGACATCCTTGTATCTATACTACTTCATGCAGCCAAAGGGCATACTTGTGTCTATACTAGTTCGTACAACCAAGGGGCCATTTTGTATCTATACTGCTTCGTACAACCAAGGGGCATTTTTGTGTCTGTGCTGCTTCGTACAACCACAGGACATTTTTTGTGTCTGTACTGCTTCGTACAACCACAGGGCATTTTTGTGTGTAGTGCTTCGTACAACCAAGGGGCATTTTTGTGTCTGTGCTGCTTCGTACAACCACAGGACATTTTTGTGTCTGTACTGCTTCTTACAACCACAGGGCATTTTTGTGTCTGTACTGCTTCGTAAAACCACAGAGCATTTTTGTGTCTGTACTATTTCTTACAACAAGAGGGCATCCTTGCGTGTATACGAGTTCTTACAACCAAAGGTTTCCACATATTCGTATTCTTGTCTTTACTTTCTGACAATACTCTTTCCCCCTTTAGCCAGGCGAATCAATATTTCCTGCGCTCTAAAGGTCGTGGTGGCAAGGTACGCGGAGGTCTACGTCGTCGTGTGTTTCAGATGCTTTTACGTATGATAATTTGCCTTTCAAGGTGATACATCTCTACTACAATTGATTGCACAGTGGAGTGGGCTTTGGGTCTTGTCCAGTTGGACAGTATCCAGTTGATGGCGCCTCTGCAGTTCAGTTACTTGTGGAAACAAAATTTTGGCCAGATTGTTTGAACAGTCGTTGTGCGAGACATCAAGATGCACGGAGTAGAGAATAATGAATTAATTGTTTGTAGTATATCGTGATTTCAACTCATGACGTACCTTACAAGACTATACACTGTTACAGTAAAAGGCGACTTTTCACAGAATATTCGATTAGACTTAGGCTACTTAATGTAATGAATAAGGTTACTCAACTTTTAGGAAAGTGTATGTTCTGGAATCTGCGGAGACTTTTCTTCTTTGGCACGTTCGTAACGAATAGTTGCAAAAATGTACCTGCTAACTTCGCCTTCTACCTGCCTGTCCGTCTGTATGCATGTAACAACCAGAGAAACGCTGAGCCGATACTGGTGATGTTTTATGTACATCAGTACGAAAATTGCTGGACCGATTTAAGTTTTGGTTAAAGTCGAAGGCCTGCCCGTGCGTTTCTGCCCGCAACTCAAGTGTTGCTTGCTGTGTATTTAATAGAGCGAAAACTTCTTTGGAACGCGCCTTGCAGACAAAAATTAAAGTCGCGCATTACAATTTTCCCCGTAAGTCGTGCGGCTTTTTGAGTAAACAACATTGGCTTTTGTGTTGTTACATCATAACTCGAGAACCATTCGACTGGTTTTTATTAACTTTATGTTGGTGGTTTACTCGGTTGTCTCGTCAATTTTACACTGTTTGACATCTACGTAACGCATGCGCCGGAACTGTTACGTCGTTATACGTACGTTACTGGCTTGTTTTGCTAAGCTAAATACAGGTGTCCCTTTTACCGTGTCCGTGAACACGGCATTAGTAACGCGCAGAAAGCCGACATCCGCCGGTACAGCTGCCGTGCGCAGGGACACGATAAAAGGGACATCTGTGGCTAATGTAGGGACTCGTGTTAAATGTACATGGCTTGATTTTTTAAAGATAGTGTATCACGTAATAAATTTATAGTGACGTTGAATGATCGAAGAGTCGAATGAACAAATGAACACACTGATGGGCTTTGGATGTTTTGTTGACGGATTTGTCCCGTGTTTCATAACATCGGTGGCTTGTGGGGGAGTAGGTCACAGCTGCCTTGTGTGTTCATGTCACACTCTTCTACACTTCAGGGTCCATGGGTGCAATGGTTTGTCGTTCCATCCCGGATATATTTTGATTAGGTTGTGATGAGGCGTGTTTCCTCGGATTTTTTTTTCGCCGTTTGGTGTACTCGCCTCTATTTTTCGTCCGTACCGTCGACACTAAATTACATTAGTAATACTTGTAGCGTTGTTAAATAATGCCATGAAGGAATAATAATTGTATATTTGGTGAAAATGAGAGGTCCTTATATAAACGTGGGTACGCTGTGGAGAAGTTGGTTAAGGCACTGCGCTACAAGCCGGATGGTCGCGGGCTCGATTCCGGTTGGGGTCACTGGGTTTCTTCATTGACCTAATCCTTTCGGCCGCACTATAACCTTGGAGTAGACTCAGCCTCTAATGTAAATGAGTACCAGTTTTATCTCCTGGGGGGTAAAGGCGGCCTGTGCTTAGGGCTGACAACCTTGCCACCTTTATGTGCTGATTGTCTAGAAATTCTGGGAGCCTCATCCTCCTAGATTCCTAAGGGCCTCTCCAGGCCTGTATAGGGATTGCTTTTTTACCTTTACCTTATATGAAACCACATTCCATTGGCTGAAGGAATGTGAAGTTTTTCGCTTTGCTGTTAACCGAGAGTGAACGAAAACAAATGAAAAGGAAGAGACGGGATGATAGGGTTCTTCGTAGTATGTGTTGATCAAATACAGTGAACTTGATAATCGGCGCAGGAGACACCACGAGATTTCCTGCTGACATTACGTAAGCGTTCTTGCCGTGTTTGTTCCCAGCTAAATAGAGCGTTCTGGGAAATGCGTTACTAGGCAGTAGAAGGCAAGTCTTTGTGTTAAGGTTACGTCTTTCGGCGAAGTCGAAAGTGTCGTTACTTGTGTCATCCATCGACATAAAGTTACATGTGTCCCCAAATCGACATCAGGTTACATGTGGCACCCATCTCATTCGTTTTGATTTTCTTAGATAAGCAGTAAGAGATGTAGTGTAAACACTACGAACCCCTGTACGTGACTTTTCCTTTCCCCCATTACATCTGTCTCTCTTTCTCAACTCATATTCTTCCCTGCATCCTGTTTTCAAACACACCCAATCTCTGTTCTACCGCTCAACGTTTCCGTTTGCATGATAGATCAGTACAGTGACGTAGAGACGGTTTCGAAGGAGATCGTAGAGTTGAATGAAGAAATGTTTTTTCGTGTTATTTTTGTACGATAAACTGTTTTATAGCAAATCTCTTCAAATCCTAAAAGAGTGTGTAATTTTGTAAGAATAATATAGAGGCACGCGTAGCTAACTTGTTTATTGGACCCTGTTGAACTAAATTCTCAACGCACCTTCGAAGCGCTTTTGAAAGCTGAAACATACCAACTCCTTTACCATTGTCTGGGTTCCGTTGTTGAATTATGTTCATACTCTTTACAGAATGCACAGATGTTAATTTGGGCTGTATTTTGTGCATAGATATTTTGTTTTCCAATGGCTCGACAGCCCCTTGGGGGCCTAGGCCGCCTCATTTCTTCGAGGCTTCACGATCACCCTTTTTTTTAGACACACCACACTCGGTAAGGACTCCTCTGGACGAGTGACCAGCTCAACGCAGAGACTTCTACCTGATAACACACAACACTCACAAGAGACAGACATCCAGTGCATAGATAATGGAATTTGCTTATTATATTTGGTTAAGTTCTCTACATTTGCCTCCGTACTTGTACGTATGTTTTGACGCCTATGGACACGACAGAAAACTGTACGGTAATTGTGAATTAAATTAACAGAAGTCTGTCATTACCTATTTTATGTTTCATTCTAGCAGTTTATTGGAGTAAACAGGAAAATCATTAGTCAACAAGGAAAGAACTTAGGGTGACTGGCCTCTGGGATCGATTCATTGACCTTCAGAATGGTGGTCAGATGAGGCGTTAAGTGAGATAATTAGCCGGATCGGCTTGATGAGCCTCAGATTCTCTTTACTGTACAGTTTTGGCGATGTAATGCGCCTGAAGTTGTTCGGCGATCCGCGTGTCCGAAACATGAAATTTAACAGTTGCAAAGTGGGACCTTGTGCTTGATATTTGTATAAACATTTGTGTTCAGTAGCGTCCGAAATATTTTGCATTTCTCTGACAAATTGAACACGCTTTTGTATCTAGAGTTGCATTATGTCATTGTTATATGAGAAGGTTAACACTTATTATATCACTGTTGTGTGAGAAGGTGAACACACTTTTAAATCTACAGTGGCACTATATCAGACAGCAAGTGCCAGTCATCAGTCTCTGGCTTCAAAAAAAGTGCGTTTGGAGACGGGACTGGAGTGAGTACTTTGAATGGCGGATGATGGTGATGTGCTTGGAGGGCAGAACTTCCATTGTGACCATTTTCATGGTTCGTCTTTGTTTACAAGCAGAATGCGTTTAACTAAACTGGGCTGTGAAAGTAAAGCGAGTGTAATTGTGTACTTGGTGAGAGGTAGCAGCTCACTTCTTAGCTGTTCCACTAGCATTGTTCAATTGCCTATCTTAGAACTTTCGATGATCATAAAAAGGTAAAGTTCTCCCTAGAACAGGCCATGAACGCCCAGAGGGGGAGTAGAGGTATAGCTGTACTCTTTCTTTAACCTCGGCGCTAGATGATGGTGGGTGGTCAACTCCACGCCCCGGCCGCTTTACCCCCGGGAAAGAGACCCGATACCCAATGTATAGGAGGCTGGGTGGGCCCCAGGGCCGGTCTGGACGGGTGCGAGAAATCTCTTTTAATCTTTTAGAAATAGTTTTTTGTAGTGTTGATTCGTCTGGAATTAAATGAGTGGTGTATTTCTCCAAGAAAGTTTTGAACTTCTCATTGTTCACTTTGTTTAGTGGTATGTTGGCAGACACCATCACTTCACACAGGTCCTTTGAAAATTCCGATGGTTTGTTTGATGGTGAAGGTGTTGCAGTGTTATCGAACAGAAGTCGTTGCCTGCTTTGATGACTGGTTTGTCTGCTCAAATTATTTTTATGTTTTGCCGTATCACAATGTTGTTGCACATTAAATCGCTTACCAGCTGTAAATTTAACTTCACAAAGTTTACAGAACAGAATTCTTCCATCAGAACTAAAATATTTCTCGCCAAAATCTTTAACGAAATCTCTTAACTTTTGCACTTTCAGAACACTTCACTTTCGGCATCGTAACTAAATGAAGGATTCCTTGTATATGCCTGGGAAATGTAGTTACAAGTAAGAAAGGGTATAGGATTAGGGCAACTGCATTCCTACTTCCACAATATTATCCTTAGAAGGGTTGGGGGCTACCTGCATTTAATGTAGCGACCAAGGGTTGAAACATACCGCTACCTCATTGTCTCCTTGTATACATACCAATTACAGCTATGTCAAAATAACAGTGACTCTTTCTTGGAAGTATCGTCATCTCAAAATATAATTTTAAAACATGCATAAGACTTTTATCCCCAAAATATAACCAAAATATGAATTTTGTCCTCAAATACAACCAAAATATGCATCTTAACTACAAATATGAGCAAAAACATAAAAATGACCTAAATATGCATTTATATGCAAAATAAATACAGTCTGATTGTGATTAGAATAACCCAATTAGTGTTCAATTTCAGTTTAGAATGAAAATAGAAGCCTGAGTAAAAATATGACATGTCATAAACATCCGATCCCTAGTCATTACATTAAACTTACTCCGGCAGATATGATATGTCATTATCATGTGATGGTTTTGTTTAACGATTCAGAGCCCGGTGGTAACTGTACATACCACCAGGTTTAACATTAAAACCGTTGGCATTTTGCCCATACAGTGTATTGTGTGTGTGATATGATTGTCACAATAAGTACCAGTTATTTCCGTAACAGCGTTAATTAGCTGGTCGTACTAATGGTGACGGACCGTGTTGTCTGAACTTTCATATGTAATTTAGATGAATGTCGTTCTTCAGAATGTTTAAGCGTCTTGATATTGGGACTGTACAGATTCTGATTCTGCGTTTGTCTCAAAAAAGAAATCTTTGCAGACGCATGTGAACCTTGAGTCTAAATTTAGATTCCTGAATACGGCCACAGAGTTTGTGCACCTAACTTCGAACTAACCTGCTAATAACATTGCCAAATGCGTATGTTTACTCGTAAAAAGCAGGATATAGGATGTAAAGTTTCGCGGAGGTGAAGATACATATGTTACAATTATTTGAGTTATGGCACAGTAATTCTAATACATGGCTTCTCAACCGTGGTACGCGTACCACCACTAGTACGTCAACCATTGTTTATTACTGGTACGCGGCCCGAATAAAAAAATCCAAATATAAAAAGGATCAAAATTTGAAAAGTAAATGAAACATAAGACACGTGTATTTGCTTGTATGCAGTATTGCTGGCAACATTACATATCTCATCCCTGCTGTCAGCCAGTCTTTCCACTTTCAGCTTTTTTTAAATACAAAAACGTATTGGTGATACAATAAAGTTTGTTACATTTCAATTTCATTTAGGGGGAGCATTGATTGAATGAAACGGACAGGGGCAAACCCAAATACAACCGAACTCGGTTATAACGTCATGAAGGGACAATGTTTTGTGTCGTTATAAACGAGTGTCGTTATAACCGAGGAGTATAATGTTGTGGTTAATAGTGAGGAATTAATTGGCACCACAGAACATGTGACGTTATATGCGAGGTGCCGTTTAAACCGATGTCGTTATAACCGGGTTCGACTGTACTTGGAGAGAAGCCTGTCCCAGTGCTTTGTTGTCGGACTGGCATTGGGTCGAACTCAGGCCTTCGTGGTTAGAGGGCGGCGACTAGCCACTGTCTTGTAGCATGCCTGTGTATGAGGAACTAATTTTGTGGGTCGAATAACTGGGTACCGTATGTGCCAACCTGGTTTGAGTGATAATCTCGTTTCTGGTATTCAATTGAAGCTTGTATTAAACACATTTGGACCCCAGTATACAAAAGAGATGTAATTTCAGTTTTTTTTTTATTTTCAATTCTAGTTTAGGATTCATAGAATTCTGGTGATGCGTGCTGTAGATACGGTACCATAGTTAACAGTTATACCAACTGTCGTATAGTAAATGGAGGTGTTAGTAAGGAAACGTTTTGTAACGCATTTTCCAGTACAAAAAGTGATTATTGTTAAAATATTATATACCACAAATAGAACTGTAGAAACAGAGTAAGAAGACAGTTTATAGAAGGGCAATGTAGGTGGATTTGTGTGTTTTATGTTATAACAGAAGGGCTGAACCTTTTGAATACTGACGTTCGTCTCAGTTATGTATAAAATTGCTATTCTTACCTCACAGAGAACAGTGCTCATTTAAAAAAATATCAGCTAATGTTTAGGGAAGTAATTGCTGTTTTCATTGACAATAGTATGAAACGCATAAATACACTGTGTAGGCAAAATACAAAGTTAATGTTACTCTACGTTGTAGATATAGTTACCACTGGAATTTAAAGGGATAATGTGAATGGTAAAATTTAAGTAGACTTCTGAATTTTTCATTCTATAGTTATTTCGGATTTTGGTAATAATTTAGTCAGCCTAAGTGCGGTGTGCAGCGAGTGCTTTCTTATCTGTTGTAGAGGAAGGGCGTGTTCGGAGTAATACTAGCTGGAGTATGGCAGTTGGGCTAAACCTGCTCTGAGGAGTGAATGAAGGCAGTGTTCACACGCACTGTTTGTTGGGGTCTGCTCCGGCCTCTGCTGCACAATCAATACAGAGTGAGGGCTGTTGCCTCCAGCTTGCTCGCCTGCTATGGCCTCCCGCGTTACGAGGGTCAGGGTACTCTGGTTCTTTTATCTATGGGATGTTCCTTTAGTGTGGAACCCAAATTCAGCGTTGCCTGGACCAAACCATGCGTGGCGTCTACGTCACTAGGTAGCGAGTAGATGGAAAGCAGCCATAAATGAGTTGTATTTACGGTGGCAAGTATTTATTTTGTGAAGTACAGCTTTCTTTGGGTCACGCGGTGGCGCATTTGTTGAGGCACTGCGCTACAAGCCGGAAGGTCGCGGGTTCGATTCCCGATGGTGTCATTGGAATTTGTCATTGACATAATCCTTCCGGTCGCTCTATGGTCCTGGGGTCGACTCAGCCTTTAACAGAAATGAGCACCAGGAATATTTCCTGGGGGGTAAAGGCGGCCGGTGCGTAGGGTTGACAATTCTACCACCTTCATGTGCCGATTGTCTATAAGTCTGGGATTCCTTTACAGTTTTATTTAGTTCAGGCAGCTGGTAAAACGGTTCGTGATTTGTACTACAATTATATGCTACATTATCACTCCAAATTGCTCCGTAACACCGAAGTGTAAGACGTATGTAGAGACAGCTGAAGGTTTTTTCTCGCGGTTTCACATTTAGCAGCTACTGTATAGTTCCGTCTAGATACAATCAAAAGAAAGCGCCGTTAATTTGAACCTTTCTGAGTCTTAGTTGGACGAGGATGGTGATTTTTTTTCCAGTAGCGCAACAGCCCCAAGTGGGCCAGGGCCTCCTGATTGTCGAGGATTCACGATCAAACTCAGACACATCAAACTCGGTAAGACTCCTCTGGATGAGTGATCAGCCCGATGCAGAGACCTCTACCTGACAACACACAACACTCACAAGAGACAGACATCCATGTCCCCGGCGGGATTCGAACCCACAATCCAAGCAAGCGAGCGGCCGCAGACCCACGCCTTAGACCGCGCGGCCACTGGGATCGGCCGAGGGTGATGATAGCTGTGATAGCTTCGTATTCGTGAGATGCTGGGTTTGAATCCCTGTGCGGGAACCCACTCTGTCTTTGTTGAGGCTTTCGGTGTTTGTCCCCGTCCTTCCAGACATATGCTGGCTTAGTAATTTAAATGTGGCCACTTCGGCTTCTTTTCATACTCTTCCCAGTCCCTTTTATGAAATTTAATTTTCTTACAGCCGTGGCTATAACGGCAAGTGTCTTCTGGTTTGTGAGTGAGAAGACAGAACATCGTTTCCTTTATTATTCATTAGTAATCCTGTCATTTGACAGTGCATAATTTGACTTGCTGAGGGTCTCGTTAAATGATTTAGCAATGAACAAAAACAGATTCCTACACAATCTGCAAAGGGGTGCAAAAATATTTTTGGAGGTAACATGCCTGTACATAGTCCACTGTTCATTTTATCTGAAAATAGCTGATTTGAGGCCTTTATTGTGTGCTTTTTCCTTTGCTGTTTCACATTAAAAAAATCCTTGCTAGGATATTTTTGCGGAAGTTGACGTTGCGCTGCGAAAATAATCGAGCCGAGACAAAGACATTTCAGTTAGCGATTGGTGTGAGTTCGCCGTGACAGTACGGCAATTTCTCCGTCACCTGTGTAATGCTGAGCAGTCTAGATACAAGTTGTTCCGCACGAATGCTGTACCCGTTATTGGAAAGTTTCACTGGTGTGACCTTGATCTTAATATCGCGTATCTCGTGCAAACAGTACGGAGAAGCACCTGATACGAGAAGTCGTCTTTTCAAAGCAACTTTAATAGGGGCTCCGAGGGGTGTAAACGCGTCTAAAAATGTGATCTTATTGTGGACTGTGAGTGGTCTAAATCTGTGAAAGCAGGCGTTTTACATGATTACTTTGGGGGGGGAGTGCGAAACTTTGAAAACCAGCATTTGGGTGGAAGTAAATCCTGAAGCCAAGTTGGACAGTAGATAAATGGCTGGTTGGCGTGTATGCTGCTGTACACTTCGCTTGTCTAATGTTCACGTTCAGGCCTTGTTAGTTCAAATTATCAATTTATGCTTTCCATCCATCTCGGCCCAACACACGTGCGTTACTGACAGCGACAACAAAACCCATTGTGTGCCGGTTTCACTGGCTTTAGAGATTAACATATGGTCATGGCTGGTTCTGGAGTCATGGATGTGGGACTCATCGCGTTTTGTCGTGGAAATGTCATCGACACAATGCCATTTGAAGATTTTATCTGTCACGACGTGTTTTTTTATATACGCCCTGTGGTATGATGGGGTTTCCAGAATTTAAAGGAACATAAAGTTCACTTTTCTTTAGCCTTATGCTTTAATCTGGTATAAAAAACGTAATGTACTGGAAGTTTTACTGCCACCGCGAATGACAGGGTCATTGACATTTTTCGACTTCAGAGTCTCTTAAAGCAATGCATCGTAACCTTGCTCGTTTAAAAAGAATCCGTCACAGATTCGGTCGTGTTTGTGAGTAATTTATATGGAGCTCACCTCCTGTAGTGGTTAGCGTGCTCGCCACTGGGCCCAAGGTTCGCGGCTTCGATCCCGACCGAGGGCGATGGATTTTTAAGGGTGATAAAAATCCGGAGCACCACTTCCTTCGGAGGGGAAGTAAAGCCGTCGGTCCCATGTCGTAGATTTACGGCATGTAAAAGAACCCTACGGGCATGAATAGAACTAGTAGTGCCCGTCGGCAAAATTAAGCGGCCATTTCTCACCCAAGTCTCCTGACTGCCTGCCAGATGGCTCTGGCAGTCACATCAGGATTGAGTGGAACTTGTGCGGTCAGTGGGCTGGTCACCCGCTACATCAACGCACATGACCATAGAAACCTCCGAAAGGAGGCCCAATGCTCCGCGATTGGAGCGACATGGGGACTAACTAACTAACCTCCTGTGAATAGAAGACGGTATTATTTAAAACTGCGTGTTCATTTACCACGACTGATCAGACTTCCATCCATCAGCACGTGTGCCCTAATTAGCACTAGCGACGATTTTGATTGCAAAACTAATACGAGCCAGACATAAATCCAGGGTCTGTCGCTACTAACTTTTAACGTTACATACAGCATTGTATGTTAAATTAGTTCGAACGTGAATGATGTACTAAAACTTTAATTTCCGTTCCTGAAGTGAAGGGGGTTCCCCATTTTTACGTACACCGTTGATATGTTCATGTACGTGTTGTTTTGTTACGTATAACTTATATTGGCGTTAATCTGAGTTTGAATTGGAACTATTTCTTCCAATTTGTCACGAATTTTTTTCGTAATTAGGGATGTGACTTATAGATAAAGGATTTAAAGTTGTTCAGGATTTTTGTTTCGTTAGAAATGTGAAGTGTATGCCTTCGCGTATGAGAATGGCCCAATTGGCTTAGCTGCCCGTAATAAGCATACGTTTCAGTTACTGTCCCTAACATATGTTATGTTTGTCGATTTTTAAGCATTAGGAACTGTTCCACTCGTAAAACTGGCAGTTATCTCACTGTGGGGTCGGTCTAACACTGTGGTGATCGTCTGAAATAGGTAGCTGGGCTTTTACTTGCGGCTGGGTGTATAACATCTGTCTGGAGGTGATCCTGTAAAATGCATCTTTCCTCCCCTGGTATATTTATGTGTCATGTAATGCTTTGTTTATTCTTGTTAGCTTTCTTTCTCTTTTTCGTCTTTTTATTCATTTATTCAGCCTTTCTTTCTTTGTTTCATTCTGTACGTGGGTAAATAAACTATTGTAAACCATGAAATAGGACTTGGCGGGCGACTGGGTAGCACTCCTTCCAATTTGAGAAGTCACGGGTTCAGATCTTTGCCCGGGATCGGTAATTTTGACTATGATTTCAGTGGTCTTTCTCAGTTGCTCCAAGCAGATCCCTAGTAATTACTTGAAATTCAGCCATTATCATTTCCTGCCGTTTGTTAAGTTCACTATTCACTTATCATTGACGCTATACAGTGTGAGCTGTTGACAACCAAATATGTCACGAAGCTCATCATTCATATAGGCCAAATTAAAATGAGCCTTTCAGTTCAAGTCTAACGTCTACTTGTTGAGATCCCTTTCTGAACTGTTTTATTCTTTGTTCTCGCCATTGTGATGACGTGTTGGCGATGATAATCTAGCGTTCTAATTATGCAAGTCCCGGTTTTGCAAGGATCTCCAGTTGTGTTGGCAGTTCTTGGTGTGTGAGCGCGCGAGAGAACGTGTCTTTGACAATGTAGCCAGCACATGTCTACAAACTGCGCTGTAGAACCCCTGGGGGGAGGATAGCAGCCTCCCACACGCCTATGGAGACTCACAAAGGATCTGCTATTATTTTGGAGCCGCTTGAAGGGGAAAGAAAAGGACATATCATGGCGATCACTGAAGCAGTTGTGTGTCGGAGCAGGCGTCTGCAGGATCATTGAAACGGCTAATATTGATGAAAGCTGAGCGCTTTTTTTTTTTTTTTTTTTACCGCGAGAAATTTATGCAATAGCAGTTGGGGTAAAGCCATGTATGTAAGTGGATTCACCGGGATACTTTGCTTTTATTTAAGAGTCAAAATGTATTAAACCTGTTTCATTAGGATGAATTAACTCTGTAAAACATAGTCTTTCGTTAAGAATTAGAATTTCGCCCTACTAGTCTATTTTCCCACTATTCATAGAACCCAAACGTGAGTTATGGGGGTCGTCCATAAATGACGTCACACGATTTTTACGTAAAATTCACTCCCACCTCCGTCTCGTTACTTCGTCACAAAAGTCTGAGCCCCTTCCAAAATGATGTCACAAACTTATGACCCCCCCCCCCCTCCAAGCCACAAGAAATTGAATTGCCTATAGAAAGCAGTTGCCACTGTTTAAAGCCAGAACGTCAGTCCGTACTGTTTTACTAATGCCAAACGTCTTAAAAAAACAATGTGCACAATTTAGGTCTACTGGAAACAGTTACGACAGGCCGCTTTCTATCCATTCATCAGTAGCCGGCGATAACTGGAGTATGAGAAGTTTAGCTAGCTCAGCACAGAATAATACTGGTTATATTAGAACTTCTGTGACGTCACGATATTTCGAACCTCCCCCTTCGCCACACACATAATCACAAAAATGTTAACCCCCTCGGAGCGTGACGTCATTTATGGACGTCCCCTTAAATGGTTACAAATCTGAAATCCAATTTACATATCTATTGTATTGACGTGTACAATGTGAGGTTTTAATTAATGCCCGATATGCGCTGTAACCACATGCTGCGGTCAGTAAATAGCCGTTGTCAGCTCAAATACAGACGTTCGTTGTTGTGTTCACAAGAACATCCTGTTGGTCTCTGTCGTGGGCCAGATGAACCCACTCCACACTCTTTGACATCAATTTCTGTGATGTCATTTTAATATATTCCATTTCTTCTAACCCTTTGTGTGTTTTGGTCATCTTAACCAGTTCATACCAGGCTTTTCTGTCTTTAAATAGATATGTACAGTTTTTCACTTTTAATTTCTTTAAATCATTTAGCACTTCATCTTTCCGTCTATTTTTTGGACGTCCTTTCGATCTCTTTCCTATTAGATTCCATTCCGTAATCCTCCTCACTGTTTTTGTTTTTTTTTCATCCTGTTAAGTTGTCCCCACCTTTTTATCCTCTGTGCGCTTATGTATTTAACTATATCGTCTTCTCTCATTAACATATTCCATGGATTAGTGGTTTTAACATTCGAATTTTGCTTCGGATAGTGTAATATGGAACAGTTCTGCTGAATTGTTAACTATAAGTGGCCTATTTTTCGTTTACTATGTCGTACCTCGTGACGTCGAAGTGTCAGATAGCGATTGTGACGTGTGGTATTGAGTCTTAGGACAAACTAAGTACCTGTTATATAGGTAATCTTTTATATAACATAAAATAACAAGATGGCGTCTGCGCTACTATTTTTATAGCTTTAGGTTTGATGGTGGTAACTAGTGAACCAGTGGAATTAGGCACATTCACATCAACTTACGTATACTTTATACAGGTGTCCCTTTTATCGTGTCCCGGGACACGACTGCTTTATCGCATAGAAAGCCTCCATCCGCCGGGACTTCACATGACAACTGCTGTGCTGGGGGACACCATGAACGTGACGCATGCTTGTGCAGTGATGGTAAGACAGTAGTCACATACATGGCGACGGTGCAAAATTTTGTGTTTATATTCTTATATTTTACATACAGAATCCATACTTGTGTAATGAGTTCATTATAATCCTAATGCTTGTAGATATGTGGAACCAGAAATCTATGAAATAAGAAAGTAGGCCATTAGTTGTCGTAATAACTCATGTTTTGTCGTTCCTGTACAAGAATATCTGTTTTTGTGATGTCATGCTCTGCTGTTGTGTAAACGATGCGTCTGTAAGTTTTAAATGAAATGCATTATGTCTGTGGACCCGAGACTGTGTTTGCTGTTAGGATGAATAATGTACAGTAGTAGTTTGTTCGATGTGACAGCTGTTGAAACAGGTTTGTATATCGTACGTTTGTTTGAAAATAACGTGTCAGATTTAAATCGACATATTAATGTTAATTTGTGTTTACCTCCATTTGATGTCGTAAACCAAGCCTTAGGACTTTCGTTCTTGATTTGCGCGCCATTTTGTTATCACGACACACAGAAGGTGTTTCAAAATCCTAATCATTTAAATAACTCTACGGAGAAGAGTCCTTCTTCAGAAGCTGGTCAAGAAATTCCCAACATTTCATGGGACTCTAAGCTTTATGCAACATTTTATTGGCTCCTTGTTATATTGGTCTGGTTCCTCGTTCGTTGGTCAAGTGAGTGGCCTAGATAAGGCCCCGGCGTACCGCGCCGCACTGAGGATCCCAAACGTACAGAATTTTAAATTTTTTCTGGGCTCTCGAGGCCAGAATTCCGTCCTTCTGATAGAAGGCAGTATTCTGAGAGACGTGGGAGTAACTTGGCTAATGGGGGGGGGGGGGTAACGGTTGTCTGCTCTGTTGGTTGAAGTATTTTATTTAACTATGGCTCGACAGCCCTATATGGGCCTGGGCCTCCTCGTTTCGTCGAGGTTTCATGATCACACACATTTGAGACACACCACAGTCGGTAGGACTGCTCTGGACGAGAGACCAGCTCGTCGCAGAGACCTCTACCTGACAACACACAACACTCACAAGAGACAGACATCCATGCCCCCGGTGGGATTTTTTTTTTTTTTTTTGCCTGTCCGGGGTTTTTTCCCTTTGATCCATTTTTGTACTGTTTAAATCCTTTCGTCCTTCATGTCACTTTACGTTCCATACTACCGTCCTTACGACAAACAACACAAACATCCATGCCCCCGGCGGGATTCGAACCCACGATCCCAGTAAGCGAGCGGCCGAAGATCCACGCCTTAGACCGCACGGCCACTGGGATCGGCTGGTTGAAGTATATTTGGAGATTATACAGCGAGAAGTGATTCCTTGCAATAGACGTGTTATCTGGGGGCCCAGGTTAATGCAGACACTTAACTGAATTAATCCCAGAGTGCTGTTATATGTAACCTGGTACTCATTAGTGGCTTCCTGCATGGGTACAGGCTATTATCGCTGGGCGTTTAAGCGATAACTAGAAAATCATTGAAGCAAGTCATAGGAATTTTCTAAAGGATTAGCTGTAATGCAGTGCAGTTTTCTACATCGAGATCGGAGATGGCTCTACACAACTAGGTACTGGAGAGTTCCATCTAGTATAAAGTTAGGAAGACTGAAGTAGGTAGCTGAGTGGATTTCATTGGGCCATGTTGTTAGTATCGCTTCTGTAGCGGAAACTGTATTCTCCAAAACACAGCGCGGTTGAAATTATATTTCAGTTTATGTTAGGTTTAATTTGTAGTATGTTCAGATCGTCTGTGTTGGTCGATGGCAAGAAAAGTCGTGAAAATCGTTATAGATTTCAACATACTGTCTTAAAAAATTGCAAATAAATGTTCGTGTTAATTATAATAATCTTGCAGATTGTGGTAACTCACATGTACGCTGTGTCACACTCTCAGTTGGTGGCGGTTTGGTAGATGTTATTGCTAAGTATGGCACGATTTTAGTAGCCGTATATTATCGCTTTTGCCTTGCTGTTTATATTTTTGACAGAATTATCTTGATCCCAGTAACTGACTGGAGACGAGAGAAGATAGTTGGTGTAGAGGCTAGGCTACGGGCTGGACGGTCCGGGGTTCGAGTTTGTATTGAATATTTGTTTAATAATCGTGTAGTTAGTCTTCCGCGTTTCAGTAGATCATATTAATTTTGTGCTCATGCATCTGATTACCAGAAGATTTCTGTCTTCTCCAAAACATGCAGACCGGCTCTGGGGCCCACCTAGCCTTCTGTTCAATGGGTACCATGGTTCTTTCATAACAGTAAAGAGGCCGGGACGTGAAGTTGACCACTCACCTCCATCTAACACTGTGTTAAGAATGATTGGATCTATGCCTCTTCTCCCCCTATGTGCCTTCGAGGCGTGGACAGACACAACCTTACCTTTACGTTTACGCTTACCAGTAACTAACAAACCAACTGCATGAAATCCTTGGGTAACTGGTACTCGCTTAGGTGTCTAGAAACCCAACCGCCTTTTATGGCACCGAGTTTTTCGTTTCCGGTTACGTTCGTATTGAGAAGCCACTCCTCAAATACAAAATTGGTTCGTCCTTGCAGAGGAGTGAGTTCGACCTCCATATAAACTTTGCCTCAGGTTTGACCGTCGTAATTTATCTGACACGGTGGTGCACAGTCAGTTCTGTCGGTGCTGTGACACTTCAGTCGCCATAGCAGTGCGACCCGACCGTTCTCCCGACTATACCCGCATCCCTTATGTAGCTTACCTTCTCTGTTATTGTCCTCAAGAGAGTACTGGCGCAGTTCCCTTCTGAGTCATTAATATGATGTCTGATAAAAGAAGACCTGTTGTAGTGAGTGGTTTTATCCTGTCATGGTTTATAAACTTGCTTAATACCTTCAAAACCAAACATTGACCCAACCGCTTACTCTGTTGTAGGCTTTATTATTAGTCTTATAGTGAACCTGTAGTTTCTAGAGAATATTTGTTTAATAATCGTATAGTTAGTCTTCCACGTTTCAGTAGATCGTATTAATTTTGTGCTCATGGAGCTGATTACCATCTTGCACTAAGTACTAGAATCAGGTGAAGCAATGGAGCTGAAGGAATGGTCGATCCTTGGAAGAATAGTCCCCACGGCGACCTGGCGCCCGGGATTTCTGCACCTCTGATTTAAGGTTGTGCCTTGGCCTTTACCTGGAGGGATTGAGAAAAACTACGAGAAACCTCACGATAGTCGGGTGTTCTGACCGGGATGCGAACCCGTCACGGCCCTCATGTAAGACGCCTACCGCTTGAGCCAGCGTGCTCGGTAAAACGGTCTGTTATGTAGAAGTAAAAGTAAGTCAATTTTAGTCGATATTTTTGTTCGATCTACCGCCTCTCGAATTCTATCGTGACGTATCTGAAGTCAATATAGCTCTTCCCCTCCCCCCCCCCCCTGTTTAACGTATGATCTGTAGCTGAGGGTAGAGAACTCCACACTTCCTGTCCCATTAAACATCTGGATACTGCCTTGTGTTAGTTGGCGTGTGTTTGGAGGGTGCACTAGGGTTGGCTTTGTAGAAAAGGGTCTGGTTTCGTTCTTTGGCTGGGGTTACCAGTCACAAAGAGATGTACGATCGTCATCATTGTCACACATAACACTGATGTGGAACTGATGTAGTCAATAGTGACCCTGAGGATGACCTTCTGAGGGTCGAAATGATTGTATCTCCTTGTTTTATAATGTTCAATGAAGGCTAGATGGTATTTTATTACTTTATAGACTGTTTTGTTTCATATAATAATAAAACTGGTACGGGGTACTGTAGTCCGTATAGTGCCTAAGCTACGGACTGTACAGTGCGGAGTTCGAATCCAGACAAGGAAATACATTTTCCTCTCCTCCAAGACGTCGAGAACGGCTCTGGAGCCCACCCAGCCTTTTATTCAGTGGGTACCGCGAGTAAAGTGTCCGGGTGTGAACTTCAACACTCACCTCCATCTACCGCCGAGGTAAGGAATGAGTGGAGGTATGCGGCAACTCCCCCTTATATGCTTTCAAGGCGTGGACAGGGACAACTTTACTGTTTTTTTATGGCTCGACAGCCCTATATGGGCCTGGGCCTCCTCGTTTCGTCGAGGCTTCACGATCACACTTTTTAGACACACCACAGTCGGTAGGACTCCTCTGGACGAGTGACCAGCTCGTTGCAGAGACCTCTACCTGACAACACACAACACTCACAAAAGACAGACATCCATGCCCCCCGTGGGATTCGAACCCACGATCCTAGTAAGCGAGCGGCCGAAGTCCCACGCCTTAGACCGCACGGCCACTGGGATCGGCGAACTTTACTGTTTACCTTTACAGTAATAAATACGTTATTGTAAGGCATGGCCCAGTGCTCACTGATGTTTTCAGGATGAGTAGTTTACGTGATGGTGCAGCCCCTTACTTGTGTTATCGCTGTTTCCTGTAAGTCTGCTTTCTCAGAAATTGCTTTCTCTCTTTCGAACTGTCTCCTTCCCATGCAGCCACGGCTTGCCGTAACCGAATCTCTTTGCAGCTGAATGTTCTTTCAACTGAAATTTGTTTAATTTCAATTGACAGTGTCTATTTACTCAGATTATATCTGCCTTAAAACGAAGTGTACTTTGCTGTTTAGTTTCTTCTGAAAGCTCCGGGTGCTGTGTTAACGAAAGATTGTAAATGACAGGTAACTGCTGAACACTTATCATAGTGCGTGCAACAGCTGCTACGTGGGAGAGGTGGAGACGTAATACTGAGGTGTGATGTTCGGGGTTCTGTACATTCACATATCTTTCGTATGTTATACAGGGTCATTCTTTTGTCCCCACACTGAGTATCGTAGGTTTATCGCATAGAACAGTGTTTCTCAAACTTATTATTGAGCCACGACTCAGATTAGGCCATTGGCTTTGTGCGGTGGCCCCAGGTGTAAAATTCAAAACACTAATCGATGTAACGAATGTGACATTTTAATGATTTAATGGAATTAAGATAAACACAACTGAATTTACAAGTAAATGCTTCTGCATGAGCCTTTGTTTAGTACTGTGACTCCTCTTTACGGCTCTTGTATGTAGTCTGCTCGAGTTAATCCTCATTATCTTGTAAATTTGAATTTTTCCGTGTTTTGCGATGTATTCTTCAAATTGCCAACATTTTGCCAACCACATGATAACTTTGGCGACAAAGCGTTAATTTTGTTTGGCTGATCCGATAGTTTTTCGTTGAGAGGCTGGCTACTCTGTATAATTTTTATGACATTACGGTCAAGCTGACACGGCTACGCTGTCACTACGCGTGATTGCATTAAAATTACTGCTTTTAATACACCTATAAACGTAATGTGAGTGGATTAATTAATTTTTTTTTTCGCGACTCTCTCAAGTCGAGAAACACCGGCATAGAAAGCCTGCACCTGCCGGACATTCCATAATAGCTACGGTGCTCAGGATAGCGATAAAAAGAACACACTGTATAACAGAGATCGTAAATTACCCTCACCCAGTGTTGTTTTTACATTGTGTACCAGTAATTATGATGCAACCAGCGAGACAGACGTGTCTTGTGACTACAATATTGACTTTAGTTTTAACTTCTTGTACGCAGTGTCACGTTATAACTGGAAGCCATCGTCAGGAGGTTGGAGATTCAGTTGTTTCTAAAGGTATAGCGTAGCGCAGTTTGTGGTCAGGTTTATGTTGGCGGTGTATTTATTATTCCTTCTAAGCTGAATAGGATTTAAAATAGCCGAAGTTTAAGTTGACTGGTGCCGAACTGTGGTAGTGACAGTTTGCTTTATGAAACGTTATATCCGCATTTCTCAGTGATAATGTCCCCCGCTGTTTGCTGTTGAACCGGTTTGGACCGCATACCATATAAATGAGCTTGATCCTGTGTGTAGGGCTCTGTGTGTGTGCACATTTGTGTCGTATGCAATATTGACACAATTCTTAATATTTTAGATTAGATTCATTGACCAGTAGATGATATTTCAGGTTCTTATTGAGGAATTAACTTTCAGTTCTTCGTTCCTGTAGGTGGAGACAGCAGGTTCCTCCGAAACGTTGGAATTTGTCTATCCAACTACACGGCGTCATATTCCAGAGGACCATAATCTTGAATTTTAAATTAATGGAGGAGCTAAAAACGTTCATCTGCTAGAAATTGTACGGATTTCGGATGTCAGGTACAAATTTTGTATGAGGGAGTAGAGATACAGCTCCGCTCATTGTTAACCTCGACACCAGATGGATGTGAATGGTCAGATTCACGCTCTGTCCGGTGTGGATAAAGACCCCCGGGTGCACATTGTATCGTAGGCTAGTTGGGTCCCAGAGCCGGTCTGAATGTGGTGGCGCGGAGTGTTTGCCCCTACTGGAAACCAAACGACAGTTCACCAGCCCCTGGTCAGTCTCTACGAACTGAGCTTCCTCAGTGCCTAATTGATGTTAACAGACTCTTATGCTGACTCATCGAACCTGGATATTAAACGATAACTTGATTCAATCATACCAAAATTTATTCACTGAAGGTATGAATGGCCTGTGGGGTATATTCCAAGCAGAATTTTAGACAGTGGGTCTTATAGGCAATATGTGTCACGCTCATTGTGCGGCTTTCTTTGTCGAGGACCACCGTTCACATTACCAACGGCTTGGCATTCGTTACCAGTATCGGCCTTACACCGTTCACATTACCAACGGCTTGGCATTCGTTACCAGTATCGGCCTTACACCGTTCACATTACCAACGGCTTGGCATTCGTTACCAGTATCGGCCTTACACCGTTCACATTACCAACGGCTTGGTATTCGTTACCAGTATCGGCCTTACACCGTTCACATTACCAACGGCTTGGCATTCGTTACCGGTATCGGCCTTACACCGTTCACATTACCAACGGCTTGGTATTCGTTACCAGTATCGGCCTTACACCGTTCACATTACCAACGGCTTGGCATTCGTTACCAGTATCGGCCTTACACCGTTCACATTACCAACGGCTTGGTATTCGTTACCAGTATCGGCCTTACACCGTTCACATTACCAACGGCTTGGCATTCGTTACCAGTATCGGCCTTACACCGTTCACATTACCAACGGCTTGGTATTCGTTACCAGTATCGGCCTTACACCGTTCACATTACCAACGGCTTGGCATTCGTTACCGGTATCGGCCTTACATCGCTCACATTACCAACTGCTTGGCATTCGTTACCAGTATCGGCCTTACACCGCTCATTTGAATTTTTTATGAATTTTAAAAGCACCTTGACGCCACGCAACTATTGACACTTCCATCTAAATTCTGAATATACGTATATAAGGACTGCGATGACAGGCGCCTATACAGCCTGTCATATTTTACCATCTTGTGTACCTAATCATGTACTTTAAACAAATACATGGGAGTTTCACCTTCGTCTATAGAATTCGGATGCTTAACCACGCAAATTTTCGGTCTGGGATGACCAGCTCTTTACAGCCTGTCGTATTGTGCACTTTGTAAACATCACTGTCATTTCATACATCATGTTTGTAATTTTGTTTGTGGATTAGTAACATTGCCCTGATTTTTAATAATGTATGAGTTTTTTTTAACTCTTAATAATTTGCAGATAGGTGCATGTAGCTGGCGATGCTGACGCGCCTCTACACACACACACACACACACACACACACACACCAGTTTCTAATTCAGATACATGCGAACCCGGTTATAACGACATCGGTTTATGCGACACTTCGCCTATAACGTCAGATATTCTGCAGTACCAATCAATTCTATCGCTGTTAACCATAACATTATAGTCCTCGGTTATAACAACACTCGTTGATAACGACACAAAATATTCACACCCCTTCATGACGCTACAATCGAGTTTGCAATTATTTTTCTATGTCTGTGACGTCATACGCTGGGCATTCCGTCCGTTTTGTTCTCAAACGGTGATAACAGCTTGTCGTAACAAATGGACGGTGCTATCGTCCCTTTGAATTGTGTCTCGAACTGAAACAGCAGATGCATTTCATCCTCGTCGATTGGAATACGTCTGACGTGCGCCTGGTTCGTAATGTTGATGAACATTCGCTCTTCTGCCACTCTGTACTGTATTTTGTCGTTCCCGTACACACTGCTCTTTCAGACAAACACGCAGTCTATACCACTATTGATCTGAACAAGGGGGCTGTAACATTTCGTCTGGTGGAATCATGACTGGCGCAGTGTACTGAATCGTTCCACGTGAAGCAACATGGCATTATAGCTCTTCTTTCTGCAGTTGTTAGATCCAACGCTATGAGGATCTTTAGTGAACGGTAAAAAAATGTAAAATTGTCCATCCACGCCACGCATGCATATAGGAGTGGAGGTGTAACTCCACTCATTCTTAACCTCTGCGTCAGATGGAGGTTGGTCTTCAACATCACGCTCTAGTCGCTTTACGCCGGCGAAAGAACCCCGGTGCCCATTGAATAGAAGGCTGGGTGGACTCCAGCGGCGGCCTGGACGTTGTGAGAAACAGAAAAATCTCTTGTTTCCTGCCGGGAATCGAACCACGGTTCGTTGACCGTCCAGTCCGTGGCCTAGCCACCTGCCCCGACTGTTTTGTTCTGGCCACGTTGAAAACACCAACATCGCAATTAAGAAACACTGGGCGTGGTCTGTGCTTGTTCGAGGCACGTGCTGGCGATCTGTCAGTTTTGGAGGGGCCGGGAGAGTTCTGTCAGTGTAAGGAGGTACTGATCATTACACGGCTCGCGAGCCGCATTCTGCCCGCTGTGTACTTGTTGGAAACCACATACAGCAAAATCTTGTTTCACGTGCGGAATGTGGCACTTTTAATGTCAAATAGGATTTTTATGTAGAAGCTGACGACTCTGTCTTTGTTTTACGGAAGGGAGGAGTGACTGTCAGGTGGAGTGTTTACCAGAACGCTCTGTTGTACGTATTTGACAGGGGTTCTATTCCCAGCAGGGACAGCGATTTTCCCCTTTGCTTTCGTGCCCAGACCGTCGTCTTGGGCCCACCGGAGTTTCCCTCAGCAGTTAAGCTACCGGCATTGAAACTGACTACATACAACCATCTAGTCTCGAGGTTAGGATTGAATGGAGCTGTAACTCCATTCGCTCTATTTGTGCTATCTGTGATATTGGTTTTCGATACTCTTTCTGACTTTTGTGAATTATCATTTGATGTTGTAGCACGCGTCATGTGTGTTCTTGTCGGCGCTGGCAACGAGCCTGAACTAACGCAAACGCCCTTCCGGAGTGAAGGTGAGAAACGTTATATTTTAAAGAAAACTGCGAACGACATTGTAGAAGGAAATGTGAGGTTTGAGGTTCTCGACAGTGGCGACGATGAAGATTATTGTCGTCTGGTATATAAACCGCTTGTGGTCTGGTGGTAGTGTACCAATGTTTCTTAGGAATCCTCTGCCCCCATCTGCAAGGTAAAAAAATGTAGTTGAAGATGGAGGCATCACCTTCCTGCCTGACTTGTCATCTCGTCCTACAAATTATAGCTTGGGGACGGTGCAGTACCTCAAGTTAGACGTCAGAATCAGACCGCAGAGGTCCGAATTCAATCTCAGGACAATCCATATGGATTTTGTGGGAGATAACGTGGCGCCAAAGAATTCTTTCTCTCCGATGAACGTTCTGTCCATTATTCCTCCGTATTTATCCTGAGACGTGTCACTTCCTATCAACCGGATATTATCACAGACCCCCTTCCAGTTCCGAGTAAAGGTAAATGACTTTTTTAAGACGTTTCATCCCCGTTGTGTTTTAGATAACAAGACTCACAGTAGATTCTTTTTAAAAGATTGACACTGCAACCATCTGTGAACCCTGGCCTTCGTGTACACAGATAGTCCCACTCTTTCTTAACCTTCGGCACTAATTGGGGTGAATGGTTAACGTCACGCTCCGACCGCTTTACCCCGGAGAAAGAGCTCCTGGTACGCATGGATAGGAAATAACCTAGGACACTTCCACTGTATACTAGTTGATTGTGGCGAAACATCGGACAGTCACACCGATTATGACATGTGGGGACGATATTTTTATAGGATCTTTTGAGTGTGTAAACTGCATCAGGTACAGCATAGACGGCACGCTTTTAATGCAGCCAGTACCGAGGTCATTCCCAATAAAGTGCTATACCCTAAGTAGTCAATCTCGAATAGGAGTTATAGACAAAAATGTAAAATATATTCTGTGCCCAGTAAACTTTTTCTTGTTCTTTCGATTTTCTCGGTAATCAGGATGGAGCGGACGTGCCGGACTTGTTACTGTATGCCAGGGGCGTCCATAATGTTTATGGCAAAGGCTGGCCGCACGTGTACAAATCACAAGCGGTATACCTAACCGCCTAAATTATTGTAAATTAGTGTGTGATTTTTATGGTATATATGTGTATAATTTAAAAATGTCGCCGTGGGCCTCGGGTTGGACACCCGTGCTTTTCGCCGTCATCTCCTTACTTGTTATCCTTCACGCAGTAATTTTGCACTGTTGCGAGTAAGGTTGATGACTTGTTTCTTTACTTATTTCGGTAAGAGATAACGTCAGTGTATGGTTCATTATGAGGAAACTAATATTACAAGACCGGAATAATTACCGTATTAGACTGCCTAATAATGTAGTGTTAATTTTGCATTCATCAGCGTCTTGCCGGCGTGGCGGAACAGTTTCAGTATGCGTGTTTCTTTAAGCAGTGACTGCTGTTTGTGGTTCTGATTTTGAATAATTCGTAGGATGGTAAGCGGCCGCCCGGTATTTCAGTTGTTTCTGTACGCCCGCGGCCAGTTATCAAAGTCATGCTTATCAAATGCGTCAGACATTGTTCGGTTTGCAGCAGTATCGGTGTACTGAGCAAAGCAACTTAAACGGCAGGGTTATCTCAGTCGGTATAGTGACTAGGCTACAGAATGGACGATCCGGGGTTCGAATCCCGAGATGGGCAAGGCATTTTTCTCTTCTCCCAAACTTCATGATCGCCTCTTGGGTCCATCCATCAATCCTCCTGTTCAATGGGTACTTTGGTTCTCACTCGGACCGTGAAACTGATCACGTACGCCATCTAGTACCGAAGTTAAGAATGAATGGAGCTATACTTCTGCTCCCGCTGTATGCCTGCATGGCGTGGACAGGGAAACTTTTTCAAATTCGAAGTTCACGTAAGACGAACATTCGTGGTGGAAATGTAACCGTCAGTGATATATCTTATTTTATGATCTGTCAAAAGCATTATCGAATTGAGATGCATTGTCAACTATTTACATGTCTAGTTGAAAGAAGTTGGCGGTTAGGGTAGTTAACGTGACTGGCTGGGATTCTGTTTTGTCCTTCTGAGAATTAGAATTAGACACCCTCAATCTCATATCTGTAAATACTAGTATAAAGTGCCCTTGATTCTTAAGTTACGGGTCTAGGTGTCAGATCATCACATGAGGATATACAGGTTTAAAACTATAGTCGGTGTACAGTGCTGCAGTATTAAGCCGGGATTAGACGGCGCGTGGCTCGTCCAGTGACGTGACGTCACTTGCTTGGCCAACAGATCGGAACAGAAAAGACAATCTGGCTACACGACGCGGCGCAGCTCGGCAAATGGCCGACCAGCGGCCTTGCTCGGGTAGGTTCGGCTCGGCTTGTGGAATAAGTCGTGTTGTTCTATGAACTTAAAAATGTCCTCGTTTGACCACTCCATTCTTGCCAATACCAATTGTGGGACAGAAACTTTCACTCTTCGCGCACCCCGACAGCAGAAAACAAAGACCAGACCTAAGTGTATACAGGTTGGACGAGACTGGCTTGGCGCGTACACTGCAAGCGCCGTGTAGCCGCAACAGCTGCCCTCGCCGAGTCCCTTTGAGGATCGTGAGAAAACCGCTTCTGAGGCGATCCCACGAGCCTCGCTCCACCAATCACACTCCGCGCCGCGCCAGGCCGGTTACACGGCGCGTTTGAATACGATTCTTTGTCAGTGACGTCAGTTATGACGTAAAACGAGCCGAGCCACGCGCCGTCTAATCCCGGCTTTAGGCTCAGACGTAGTGTGGTGTCCGGAGGCCCTTCCGTGTCTCGGCCGAACAGTTTGGTGCGCTGCATTTTTTGCGGTGTATTCTGAAGCGGCGTCAGCATTTCTTACTGTTATTGGCTGAATTAAGCAAAGTTACATCCATTGCCATTTAATATGAGAAAATTGGAAAGATCGTACAGTCAAACCCCGATAAAGTGCGATTGTTTTTTTTTTCACCGCATTTTGTGGCAGTATGTAGGGGATGGTTGTAAATCAAAATAATGTGTAATAGGGAATTCCTGTTCAGAAAGTTACGTGCACGATAAACGAGGGTGGCGCTGTATCGGGGTTCGACGTATTTATTCTTTTGCTGGATCGAAATACAGAATTTTAAAAAGTACTGATTTTCAGGGACTGTAATCGTGAGCAGTTTGCCCTCTGTTCGTGTGTAAGGCTGCATACTTGCATATGTTCCATGGATATAGATCATATGATAGTTACTCAAGTGTCTGATCCAAGACACCTTCTTGTCTTTCTTTCTTTTTTTTCGTTTGTGATGAAGGGCCCCCGCACCACAGCCTTAAGGCTTTTTGTGCAACCCCAATGATGATGATAGATGGATGAGCAGTTTTTTACAATTAATGGAGCACCAGTGGAATGAAATCGACAGGGGAAAACCGACAACTAGGAGAAAAACCTGTCCCAGTGCCACTTTGTCCACCACAAATATCACATGGACTTGACCTGGGATCGAACCCGGGCCTCCGTGGTGAGAGGCCGGCGACTAACCGCCTGAGCCATGGCACGGCCCATCCAAGACACCTGGTTGCTCTGTGCAAGACGGCTGGTTACTCCGTGAATTGGCACATTGTATGTGCCTGTTTCGTTGATCATAGCTACAGTCGTGTGAACCTATTACCAGTACACATCCTCATGCATACAGTGAGTCTCTGTGGAGGGGACATTCCATCGCCACGGATTTAACATTAATCTGACGTAGGCCTAATCACCCACTCTGCGTAATCTTGATATTCTGTTTTCGATCTGCGCACGAAAGAATGTAATTTTGTTCTATACCTTACTAATAGTAGAGCTGTGCTCTAGTTAACACTGGAAGTAAATTTATCATTGTGGTTGATAAAGCACCTCGTCATGAAGACGTGTGGGAGTGGGTAGGCCTGTGTGGCTCCACACATTCATAAGTTCGGCACTGGACAGAGGTGAGTGGCCCTGGTCGCTTTACTCGCGAGGAACGACCCAGCGCTACCAATTGGGTAGGAGGCTGGGTCGGCCCCAGAGCCAGTTTGGACGCTGCCCCTCTCGGGACCCCTGATCTCCCGGTCATGCAGCCTGTAGTCCGCGGCCGCTAAGCTGTGCGCTTGGGAACATAAAGCTCGGAATTTAATGCCATACCAGCTTGTATGTTACAAAACACCGAGTCTCAGCATGCAAATGTTAAGCAGGTTTTACAGCTTGTCGTACAGTGGTAAGTCTCTTAGGGGGAAGCGGTCTTGACAGTTTTCACCGGTTCCTGTCAACCCTCCGCTTAATTCTCAGATCAGCAGTTTCTCGGCCAATGTCCCTGGGTGCTGGTGGTTAAGACTGAATGGGAAGTCAGTAAGTGTTGCGGAAATGTGGCGAACTAACGCTAAAGAAACACTTTAATTTGATGGACCCTTTAAGGTCCATTGGTTGCTTTGTGTATCTTCTTCTTCTTCGGTGGCACTACAGTCCAATGCGGACCTTCGCCTCCTTAATGGCCCTCTCCCAGTCCACTCTATTTTTTTACCTTTCTTTCCAGTTGTTAATTTTACACTTCTTAATATTTGTTTGTACACAATTCCACCATCTGTTTCTTGGTCGTCCTCTTAGTCGACTTCCTTGGGGATTATTATGAAATACTTGACTTACTGTTCTTTTATTCTCCGCTCTGTTAACATGACCAATCTATTTGAGCCGACTTATTCTGACAAATGACAGTATATCTAAATCTACAAACATCTGCATTAGTTCCTTGTTATGTCGCTTTCTCCAATTTTCATTTACTTTAATTGCCCCAAATATTCTTCTCAAAATGTTTCTTTCAAAAACTGCCAGCCCTTTAGCAATATCCTTATTCAATGTCCAAAATTCTGCTCCGTATGTAACCACAGGTCTTATTAATGTCTTGTAAATTTACTTTATGTATCACTAGGTTTGAAAGCCTGAAGACGGGGCCCGATCCTGTCCACGAAACGATGTGCGTGTTACATTTAAATACACACAATGGAAAAAGTCCAAAATGTCCCCGAGTCCATTGATATAGTTTTATAATGTCAACGCGGCATTTAATTTGGTGAAGCTTACTTAGTATTCAAACTTGACTTCGCAATGCTAATAAATCCGTTATACATCCCCTGTAATGGCCGTGTGTGTTAACTGGAATGTAGCGCGTAATCTGAGAATCTGTAGTGTCAGGGGCCAACTTGTTGCATGAGAAACAGACCTTAAAGGACACGACTGTTAGCTAATTAGAACGTAAAATGACTTATCATGTTGTATCAGTACCTTTACCTATATTCTGTATCCTGTATCATGGGCTTGTTGAAATACGTGTAAACATAACGGGTTAAATTATACAATAGTTATATTGCAGTTGCTCAGTAAAGGCTGTTATTAATTCACGTAGTATTAATTATGAATTTGCAGGTTTTTTTTCCTGTTATTTTACTTTTATTATGTTTAGTTATGTTCAGCATTTGACCCTTTAAAGACGAAGCGTAAACTGTCTTATTTAAATACCCAGTTCCTACCGCGCAGTAAACGCTTTTCGTCTCGGTTATAAAAATCGATCAGCTTGTGTTATACAGTGCAAAAGTCGCTCTTCGTTCTCAGATAAATACAAAACACATGAATACGGTGTGGGCAGAATGTACAATTCTTGAATGTTTAACCTGTTGTTGCTTCAAGTAAGAAGTAGGTTTTAAAAGGTTGCAGTTGGAAGGTGCAAGTGGTAGGCCTATTTCTCTTCGTCATTGAGGTGGCGTCGTATCTGATTCCCCATTTATGGTTTCTTTTACATGATGTTCACGGAAGGACTGTTTTATACTTTATATAACCTATATTGAAAATGTAATATCACCAAAGGCATAGCCAGTTACATGAATCTTACGAGTTGCCAGTGGTGTTCAGTATGCCCACCTCTGACCTTGACTTTATTTAAAGAACGACCTCCAGATGTCCCCACCGTGCACCTCAACAACACGACTTACACACAGAAGGAAGTTTTGCAATGCCTGTCTCAGAACGTACGTCCCAACGTTTTCGGTGGCCATCCATGCACTTTGCCGATCTGCAATGCATTGAGCAGGATTGCTATAGACATGATCGTTAAGAAAGTCCCACAGAAATAGTCGGAATGTTTGATGTCAAGAGCGCATTGTGGCTAAGACCACCGTGCTACATACCAAACGGGTAAAACAAAGAAAGGAAAAGCAATCCCTGTGCAGACCTGGACGGGCCCTGAGGGTTCTAGGAGATTGAGGCTCCCAGACTTCAAGACAGTCGGCACATGAAGGTGGTAAGGTTGTCAGCCCTAGGCGCCGGCCGCCTTTACCCACATAAAATATTCCTGGTACTCATTTCTGTTAGAGGCTGTGTTGACCCCAGGGCAATAGTCTTATGTCTATGATATGTCTAGGATTATGTCAATGAAAAATTCCAATGACACCATCGGGAATCGAAATCCGCGACCTTCCTGCAGTTCGAAATTACTCGATAATGGGACTGTGTGCTCAAAATGGCCAGAATAATGTTAACAGTGTATTGGTATTCCATGTTGATAGAAAAAAAACATTTTGTTTACGTCGCAAGCCATTCCTTGCGAATAGTGAATAAACTTCCTTTCCGGAAGTGCTCCATAACTTTTACAGTTCACATTCTTCTCCAGCAGTACTGGACCCACAATAAATTTCTTCTCCAGAAGTGTCCCATAACGTTCACAGTTCACACTCTCCTCGTAGCAATACTGAGGCCACAATACAGTTATTTTCCAGAAGTGCTCTGTACCTTTCACAGTTCGCGATATATGGGCTGTCAACACCTGCAGCGCACCAAACGGTGCACCGTGCTCAAGTGCAGCATCTTGCGCAGGTTTGGATTTTCTATTCCTCACAGTAGAGTGTCCTGTTTTTCCAACAGCCCGATTCAGTGAACATGGGCCTCATGTTTAATCCAGATGTTCAGAATAACATGATTTGCTTTACTGCAATCAGGAAGTGGACCGCCAAGAATCTCTGTCGGTCTTTTTCATGAGCGATCAGTGTTATAACAGCCTGTGCCCTGTTGATCATCTTTAAATCCTGCGTGAGGAATTTACTCGCATGTGTTGTTGCAGTGGGTTGTCGAGTAGTTGAGGGAGACGAGAAATACACTCCGCCGGACGTTGGAACTGCTTCCTCCTCCAAACGTTGGACGGTTTCACGCGATCCAACGACTCGCTTTCGTCCAGTATCACCTTTGAGCTATCTGGTACAGAACTGGCGTGTGTGTGATAGCTGCACTTCACACATATTTAGGCGCAGTCGCAAAATTGCGAAAAGCGACTATTAGCTTCGTCATGTCTGTCTGTCCGTCGGCATGGAACAAATCGGCTCCCACTGGACGGATTTTCATGAAATTTGATATTTGAGGATTTTTCGAAAATATGTCTAGAACGTTAAAGTTTCATTAAAATCGGACTAGAATAACGGGTACTTTACATGAAGACTTATACATTTATGATAATATTTCGCTTTCTTTTTAGAGTGAGAAATGTTTCAGACAAAAGTTGTAGATGAAATCCAAACATTTTATGTTAAATAACTTTTTTCCCGAAAATCTTGCCGTTTGTGAGATAATGGGGAAAGATGTGGTAGAGCCAGACAGGCTACAGATGACATTGTAGTTGCTAGACAACTTTATTGACTTTGAAGGAAGTTTTGCCTTACCTTTTGTGTTGGTAGCACGTTTATTATTGTGTGATTGTTGTGGTAGTTGCAATTACAAGGAGCCTTCTGTAGTCCATGTCGCTCTTAATTTTGAGAAGGTTAGAATCACTGAACCAGACGAGTAACTGGAGCGCGCAGTGCTTGGTTCTCTGTGATATTCCCACAATAAAGACGGCGGAATCTAAAGAAGCAGAGCGTACCTTTGTTTTAGTACGAGGTTTGGAAAGTGAAACGCCATCTTCCAAATTGTACACAAAAAATAAATTGGTATTGTTCAGTAAGGACAAGGTACTTTCCCTCATTGATGGCTACATGATTCAACTAAAACATCGAACCACGATAGACATTTCTTTTCTTCTAAATTATCTGCGGTATTGCAACAGAAACTTTACCTGTCTCATGTTCTTAGACACTGTATTTCCCTGCTTCCTTGATACATATTTATAGCCTGATTTTCTAAAGGTAAAGATAAACTTTCCCTGCGTTTAATGAGCACCATACCATGGGGTGTATGGGACAGGGGTGCACAAATCCCGACACCACGTCGCCCCATGTAATATTTGTGAGTCCTCAGTATGGAACTTACTCATATCAACCCTCCCACGCCAAGGATTTTGAGGTGGCTCCTAGGTTTTTTGAAAATTGTGCACCTCTGGCATAGGGTGAGGGGGGGTGGAGGTATAGCGCTGCGCATTATTAATCGTGGGACCAGATGGACATGAGTGATCAGATTCACGCTTCGGCTACTTCAATCCGTTGAAAGAATCGCTAGCGTCCCTTAGACAGGAGGCTGATGGGACCCCAGAGCCGGGCTGGGCGTCGTGGAAAAGAAACAAATCTGTGCCTCCGTCGGGTTAAGGCATGTACGAGCGGATGCATCCTGGTCTTATATTTTTGAGCATACTTTTCTTCCTGAAGACGGAAGAAGTAGATTTGAGAGCTAACTATGCAACTTGGAGTTAATGGTTCATGTGCGTATCTGCAAAACTTTGCTTCTAAAGTCGTCAGAGAAAATATGATTACGAAGCCTTGGCGGGTCACAGCGGTATATTTTGCGATTGAAAACCAGAATTAAGCGTACACGAAAGTTCCAAATGACACCCCGTTCCGTGGAGCTTGAATTGTCATGATAATGTAAATTTCAGGGGGTCTGTGCTGGGAGGGGGAGGAGCTTATATTGATCGCTGAAGAAATATAGACGGTTTCAGCTATGGAGAATTGAGTCTTGGCTGTCATTAGTCATTCTGACTGCAGACACGAAATCTCGAAAAGAATATGATTTTGTCATTGCTATTCATGCACTTGACACTTCCGTCTGTTTAATCAGAATGCCTTGGAAGACATTTCCAACGCCGTAATTGGAAATTTATTAAGTAATCAGAAGGCCGTGCCATGGCTCAGGCGGTTAGTCGGCGGCCTCTCACCGCGGAAGCCCGGGTTCGATCCCGGGTCAGTCCATTTGGGATTTGTGGTGGACAAAGTGGCGCTGGGACAGGTTTTCTCCCGAGTACTTCGGTTTTCCCCTGTCAATTTCATTCCACCTGTGCTCCATTACTTGGAAAAACGAAAAAAAACTATTCATCTTCATCACAGGGTTGCACAATAAGCCTTACGGCTGCGGTGCGTCCGTAGCATCTGCTGCGGGGCCCTTCAACCCCCCCCCCCCAAAGGATTCAGAATGTAGGGAAACTAGAAATGGATACACTGTTTTATCTGACAGCTGAAGTTAGTTAATTTCCGTTGGCTGGCTTAACTCACAGAACTTTGAGGTGGATTGAACATGTTTGTTACATGTGATGCGTCTCTGCGAGCTGAAGGAAAACATTTCCAGAACCTTTTTAAAATATTTTGAGTAGAAAACTAACATTAACTGCGATACATTGAACTAAAAGGCGTGGACCTCGACTCGCGGCAGAATGGAATAGCGGCGATGGCTGATCTTCCTGCCGTCACGCGAAATAGCCCGAGTGAAGTAGTGATGCGAGTTGTGAGATAAAATACTGTCGCTGCATGTGTAAAATGACTCACTCCGGCGGTTCTGAAGAAGAGCTTCTCGTTGTCGAATTTATAAGTTAGAAACATTTTCTGTGACCATATAACTTAAAACATGTAACTTCTTACATTAAAAATTTGATAAAAATTCGTTATTAATTTACATGTTACACGTGTGGTAACTGACGATTCAACGTACTTTTGAAGGTGAAAGGTTGCAGTCGTGTGGAACACACCCATGGTACCAGGGTAAAAATAGTAATGAATTTACATCGTTACAATACGAATAAATTACGTCCCAAGACTCGAGTAAGGTTTTCAACGAAATGAATTGACGTACTGGTCATGAAAACGTCTAATAGTAGCGTGAGAAATTATTTGTGAACGCACTTGAAGATCTTTGCTTTATTCGGGGTAAATTTGTCGCTGTGTACGCCATGAAGGCGTATGGGGAAATAGAGGCATAACGCCACTCAGGGGTTTGCAAATTTTTCACTTCAAAATTCTAGGCATGAAGGGGGTAATATTGGCAATTTCCGTACGGAGGACCCAGAAACCTTAGGCACCGCCACACAAAATTTAGTCGCCCCGGTGACCTGGCTCTCGGGATTTGAGCTGTCCTGGCTCTACTAATTCTTAATCTCGGCACTAAATGGAGGTGAGTCACGTCACGCCGCGGTCTCTTTGTTCACGAGTGAAGTGCCGCTGATGCCCATTGAATAGGAGGCTGGGTGGATCCGGAGCCGTCGTGGACGATTTGGAGAAGAGAAAAATCTCTTGCCCCTACTGGGATTCGAACTACGTCCAACCCGTAGCCTCGTGACCTCATGACTGTGCCGACTGCGCGATCCCCGCTGTTATAACTGACTTCGTTCTTGTGGAAGTTCACCAAACGCATAGCTTAGCGGTTCCGTGTCTGGCTTGTGTTATGTAGGTCTCTTGATCGATGTCCGGGGCCGGTTTTTTCCTCTAATACATTGTAACACAGACCACGACCGTCGCGTTGCCATCAGTCATTCTCGACCTCACAGCATCCATCATTATGTTGACATGTCTCACAGTAAGAGTGTAATATGTGAAACTATACCTGAACGTGAGAAGAGAAAGTGGGAGAACTGTTTTATTTAACGATGCTCCTCTTAGTGGAATGATACTGACAGGTGAAAATGGAAGTACTCAAACCAATCACAGTACCACTTCGTCCACCACGAGTCCCACATGGACCGGCCCAGGATCTAATCCGGGCCTCTGCGGTGAGAGGCCGGCCACTAACTGCCCGAGCCAAGGCACGGCCAGGTGGACCTTAGATTTAAGGTTCTCGTGGCAGTGTTAAAGACGATCTGTGTCTCATGGGATGTGACAACGTGCGTTTTTGTGACAGGTACCAACGTTCGTCCGTAACGTTCTTGTGTTACCAAATTACATGGCGTCACATTCCACAGACAGCAGGCTGTAGTGATGAAAGTATTGGTAATGTCCTTACGTCCTTCCATGTCATGCGTCTTTATTTCATGACTTTAATGATATTACGTGAAGAACACAAATTATTAGGCTCTGCTGTACGCACTTATCCTGCCCCTGTTATGCGTGCTTCTCCTCTCCGAAAATCAAGTGCTGTCTTCGGCATCCTATTCCCAAGCACCTTCAATCTGCTTTCCCCTTTAAAAATTGAGAGGTAGTGTTTTACGTCCGTTCAGAGGCGTAACTGAACTTTTGCAACATCTAAATTCATTTGTTTTGAGATGGGATGCAGAAAGATAAAATGTTTTAAATTGAGGAAACTTTCATCGAATTTACTTTGATCTTAATTTGTTTGTGAGTCAGAGTTTGATTTGTTACTGTGTTTTCTAAACATTTAAACATTTGCAATATTTTCGATATATTTTTGTATGATAATTTTGGCCTCCAATCTTGTGATGAGACGTGAAAATGTTGACTTATTTCGCTTTGCGTTAGTTATAGACCAACCTCCTTACTAGTATCTAACATAACTTCTGCTTTCTTGATTCATGGTTTTTATGGTTCGGCTGCCGTTCATGCATACTTCTGAAAGTTGGTATTTCTTTAAGGGGGGGGGGGGGAAAGGTAAAGTTGTCCTTGTGCACGCCATAAAGGCGCGTAGAGGGGAGCAGCGTTATAGCTCCACTCATTCTTAACCTTGTCACAAGATGGAGGTGAATGGTCAACCTCACCCATTGAATAAGATGCTTGGTGCGCCCTAGAACCCGTCTGGATGCTTTGGAGGAGAGAAGAATATCTTATTCTCGCTGAGAATCTACGCCTGGATCGTCCAGACAAATGACTGGTCAAAATACCCATCCCGGATTTTAAGGAAGAATGTGTGAACAGTATTTTTAGAGTTTATTCTGCATTTCAAAAGGTTATGACTTCTTACATTGTTTTACCGTCACTGTGTCAACATTGCTACACATCACTGCCTTTAAACAGAATTATAAAGCAGTGCAACATAAGTGAAAAGTTTCATATGAAAAAAAATTTTTGTTAATTGCGTGTATTTTTATGACGTGGATTTGACATACTTTACCACAAAGCAGTGCACTCAAAAAACGACCCCTGATGGAATCGGTGGTAATGCACAATTGAATTGCAAATTGGTCAGTATTGTGGTGAAAACTATTATTGCGTGTGCGAAGGTATAAATGGATAGCATTTGCGTGGTATAACCAAAGAAACTATCGATCTGTTCCAGGTGTGTTGTCTGGATTCGCCTTTACGTAAAATACCATTTAAAATGTGTGTGTTCAGGAGTGGATGAAATGTTTTATTTTGTACATAAAGCAGAATTTGTTAGCAAATGGAATCTAGTTTGTTTTAGAGGTGTTGAATGGGGTTTCTTTGCTTTTAAAAGGGATTTAATGTAATGTTATTGTAATGAAGTCGCAAATTGCTCTACCTTCTTTGCAACAACATCCTGCTCTTCATTCTGTCGTCATTGTTATGTAGATTGTTGAAGAGCATGCTGTGTGAGTTTATGGGTTAGTGTACCTAGAATTAGGCTTAAGACATTGTATAAACTTGTCTGTGTTTATTGGAGCCATAAACTATTTTGTGTATTGTTAGGTGATGCAGATTGTGTGGTTTTATGTATAATTGTTGGAACAGAGTGAATTTATTATGATGCTTGCAGTACACGACTCTGCTTTGTTTTCTTCTTTCTTGCTTTGTGTATTTCTCTTTTTCTAATTTTTGTTGTATGTTTAAAATTGTTTCTTGTATGTGTTTTTTTCTTTCAGGTTTCTCTACTCTACTGAGGAGATAAACCCGCTAATTTCTTGTCTTTTTACTCGTACTTTTCTTCTTCTTCTTTTATGGCCTTTCGGGCCATGGACTCTCCGTTGCCGGGCTTTCGAGATAACTGAGTTTTCACGAGGTGAATGTAAGTCCCACGCCCAACAACTAACCCGGAGGGTCAGGGTATCTCTTTGTCTAGCGCCTCACTCAAAACCTCTCAGGCCTGGTTGGCCCTAAAAGTACCTACTCTGCCACCGCCATAGCTCGCGAGTTCACTGCTGCGCGCGAGGTCTCTCATCTGGCTAATTAAGCCTTCGACAAGGTGGAGATATGATAGGGATTCTCATATTTACGGCATACGATTTCCGGCGTTAAAAGATTTGTTCGCTGCGGATAGTTTAATTGCATTTTGTGTAATCATATGAACCCAAAGGAATGAATTATGTTAACTTCTTGAAATGTACACAAATCACTGTTTCTGGGATACGTATTAAAGAACGAAGTGTCGGGAAGCCAAATGAGCCTGAGGCGGCGTGCGAATACCGAAGAAACTGGTTTTTTGCAACGCGAAACTACTGTGGCATGAAATTGGTGTTATGATTTCCGATATGAAAAAAGCGAAATATGTTGGCGTACACTGAGTTTCAAGTAAGAAACTGCAGTTGCTTGAAACTTGCGTACGCATTTTTGCCTTTTCTCTTATCCTGCCCTGTTTCAACACATTTTACACTGTCACAAACGTTGTTTCCTTACTAAAATTCTGAATCAATTTCTTTTGTCTCCTCCCCAGTTTGAAGACCTAGCTCAGGGCTGGCCAACATGCGGCCCTCGAGGAAAGTATTTGCGGCCCTTGGTCACCTGAATAGTGTCAGTAATACAATTAAACAAACATAATATAATAGGTCTGCAGAACGTAGTATGGCAACTTTATTAGCAGAGAAAATGTTTACAAACTGTAACTCATCACTTTTAAAACAGCAGACAGTAAACCAATATTTCTTTGTGTTTTGCCAGTTTAGTAATGCCTACAACCTTGTCATTCAACCGTACTTTTAGCGTAGCTTATTGTTTGTGAATAACGGCGTTCTAGTGAATTCAGTACACAAGTGCGGCCGTCAGGCGATTCCATGACGAATTTTGTGGCCCTCCTGTGGGTTGAAGTTGGCCAGCCCTGGTCCAGTCCATCTTAACTTCCCTGATTTAAATATCCCGACGATAGTAGAGTGTGGTAAAGGAACATTAATGTATGTTGCAGTGCGGTGGAAGACAGCGCGGCCAAACTGACTGATGTGAAAATGTGTGCTTTTATGCGCCTTTGACGTAACGCAGCGGAGGTGAAAGCAGCCTCAACTTCTTAAACAGTTTGTACGGCATGATTTTAATTGGACTTACGTTTTTTTTTTCAGACGGCCGGTAGCTGGTTTTACATCTGCTGCGTTGCTGGACGGATTGAAGGTAAATCAATATGGACACTTGTCATACGATTCTGACAGAATGTAATGGAATTGGGTAAAGCAGCGTCCCTTGTTTGCATTGCTTCTGCCACTTTTTGAGTTCCGTATAGCTATGTGAGAGTGACTGGGATGGCTCAGGCAGTGTATGGGTTAGGCTGCTGGCTGGATGGTCCAGAATTCAATTCCCGGTAGGGGCAGGGATTATTCTGTCTTCGGCATTGAGTCTGGTCTGGCTCTGGGATCTACCCAGTGTGTGCATAATTAGCCTTTAAAGACGAAGCGTAAACTGTTTTAAGACCCAGTTCGTACCTCGCAGTAAACTCTTTTTATCTCGGCTATAAAGCCAATCAGTTTATGTTATATAGGGCAAAAGTCGCTGTTTGTTCTGAGATAAATACAATACGCATAAATACAGTGCGGGCAGAATGTAGAATTTTTTAATGTTAAACCTGTTGGTGCATCAAGTAACCATTAGGCTTTAAAAGTTAGTTGTAAACCAACCACGCTAGGAATGACATATGGGAATGGAGTTATGGTTACAGCTTCACGTCCCGACCGCTTTGACCCAGCAGAAAGAGTTCCTCTAGTACCCATAGGTAGCCGATGGGATCCAGAACCCGTTTTGACGCAACAGTAAAAGAAAATCCCTTTCTGCCGGGAATAAAATACCGAATCTCCTGTCGTCCACTGCAGCCTAATGACGGAATGTTTCCGGCTTACGTCGAGCGGTGTGTGGCGTTCACTAGTAAATATTGAGACATCATAACTGTGACGTCATTTGCGGTCTCATTACGTGCAGGATATGTAATATAGCAGTGCACAAACGCATGATTTTATCATCGTGCCTTCCGTACAGTTACGTAACTGTAAAGGACGTTTTGTTCGGCCTTCTCATGTCTGGCATTGCAGTAGGGTGCTGCTATCTATTACATAAAAATGTAACTGTTCTGTTTGTTCCGTTTCCTACTCTGATCTAGTACAGAGCAGCAAGGATGTTGCGAAATTGAATTTATATCCTGTATTGTTGCCAGTATGTAGCTGGCCACGACTGTTAGAGCGATGTGCAAGTACTGAAACAGAGTTCTTAGCCGATCCCAGTGGTTGCTTGGCTAAAGGCGTGGGTCTGCGGCCGCTCGCTTCCTGGGTTTGTGGGTTCGAATTGCCGATCCCAGTGCCGTGCGGTCTAAGGCGTGGGTCTTCGGCCGCTCACTTGCTAGGATCGTGGGTTCGAATCCCACCGGGGGCATGGATGTTTGTGTTGTGTTAGATGTATGGACGATAGCATGAAACATAAGGTGACATGCAGGACAAAAAAAAAAAAAGGACTTCAACAGTACGAATGGATCAAAGGGGAAAACCCAGGAATTAAAAAAAAAAAAAAAAAAAAAAAATCCAGTGACATGAAGAAGGACGGAAGGATTTAAAAGTACAAACTGGATCAAAGAGGAAAAAAATACTCTTTGTAGTTTTTTTTTTAAATTGAATGTGTACATTTTAATTTACTTTCAGAATGCTGTTGATTTGAAGTTTTAGCTGGAATGCTTGTCGTAGTGTGATACTGATAAGGATAGGAAGAACAAGTATTTGTTTCTTATAAAATATTGTTACACCTTATTTAAGTAGACTATTAACATCGTGGAATGTAAATGAGCGTGGACACATGGCGAGTTTATTGACTATTGTTGAGGTGAAAATATAAACTTCTGCGTAGGTTTCTGTCCAAGGTTCAGGACTTCTGGCTTGTTACACTGAATAGGACGATTACTGGTACCCGACGTTCCCCCGAAACGTTGGGAATCAGTCATCCTGCTACTAAGTGTAACGACCCAGAAGACCTGAATACTCTGCATTAACGCTGTGGAAACCTCAAATCTCACGTAGTTTTCTGCCCTCCACGACAAAGGCGCTGTCTGCAGCCTTAACATTTGGAGTATGATTGAATGCTTCAGCCCTCCGAGCTTGATGATCGCTGTTTTTTGAGTAGGAAGAACGATTTATATGGTTATGAGCATTTTTGTTGCGTGGCATTCATTTAACACGAGATCCGTGGGAATACGTACGTTGCATTGTGGCGCGTTCGCGAAACGATTGTGGCCATGGAAACGCAACAGTATGTTCCGTTTTCATTGTTGCTGGCGTGAATGTAGCCGTCAACAATATAAAAATGTTCAGTGTTGCCATGGAAATGCAACAGTGGGTTTCCTTTACACTCGTGTCCAGCTACAAAACATTTCCTACTGCTGTTCACACTAATAAGTATTAAATGTTATGAGTGTGTGTCTGTATTCTAGCCTCAGTTATCCGGCATGCAAATCATATCTTGTCTGCTCCTCATTATATTGTCATTTGTGGCCTGTCAGGCTGTACCATATTTTTCCACATTATTCCATAAACTGCACTTTATTCGGAAAATAGTTGCTGAATATAAAACGCGTGTTCTGATTGTCTCTACAACATTAGTCTTTAACATTTCTCATTTTAGAAGAATTCAGCAAGATATCATAAATTTACAAAGGTTTCCACGTAACGTACCCTTTAATCTTGTCAGATTTTAATGAAACTTGAATTTTCTCGACAGATTTTCGAAAAATTGTCAATATCAGGTTCTGTGAAAATCCGTCTAGCGGGAGACGAGTTGTTACATGCGGACAGACGGGCAGATACGGCGAACCTACTTGTCGCGTTTCGCAATTTTGCGAACACGCCTAAAAACGTATCTTCTCCAAGAACATACTTTTCCCAATAGTTTTCCCAAGATTCACTGTATTGAATCCCTTCTACCCCTATTTATTACGTAAACCTATTTGGAAACGTAATTGCATATAAATTTTGGTGTAGGCGTATGTAATCTGGCCATCTACATGTTGATTTTAGGTATAGGTTTAGAAATTTGAGTGCAAACATCCGTCTTCCTGACAGATTCTGTCTGCGTGTACCATGCGTTTCTAAAGATGGAAGGCTCTTGTAAGAAGTCGGGACGTGTTTCGCTTGATTTTTCTGTTCTTCCGGGTGGATCCGAGATTAGCACAGTGTTTTTGTTGTAGAAGAGATCGGCGTGTTTCCGGAAGCGCAACACAAAGGTAGTTTTTTTTATGTGGGCTTGTAAGGGACATGAATATATCAAAGAACCTGTCAGCTGCTGAGTGCTGTGTTCTCGTATCCTCGTATTGTACCTTACAATAGAATGGCGATTCGGAGGCCTTTGAGCATGATACAGCAACGATCGACGTTACAATACATCAGATCGTGTGATATTGGAAAGAAAAGATGTAACGGATGTGGAATGCCTTAGAAGATCTTTTCTCATGTAAAGGTAAAGGTAAACCTAAAGGTGGTCTCTGCTCAACTAATAAAGTGACACACCAGGACTGATGTATTACGGAGTTCTCGTCTTGTACATTTTCCTCTTTGTCCTTGATTGAAAGCAGTCGTTTTTGGTAACCATTGTGTATCTGCCCTAGCAGTAAACCCAAAGTCTTCTACACGGCTAATACCAGAGATAGCCACTGGACACGATTCTGACGCAACTGCATTCGCTGTCAATCATTACAACTAATTTGCCTAAGATATACACTTACATACGAGTTTCCTCGCCAAAATTTGGTATTCATTTGTTGTCTTCGCACATATGATCCACTGTACATGCCCAGACCACCGTAACATCCTTATCTTCCCTAGCAACATTAGAACATTAGGTGATACGAAAAAATGATTACTTAGGGTTATCTCTTGTCGTGAGCCAGATCATTCCAATCGACACCCTCTCATCCCTTGCCGCCACCCCCCCCCCCCAAGTTACGCCTGTGACTCCCAGTTATCTCGTTTCGTGAGCCAGATCTTTCCAATCCACGCCGTTTCTTTTGTGATTCATTTTAACGTCATCATTCCAGTGACTGACAGTAAATTCTGGTATGGAATAGTATTTCATATCCACTACCAGCAGAATGCAAAGTAGCTGGAAAGTAGGAAACTGCAGCGTCTTCCCTTATTTTTGTGGGTTATTTAACGACGCTGTTAGTGTCAAAGACTATAGCGCCGAATGGTTTGTGAATGATGAATTAGAAATGATTTGTCTTGGTCTAATATCCATGTATTTGCTTCGAGTGAGTGAGGAAAGTGTTACACAAGTTGCCTCTATATGGAGAGCTCTCTGACCTTGTATTACAACGGTATACTGGACCCACCAAAAGCGTTTTTAATACTGACGCAATAGAATCGAAAGGGAGCTAGTCTGGTCCACCTTCAGGCTAGCAAAGATCGACGCTTCCCTGTTCTACTTTTTGCAGTATTATACACGCAGATCATGCAACACCGGCATCGTGCTGCTGTCAGTAATTACCCTCTCCTTCCTTTGTTGCACGTACTGTATCTTCTGTGCCGTCGTCGGTCACGCTTGGTCATAATACGCAGCATCTGGTGCCCGGCTTGTGTGCTAATGTCTTAGCATGTGAAGTAAACGCCACAGTAACTGCGTGAAATAATGGGTCACAGCACTCGGTGAAAACGTAGGTCGAGGCTCAGCTCAGCTTAGCTTCCTGTGTAGTAATCCGCTACCGTCACACGCCGCGTATCCTCGATTATATGTACAGTAGTAATTGTCAGTACAGGTAGGACCCGTTTTACGACAGGGTTAGGTTCCAGCAAAACAGGGTCGTAAAATTAAAAGTCGTAAAACGAGACCAAAATATAATGTATTTGAATGAGATAGGTTCCAAAATTCCTAAAATTTTTCCAAGTATGTACTAATATTTAAGGTAATATTTTGAAACAGTCGTTAATGTGAAAAGTCGTAAAATGGACCGTCGTAAAACGGGACCTACCTGTATTGACACATGAGGCTTGTATGTTGAACAAAACGCGAATCAACACAAAACGTAAATTTTAAATTAAAGCAATTTATTTACACGGTTTTATCAGTTGCTGTTACCAGTCACATCCAAACAAATGTACTTGAAATTCGATAAGATAAGTTTGTTTTAATTGATTTACGTATTCACCTGTCCGCTCAGTCTCACACTCCCGAGTACACAGATTTTTCTAAGTCGCTTTTTAAATCAGGGAAGTTTAGGTCAGAATTGTCCCATAAAATATCATTCTGTGCCATCAAGTGCATTTGTAATACGACACTTCTTGAACTGCGATAACGGAATGTTCAACATTGCCAACGATACCCACCCGAACCCTCCCCGAGAGTTCATTCCAAGAAAGATCTAAGGCCTAACAATGAGTGCGTGTGTAACAATGAACGCTGACCGATCGCGCAGTATTAGTAATGATTTAAATCGCTTGGTATCTTGCGCCTCCAAGCCACTGTCAGTTGCTTTATACATTGCCCCACGTAACGACGTTTTTAACAATGGAATAAATACAAATACTTTCGGAATCTTCTTTATTGGCGTCTTTGTGCTTACTGCCCCATGTCTGGTGTTATGAACATTAATATTTGGCTTGTACTTCAGTCATGAACTGTAATTTTGTGACATCGATTCTTAGATGTCATCGAATGCAAGACGCTCCTCGATTTAAGAAATTTTAAGATGTAAGAAAAATGTCGTCCTAGAATCGAGAAAATCCGTTATATCAGTGGTATTCAACCTGGGGTACGCGTACCCCGGGGGTACGGGAAGACATCTTAGGGGGTACGTAAAATAAAAATAATAAATATATTATTTCATGATAAACACTGAATAATCAGGGCCAGATTTAGGGTTAGCCACAGGAGACCCGGACGTAAGGACGTGCGATTTGGGAGCACCATTTTCTCTCTCTCTCTCTCTCTCTCTCTCTCTCTCTCTCTCCTTTATGCGATTCTTATTTGGGCGGCTAGTTTCATTTTATTCCACATAGTGCATATAATTTTGCTTTGCTAAAATACCTTTGTTCCTTTATTAATTTTTATATGATATGCAATAATATATTTGTTATTTAATAGCTTGATTCTCCTTTCTTTTAATTTGAAACTTATTATTTAATACATTATTTTGGATGCAATTTATTTAACTTATTTTAGATGTAGATTATAGACTATGTATAACTTGAATTATGTACCAACAACTTTGGGGGCACAAAGTTGAAGAAAAATTATATGTGGGGGTACGCGAACAAAAAAGGTTGAATACCACTGCGTTATATCTTCCATTGAAAATGACAGTTCACATTTTCTGTTTCTGTTTTATGCTATTGAACACGTGCCCAAACTGCACGGCGTCACATTCCAGAAGACCGTAATCTGAATACTTCCGTTGGGACCTCAATCTCAGACGAACAAAATCGGAGAAGTTTAGTTTAGCGGTAACGCTCTAGACTTGTATTCGGGAGCCCCCTGTTCGAATCTGGACATGTACAGGGCTATGCTGATTTTTCGTGGATTCCTTCAGTCAGTTTAGAGAAATGGTCGGTGTTGTGCCTTATGAGGCCAATACTGCTTCCATACAGATCCTTCCCAATTAATCAGCCGTCAGTCTTGCCTTTCAGCACTACATAGTTTGAGATACCGACAGCTTCATCACATGAACCAAACCACAAGAAGTCCACGTATGTGCAAAACAGTTAGCATTGCTTTGCTTTTAAACACCCATCGCTTTGTCTGCCTACCAACACGATCGTCAGTCTTTCTTACGAACACACCCTTTGTAACATCCTGAATGTCCGAAAACAGAACGTCATGACCCAGTGGGAGAACTTCGTATTTGTGAGTCGCGGGTTCAAATGTCCGCCAGGAGAAGTATCCTGGCTGAGGATTTTCGTGATTTTCTTCAGTTCCTTCAAGTAAATGCCAGGATACTTCAATTAGGGCCACGATTGTCCTTGTCCATTCTTTACATTTCAGTTTGCATCAGCCAGTCTCGAAACGCTGACTGCGTTGTTTTAAACAACCCGTAAATATATTAACACTGAAAGCCTAAATTGTTTACAGTGTTTTAGAGCTGACTGTACTGATTGGCAACCAGGATATCATAGTCGGTATAGTGACCAGGATACGGTCTGGACGGTCCGGGGTTCGAATCCCGGCAGGGATTTTTCTCTTCTCCAAATAGGCCATACTGGCTCTGGGACCCACACAGCTTCCTATTCAACGAGTACCGGGGTCCTTTCCCGGAGGTAGAGCGGCCGGGGCGTGATGTTGACCACTCACCTTCATGTAGCGCCGAAGTTAAGGATGAGCAGAGCTGTAACTCCGCTCCCCCATTTGCCTTCATGGCGTGGATAGAGGCAACTTTACATTTTGCTGTACTGATTGCGTGAGAAGCTGCTATCACAGGAGAATTGTGTTCACTTGTGTGCGGTTTTTATTCTAGGAATCCTGCGAGAACTGCCATGGGATTCAACCCGGCCATCCACTGTGAGATGACGAAGAGTTTTGATACCCAAGTATATTATTACGAAACAGGCAACTTCGTGAACTGTAACAAAAGTTGCCTGCAGAAAGTTGCGGAAGTAGTAAAACGTAAAACGGAAATAGCGTAAGAACGGCGTGTGCTTTTCCCCCTTGCTGCATCCTTCATCATATCTCATCTTTATGTCAGTTATTGTAATGGCCAGTTTCCTTCCTTATGCTTTTGCTCTTTGTGAAGTTTCGTCACCCAGGAAATTGCAGTCTTCAACACCTCGGGCCCCATCCTGTTCCAGTTTGGTCATTTCGTGATTTTATGAATTGATTGTCGTAAAGGCGGTTGCTGATTGCTTGTCTGAACGTCCCTCTATTACTAGGTAAGCCTGAGTCTTGGACACGACGTCTTTATGGAGATTTAATGTGTTTGAAGGGTCCTCAGCGTTTTTATGACGCAGGGCCTTGTGATGGTGCAGTAGTGTGGCAGTACCTGCCTTCTGAAGTTGCTAGTTTGATATGCTTCATCCACTTCTGTTTATATAGACCAGTGGTTCCCAACGTGGGCGGTACCGCCCCTGGGGGGCGGTGGGATTACCGAGGTTGGCGCTAATAGGTACGAGAGGTGGAAGGGAGCGCTGTTATGTTCACAGGGGGGCGCTAGTAGAGAAGTAGTGCATTTATTTTTATAATAAAATTCAAACAAAGTAATTTTTGTGTTAAAAATAAAAAATGAACTAAATTTCTTAGTATTTCAATTTATGAATCTTATTCAAGCACATATTATTTTTTAATAAACTATTGCTAGGTGAATTATTGTTAATCATAAAAAATATGATAAATTTTAATTATTAATTAACACATAAAACATTAAGTTTAACTCTTATAATTTAATTTAAACGATTTTTTAAATACAAAGTATAAGTGGAAACAAAAGCGCGTTTATGTTTTTAAAAAAGGTAGGGGGGGGGCTGTGGGTGTGTATATGGAACCAAGGGGGCGGTGGACCGAAAAATTTGGGAACCACTGATATAGACCCATGTTTATGATAACTGGCCGTCTAACTTGCACTTTTTCAGTAAAACTTTTTATCGGGCTTGCAGCCGCTTCAAGGGGCTGAAAGGCGAGTAAACCAACGTTTCGAGAACCATCTCAGCTCCAGAGCAGAGATGGTTCTCGAAACGTTGGCTTACTCACCGTTAAATCATCTGACGCGGCTGTCCCGATAAAGTTTTATTGAATTCAGTCGCCGTGAAAGCTTTAGATTATACACAACACTTGTTTATTAAAATCCACACTCAGCTGCATATTTAGGCTATGTTAAGCTACCGTGAGACTGTGGGTGGCTTAACATGGACCAAACATGTAGCTGAGTGTGGATTTTAACACATATGATTTGTGCTAGACGATAAATTGTTGGTGTTTCTAAAGTTACAGCGGAGCCTAATAAAGACAATTACAGAAGTAATGTTTGAAGATTTTTGGTGACGTGGGTGGAAACCAGAGTCGTAACTTAATTCTGGAATAGGAAATGGTAATGAGTGGCGATGACGGCGAACGCTCGAACACTGGGGTCGTTGGTTCAGGGCATTGTTATGTTTGTTCTTTCGTTTGTTTGTTTATTTGTTTTCGTTTGTGGAGCTGGAGACCTTGTGATGGTCCGATCGCTTCGAGAAGTGCTGCCAGATGTCTGCACAGGGTTCATAGTTTGACAAGTAAATTATAAATTATAACAGGCCGGGCCTACTCCATAAATGGCATTACCTAAGTGATGATAATAACAATTTAAATTATTTAGGGCCTATTTATGTGATGACTTAACAGCCTAGTTACGAATTACAAACACAGCACAAGACAATAATAATAGTGGTACGATAACAACAATAATAATAATAGTACAGATAAAGTCCCTGTGCACGCCGTGCAGGTATATGGGGGGAGACTGAACTTTACGTTTTACGTTCCGTGTGAAGTGTAACAGGAGCGGGTAGGATTATATCAAATGTTCAAATGCGCAGTGAAGTTCCATAAATTAAAACCCATAAAGACGCATCCTTAGATCTTGTGCACTATTGCTGTCTAGGCGGCAATTTCTTTCGTATCCCCGAAATAAGATGAACGTGCACAGGTGACTTAACAACGGACTCAGTCGACCGCCGTATTAGCAGTGCACACCGTGAGAACAAAAGCACGTGTGCAGATGAAATGAAAGTCGGCCTGCTGCTGTCGGCTGTTCTCTTTTTGAACGGAGACTGAAGTGCCTAACGGTTGGGCCATGTAACATATACCTTCCAGGCTTTGGAAGAAAAACAGACGTGGGTTTCTTTCGTAAAGCTAACATGTACGCAGTAAACTTCGCTCTTATTTTATGTGGCAATATAGTTCGTGTGTACACTTTAAACGCAAGGAGCCGTGGATGTACGGGGTGTTCGTAAAGCTCCTGTATGTTTTCTTGCAATCGGTATAGGATAAATATTAACAAAACATATGTGAGTACCCCCAGTATCCCCTGAACAGTATAAATCTTTGTAGCTACATCGCGGAACGCGTTTTACAGCATCTGTGGTGTTGTTTTTGTAACTTGTAAATTAGATGGAGACTTTTATGGGACGTTCGGTATAAGGCTTGCCAACCCGGGACGCCGTATAGCCAAAGAGTAACCTCTTCCCATTTCCTTGAATTTTTAAAAGTGAAGGCCTCTCAGAGGCGTCAGCCAAACCAGACGTCTGTTTATGCTGGTGCCGTTTTATTGCGCGCGGGCTTTAATTGTTATTCATGTAGTTGGTTTACGATTAACTAAACACCTAGGTCACCGAACCTCACGTACGCGATTTTTCATTATTGAAACTGGAGGGCCCTGATAGCCATGGGAGACGTATGATTGAACTTTGCATGACTTAAAACAGTTGTCGAACGTCTGTTGTTGAAGAACATACTCCACTCATACCGTCGGTGTCAAGAGTGCGAGGGAACATTGTATTGCATGCAGCATTTTGTGCTCAGTCGCAGTAATCGCAGTCTAAATTGTCTTGTCTTATCTGCTGTTTAAACTTGGTTTCCCTTTCGCCTTTTAATCATGGCTTGTTTTACGGTAAAGTGAAGTGGTTTTAATTGACGACGCTGTGCATTGTTAAGGATACGTAGCGTCAGTGGTAGATAGATTAAATGTATGGAGTATTGGTGGAATGATACTTGCAGGGGAAAACCGAAGTAACTTGCTAAGGAGAAAAGAAAACTGTCCCAGTGCCACTATCCACCACAAATCCCACATGGACTTGTCCTGGGATTGAACCCTGGTCTCCGCGGTGAGAGACCAGCGACTAACCGCCTGAGACACGACATGGTTGTGTGGTAAATCCATAAACCTTAAAACAGATTTCCTTGAAATGCCACTTGGGAAGTATTCGCTGAGAACTTTTAAATACTTGCACCGCTAATCGCGAAAGCACGTAGGAAAAAAAACACTGTAGAAATTTATTTTTACTCGTATATTTAGGCAACAAGGAAATTTACTGCGTTTTTAAGACATGCTGCATAATCTGTGTTTCATTTTACACAAAATGTCGTTTACTTTATTAGTTAATCTTTTTTCTCTTCAGTTAATATACACGTATTTCGTAAACCATGCCCTAAAATTTAAATGCCCGCCCCGGTAGGACGAAGGTCAACAGGTCGTTGAGATTTTTCAGATGTTTTGACGTTCAGTAAAGTCCAGTTTAGGTGAAGCAGTACTGTATCAACGGACTGCATGGGCCTTCATGGCCTGTTCTAGGGTGAACTTTTACCTTTTACCTTTACCTTTGTGTTGACAAGTGGCGTTAAAGCAAAAAAAAAAAAAAACCTTAACACAAGGGCTACGTGTCCTTCAGTCTTCCCGTCTGTATCGTTCCACTAGTACTCCATACGCTTATTTCATTCATCTTTTATCGACAGGATACAATCTTAGCAGTCGACAGCGTTGATAAATAAAATAATGAAAGAAGGAATGGCAGCTTCGTATTTTAACATGTAATAATTCTTATTGCAAGAAGCCTCTTTATTGCCTATGGCAAATTTCGTTTCTAGATCTGACATTTTGAATGTAAGAATGTCGCGTTATTCTAAAGCGGCGATTTACACCGGAAGTAAATTGAAAAATGTCCTTTTCACAGTCTTAATTGTTAGTATACTGTAATGCATGGTATAAAATTGTATATTTTAAGCCCATTTAGACGAAGCAAGTTAAGTTGCTTTTAACAAATACTTTAACATCAAACCAAAACATTTATTTAGGGCGTTTGTTGGAGAATACAAACTTTTCAGCTGCGAGAAACTTTTCTTTACAAATCGCTTTTTGTCTCGCTTTATTTAGATTGCACACCCGTGGTGTATGGGAAGTTCTTGTAAAGAAAGGGAAAGCACTTGGGTTGGCTGAAATCACTGCAGCATTGACGGTGCGTTGGCTTCGTTTCAGAGGGCAAGAAACTCCAAATAAGACAGGACGGCCGTGCCATGGCTCAGGCGGATAGTCGCCGGCCTCTAACCGCGGAGGTCCGGGTTCGATCCCAGGTCGGTCCCTGTGGGATTTTTGGTGGACCAAGTGGCACTGGGACAGGTTTTTCTCCGAATACTTTGTTTTTCCCCTGTGCTCCATTACTCGGAAAAGAAAACTAATCATCTTCATCACAAGGTTGCACAATAAGCCTCAAGGCTGCGGTGCGCCCGTAGCATCTGCTGCGGGGCCCTTCACCACAACGACAACAACAAAAAAGACAGGACTGTGTGAACTAGGTTTGTGTGTGTGTGTGAAAAGATATTGAACTGTTGTTGTTGTTTTTGTTGTTGGTGTTCCTTTTGTGCCTCTTTTCCTGAAAAGTGTCTCGTCTTGCAAGACAGGAAACGTAATATATTACGAAATTCATACAGTGTGGGCCAGTGAGTAACCAGGTCTCTCCACGTGTAACAGGACGTCCAATAATGTTACGTACGTCAACAGGATTCGCCGGCCTACTCTTGCCTTATAAGACGTAACTTGGCTAAGTTGTACGTATAAGCTGGCCCGGTGTTGTGAAAATATTTTTTTACATGTAAGTTGTCAGTGAAATATAGAACCGCCGATGTCAGTGTGTGGGTCGAGACATCGACACTCACGTGACGTAGGAGCTTTCGTCATGCTGTGTTAATAAAAGAAGTGAACGTATTTTTATTTCTCGATGCGTTAAACGCTAAAATGTTAAAGTAAATACATTTTGTACAATTTCAGTATCACGTAACAAGAGTCAGAAGAGTTCCTTTTATTTCTCGATACGTTAAACGTTAAAATGTTAGCGTAAATACGTTTTGCACAATTTCGTATCAAGTAACTAGAGTCAGAAGAGTTGCTTTTATTTCTCGATACGTTAAACGTTAAAATGTTAGCGTAAATACGTTTTGCACAATTTCAGTATCAAGCTACAAGAGTCAGAAGAGTTCCTTTAATTTCTCGATATACCAAACGATAAAATGTTAGCATAAATACGTTTTTCACAAATGTCAACATTAAATAACAAGAGTGAGAAGATGTACTGCGGAATGTGCTTTCGTGTCTTCATATATTTATCACATCGAACGATAGTGTTTCAAATGAAGTCGGTAGCTCCTATTGAGATTATATATCTTTAGATATATAATAACAAATTTTACCTTGGATATTACGTTGTATTTTATGAAGCTGCAATTATAATTTTACTTTTATGTTATTTTAATGGCCTGAAGATGACCACCTGCCTGGTGGTCGGAACATGTAGCCGTGTAAGTTGTCTGATAAAACAGTAAATAGTTTTGTTAATGGTGATTGGTGCCGATCCCAGTGGCCGTGCGGTGTAAGGCGTGAGTCTTCGGTCACTCGCTTACTAGGATCGTGGGTTCGAATCCCACCGGTGGCATGGATGTCTGTCTGTTGTGAGTGTTGTGTGTTGTCAGGTAGAGGTCTCTGCGACGAGCTGGTCCCTCGTCCAGAGGAGTCCTACCGAGTGTGGTGTGTCTCAGATGTGTGTGTGAGACCATGAAACCTCGACGAAAAACGAGGAGGCCCAGGCCCATATAGGGCTGTCGAGCCATAAAAATAAAATGGTGATTGGTATGTTGTAAGAAATTCATTATAAAACATGCATTATCGTTATTGCCTTTCCAGCCCGATTCAAGCCATTGTCTTGTCTCGTAGCGGAGGTTTTACAAATCATATTGAGGCAGACACTAGGATGATTTCTTGTGTGGAGAAGGGCCCTGCAGCAGAAGCTACGGACGCACCGCAGCCTTAAGGCTTATTATGCAACCCTGTGATGAAGATGAAGAGAAATATGATCAGTTTTTCATTTTTTCAAGTAATGGAGCACCGGTGGAATGAAATTGACAGGGGAAAACCGAAGTACTCGGGGAAAAACCTGTCCCAGTGCCACTTTGTCCACCACAAATCCCAAATGGACACCGGGGATCGAACCCGGGTCTCCGCGGTGAGAAGCCGGCGACTAACCGCCTGAGCCACGGCACGGCAGTAGGATGATTTACGTGGAGGATCGTATGGCCTCTCTGTAGACATCTGTCGTTTAATACAAGCTGTCTCAACACGCCAGTCAGTTTGCAGCCATTTACTAATTATAGCAATGTCTATTGTATGCAGCAGGAACAACATAGTGTTCTTAATGAATCTAACGATAACGGCCTTTCATGTTTGTATAATGTCGCATTGTATTGACTAGAAGTTGCCCTTTTTTACTTTTAACAGAATCCTCACGTAAGACAGCTTTGCCGTTGATTATACCAGTGTTTGTTTATTTGCTTAATGTACATTCAGTGTTGTACATCGTCACTGTTGTAGTGAGCCTTATGATATGAAGGTAGCTGTGTCATGCAGATGGCACTACCGTCAAATGACACCTTAATGCTTCTTGTCTTTCTTTATATAGTCGCTGCGTCGAAAAATGTTTAAAGTGAAATTTGTATCCATGTGTAATGCTGTCTTTTCATTGTACAATCTCTCACGTTATGTTTGATTTCGTAATCGATTCCCCTTATTCCGAACTTGCTCCCTTCAAAGCTAGTGTCATCCTTTTGTGAACAGTTGATCAAAGTAATGGATGGGTCCGTTGTATATTTTGTAAACCTTATAAGTAAATGTTTTGATGCTTAAGCCGTATTGAAACACAAGTGAACCAATGAAGTATTTTTTTTTAATTCAGTTGCTTCTTTTTATTCCTATGGCTCTTCAGTCCGTGTTCTGGCCATGGCCTCCCTTATTTTCTCCATCCAATCACTCCTGTGTCTTACCGCTGAGCGCCAGTTTTTGGTATTGAGCAATTTGGCGACATATTTCCGCGCTTCGTCTCCCCCATATATTCCCCGGCATTCCAGCGGGCCATCTGCGCCCGAGACTTCCAATTTTTTTTTGGGGGGGGGGGGATTTTGTTGTCGAATAAAGGTAAAGTTCACCCTAGAACAGGCCATGTAGGCCCAGAGGGGGAGTAGAGGTATAGCTCTACTCTTTCTTTAACCTCGGCGCTAGATGGGGGTGGGTGGTCAACGCCACGCCTCGGCCGCTTTACCCCCGGGAATGACCCGTACCCATTGTACAGGAGGCTGGGTAGGCCCCAGGGCCGGTCTGAACGGGTGCTGAAAACCTCGCCTTCACCGGGATTCGATCCCCGGACCTTCCAGCTCGTAGCGAGTTGCTATACCGACTGCGCTATCCCGGCCCCTTTGTTGTCGAATATCCTTGCTAAAGCCCAGCCCACAGTAATCGTTTAACACGCATGTACGTTACCAGGTCATTGTCTTTATACAATGTGTACAGTTCTTCATTGTACCGAGTTCTCCAGACGCCATTAACTTGTACTGGTCCAAATACTTGAAATTTAGTTTGTCTTCGTTATTGAAGACGATGATGATGAATGATGTGTAATGTTGTGTGCACTATTGTTATTCTTGGCAGTAAGACAAAACACACGCGCGCGCGCGCTTCTCGTAACTGCCGTGAGGTCCTAATTTCTTGATTTATGTGCTTCATGTTAGGCCTAGTACCAAAAACGTGCAGTCAGCCAATCTTAAACATTTTCGGGTTTTCCAGACTTGAGTAACACGTTCTGACCGTTACAGTCTACAGCAGGGGTGCACAAATTTTCCAAAATTGTAGGAGCCACCTCCAGATTCTAGATGCTAGAAGGGTGACGTGAAGCAAGTTCCATATTGAGGTTCCACAAATATTAGACGCCACCTTACAAAATATCGTCGCCACGGCGAACTGGCGCCCGGGATTTCTGCGCCCCTGTGTAGCACAATACGAGAAACATTGTATGTTTTAAATCACGTTTCAGTAGCTTTGATTAGGTGTAAATTTTCATGATACTGACAGCAGAAAACCGAAGTACTCGGAGAAAAATCCGTCCCACTGCCCCTTGATCCACTGATGCCACATGGACGAGCCTGGGATCGAACACGGGCCTTCGCGGTGAGTAGAAATGTTTGGAAGTTCCGAAGGATCCTACTGCCTCCATCTGAAGTTTGATTATAGAGGTAGCTGGTTTCTCCGAAACGTCATTAAATTTGTGCCATACACCACGCCGTCATGTACCACACCAGACAGTAATCCTCACAATAGCTGTTGTGAGCATGTCACATCTCTCATATTTTCTAAACGTTACCTTGATTTGCTTGCTGAAGTCAGTCGTCAGGTACTGACTGGGTTTACTTCTACTGTGTTTGGTTCGGTGATCGTAGTGGATGGGTTCAGTTTCAATGTTAATATGGCGGAGAAAACGTGAATGGTTGTAACTGGATGCTTCATAATAGCTGTATGACCTTATGGCCGAAAAAGGATATCTGATCACGCGTAGACTGGACGCTGACGTTGGGTCCGCAACTTCGAGTCCTTGTAACCTTCGCAACACGTACGCGGAACTTCGTGTCAAGATTGTTACAAGCTGCTGGCAGTTCGCACTGCTTACGGTGGTGGAAATCAGACAGCATCGCGGGGTACTAACTCTGCCGCGCTGGTTCCAGAAATGTGATAACCTAGTGCTGGGGCGTTGCTAGGCAGGGGGGAGGGGTGCTTCGGGCGGCAGAGCCTAAGGGCCGGCGAAATGAGCGACAACGTGAAAAAATTTGGTTTTATGTCTCAACAGTTTTTAAATTATTAAGCCAAATAAAGGGAAATTTAATACATAATTGTGACTTGTTAACGTTTGTAATTTCTGTTAGGGACGGCCATTGTGAGTACTCCCCCCGGGTGTCAAAAAACCTAGCTATGCCACTGACCTGGTGTATTATTTGTAATGAATTTCGGATTTTGTTAGTTGCCCAAGCCGACTGGTGAAAATATCGAATTTTGAGGTTTTCATAGCATGTAGCTGAGGGTTTCGTTCTTCTGAAATATGGCACTGCGTCAGTGGGTAAATCGGATCCCGACATTTCGAGGCAACGTGGTATCCTCATCTTTGAGGATAGAAATGTCGTATAAAATGAGAGGATGTGGACAGTACGTTACCTCGAAGCGTAGGGATGCGACTACCCATCGATGGAGCTCCAAATCTCAGCAGAACGGAATCCTCAAAAGCCACGAAAATTATCTCTTGACGTGTATATCACCGGTCGTCGGACAGTTCTGATTAAGGTGCTACAAAGCTCCTCAGAGAAATCTGACTTAATTGCTAAAGTTCTCGGTGTAGGCAGAAACGTGTTATCTAACTGTGTGAGTGAAGTACTCCCCAAAGAGGGATCATCGCCTGAAATGTGTGTGCAGCCAGTATGACGTTGCACAAGGGTACGAAGGACCGGTTACTGTGGTCGTGCGCTGAATTCATGTTGGGAAACGCTGCTTTGGGTCATGTGACTGACGCGTTTTGGTGGCTAGTATGCCGGCTTCGTATTCGGGTGTCCCTGGTTCTAATCTTTCCTTTGAACCCAAGTCCAAGACGGACGGGCGTGACCTCAACGTACGTCGTTATTTTTTACTTCGAAAAGAACGCCTAATATCTGTCGCCTTAGTGTGACCCACTTACTGTTAATAATGTTTAAATTCTTCTTTGACTCTGTGATGTGGTTTGCAAACATTTCGAAGAGACCTTGATTATGGAACCTAGCAGGTGTTCTCAAACGTCGGTACACCAACGAACAGAGAAGAAATAGCCTGACTGCTTCTATAACCCAACTCTTGTTTCCATCTGTACATGAACATGATTTGTGTTGACCTTGATTTCAGGCTTCAGCTGCGATGTTGATGAGATGTGCGCTCTTCTGGGATATTACGCGGCGTCGTATGGTAATTGTTTATCGACGTTTCGGGACAACGTATCGGTCCCATCTTCACGTGTCAAGAGTCCGATTAGGAAAGAAAGCCAGCAACTTATAACGTAGATTCTATATGGAAAGTGCGCGCGGGGTGGCAGTCAATAGGCGCGATGACAGCCAACAGGGTAGAACCAGGATGAGAGAAGGGTGGATAGAGACAACGTAAAGGAGCTAGGGGTACCGAGAATGCTATCAGCTAAGACAGCTCTGGAGCCGTGAAGATGGGACCGATACGTTGTCTCGAAACGTCGGTAAACAATTACCACACGACGCCGCGTAATATCCCAGAAGAGCGTAGATCTCATGATTTGTGTTAACACAGCATACATATTTTGGACACCGGAATGCGTCGTCATCACCAGACCATTGCAAGCACTTGACAATGAAAACTGGAAGTTTGGTTGCTGGCAACCATGAAGCAATATTTAAACGTGTTAAATAACTTAAATTTGGTGGGTCTGTCAGTATATTAACATGCATAACAGTTATGTGGAATGTCTTGTGTTTAAATATACAGTATCACGCCACAAAATAAATGAACTGAGATACGTATAATATTGTTGTGGTTAGCAGTAACATTATTCAAGTTATTATGTTTCGCACGTGTTGAATAAACTTCTCTTTTTATGTATATATTATTTATTGTATTATATTTTCTAGCCTTTTCATCAGAGTGTTGATTATTTTTCTAATATGCTACTGTTTTTCAGTGTTACTGGCCAGGGAGTTGGGTGTAGACGGGTGTACACTCTTACTGATACAAAAATATTGATACACAGGCTGTTCAACGCCTGAAAATTCCTGTCACTTGTGGCATGCTTCCGGTCCCTTGAATGAATACACGAGGTACACCCGTGAAATCAAACAGAATCTTGGGAAAATGGTGTCATGTTGATTCTGTTTATCTGTCAGTAAGTCTGAAGATAACTTCAAGACATGTGAGAGAGATATGTTTCTACAAAATGCGTAATTTGTAAATATTTATACTACAGTTGAGGGAATTGCGTAACGAGTAACTGTGGGTCATACACATTACATGTTGTTGTTGTTGTTGTTGTTGTTGGTTGTGGTGGTGGTGGTGGTGGGGGGATAGTGAAATCTAGGAGGCGGCTATGGGCTGAGCAGGTGTCAGTTACGGGGAAGCTATAAATGCATACAGAATTCTTGTAGAGAAACAAGGTGGATCTTGGAGAAGCAGATTGTGAGTATATCAAGCAGATGGAACTGTGCGACTTTTAATTCCCATTAGCGTTGTAGGTGAGGATTCCGCCCTTCTGGGATATGACGCTGCGTAATCTAGGGTCGCAGAAGTTTTACAAAAATCTAGAAGCCACCTAAAAATTCTAGGCGCCACAAGGGTCATATGAAGCAAGTTCTGTGCCGCAGACCCACAAATATTAAACACCACCACACAAAACTTATTCGCCCGGGCGACCTGGCGCCCGGAATATTTGTTCTCCTGACCAGTAATCAGTTCCTGCCGCCACGAGGCAAAGTAATGGTCTAATGTTCAAGGGTCGACATTTCTTCTTGGAAATGATAGTGAAACCTGGGTGTAAAGTTATTAATAACCGTGATGTTGTATATAGTGGGTTCATTTGCCTTCAAAGAGTTAAATACCGTTATACGGGGTACATGCCGGCCGTCAATTAAGCTCATCCAGAGAATCGCCCATGTAAATACACTTGAAGTGTTCGGTTACTTTAACTAATTGCTTGCGTAGAGTGCTGTGTTGTGACTGCAGCTTACAGGTTTCAGCCTCTGCTGGTAATTACTGTCATGGATCCTCCCTCCCCGCCACATGCCTCGAGCTATAACAAACATCAATTATCAGAATCGTTTACATGCTAATAGGCATGCTTCTGAAACATCCCCACAGTTATTTTCAATCCAATCCCCATATACCATACACATTAATAATCCGTTCCTTAGCCGAAACTGAAATTTCACTTTGTCTCCACCTCGGACCAGGGCACGCGGTGGCGCAGTTGGTTGAGACACTGCGCTACAAGCTGGAAAGTCGCGGGTTCGATTCCCGATGGCGTCATTGGAATTTTTCATTGACATAATCGTTTCGGCCGCACTATGGCCCTGGGGTCGACTCAGCTTCTAACATAAATGAGTACCAGGAGTATTTCCTGGGGGGTAAAGGCGGCCGGTGCGTAGGGCTGACAACCTTACCACCTTCATTGCCTCAACCTCCTGGAACCCTAAGGGCCTGTCCAGGCCTATAATGGGATTGCTTTTGCTCCACCTCGGACCGCTGTTAAGGCTGCTCCGTACCTCAATTGTGCAGGGCTGTAGTATGAATAAAATTTATTCCATTCTGTGGGTGTTTAAATTTATAATACGAGAAATCAGTACTCCAGAGACCTAAGAGTTCCATTTGTAAAGAATTTGTAATTGAATGCAGTGTTTCTAGAATCATCATCATCATGAACGTAAACAGATGTAGGACACCTGGGTCCTGTCATGTGAAAACTCAATCTTGAATTTGCTGTTGGTCTCTTCATCTTGTTTTTGGTCTACCTATGTCGCGTTTGCCTTTTGGTTGGTATTTTGATCGTCTAACCTTGTAAGTCCTAAAAGTGATCTCAGAAATTTCATTTGTGCTGTTTCTAATTGTTGACATTCTTTTTTTTTTATTTAAAACACAGACTTCACTGCCATGTTTCAATGCTGCTTTGGATGTGATATTGTAAAGTTGTAATTTGGTGCTTGGGAGCATATTTTTACCAAAATGTCCGTTCAACAAGAACGGAAAGGGCTTTGTGTTTCTAGAATATTGGAAAGTAATGTTGAATGAATGACTCTTGTGATCCGGTGGTTGGACAGTTGTAGCCAGGGTTATCACGAAAGTTTTGCTTTAAGCCCCTTTTCCTTCCGTAAGTAAAAGGCAAGCTTATGTAACGACGCTGCGAGTGAGTCTATTTGTGTCTTTTTTCATCTTTTTAACCATTTTATTTCTGGAACGTTTTTCAGACTTTATAAATAAACCGATAATCCTGATTACTACATAGAGAAGTATTTTTTTACGACGCTGTCAGTTGCTAAGATTATATAACATCGCTTTTTTTTTTTCATGGCTCGACAGCTCCTAGTGGGCCAGGGCCTCCTCACTGTTGAGGTTCCGCTATCACACTCAGACACACCACACTCGGTAGGACTGCTCTGGTCGTGTGATCAGCCCGACGCAGAGACCTCTACCTGACAACGCAAAACACTCACAAGGGACAGACATCTATGCCCCTGGCGGGATTCAAACCCAGAATTCCAGGAAGCTAGCGGCCGTAGACCCACGCCTTAGATCGTAACATCGCTGATAAATGAATGAGATATGAATACTGGCGGAATGATGCCGACAGGGGACAACCGAAGTACTCGGAGAAAAATCTATCTCAGTGTCACTTTGTTCTCCACAAATCGTACATGGTACTGTCCGTGATCGAATTCGGGTTTCCGCTGTGAGAGACCGGTGACTAACCGCATAAGCCATGGCACGGCCTGAACCCTTATTACGCGACTTGGTTGATGAGCATCGTGTTTCATTTGGTGGGGGGGAGGGGGTCTAAAATGTGATCAACTTGCGTTATTGAATTGTGCTGTCAAGATGAAAGGACGGACTGATCGACAACGATGCTTTTACTTGGTTTTGAAAGATCTGAACATGTATTATAACGCTCCATATCTTCTGTGTCAGTTAATTTGCTGGGCTTGATAACATGCAGTGTTACGGAGCATCCTTAAATGTTTGCTAGCCTTCAGTGAAGACGTGGCCTGTCTCGCGTTGTCACCCAGGCAACCAGAACTGAAACCCGTGTTCTTGTGTAGCAAAATATCATGTTGCCATAGTAACGCCTGCCACTTCGTCTTCATGTCCCCATGCCAGAAAAGGCAGTTTCCATTATGCTAGATAGAAATACGCACGTATAAGGATTTAGGTTTAAATTGTACGTCGCTGGAAACATGAGGCAGGCAAAGTCTGTGGCTCTTTGAAGAAGTGTTTTATCGGTAATCCAGCTTGAACGACGTGTACTTGCATTGCAAGGGTAATACAGTTTAAATATGGGATACTTAAAGGGCAAGTAATTCGTACAATCGTAAAGGTAAACACACCAACCATTTCACTGCTATGTGTACGTACTTCACTTCCACGATATTGGAAAGTTTTTCCTTATGTTTCCATAAAGTATTACATCAGGGGATATTTTAGCGCTCATGTATACAGGGGTGCACACATCACGGGCGCCAGGTCGCCGTGGTGACCAAATTTTTTATGATGGCGCCTAATATTTGTGGATCCTCAGTGTGGAATGTTTTTTCTTGTCACCATTTTGGCGCCTATAATTTTGAGGTGGCTCCTAGATTTTTGGAAAATTTGTGCACCTTCGCTTGTATAGGAATGTACAGATAATTTTTAAAATTCTAGAAAGGGGGTTTATGGGTAATTCTAGAGCCCGGTATCTGCTTCTTAATTAGAACGTAAAACGGTGGACAGAGTATATTTAACCACGTGATTAAGCGCTGCGCCTTAAGGATTGTGTGAATAAGTGGAGCCCAAAAAAACACAACCCACAACTATGAACTTCTCAAGAAAGACCCTGTACCATGTGGTTGATTGTTTCTTATTAAATTTTGTATATCGATTTTAATCAACGCGAGAAACTCCATCTACTGATTATTTAACGTGTGAAAATAATTTTATTTAAAGATTTCTGTAGAAATGTTTTGTAAATGAACGTCGGGCGAATTGTATTAAATTTTATGAACGCGGTTTCTACTGTCCGTGTTTTGAAGCGTCTGTAGTCTTGGATTTTAATTTTTCTCGTCGCCCTTGCAGAAGTGCCTTTCCAAAACTCAGTTCTGAATTTGTTAAGTCTAGTGAATGGCTGTATACATGCATAACTCACATACACTTATATCTCGCCTGTAGTATGTGGAGTTAGAGACCGGAGAGAGAATGACGGCTACCAAACGGCTTTATCGCGCCACGTCAGAGGTGTTTCTAAATGTGGCCACATCAAAATATACGTAACAAATATTTGTATTGGTGTGGCCGGAACTTGATGACAGAGACGAAACATATTTTGATGCCATTCAACACCCAGGCAATCGATAATGCCTACTAGTGAACCCACAGAACTTCGTTTCGCCTGCGTTTCTTCATGTGTCCACCTTCTGTATTGTCACCAATTACGTTTTGATTTTTTCAGGTCTCTAGTCGAATACTTGACCTCAGCCGCTTCCTTCCCAGCCCCTTTTTATTTGTAATGACTTAGAAGTACCGAGACCCCAACAGCGCCTATGGATCCTGACACTGTCTTGATTTAGCTTCCTGTGACTTTTTAAAAAATGAAATTATAAATTATGCGTGAAGCTGAGAAAATAATTTTGATTCGTACTCGATATTGACAGGCTCTGAACAAACACCGTGTACACAGTATTAATAATTGTTGTGTTTGCGGTGTAAATGTAAACCTTTATTTTAAGAGTAAACATCCGACAGGGGAATCATGTCCCTGGTACGGTCGTGCGCATTCTCTTTAGCTTTTACGGACGAAATTATCCTGAATTACATTTAAGCATTCTGCTCGTACCGCGCAGTAAACGTACTCCATTCACTTATAAAAACCAGTCAGTTAATGTCGTGTAGGAAATAATCGCTGTTTGTTCTGTGAACCGTACAAAACACACAAATACACCGCGTGGGCGGAATGTAGACCTATGTTAAACCTGGTCGTACGTAAAGTAACTTTGAAGTAACTACTAAGCTTTAGCAGAGTTAGTTAAAATTAAGTAATCAAGCAATTAAAACGCTAATGATGAACGATTGCTAAAACACCAGTAGGCGTATTTGGACAAGCAGAGATTTTAATTCTGCTTGAGCTCGCTTCGTACAGTAGGCCTACACGGAATTAAGGACTTAATATACGGCTCTCATATCGTCAAAGCCAGGACGATGCAACAATAGTATTACACATTCCGTAATGATAACTCGCGGGGCCCCACTTGTTCTGTTGTACTGCGCAGAGATATTCAACTCACACCGCGTCTGGCATGGTCAACGAAATGCAGTGTCATTTCGACACCTCAGGTACAGAACTTTGCCGATGGGAGGCCGGTAATTCGGTGTCAGCTGTTACCGACAGCACAGTTCACGATGTGTAGAGATGTCGGAATGGGAATGTAGTGGTAGTGTTTTACGAAATTTTCTTTGTTCTTAGGTGATATTCTGCCTTTACAGGCACAGGTTTAATTAGAAGCAGGAATTTAAGTACTTGGAATGGAAATGGGGTCCAGTTAACACATAACGGTTGATTAAATTTATAATTGTTTGGTTTATGCGAGGTTTGATTATGTTTAAAGTTTTGGTGGACCTATATCGTAAACAGAACGGACATGAAGAATGGCTTGCAGAAGTGAGCTTGCTGCCTCCAGCTCCCTGCCACTCAGACATGACAGTGGAAATTGGTTCGTATAAAAGATAAGCAAAGATTTCGTAAAACAAAACACGTCATTTTATGCAGTGTGCATATTTTATACTCCTCAAACATTTGTAAATATGCAAAAGTAAGTTTTGTTTGCGTGTTCGTTTTAGGTCGAATGATCGATAAGTTGCCTATATTGCAGACGATTCGATGCATAAACGTCTTGTGACAAGATATTTCATCTGCCGCCTCCGATGCATTATTTGGCTTGAAAGATAACGCGGGAAATTATCTGAAGTTTTTATCGGTATGTTTGTTCTGTTTGTGGTGTATGCACGTAGGCCTAATCGTTGGTGGACGGTTTTGGAGCCTGTGCTTTTTTTTAGATGTTCTGTCCTTAAAAATGTTATTTAACCATTTAGAGAGACAAAGATGAAGCAGAATTATTTAAAGACTCAGTCCGTACCGCGCAGTAAACACTCCGTCTCAGTTATACAAACCAGTCAGTTAATGCTGTGTAGCGAAATAATCGCTGTTTGTTCTGAGATCTATACAAAACACACAAATGCACAGTCTGGGCAGAATGTAGAATTGGTGCATATTAAACCTGGCGGTGCATATAGTAACCACTGGGCTTTAAAGAGGTACTGTGTTTGTTGTTAATATGCTTTTTACATTCGGTACATATGTGTGCTTTCAACTTGGACGCCTGAGCGTATTGTTCCGCATTCTTCTGGAAGAACTCTTGTCCTCATGATTTGTGTTATGATTGCAATAAAATGAAGCGAAAAAAGTCGACGTTTCCGCCGTCATTCCCATCCGGAAAGTGGAAAGGTATTTTTAATCCTCCATGCGAAGGGAAATTGAACCCAAATAAGAAGCGTGCACTACGAATTAGAAGCTCAGATAACTTAGTGAGTATTGTTACTATGCTACAAGTCGGACAACTGGGTTCGATTCTCGGTAGAGCCAGGCTCTTACCCCTTCGCGACTACGTCCAAAGAGATTGGTGCCGATCTACACTGCCAATCTTTGGGTACCGGGGGTAAAGCGGCCTGGGCTTAAATTTGACTGCTCACCTCCATATACTGCTAAGACTAAGGATGTTAGGGGCTATAATTCTACATCCACATACGTCTTTATGGCTTGGTGATTATCCTTCACCACATCAAGTATCAGATCTGATAATTAATCACAGTGCAGTGATCATATTCCCGTCATTATTTGTACCAGGGGTACGGCGCTGCATAGACATCTATTGTCCTGCACTTTCCTGGATCACTTCCTAAGCTTTATGTAGGTTTACATATGGATAACCAGGGGTACAAAATGAACACGCTGTGTCTCTTCGGCCGCATGTTTCATGCTCGAAACCACAAAGCAGTTTCGATGACATTCGGTATACAGAGTCGGCACTGAGCGTTGTCACGCTGTGCATTCTAGCTTAAGAAGGGGCATTGTTGAGAAATCTTGCAGAACTGATGTATAGATTAATTTGTGGCTTATTTAACGATGTTGTTGGCTGTAGCGTCAAATGTTAGGGTGATTAGTGAACAATGAATGGGAAAGGATGTGAAAGGAAGCGGCCGTGACTTATTTTAAGTTATATCAGCGTACCTGTAATGACTGAGGAAAACCGTAAAAACGTCATTCAAGATGGTCTGCTTTGGAGCGAGGCTTGAATCCGACGCTCCCCGAACACTCAGAAGGAGAGCTGACCGAACGGACGCGACTTGCAGTTGCGAGGTTTTAGGCTTGCACAGCGGTGCAGTTGAGGTCTTTATCTTCTGCTGTGTGACGTCGCATCACTGGGTGATTGGTGCCGGACCCTTCCTCCATCTTCAAGGGTCGCATTGTCTGAATGTTGGACGTTTCGATCCTAGAAGATGAGACCACGACGTTGTTTCGAAACGTCGGAGACTAATTACCCAGTGATACGGCGACATATCCCAGAAGAACGGCTACTGCAGTTGCATGTTCATTTCAGTATAGGCCTGTAGGTGTTTTAGAAGATTACAGCAAGTTGGATGCTTTCGTTCCACATAATATCGGTGACGTTTTACGATTCACGGCCCAGGAATTGAGATAATAACGATTTAAAGTTAGTAACTTAAGCCGTGAGAGGAACAGGTCCATTATTTGTTGGTCCCTTATAAGCGCTGGTCTGGTTGTAACGTAGATAGACCTGCCTCCCTTCTTTATTGCTGATTAAAGCCTCTTAGCTTGTGACTGTGTTCCTTTGTATGTCTGTTAAAAGCATATAAAGTGGCGTGTTCATGTGGTGTTGGCAGTTCGTGCTCCATCTTTAAAATCCTCGTGTGTGCTGTGTGCGTGTAAGGCATATACCGTAATGAGTGTGTGATTCAGGGGAGGAAGTGTGTATTTGATTTCAGGTGTTGTTTAGTATCACTGGTACTGGTAAAGAAGGATTGGCAGAATGGTAGAATGAACTGCAGGGCTGACGGGAGAACCATTAAGGAACCTTCACCTGCACAAATTCTCTCTCACAAATCTGTAATGAATAAAATGCACTCCATATTTTCTTCTTTTTACTTCATTGCAAAGTTGTCCAACGGACAAGAAAGTGCTATGTTAATTTTGATAGACTGCAATAAAATATTTATGTGCAAATTAAGTTCCCATTTAAAATTTTGATTTGGCACGAAAATACAGATCTTGATTATGTTAAAGCTGTGGGCTATATTCACAGTTTTGCACTGCAATCTGTTTTGTAACTGTAGAATTACAGGCATTGTTCGTCCGTAATTTAGCTGTGTTAGTAATGTCTTTATGTCAGATTTCAAAGTGTTAGAGAAAACAACGTAAACACTTCTTGTATTCCAAACTGCATTGCACTCCAACACTTTTAGGCACCTTCGCACAATTGCACAAAGCGCCATCCTAGCTTCGTCATGTCTGTCCGTCTGTATCAGCGCGGCTCCCACTGGACGGATTTCCGTGAAATTTGATATTGGGGACTTTTATGAAAATCTGTTGCGAAAATCCAAATTTGGTTAAAATCAGGCAAAAATATCGTGCACTTTACGTGAAGACTCAAAGTACGTTTTATTGTTGCCGGTGACATTATATCGCCTTAAGTCCGCTCTCTTCGAGTGAAATGCTATCAGGCTGTTAGATAGCTGAGGAAGTTTAAACATTACTCGAACACGTCACGGTGTTACATTATATGTACATTGCCTATTTTGTTTGTTACCACATATGCATTCAGACTTTATGATGCGTCATTTTCGAGTGTCTACTTGGGTTATCACACGTGGTTGCACTGTGTTTCCGGAAACATAGTACAACCATAGATACTTTGAAGTTTTCTCAGTAGTGGTACAAGGAATGTTTTTTTTTATCTTGGATGAATTTCAAATTTTCGTTTCACAAAACAGTAAGAAACTGAGCTGAAATATGCGTATGCTGTTCCTGTACAGAACAAATGTACCATTTAGTTGGTCTGTGTTTCATTGCTGTGATGAATTATTGGCTAGGTAACCCACATTAATAATAGAAATTTGTACAGTGGAATTGTTGACCTGTTGTTGATCTTTCATGAAAGTTCCATAAAAAGCAGAGAATTTCTTGTGCTGCTTAGTGATTATTAGCTTCTCAAGCAGAACTCTAGGTTCTCAAGCAGTACTCTGCTCCATGCATTTGGTTAGTGTACAGTGAAGGCCCTTTGCTGGCATGTTTAATGTGTACACTTCTCTTTTTGCAGTTCGTTTGACGATGAAGTCCACATGAAGATGGCCTTGCAGCCATGCCAAGAAGTTGCCTCAATACTAAAAGTTGAGGTAGGTCGCTGTTCTTTATTTAATTCCAGTCACAGTAAGCCTGGTGTGCACATTTTGTTACTTCTGAACCTCTAAAACTTAAAAAACTGGGGTTGGATACAAAATTATGACCACCATCACTTCCTTTTGAGTGGGGAGGGATGGATATTGAATAGTGGCACAGGTGTCAGTGGTTTTCTTGACAAAGCGATCTTCCAAGTTTTGAAATGTTTTCTGTGTTATGTGCATTGTTTCTCTGTATTTCCTTCAGTCCAGAATTCATTTTATCTTTTAGCTGTGTAACTTGCCACAACTAGTTACTGACTGTACTGTTAAATCCATCCTCGTCACAAATTTATATCAGACAAGTTTTGAGGTTTTCACAGTGATGGTATAATTAGTAGCTTTTTGTATATCTTGGGTGAATTTTACATTTTCTTTTCAGAGAACAGTAATATGATCAACTGAGAAGTTCTTGTGTTGTTCCTGCACAGAACAAATGTACCATTTAGTTAGTTGCACTGTGTTTTACTGCTGTGATAAATTATTTGCTAGGTAACCCCACATCAATAATAGAATTCTGTACTGTGGAACTGTTGACCTGTTATTGATTTTTCATGAAAGGCAGAATACAATACATGAGTTATTTTCTCTAGATGCTGCCACTTGGTGGTAATCAGTTGACTGCTATGGGATTGTGAAGTGGACATGTGTAGATTATGGTTTTGTTTGTGAAAATTATGTATATATATATATATATATAACACATCACTGTCCTCAAGTTTTTCTCAGAATTTAATCCGTCAGTTTTGGTTTGTTCTGACATTCACAGGACATGCCTTCCACTTCTGTTCGTGCAAAGATTCTTACATACAGTCACACTCAGTCGGCTGTGCGCCGTTGTCGGTCACAAGACCTCGATACTTCGTCAGACATAATTCCAGCTGCTGAGGCTCTCCAAAGGACACAGTCTGTTTCTGAATTGTGTTCTCTTTTTGAACAGGCTTCACTTGTTTGTGTAGGTGCTAGTAAAAAGTAGAGTCTTGCCATAAGTGTAACTTGTACTATGCCAGTGGTTCCCAGACATGAAGATTTGCCACATGGTTTTCTTTCAATATATATTTTTTTTTAAAAAAGTATTAATTTCCTTGGAACATCTTCCTTCCATACTTCCTTCCTCTTTCTTTGGTTTTTTTTTGTCTCATACACACCCATTACATTGTGGAATAAACATTACATGAAATGAAATAATTCGTGTATGTGTTAGTAAATTACAGTTATGTCTCGTTAGTGTTATTGGGGATGGCAGCATATGAAGTCCTACATATTTTCTGTATAATAAAACAACTGTTATTGGTGCATGCAAGATTCAGATATAGACTCCAGGAAAGAAGCAAATGCAGCAAGGCTGGTGGTCTGGAGCCTCCTAGTTCATGCACACTCCTGTGCATGTTTGTCATTAGAGTAGCATGTATGATAGTTCTCACAGGTGAGCACAGTGTAGGATGGTACTTAAGTGGAGAAATATGTTGTCGCAAACAGCAGGCTATCACCGCTTTTGATAGAAACTGGAACATTTTGGAACAGATGTGCTGCAGATGCTGTGAATGATGTATGGTTGGCAAACAATTTTTTGATTCAAGATTATCCAAATTGTGGGTAGCTGTGGGATTGGGACAGTGTGAGACAGATGCAGAAGTCTGTGTGTTCTGGTTGTCTTCAGACAGAAGAATTGATTTAAATGATGTGGAATTCATTGTTAATTGCCACATTATCTGCAGTACAGATCTGATTATGCATCACATCTGCTAACAGATCCTACAAAGGTGACAATTATGTGAGTTTTCTTGGCAGTTTGGCTGAGGATTTTGTTCTTCTGTGATGAGACTTCTTCTTCTGGGACACTTTGACCCTTGAAGACAAGGACACTACATTGCCAGGAAATGTCAGGATCTGATTACCCATTGATGCAATGTTGTATGCCAGAAGAGTGGAATCCTCAATGTGGTAGCTGTGTGACGATCATGGGTGAGCTTGTCAATACAGCACGTGACAATGTAAACTTACTATGAAATATTGTCACAGGTGAGGGAACTTGGTGTTTCCTGTTTAAATTATAATACTGTACTCCGTGTGGAAGTAGTCATTATCACAGAGATGAACATTTCCATGGAAAATTTCTGAAAACAGAAGGTGACATTGGAAGTCTTGTTTGACAAACAGGACATTATGTGCCACAAGTTTGTTCCGGAGGGTGCCTCAATCAATAAGGAAAAGACTGTACTGGATACAGTTCATGTGAGGCATTCTAAAATGTGGGAGGCTAAAGACTGGGTGTTCTTGTGTAACAGTGTGCTGGGAAATCAGACTTCAGTTGTGCAGATGCAAGTCATGAGGTGTGGTACTGTGGTGCTCCCGCACCCTCCTGCATGTTGTACATGAAGGACCATCAAAAGAGCTTCTGTTTCAAGGATGCAGGGGATATTCAAGTGGCCATGAAGAGAGTGTTACATTAAACTGTGCTGTGGTGTCCAGAAATGTTCCCAATGACTGTATGAACACTGACTGAAGTGTGCAGCTGCTGAAGGACAGTATTTGAAAGGCAGCTGCATCTAAATCCCACAGGATGTGAGGTAATTACTTCTGTCCCAGAACTTTCTAATTTGTGAGGTCCGAGATTCTTACAGTGGTGACCGTGAATATGAGAAGGATACCCTAAAGATGGGGGCAGCATGTTGTTAGTATTAATGTGTCGGGCTCGCATCAAGCACGTTAGCTCAAGTGCAGACAGTGTGACAGATGAGGGAGGTGCCTCCTTCGAATCTCAGTTGGGACACCAGTTATCTTGACAGGTGTTGTGTGGTTTTTCTCACTCTGCAGGTAAATGCTAGGATAGTACCTTAAAGTAGGCCTTAACCACTTCCTTCCACATCCCATTCCTTGTGTGCTGTCATCCTACCATTTGATGCTATGTGTGCTGAGCTACTGCCAGCATCATGAAATGAGAAATACAAAAATATAGAGTAACATCCCAAAATATGGTAAACTTTATGATCATGTGGTTTGCTTGTAATAAGTTTGCCATGTGGAAGATTGGTGGGAACCGCTGGTCGGTTTGACTTCACTTGTGTGACTGCGTATTTTATATTTCTTAGTAGACAGTGACTGATTTGGCCTGAATGATGAAGTGCAACTACAGAAGTTTCTTATCGATACATTTCATGGTTTGTAATTTAGCTGTGTTAATGTGTGATACATTTAGGCATTGTATATATTACATTATAACTATGTAGTTCCATCAAGTTCATATGTAATCTAAAATTACTTCCCAGTTCTTATGTCAGGACAAGTACTGTACTGGTTTAATTTAAGTGCCGACTTTTGAAGGACACACTGTATTGTAACAGAGTTGAAGTTTACGTAGTGTGTACATATGCAGTTAGTGCAATTAATTGTGATTTCTGACATTTTCTTTTTTATCATGATAGTAATTTTTTTATCTGATATTTGCTGCTTATGTGTGTGTGTGTGCATATATATATATATATATTATATTATTATGTATATATATATAGTGCCTAGTCTCTTTTGAATGGTTTGTAGACGGTTGTGCTACATTTAGCTGATTATATTTGACAATATAAATCCACTCCTCAGGCATTCAGGAATTCTTCTTCTTGATCAAGCTCTGAACAGATAGGGTGAAAGATAAATAGCATGCTAAGTTGAGATTCTTAGTGTATTGGAATGAAATTTATTGCTTTGTTTCAAGAAGGATTATTTTAATTATATTTTCTTGTGTTGTTACTTGTACTTAATTGCAGCTGAAATGTGAAAATTGCTGTTTGAAATATTTAATTAATTATTTTATGGTGGGTGTGTGTGTGTGTGATGCATTTGTCAGTGCCACTTAGTGTTGTAGAGAATTGTGATTTGATGTAATCATAACTGCTCTCACGAATGATGGCTCTTCATAGCAACTTCATATACCATATCTTATCTCTTCCAGTTGAGCTGTATCATCTAGTCGGTTGGTCTAGAGCATTTATGTCTTGTAGTGTGCTGAGCATTCCTCTGATTCTTGATTTCTGATATTTCTGTATTTCTGCTTGTGCAATGATTAAGTGCCAATACATTTTCACAATGTTGAAAGGTGAGTGGAAATTCGGAAACATTTTTGGACTTTGGGAATGGACCTTGCAGAGGATTATGACCTACAGTTCCTTGTTCTCTCTCCCTCAGGTAGCCTGCAGTTTGCAGCATGTCATCGGCTGCTTACGGTTTTCTTATTCCTCATTCATGTTTATGTGATTCCAAACTGACTAGACTTTCATAATTGGAAACTTATTTTTTTAAATATGTTTTTTACCCTATGTGAATCCAAAATCAATTATTTAATATATTTTCACATTATAATTCTGAGCTTAAAATGAGTGAAATTATGTGGATCTATACTTATTGTCCAAAAATGTTAATGTTAGCAGATAATGAAACAATTCTGTTGGCTCCATGCTACTTTATATACAGTACATACACATTTTTACTCCCCCCACCCACCCATACACACACACACACACACACAACAAACACATGCAAGAGTGAGCTCTAAATGAATTATGGAATTGATTTTTAATGTCAAATATGAAATGTTGCCATTTGCAATAAAAACTTTTACTTTCTGTCCATGTATGTGCTGAAATACCCTCAGCAGGTGACATATAATGTAAGCTCTCAGATTTGTTTTAGTGCTGTGGTGTTGAGTGTTATTCTTACAGCTCAGTGGGTGCCAGTGATTACTGTTTTTTGCATCTGAAGGTGTGTATATTGAGGTTCTGGAAATAAGTCACATGGATCAACCTCTTCCACAGATCCTTCGATCTGTTACTGATCCTCCTGTAGCATACTACTTTATATTCCCTTTCAGTCATGTGATCATTTATTTTACACAAATGTTGGTGAGTGACAATCTTCATTAGTGACACACACTTTGGGCTGGTTGACCTAGACCAGAGGTAGCTAAGCAGAGCAGAGTGACAGGGTAGTGTTCATACAGGTTATGTAGGCAGGGTAACAGGATGATGATGATGATGATGATGATACAGGCTACACATTCAAAGTTAAATATGATGATCATACAGGTTATATAGGAAGAGTGGCAGGAGAGTTGTCATACAGGTCATAAAGGCAGTGACAGGATGATGATCATACAGGTTATACAGGCAGAGTGACAGGGTAGTGTTCATACAGGTTATGTAGGCAGGGTAACAGGATGATGATGATGATGATGATACAGGCTACACATTCAAAGTTAAATATGATGATCATACAGGTTATATAGGAAGAGTGACAGGAGAGTTATCATACAGGTCATAAAGGCAGAGTGACTGTATGGTGATCATACAGGTTATATAGGCAGAGTGATAGGAGAGTGATCATAGAGGTTGTGTAGGCAGAGTGACTGGAGAGTGACCCCAGTTACTTTGACACTGAAGATGGAAACAGCACATCCCTTCAAAACATTGGCAACACAGCTGACTTCCACACAATTCCATCACCCTAAAACAGGATTAACATTACTGTTTTATTTAGAAGGTGAAAATTTTCTCCTGTTATTGCACGCATCCCACATCTTCCTTCCTGATAAAGAACCTTGATTATGGAGACTTAAATGCACACTTTTTCTTGCGCAGCAGCTATACTAGTTATAATACTCAGAGAATGTTTGGGTGTATTATTTATAGAAGGAGTCTGCTGAAGAAGAAACATAGTATATAAAATTTTTCTTACCCATAGCTTCCTGTTATTAGAATAATGTTGGATGCACTATAATCTGTGTTTTGCTTTGTTTGATTGGTGTAGGACTTGTACAAGAAACCAGTAATGGAGGAGAAGAAACCATCAAGATTGGTGGGATCCAAAGTATCCCAGATTGCAAACATTTTTCAGAGCATGGTACCAGCCAAAGAGACTGAGGTGCTGATCAGCAACTCTACTCCTGTGCGGAACAAATCGTCTGACTCCTCACCAAAGCTGGAGCGGAGACGAGCAGCTGCATGTAGTGAGGAAGCATTAAAGGACCCTTCAGCACCCCGTGATTCCCCAACTCAGGTGACAGTTGTTCGGACTGAGAGTCATGTTGCACGTTTCAACAATGCCCGAGCGTTGTTTGAGAAGTTGGGAGCAGAGGATGGTCGTGGCATTGTCAGCAGTGTTACTAGAGCAGAGAAGCCAGTCACAGTTCCTACCATAACCACAGGATTCAAGTTACCCATGAGTCAAGGTCTTCATGGTTTACGATCCCGATCTAGTTCCGATAACTCCTCCACTGGTACATCTCCAGTACGTTCACCACAAACTGCAATGGGTTCACATCATTCCTCTCGTTCACCATCTCCTAGAGAACGAAGTCAAAGTGACAGTGTTTCCATGGGTGGGGGATCAGTATTTGGTATTGTAAGCAGTGGGACCTCAGAAATTGATGAACGAAAGGTGCTTACGACCAATGGACATCAAAGAAATGGAGGCCCTGATGTGGTGGATGAAGAGGTGGCTGTGCCTTCAATGTGTGTGTTGACTCCTGTTCCAGCATCTGCAACAGAAAGATTATTACAGCCACGAAATATTTGTACAGCTGCGAAGGTGATGGACAGTAGTCATTCAAATGGTGTTATTAAGACTGACAATGAGAAGGCAGCAACTGAGGATAAATTACAGACTGTTGGAGGTGTAATGAGTTTATCAAAGAAGCCAGAAAAACCAGAGAAACCAGAAAGAAAGTTCAACAGTAGAGAACTGATAGAGAAACAGAGGAACTGGACATCACATTTTTCAAAGTCACGTTCAGCTCGTTGTAATAGTGATCCAAACAAGACAGAAGTGCGAGTGGGTTTGAGTGCTGGTGGCACAGAGAATGTGGCAACTCCGTTAGGTTTGCAACAACAAGCTCAGAAGTTAGTAGCTGACAGTTCTCTTTCGTCCACAAACCTGGCAGCTCGAAGTGCTTCATTCAGTGCCACAAGGCCTGTGAGGTCTCCTACTGTATCCCCTCCACCTCCACCTATTCGAACAGGACACACTTCATCTATCAGTCCCACATCAAGACAAGAGCAGATGGTAGAAAGGCCAATGGAACCTCCTCCACCTGTCTCTCCAGTCCGGGACACCATCTCTACAAGGTAGTCATAGTATTTCTGTTTAATGTTATGCATTAAAAATCCTTATTTTTGAAAGTACAGTACCAAAATTAACAATGTTTAATGTAGCCCCATCCAACCTATTTAAGGTATGGTAAAAGCTGCAGTATTTGGCACTGGAAGATCTGGAAGGCTGTGTTAACCAGAAATGGATTAAGAGGCCCATTATTTATACTCTTCCTTCAACTCAGCGGCACTCAGGTCTAATTCCAAGAGTTTGACTATCAATTATGGGTGACTTTTTGGCGTTTTGTTTGGATTATATGTACACAGTGTTACATAAGTAGTTATGAAAATGGAATAGAAAGGGCAGCAGGGAAAACAGGACAGGATATCAAATGACAAATCAAATTTGTAGGTCTGTTATGTGTAAGGTGTAACATCCTGATATCCAGAAAATTATATCTGGCAACTCTGGTCCTGGAGGTGCCAGATATCACAACTTTTATACAGTTCAAGATACTGACGTAAGGAAAGTTATCCAAATTCTTATTGATCTCCTTTTCTATTGAGTTATTAAAAAGTGTCTTCACTGATTTAGATTTCACCAGCAGCCTACACAATTTACAAAACCCTATAGTCTGAGTGGTTTGAGCATGGAAAAACAGGCGAATTATTTCATAATATTATGCCTGTTGATGATATATTTGTATAGTGTACATTGTAAGTTGCTAAGGAATGTCATTTGTACTGAATATTACATTACACATCTGAAGTTGTATGTAGAAGAAAGTAGGACTGGTGGTTTTGCCATGTAGTGTTGTCAAGGCCCCCCACCATTACTTACCCTCTCCCTCCAAATTGCACAAACCTGGAGATTGTTTAAATGCAGAGTGACGTAAATACATATTCATGTATCATGAGAATACAGGAAAAAAATTATGATATTGACATACATAATAAATCCTCTGAAAATATGGCAAAGGTCGAGTATTTTGAAATGACACTAACAAATCAACATGACCTTCCCAGAGAAATTAACAGCAGGTTGAATTCAGGAAATGCTTTTGACCGTTCGATTCAGAAATCTTCACCCTTCTGTCTGCTGTCTGAAACCCTGAATATTAAAATGTACAATTCTGTTTCATTTCCCAGTACTGATGAAAAATTGAAACAGCAGCAGCCTAAATCATCGCCAGGTGTAAACAGTATATCAGCCAGGACTTTTGTAGGTAAGATAACTATCTTAATTTTTGCAGTACACAAAATGTGAAATAATTATTTTTAACACACTTTGTTTTCTGGCAAGTGTATTGCTCATACTCAATACTAATTTCATGACTAGTATGATATGTACATTTAGTTTGCAGTTTTATTCCAGTAACAATGAACCGTTTGAATTAGGCATATGAACATGTGTATGAAGATCAGTCATAAACATATTTACATAACTGCATATGAAATTTTATGTTGTATGTACCGTGCACTTTATTGTAAGTCTAAATCAACCAACAAATGCACAAGATTATTGGTAAGTATAAAACCCCTACATATGTTTTGGCAAATAGATTGCCATCTCCAGGGGTTATGTATCGGAGAACTGCAAGTGCCATCTGCATCCAAATATACAATGTATGGTTTCACATTAAAAGTTTTTACACGTCACAATTCAAGATGTATAGCTAGACAAAATTATGAATTAAAAACAGTAAATATGCTATGCCTCAATTAGTAGTTAAAATAAGTATGCCTTAAGATCTCAGGGTATAAAATATATACAACTAGTTTTACATGAATCAATGTTAAAATATTAAACGTTAAAAAGTTTATGGTGGTTTCTAAAACTAGTTATTGGCCATGCATACAAGCATTGTGGTTGATCTGTTGTGGATTTCGTCCTGTACCTTGTACATCTTGAATTGTGACATGTGTCAAAACTTTTACTGTGAAACCATACATTGTATATTTGGATGCAGATAGCACTTGCAGCTCTCTGATCCATATCCCCTGAAGATGGCAATCTATTTGCCAAAACATATGTTGGGGTTTTACCAATAATCTTGTGCATTTGTTGGTTGATTTAGACTTGCATACGAAATATTGTTTACATGTTAATAATTGCAAGCATGTGACAGTCTGAAACGTTGTGTTTCTTTATGACAGATTTAACACCACTGGAATCTGATCCAGTGGAAATCATGCACAAAAATGGACCACTAAATTGTGGAATTTTTAATTTAGAGTTCCTACCAGTCTCACCACACAGATAGAAACATTTGAAGAAAAATAGACATTGTATTTGCTTCCCAGAACTATTACTTGTTGTCTGTTTTTAACTTTTATTATTTCAAAGGAGAGGTGGAAGTTTCTGATGTATGCACAGTATCCATTTGGGATCATTGCTGCTATGAATTAGTAATTGCTGTATTTATTGCAGCTTACTGAACTTCAATGAGCTAATTTTGTTCTGCATTTTATTATGTAGCTCTCATTTTGATTAGCAGGCTGTTGTGAACACTAATGAACTTCATAGTTTCACAAAAGGCAGAGAATTTCTTGACTGGCTCAGTGACTGTTAACTTCTCAGTAAGAACTCTTGTCCCTGGAGTCAGTTGGTGAGCATGTTTGTTGAGCTGGATTAGAAGACGATTTATATAAGGTTTAAATATCTTGCAGCAGTTGAATGAAGTAACAACGTTTTCGTAGGGCATGTTATGTTGATGGCCATTGTGATGTTTGCTTCATAAATGTTGGCTTCAGGAGACATTTTGGTGTCTGAAAACAGATTTGTTTCTATGTTGATGCTAGTAGCACCTGAAATGCAAGTTAATCATGCTTATTCAAATGGTTCTAAAAACATACAACATGGAGATGTTGGCCCATGTCCAGTGGGGGTGTGATACAGGAAGGTGGAGGAGGGTGCTATTTATAGCTAGTTTGCAACTTGGGAGGGAATCTCCAGCCCTGAAACAGTTTTGTTTGTGCAACAGAGTGAGCAGCTGCTGTTAGTCATTACACAGTGTCTGCAGGTTTTTGAATGAAGACTGATAGAAAGATCACTGGACTGCTCTTTGTGTTTATCTGTACTGAACTGTGCAGTGTGTTTCTGCATGTGCACATGTTTGCATAAGTCTGTGATGTTATTTACTAAAAAGGAATGTTGTTAAAGTTTGCGTATCTGCAGTGTGGTATTAGCATCCTTAGATTCTAAATACTGCAATTCTTGATATGAAATACTTTGTTACTAGTTGTATGTTACTGTGACTGAAGTAGAGTTCTATATATCATGTTTAAACGAGAAATGGTGTTACAAGAAATCAGCACATTTTGCATATGTTAATAGGAAATAATCGGACTTATTATGAACATGTGAGGTTTGAGGCTGTCACAGCGGTGTTGCTACAGATTTAAGTGTTCTGGACATGACATTGTGTTGTGGGCTCAGTAGTTCTGGACGTTTTGAAGGATCAGAATGCTTTTGTCTGCATCACCCTCAAGATAAAGGCCCTGTGGTCCTTGAAAATGTCCAGAATTGCTCACCCAACAACATGGTGTGACATCCCAGAATACTTGAATCTGATATGAATAATATTTTCTCCTCTCTTTCTACAACTTGACTCAGAGGATAGTTATTATATTTCTATAGACTTGTCATAATGATGGTTAATAAATTGGAAGAGAAACAAAAACCATTATTATAGTATCTTTAATTTAATGTTACTTTAGGTAATTTTGGTTTGTCTCCATTATTAAACAGTTAGCTGTGAATTATGAAAGCTAATCAGCAATATTTACTCCACAGTTGTGTGTATGTGTCACCTAATCTATTTTTTGTTGCCACATACATAACAGTTACTCAAAGAATATTCTCAAATTGGTGGGATGCTATTTGAATGGAAAATATGAAAAATAGGATTCCTTTTAATGTTAGCTGCAAAGCTGAATTATTGATTTATCTTTAATTTTGTATTACATCATATCTTGTATAAGGCTCTGCCATTAAGTACAGTATTCTACAATTGTTTTTTTTTCTTAAAGATGCTTTGGAGATGAACCTTGCCTGCTTAGTTGTTTATTTTTAATGTTAGGCTGTGAGTAATAATTTTGTTTTCATATATGGCAACAGGAGCTGTGTTAGTGCATGAAAGTGGAGTGAAAGTGTAGCGCAGTTACATTCATTGTTTGCTTTGCTGTGGACAGCTGTTGTTCGAGTGAACATTTCACACTGGGAGTGGCAGTATCTGTACCTATATCTGGTTGTATCCAATCTCTGTCTATCTATCTCCCACAGACTATGTGCCTACGGCTCCTGTGTTCCAGTTGCTCGGGTATGATCCTAATTATGTGATGTGGCATTTGTTGTGAACTGTGCTCAAAATGGAAAGGAACAGACTAAATATCACTTGTTTAGTGTGAATAATCTGACATGACATTACAATCTCACAAAAGCAAGTCATGTTATTAATTTATTACCATACTAGACATCATAAAATAAATTCTAATTGCTGTACTTTAACGCATTACTCCTCAGCACTTACCTTGTGTGGTTCACATTCAAGTGTTATTTGCACTGTGTTATCATAATAGCTGTATATTATCCTCCAGTCACCTGAATAAGTTAAAATAACCAGTGACTTCTGCTCTTAAATGCTGACTACTTTACAATTAATCACAGCCTTCAGTTTCTGTATAATCGTCATTGGGACTGCAGAATGACAGGGAAATATGATGGATCAGAGTGCTTGTAAAGCCCATAGTCATTCATTATCAAAAAATTTTGCACTGTTTATGGAATCCAAAGGTCCATTACCACATTAACAAGAGTTTGCCAATGGATTGTAAATTTCTTTGTTAATTTTAATGTTCTGGAGTATATGTGGTGTTGTATCTAGCATATGTGGTGATGAATCACCAGGTGGTTGGGAAATTGATTGCTTTGAAATTAAATTTTCTCTTAATATGTTTCATAACTTTATATTATTCATTCTGTGTAATGAGATTATACTTTTTTTTTTTTTTTTTTTTAAAGAAAACCAACATTTGCGCATACTGCATACGTAGAGATACAGTTTTTAAATTTCTCTTGCATGTTTTGGCAGCCACCTGCCATCATCAGGGAATATACACACCAAGATATTTAAAACATAATAAAATATGATAATACAATAGTGATATTCTTGTATAAAAGTATATTTTACTCTTTTGAGTAATACAGTCAAAACCAACACACACACTTGCAACATGTGATCAGGCTACCGATTTCAGCTCAAGGAGCCATCATCAGCCCTATGACAGAAGACCATGAAAACCAAACTCCCTACATTTTGATAAGAGGAAAAACTCCCCCTTTTTTACAATTTCCTCTTATCAAAATGTACGGAGTTTGATTTTCATGGTCTTCTGTCTTAGGCCTGATGATGGCTCTTTGAGCTGAAACCGGTAGCCTGATCACATGTTGCAAATGTGTGTGTTGGTTGTGACCATACTACTGAAAAGAGTAAAATACAGAAAGTTCCCGACTTACGTAAGTGGATCGTTCTGCAACCCTATGCGTAAGTCGATTTTTCCATATCTCGGAGCCATGTTTTATTGTATACCTTATACACAATAATAATAATTGATATAATAATAATTAATAATAATTTTAATAACAATTAATAAAACATAATAATAATTAATAATCGATACTGGAGTCACTGTCGTATTCAATTGAGGCAGAGGCAGGGGTGGGTGTGGTGGTGGTTGGAGTGGTAGTAGTGGTGGTAGTGGCACAAGAAGTTTTTTACGTAAGTCCGGATCTTCGTATGTCGGAGCTATGTAAGTCGGGGTCCGTCTGTATACTTTAAACATGTCCATACCAACGGGGATGTCTAATATTAAAAAGATATTGATTGTATTGTATCAATTTCCACAGCTGTGTGCATAGGATGTAAAAAACAGCATAGTAATGTATGCACATTTAAATTCTTGTATGCTTGATATGTTGTTTTTAGTTTTTCAGTAGCATACAAACATTAGTATTTTTCTTAATACATAGTGGATATAGTCTTGTGAAAATATTAATCTTATCAGTTATCAAAGATTATTTATAATCGTATCCTATACAATAAGAAATTATATACATACCCTGTATTATGTAGTATTGTGTTCTGTGTAGGAGGTGGTTTTCTACTGATCTTGCTGTGTGGGTTATACATAGATGTACCCGTACTTATGTCTAGCACCTACACACCATTATTGCATGTCTTGTATAATTGTGAAAAGTGGATTGAAATGGTCAACATTATGTTTGTCGATCAATAACCATTGCTGCTGGCAGGCTTGGATGTAGAAGCTCTCCCAGCAATTCATGTGCCATCCTTTTCCACATGATTTAATCAACTCTGTGGTGTTTTGTATGGGTCTGTATTCGTGTCTGTTGTTTAATTTGTGTTAGGTGTATGCCCAAATCAGCATATGCTTGACATATACATCCACTATGGATCAAGAAAAATACATGTTTATATGCTACTGAGAAACTAACAACAACATGTCAAGGATGTAAGAATTTTAACTACGCTTACATTGTTATTCTGTGTCTTACATCCTGTACATGCAGTTGTGGAAATTGATGTAATACAGTGAATATCACTATTTTGTTTTTATCATATTTTGTATGTTTTAAATATCTTGGTGTGTATTCCCTGATGATAGCAGGTGGCCACCAAAACATGCAGTAGAAATTAACAAATTGCATCTCTATGTAGATTGTATGTGCAAATGTTTTTTTTAATGTTACATAACATTTGTCTAGTATAATAATGAGTGATTATAAACATGATTAGTGTGGAATATTCAATTAATATTTTTTACATTTTCCTAATTTAACAATTCCCTAATTGTTTGAAAATCATGCATATAGTATGGTGCTAATAAATCGAAAGGTTTTGATTTAGCAGTTGAACTTGGCATGATTTGAGACAGCGTTTGTGAGTTGGAGAGTGTTACTTCTCCTTTCAAATATGACATGTACTGTACCTTGAGCTGTGTTACTTTCCTCCAGTTTGAGCACTGGTTATGACAGTTTTTATGATTATCTCAGTTAACAGGATCTGAACTTCCAGTAGGATGTTGCCAGTTATTAAACAGTTCTGGTACTTCTTTTATTCATTAATATGGATCGGTATTGGTAAAAATGGTACATTGATGTATTGAGTAGTGTTTTCTGTGAATGTAGCTACCTGGACTGTCTAGTGGTCACTGTAGGGTGTCAGTTGGAAGCACAGGTGGTGGAGAAAGATGGCCCTGCTTGGTGTATCTGTGTACATAGTTTTATTGTCCCCTAATCTGTGGAGCACTGCGCATTACAGAATAGTTATATTTGTTAACTAGGATCTATTCATTTATACGAACTTTCTTGGTATTTGAACTTGGGAAGATGCTCATGAATGCTGTTGTAATTGTTGACGTATCTGTTTCATTAGTGGGTATAGGATAGGGTTAATAGAAATATGGGAAATAATGAAAGAGAAAGTTATTCCACTTCAGTGTATAATTGTTATAAAAAGTTTATATGTAGATGGTATCATACACATGGTAAAGGTAAAGGTAAAGGTCACTCCATGACATGCCTATGCAGACACAGATGGGAGAGGGAGGTATAGTTAGAACCCATTTGCATCCTCGGAGCTAGAAGGGGGTGGGCGGTCATCACAACGCCCCGGCCTCTTTACCCACAGGAAAGACCCGGTATCCATTGTACAGGTGGCTGGGTGGGCCTCCGGGCCGGTCTGTATGGGCATGGAAAATCTCGCCTCCACCGGGATTCGATCCCCAAACTGTCCAGCCTGTAGTGAATCGCTATACCGACTACGCTGTCCTGGCCGCAATTGTACAAATGGACGTCACAGAAATTATAAGCGCATGAGCAACAGTAAACCAGTGGGTAAGACAGGGACTGTTTTAACATCTTAATGAAATCTTATGAAATCTTAATGAAAATGCTTTCTCGAAAAACTTGAATGCCCCATTTTTATCATATAATATATGATTTATGTGTGTGTACATAATACGTAATATACATGTTTTGCAACCAATGAAATGCTCTCTTTCTACAAATAATACCTTGTAAATTTACTACTGATTGGCCGGGATAGCATAGTCGATATAGCGACTCGTTACGGGCTGGACGGTCCGGGGATGAAATCCCGGCGTTGGCGAGATTTTCCGCACCCATCCATACCAGCCCTGGGGCCCATCCAGCTTCCAATTCAATGGGTACTGGGTAAAGCGGCCGGGGCGTGACGTTGACCACCCACCCCCATCGAGCGCCGAGGTTAAAGAAAGAGTATAGCTATACCTGTACCCCCCACTGGGCCTTCATGGCTTGTTCTAGGGTGAACTTTACCTTTATCTTTTAAATCTACTACTGAGAGTGGCACCTGTACCTAGGTGCCTTTCTACTGAGTGCACTGTAGAATGTATATCAACATTGTTGGTTATAAAACTATCTTAGTGTCTCCTGAAAAGTTTAATGATTCAGAAATGTGAGTTCTAAAGGAGCAGTGGTACTGTCAGTATCACTGTCAAGTTGAACTGTCAGTTTAGGTTCAACTAGACCAGGGATGGGCAAATTCTTTTACCTGGGGTCCAGGTGTGACTATTTCAGAGAGACTATGGACCAAAGAACTTTGTGAGAAGTATCTGTGATTCAGGAATTGTTAAACATATAACTGCATTGGCTGAACACATGGCTGTCTATGTACCAAAATATGTAAGAATTGTTGAACATATAATTTATCTGCATTGACTGAACACACTGCTGTTTATGTACCAAAATACATAGGATTTGTCTCATACCGTTTTGTAGGTGCTGAAAATGAAAACATAGACCTGTGCAATTATGTTTAGGCCTTCTAGGGACCCAAAATTTGATTTTCCTTCAAAATCTAGATTTTTATGAATTTTGTTTATGTTCATAGAATACCTTCTGTGCACTGTATATTAAGAACACATTGTTAAAATGGCTATGTATTTCAGTATCGCAGTGAACTGTTTGACAGTTATTGAGGGCCAATTCTGGACCACAAGTCATAGTTTATCTAGTCCTGAACCAGGTTGTTTATATATATGAATAAAACAGACCTTTTAAATGTGTGTTCAGGGCAAGGATCTGATGCTGGTAGTGGAGGTAACCTTCCTGTTGTAGCAACTGGGGATGTGGAGAAGCGATTGCGTGAGGAGGAAGCAGGAGAAGTTCGCCACGATGTAGCCCATGTTGACAAACGCAGCAAGAAGATGGTGTCCTCAGTTCAGCTGCACCTTCAAGCTGCAGGGCTTGGCCCAACCAAACCAGTATCTGTAATTAGTTCCAGAGATGAGAGCAAAGAATCCCTCCCACCACCTGCACAGGGTGATTCCAGTCCGTACAGTGGAAATGTTGCGGAAATATATCATCCTGCACCCATCACAAATTCAGTGCTTCGTGAACTGGAGAGTCAGGGCTGGATAATACTTCTTGGTTACCAGCAACTAGATATACAGAGATCACCAATCATGAATGTAGTGACAAGGTAGAGGAATCTAAATTGTCACAAGTTTTAGGTCAGCGGGACACTTTTACGTGGAAATATGATGAAAATGCAGTTGCTATGTCACATTCTGGTAAAGAAGCTTTTGATGAAAGTGTTTCTAAGGTTCAAAAGGACGAGACTAATAGGAATTTCAAAGTGCAGCCACTGCCAGTCCTTCAAGATGAAGAACAAGTGCAATCAGATGAGACAGAACAATTTGATCTAGAAACAGAAACAGCAGTGTCATCAGCTAGACCAGATCTGCATGATTCCTGTATTCCAGAAGTTGAGATGGAGATGAGAAAAGGAAGTGTTGATGTGATTGGTGGTAGTGGATATGTTGCCTCTCATTTTGTATCCAGTGATGAAAACTCAGATGTGCATGTTGTATCAAGAACAGCAGCAGAGGATGTAGACTCTGTCAAAATTAAGGATATCACTGTCGATAGTTGTGCTTCAGTGTCAGAACAGTCCACTCAGATCTCTCGTCAGGAATCGGAACCATTCCTGTTGTCTCGATTGATTCTCCGTCCGGAAGAAGTAAGCGCTGCTGCTTCTCTTCCTCCTGCTTCTATGACAGCGAGAGCAGGATCACCGGAGCAACAGGTGGGTGTGAAACAGGCATCATCAGAAGCAAGTATCCTGGACTTGCAGGATGTTGAATATGCTGATGCTGATGCTGAAGATGGAGACGATGAAGCTGAACGTGAGGAGGAAAGGGTTAAAGCACCTGCGGAATTCACACAGCAGGTATGTGGAAATAAAGTTTTTATTCTCTTACGTAGCTGGGTTAAGATGTTAGATGGTGATATGCTTTCATAGATGAGAAAACATTGTCACCTTTAATTCATATAGCTCTTTGTTCAGAATCTATGATCTTTTATAAATGCATGAATATGGAGACAGATAAGTATGTTTTTACTCCTAAAGAAGGTAAGCATATTGAAAACAATTTGTTATTCTTTCTTTCAAAGGAATGTCCACTTGTACAGTTTACAGAACCAGCATTGGGCATCTTGTGGTAACACATGCTTTGTATCACTGTGATAAGTATAAATTTTAGTGGAACATGAATGGCACCATTAGAAGCAAAAGCCTGTGAGATAAATGGTCTTCTATAAATTTTGGATAAGCTGTAAGTAGAGGGAAGACTTTTGGGGTGATTTGCTATTGTATTATTTCATGCGTAGGTTGCTTTTGAGTTAACTCCAGCACTAGCTGAAAGAGGAAAAGACAAAGAGCAGAGAGAGGACCAGCAGCAAGAGGCACCTCAGAGTTTGGCTTCAGATGTTCCTGAAACCATGACACCAGATGAGGCAGAGAACTTGCTGAGTTCGAGGTGAGTGCTGTGTGACCCAACTTATGTTTTGGAGTTGTGATGGGTAGCTGTGCAGTGGATAAATATTAGTTACATTTAGTTCACAAATCGTCACTTTGATTGGTCTGTAAAGTTTAGTGAAGTACAGAGATGTAGATTTATCATGTCTCTGAGCATAGGAAAATACCAAGTTTGTGTGTGTGTGTGTGTGTGTGCGCGCGCAGCGCGCTTGTTAGTGAACATACTTGCTCAGTTGTTGCAGTTTATAAATGAGCGGCTGGAAGGGGCACTGATTTCATAGTAATCTCTTATTATACGTGGACATCAGATGGTCTCATTTCACTTGTGTAATGTATTTAATTGAACAGAGAGTATTCGTTGGCAATACTTTTGCAAAGTATGTATTGTGGAAAATATGTTACCAAAAGTTTTGTAAAGAAATCCCACAAAAACATTGTCATGTAAAAGAAAAATATACAGTATAATTCCTTCAATCTGGTAACCTTGGGCTGGACAAGTGTCAGATTATCAAGTATTCTGGCTTATCTAACAGTACCTGTACTGACCTTATTAGTTGTACATGGGCTGTACAACTAATAAGAGGAGTATTCCATTTGGGTATCTCCTTCAGCTGCTGGTTCAGGGGCATCAGGGTCCCCTTGTATATTTTCTGGAGTCTGTCAGTTTCTACTGCGGATACTGAAGGATCAGGAGACTGTGAATCAGGAAGCCATTAAAATAGCTTAGTGGGTTCAGTAAAATCCAGATAGCACAAGATAAAAAAAATGTAATCACTACTTGTTCTGGATGTTGTCAGTGCTGAAACAGACTGTCTGCCTCAACTACTGAAGTATTAGAATTTCTGGAGTATCAGCTTCCAGATTAAAGAAGTTTTACTGTACAGAATAGAGGCAAAATTTCACATGACATGATCAATGGTGGACAAACATTAAGATCCAAAACTTCTGTTTTTCTCATATATTAAGTAGGAATACAGAGAGCCAGAATAACAGATATTGGTGTTACACAAATCCTCATACAGTTTATGAAGTTTCTTTACATGACACCCAAGTCAGGGTCCAGTGTGCAGTGAATCAAAAAATCATTGGGCCCGTGTTTTATGAAGAAATGACTTCTGATGGATACGTTGAATTAATTCTGATGTCATTATTCAAGGAATCGACAGAGAAAGAGAAAATCTAGGCCAGTCCTTTTTCTTTGTGAGAATTGAAGTATAATTTTTCAAGAAAAATTGTTAATATTGCAAGACAGGCTTTGTGATTTTCCAAGAAATATTTTCAGATGGTGCAAGGCCTGCTAAGAAGCTGCAGGTCAGCACTTTGAGCCTGTTCTGTGAAATAGGATAGGGCAGGGGAAAAGCATACTCTAAATGTTCAGTGTATGCAGGCTTCATATACAGTAATGCTCCTGTAACAGCTGCTGTGCACAGGGACATGATAAAAAGTGTTTCCTGTAGTTTCACATAGTAGTACTACATTGTAACAGAATGAATTATTTATTGTTGATATATAATGTTTTTGCATCAGTAATGACTGTTAGAGTATTAATGTATACAATTTATTATTCTGTTTTGCACAACAGACTCTTGATTATAATGGGTGCATTGCATTATGGCTGATTTATTTACTTATGCCTTTGAAATGTTTATTTTGGTACAGTTATAAGTGGTACTATATTATCTGTGTGTTTATGTAAAGAAACATAACACAATAATTACAATTATGCAACTTGCACATGGAATTTTTTTCCATTTGCTAGGCATGTTTTTATGCTGCTTGCAGGGAAGCAAGGAGGAGCCTTATTACATACACCCATATCAACAGTTTGCTGTGTTTGAAACATAAACTGTCATAGTATATAGGGATGCCAAATTCTAGGGATTTGTTTGTTTACATGTGAAGTTTGCTAGTCATTATTGAACTTTTCTTCTTATGAAGAGACTATCAGGAATTATGCTAGTGTCAATGAACTTTTCTTCTTATGAAGAAACTTTATCAGGTATTATGCTAGTGTCAAATGCGATATACTTCCATTTGGAAAAAGCATAAGAATAAAAAAAATTGCTTGATGTATATGAGAAATTGCTGCTTTTAAGTTGGGCCTCTGACATGTTTGTTAGTGGTTACTGAATGGTTTACATGTATCACCTTTGCGCATGTAAAATCCACACAGAAGTTGGCATCTCTGAGCGTGAAAGTAGCATTAAATGCATGGATGCTTTATGCTGTTGCATGATCAGTAGCTTCAAATATTGTAATTGAAATTTAATTGTTTGACTTGGTACTCTGATGCAAAATTTCATTTGAGTAGAATGGATCTTGATTTAACATATTTTGTTTTTGTTAGATCTTTTTGATGTGTTGCATTGTTAAAGAGGTTTGTCTGTTTCATAATTACAGTAATTAACTCTCTGCAATACATATTGTTGTACACAATGTTTCAGTAATATAAGAAGGCCTGAAACTGGTAAATGTAACATACCGCCACAATGGGAAGTAAAAGTGTCCTTTACATTTCCACATTTTGACATAATGAGCATCAGTCTATAACTTAGATGAACCTGAGGCTTATAATGATGATGGAGGCCTGAGTATTGATGAGTCCACTCATCAGGTGTGCCAGTTCTCTTAAATTTGGAAACAGTAATTCCTGTTTGCATGACTAAAATTTGTAACATTTCTAACTTTTGATATGTAGTTGTGTAATGCCATTGCAAACTGTAATACAGTAAAGTATGAAATTTGCATTGCTTGCCAGTTAACTAATTTCTGTTGTATTTTTCTGCTCTTCTTGCTGTACTCCTGTACCTGCAGCATTCTGGAAAAGAAAATACGGTGAGTTGAGTCAAAGCCCACTTGGTGTTGGTGTTTATGCTCTGAAATGGTTTATTAATCAAGGAACCCTTACTCACATAAATAAAAATTATCCCATGCTATGGTCTAACATTTCACTTACCTTCTAATTCTTATTGAGAAGTGCAAGACATTGGATGTCCATTATCTACCACTGCAAAGTGAAACTGGGGGACCAGATTTACATATAATTTATAAGGTATAAATTTAGCAGTAAAATGTTTGAATCAGAATCACATTTCTTAAAGCTGTGTCTCAGATATAAGAAGAATGTTCCCATAGTGGCACATATCTGAAGTATTGGGTTATACTTTGAAACTTTAAGAGCAAACTGTGAATTTTGGCGAGATCCTTAGAAGTAGCAAATATGTTGCAGGCAAGGTGACTGAACATTACAAGTGTGCAAGTTACAAGCATTTGTAAGAACTTCATATTTTGATTGATATTATTTATATACTAGTGAAGTGCCAATTGAAAATTCAGGAGAAAGTTTTGAGAAGCCCCATCTGTAGGTATGTTTGCCATAGACAGTTCTTGCATTAATCCACGCTTATACATTATAGTCCCTGAAGGACACTTTAATGTCACCATTCTACTTGATGTGCATGCTGTGAACTTGAAAAGTTCTTGTTAGACAGCATGATAGACAAAGCATAATAATGATACCCATATTGTGGAGGGTAGAAGTACTTTCTCCCCTGCCAAGCCAAGAAACACTTTCTGCTTTGTTCATTACTATTTCATCTGAGTTTATTTTCATTTTGTCTTCTAAAGGCACACTAAATGTTTAAAACTCTGAACTTGGTCCCTTCAAATAATGTAAAGATACCTTGAAAGAATAAGCTGTGTGATAAAGAGGTTAACTTTTCTGGGGATAATAATGCATTCAAATGGCATTATTGTTGCCATCTGGTGGTGCTATTGTAACTAAGATTTTCATTTGTTTTCCATGATCATGAACAACAGACTAACAAACTCCTGAGAAATTGTGTTCCATAAAATGAGATATGGCACTGTGTAATCTCAGATTTCACAAATATTGTACTGATTTCCAATAATGCATCCAGAAATAACTTCAAAATGTTCCATTTCTTACTGCAGTAAATGGAGGACTCTTAGAATATCTTTATTTAGTTTTAATTACTAGGCTCTTACAAGTTTATTTTGACAAAAGCATGAGTATGTAGGACATCTATTAGTTTATTGTTGTGTGAATATGAATGAATTCTTTTGTAGATGTAGTGTAGAATTGTAGTAAAATAATTTGGAACAGATGTTAATTATTGTTGTTATGTGTCAAGGTATGAGGTGTTTGAAGGCTATATGTATTCATTGTGTGTTTGTTTATTCTGAAACAGTTTGGAAACCCTGTTCATAGAAAGTTACAGGGGATTAGACACATTGGTTTCCTTGACTATAAATCAAAGTCTGTCTTAATTGCCAGGTTATCCAGATTTATGCACAGTGAGTTCATTATCAGTTAATTAATATCAGATGCTGTTGCCTACACATTGCGTTTATGAGTTCTTGATATTGTTCTCAGAATAAATGGTGATTATTTTCCTAAAAGACATAAGCCAGTTTATTTTTGTAATGGAGGCACTGTGTGCTTCTTTTAAGTAGCATCTGCATTTGAAGTACTGTTTGAATGGGCTTCACACTTGAAAGGGTCAATCCAGTCCTTTGTTCTTCAGTAATTCAGATGCTGCATATAAGTACAAATACTGGGCACAGTACATCACATATTATAATTGAGGAAGGCTTTCTACCCTTCCAGCAACATATGTTCATAATTACCTTCTTCTGATTTACTTCTCCATTATGTCATTTAGAATCTTTTAGTATGTGTATTGTTATTTTATATTTCATAAATTAATAACTATTTATTAGGTGCCAGGATAGTTCAGGTGGCATAGTGTTTAGACTGCAGGTTGGATGACCAATAAGTCATTGTTCAGTATCTGGCAGGGGAAAGAGATTTTTATTTTCTCCAGAATGTCCAGGCTGTCTGTGGGATCTACCCAGCCCCCCCACTTCAAGGTCTTTTTGCTCAGTTGTAAGGCAGCTGGGCTGTAAAGCTGACCAGTCAGCTCCATCTATTGCTGAGATTAAGAATATCTGAACCTATACCTCTACTCCTCCATGTGCCTGAAGCACAGGGACAGCTTTACCTTTGCCTGTAACTGCTTACTTGGGGTGTATTTATATGCACAAAGAATTGCAAAACATTGGCCATTATGTAGATCTTTACAAAAAAGAATCAACAAACAAAGGGAAGGTACTGAGTTTAAAGTAGAATAGAAAAGAAATTTTTAAAAGGTTTTATAAAACTCTATGAAACGAAGTATTTAAATTAATACAAATATAAGGCTAATAATTCGCGCACCCAGGAGGGGGTGGGGGGTGGGCTGCCGGACTGCAGCCCCACCCAAAGCAAAATTTGAAGAAAACATAGATTTTGTAGACACAATTATATCAAAGGTTTTACATGATTTACACTTCAACCTAAATCAGCTGATGACTAGTACATTGGAATATTGAAAAATATAATAAAAACTTACAAATATGTAGATTTTTTCTTTTCCAGTTAGTTTTAATTTTTCCTGTAACCTAACTAGATGTCGGCTCAGAGATTTTGACATGATTTTCATAACATAGTTTTTAAAATCAGACATAAATTATATAGCCTCAGGGTCAGGCGCCCTCTAAAGAAAAATTCTGGGTGCACCTATGAGGCCTATAACAAGCAACATATGGAAAACTTGTGAGCAGTATTTTAAGGATTGAGATTTCATATCCAGTACTTGATAAAATACAAGACATATTGTAATTTTTACATTCTTACATTTTTCTGTTTTGTAAAGTCAGCCTGTGATGGCTTAAATAAACCGAAACGTGTTGCTAACATAAGTGTAAAACAAAAAGAATTGTTTACTACTAAAGAGTTGTGTTTAAGGTGCCTAAGTATTCTTTGATTGATGTAAGTAGCACAATGGGATGCCTAATATAAAAATTAGAGTCAAATTTGTAATTGTCAGAATTCTGAAGCATGTTTACTCTTTGAGGTTTCTTTTATTCTGAGCATCTTAAACTAAACAAAAAGAGAGAGGTATTGGTGTAACAGACTAACTAACATAACTGAATAATATAAACCTGCTGCTAATTAGTACACTTTATTTCTCATATAACATGCAGCTGCATAATTTTAATTAGTGCTTCTCTGCCTTGTGATAACCTGCAAAACCATTACTAATGGCAGGTGATGTTCAGGTGCCATTTTAGCAACAGTAAGTTAATAGTGCATTTGTTGTTGCAGTCAGGAGGGTCTGTTGTCAGATGAAGAAGCACAGGAGGTGACTAGACTGCTGTCCCCAACAGATGAAAGAGAGCAGGAAGACCCAGAATGGTTAACAGATGTTCTTTCAGTTACTAGCGATTCCTTAATACAGGAGTCCAGGTACATTACTGTCGATAGAAATGAACTGCCATTGTAGTTTCCAAGAGTATTAATTTTTCAAGCTGAACCGTGTTCCTGAGGCACTTCATCACTATATTAGTTCATTTCTATGCACCATTTAGAATATTTACTTCTAAACTTTATAAACTTCTGGTTATTGAGGAAGATAGTCATATGGCTTGGAGCAAGGACCACAACATTTTGTTAGGAGTGACAGAAATTAACAACAGAAATTAAGAGATGAGGGAACAGCTAAACATAAATATCATGGTAGAAGATATGCTGTAGGGTCAAAAGACATTAATAGACCTTGCAAGAAAGGGTAGCATCAGAGCATTGAGTGTTACAGTATTATTTTTATAATCCTGTATGAAGACAACACAATTCAACCAAGAAAATTGAAAGAACAATGAAATTAGCTTCAGAATAGGACCTGAGCCTAATCACTGTAAAGAAGTTTTAACATTACCATTCTTTATATAAGTTTTAAAAGTTTCGCGGCGACATGATTCAGTATAGTCCCCGAAACGTTGTATTTAAACCAGTTGACGCGGCTGATCGCCCGAGAAGACTATATTGAATTACCATTCTTGTATTTTAATACATGTATATTTCTGTTTGAATTTTGTGGCAGTACATTGGTCATGTTGATAGTGAAGTGTACTTTTGCAGATCCAGGAGTGAAATGAGTGTGACAATGGAAGACTCGATGACATCTAGCCACATTGGTTCTCAGTCTGGGTCCGAATCAGGGCTGCTGGGTTCAGTGAGCAGCCTAAATGATCAAGATGGCATTTGTGAGCAGGAACCAAGGACAGAAGACTATGTGCCACAGCCAGGAAAAGTGGTAAGTCATGGTCATATCATGTATACATCACATTAGATTGACACTTCATTTGTTTCTTTAAACTTTCATTGTATGTTTACACTTAGTTATGTACATTGAGCAGGGGCGCGGTGGCGTAGTTGGTTGAGGCACTGCGCTACAAACCGGAACATCGCGGGTTTGATTCCCGATGGTGTCATTGGAATTAATTAATTGACATAATCGTTTCGGTCGCACTATGGCCCTGGGGTCGACTCAGCCTCTAACAGAAATGAGTACCAGGAATATTTCCTGGGGGGTAAAGGCGGCCGGTGCGTAGGGCTGACAACCTCACCACCTTCATGTGCCGATTGTCTACAAATCTGGGAGCCTCAACTTCCTGGACCCCTCAGGGCCTGTCTAGGCCTGTAATGGGGTTGCTTTACCTTATGTACATTGAGCAAGTTTGTGCATGTCACTATGTGCGCACACATCGGCATGCTGATACATATTATCCACACAGCAAATTTTCTCCTTTATTTGAATGTAAACTGAGTGATGTTTAAAATAAGGATGCAAATGTACGTTCCCTTACGCAGTCCTTCTCTTTGAGAGCTCTTATTTTTTATTTTGAAAGTTATTAATCATAAACTGCTGCATTTTAAACTGATTCAGTATTCAAGGGTTCTATCATTAGCTGTCACTTTATGATGAACTGCTCTCTGGCATTTTGTCATTCTACTGTAAGTGTGAAAATTTCACAGTATGAATGACATTTATGGTTAGTCTTTAATAACTCTTTGGGACTTTGCTCTATTAAGTATTCTAGATTTTCTTATGTGTGGGATAGAACATTTTGTTTACTGGCTTTCTCTATGTAAATAATGTTAATTGGGATCTTCACTGCTCTGGGACATTACGCAGTGTAGATTGGTAGTTATTTACTGACATTTTGGAACAACCTATCTGTCCCAAAACATCAGTAATTAACTACCACTCTACGCTGCGTAACATCCCAGAAGAGCTAAGATGTCATTTTACACTACGGCAGCAGCCTGAAATCACACAGTGTTAATTGGCTTTGATTCTAAAGTACATAAAATATATTTACTCTTCTATTTGCATGCTGTCATATGTTCTACCAATACAATGGCATTTGTATGGTATTTGTTGTTTTTTTTTTTCTCTAGGTAATTGTAGAAAATGGTGTTCATTATTTTGAAGATGGTCACTTCTGGATGGAAGTGCCTGGTCTGCCAGAGTCAGAAGAGGAAGATGATCTTGATTATCCAATTCCAGTGAAGAAGAACACCAAGGTGACATTTAGTACTGGACCAATCAAAGTAAGTGAGAGTTTATTTTGTAATGTATAGCATGTAACAAAACACTGTCTTCTTTGGCATGTATATGAAGTTTTTTGTAGTCATTATATGAAGTTTAGTAGATTCAGCAGATTAATGACTATATTTCTGATAGATAAAAAAAAAAACACCTAACACAAATGAACGTTTTTCCAAGATCTTATCACCAACACTCAAATTCACTCACTTCCGCTCCTACGTTCTCCATTTGTACTGCTGAAGAAGTTTGTGCTGTCTTGAATGAAATATATTTAAATCTCATCTGTTCTGCACTCACCATGACACAAACCTCTTACTAATTTTTCTCACACACCCAGTTTCTTTTCATCCATCTGACAAGTGGTGCTTGTGGCCCTGAATTATACTTGCCAAACAGTAAAATCTCACTGTCTCAGGCAAGCAAAGGAGCAGGCATTCCAACCACTGCTAGTCAAAGGAAAACCTTGCAGCAACCCATGGAATGATACAACCAAATATTTTATGTAATTACAACATTTTTCAGCAAAAGATAGTTGCAGACCAAGGGAAGATATACATTATGTATGAGCCAGGATAGCTCAGTCATTGTAGTGACTGGCTGGGAGCTGAGTAACTGGGGTTCATTTCCTGGTGGGTTTGGAGTTTTCTGTTTGCTGCCATGTCCAGACCAGTTCTGTGTCTCATCCAGCCACGTGTTAATTTAGTACCAGGTTAAAGTAGCTGGAGTATGAGGCCAGCCACTCATCTCCATCTGTTGCAAAGTTAAGAGGCCATGGAGTTTACCTTGACTCCCCTCTTTGTGTTCATGGCAGAGTGCTGAAGCACAGGGATGACATTACCTTTTATACTTGTGAAGTAATAGATATTTTAATTTGTTATGTATATGCACTGCATTTTGAAATTGAATAAAACGTCTATATTTCAACCCATTTTTAAATGTATTTCCAGTTTCTGATTTTAAGATCTGTACCTGTGGACTCGATTGTTACATTTGTATCTCTTGAAAAGAGTTTCCCCAAGGCTGATCTCCACCTGGAAACGTACTTCATGGATTCATACATTTGGAAAATGATACTTTTATGAAATGGGCATGCCATTCTGTTGCCAGTTAAATGAAATTTTAATGTTACGGGATTTATGCAACAGGTGTACAGCACATTCTCTGTGAATGATTATGACCGTCGTAATGAAGATGTTGATCCAGTGGCTGCATCAGCAGAGTATGAGCTGGAGAAGAGGGTGGAGAAGATGGAGGTATTCCCTGTGGAGCTGACCAAGGGTCCAGAGGGTCTTGGACTGAGCATCATTGGAATGGGTGTCGGTGCTGATGCAGGCTTGGAGAAATTGGGTATCTTTGTGAAGACTATCACTGAACGTGGGGCAGCTGCTAGGGATGGCAGAATTCAGGTGAGTGGTGTTGTCATAGTATATGTGGTAGATTCAGTGCATGTGCTCTAGTTTCATGACTAAGTCAGAAGTTCTGTGCTTGGGTTAATGAAACATTGGACCCAGATTTTGTCCCATCCATCTGCCTAGCAGTTACTTGTCTGCAGCTTGCCTTCATATCCGTCAGTTACTGCTATCTCAAGGTTCTCTATCTCCTCGCTTTGTGTTCTCAGTTTTTTTTTTTTTTTGTAGTTAATGCAGAGAGGAGCTTCCACTGTTGGTGGAGCGGTGATGATGTGCAGTTTGAGTAGGGTGGGGGGAAAGTTGGCTGAGTTTAGCTCTCACTATTTGTGTACATTCTTTGTTGACCCAAGTAGAGTTTACTTTCTACAACAAGCAAATCATTTATAGACAAGGTTTTTGGTATTATAAATTTTACAAACATCAGACTCTACAAGAACAGGGCTTTTGACCAAATCCAGACGGGAATCAGGTGAATTCATAACTCATTCCTCTGATACTTGTGTGTATGTGTGTACATGTGCATCCATGCATGCATTCACATGATATTCTCAAATAGCTGATAATAGAAATATTTTTTACCATTACAGTAGACATGGACTATTCAAAACCTCAAAGTAGCTTATGTTAACACATTTTTAAAGTTAAGTTTACATTAACAGTTCTCTGTACTTGTATTGTACCTCCAGGTGAATGATCAGATTATAGAAGTTGATGGAAAGTCACTAGTAGGAGTCACACAGGCATATGCAGCATCAGTACTGAGGAATACATGTGGTCTTGTAAAATTCCTGATTGGCCGAGAGAAAGACCCTCAGAACAGTGAAGTGGCTCAGTTGATCAAACAGTCACTGCAGGTATGAAGAATTTGGCCTCTCAATGATGATACTAAACTTATGAAAAATGTCACCTTCTTATAATCATCATGTTCAGTCACTGGGGTTAAGCCTTTCCAGATGACCCCAAGTACACTTGTTTGTAGTTCTTTCTGGTTTTTCTTCACACCAGCACTGAATACACTCATGTTTAATGTTCCAAGTGTTTGAATTTTCAATCCTCTTCAATGGATGTAAGTTGAATAGGTAATAAAGCTTTTTTACAGGCAAAATCAATTTATATCATGTGAAATTTATTACTGAGATAGGTAATAAGCATACCTACACATGTGTGAAGTATTGGTGATAATTCTACATTTACAAATGTGGTAATGGTGCTCATCTTGGATGCTATGTTCAGCAAATTTAATTGGCACAAAACTTGTACGTAAGTAATAAGTTCTTTGCATAAATGAAGTAAAACAACAATAATGATACATATATGTAGAACTAGAGCTCTATATTGTAGGAAAGTACGCTTTGAATTCTGCTCAGAACTTCTTGTTGATGGCTGTCAAGTGCTAGAATTGACTTAAATGCAGGACCTTATGCATCGCATTAATGACAGTAAGAGGAAAAATGCCTGAGGTTTTCTGTACAGATTTACTGTGTTTCCCCAGCTACCTTTTTGTACAGGTTTACTGTGTTTCCCCAGCTACTTTCTGTACAGGTTTACTGTGTTTCCCCAGCTACCTTTCTGTACAGGTTTACTGTGTTTCCCCAGCTACCTTTCTGTACAGGTTAACTGTGTTTCCCCAGCTACCTTTCTGTACAGGTTTACTGTGTTTCCCCAGCTACCTTTCTGTACAGGTTTACGGTGTCCCCAGCTACCTTTCTGTACAGGTTTACTGTGTTTCCTCAGCTACCTTTCTGTACAGGATTACTGTGTTTCCCCAGCTACCTTTCTGTACAGGTTAACTGTGTTTCCCCAGCTACCTTTCTGTAGAGGTTTACTGTATTTCCCCAGCTACCTTTCTGTACAGGTTTACTGTGTTTCCCCAGCTACCTTTCTGTACAGGTTTACTGTGTTTCCCCAGCTACCTTTCTGTACAGGTTAACTGTGTTTCCCCAGCTACCTTTCTGTACAGGTTTACTGTGTTTCCCCAGCTACCTTTCTGTACAGGTTAACTGTGTTTCCCCAGCTACCTTTCTGTACAGGTTTACTGTGTTTCCCCAGCTACCTTTCTGTATAGATTTAGTGTGTTTTCCCAGCTACCTTTCTGTATAGATGTACTGTGCTTCCCCAGCTACCTTTCTGTGTTCTGTAATACCTTGAAGTATGTTCCCTACCTATTCTTATTTTTCATGAATTCTTACTTTGCTTAGTAAAGAAAAATCTTTTTAGTGTTAATATTTTTTGCATCCCCTGTACTGATCTTTCTATACAGGCTGACCGAGAACGAGAGGAACAGCGTCGGCAGATGGAGCAACAGCAACACCAGCAACCACCTCCACGTAGCTCATCACGGAGCCTTCATCATGGAGGTGATGGTGGCATATCTTCCCCAGATGGGGGCCACTCAGAGGACAGCAGCTTGACATTACCTCTCGCAGGGACATCGCCTACTACATCATCATCATCTGAAGGTCCAGCTAGTCCTCCAGCTCCCAGTGACAGCATCTTTGACCATGACACTTCTAAATCAGCAGCTTTATCAAATGATGTTGATGCACTGAGGCTACTGCTGCAAGAGGTAAGTGCAGAATGAATAGCTGTTCTACGTTGTTCGTTAGTTTGACTGCTTACTATAAAGTTTGTGTTTACAGTGTTGTATGTGTTGTTTGACTGGAGGCTTATGTTTGTTAATTTAATTTGATGCTAGGCCTTCTGTGGCATGTTTCTTTAAATACAGAGTGATGAAAAAGTCACTTAACACTTGATGCTTAACGCGTTGCCTCTAGAATCAAGTGACTTTTGCGCCACTCTTTATAGAAAGTCTTCAGATTGATTTTTGAATATTTAAAGAAATGTAACCACGTCCACACTTTATATGCCCTGTGACTCTTCAAAACAATAAACTTGAACATTAAATACAAAGTTCAATATGTGACCTTTTGTGGTTCATTGTTGTGTTTTGGAAAACCTTTTGAGTGTATTTTCAGAAATAGAAACTAAGAAAGGTACTTTTGTTTATAAATTTTTATGAATCAGTCAAAGAAGTACTATCCCTTGAAGTTCATCCTATAACATGCTATGATGGCACAAAGGGGGAGTAGAGGTATAGCCCTGCCCACTCTTCAACCTCAGTGCTAAATGAGGGTGGGTGGTCAATGCCACACCCTGGCCGTTTTGCCCCTGGGAAAGACCCAGTACCCACTGTACAGGAGGCTGGGTGGGCCCCAGGTCTGGTCTGGATGGGCGAGGAAAATCTCGTCTCACCAGGGTTCAACCCCGAACTGTCCGCCCCATAGCAAGACACTATACCGATTCCAATATCCCAGCCCACATCCCTTTCCAGTACCTTCTAGATGTATTTAAAATAATGTTTTTATGTGTACTGATTGTGTTTGGAAAAGCGGAACAGAAGGTAAAATCCCAGAGCAGTAAGGAATGCATTTGAAGACTTTCTATACACCTTCTCATTCTTGTATTCATTTCACTTAAGACACTTTCTGTACTGTGACTACTGACGAAAAGAAATTGGCAGAAATTTGAACCTGTGTCACTAACCATACCACAGTGAATGTGTACTGACACTTGTGCTTGACATATAAGACAGTCTGTCTCCTGTTTTTTTTTTTTTTTTGTTTTTCTCTGTGTAGCATATTTATGTTTCTTGAATGTTCTGTTTGCATCATGTTTGTTGTTATTTTTGAAAGACAGTATATGGCATGTTGCATTATTTGATATATTTGTTTCCAGATAAATATACTTTTGTTTTTGTTGTGTTTTCATGTTGTGGAAATTTCTCACTGTTTAATTTTCAGAGTCAATTCAAAGTTGCACTAGCTGATGGTGATATATCAAGGCTAAAAGCTAGGGTAAGCATTGATATTTGATAGAAGTTGGTATGGGTGTGGATACTTGAGCACTACAGAATTAAATTTGTGGTAATATATCTTTGAAGTAATATATAATATTGACATTCTTTTTTATCGAAAGGTTGTAAAGAATAATGCAATTTCAGACGTTTTTGGTAGAGTTAAAACAGCTGTCATTACTTTATTGCTTACATGACCTTCCCCATATAGATTGAACAGGTCTCGTATCATAATCTATACTGTCTGGATGAATAGTTCCAGTTTTCGTTACTGATGGCTTAGAACAGATTGAGGTGTGAATCATTCTAGTATTCTCCTACGTAATGATTCCATGTATACTGTTTTGTCCAGGTACTGAAATGTTACTATTGCAATACTGTAATAGTATTTATATTCCATATCTTCAAATGATGGTCTTTTGGGTTTTACATTGTGTGGTATAGTGGGTTTGGTCTGATGTTTGAAAGGCAGCAAGTTCATCCAAAATGTCGGAAGAAAACCATTATGCTACACAGTGTAAAAACTCAAGGGACCACAATTTGAGCAGCACCCACCTTAAAATCCTGAAAGATTATATAAAGGTAAAGCAATTGCTGTACAGGCCTGCACAGGCCCTGAGGGTTACAGGAGGTTGAGGTTCCTAGATTTCAAGACCATCAGCACATTAAGGTGGTAAGGCTGTCAGCCCTATGCACCGGCTGCCTTTACCTCCCAGGAAATATTCCTGATACTCATTTCTGTTAGAGGCTGAGTCAACCCCAGGGCCATAGTGCGACTGAAAGGATTATGTCAATGAAAAATTCTGATGACACCATCAGGAATCAAACCCGTGGCCTTCTGGCTTGTAGTGTGGAAAGATTATATACCAAATCATATACACTTTGCATGATTTGAGAAATATTTCTAATTTAAATAGTGCATGATGCTTGTATTAAATTGTCTGGAAATGTTAGAAATGTGCATGTGAATAGCGATATGAATATTTGTCTTATTGTAGAATTGTGCACTTAATTTTTATTCTCTTAATGGGAATGTATACCACAGTGGTAGAAAAAATTTTGGAGGAAGATTTGTCTTTGAAGTTTGTCATCAGGGAATAAGGATTTTAAATATTCTTATACTACACAACTCACCCATATTTTAAGTTGGGGGTAATAGTGTTGGTACTGAAAAAAGAAACATCTGGCCTGCAGGACTGTGCACTTGTGCTGGCATATAAAGGAGACATGTGACTGATAAAGGTTATAGTAATATTTTAAGGTGAGACATCCCTGTTGTGTTGTCAGTTACAGATATACATCTTTTTCCAAATATTTACGAGTTGTGTGTGACTACTTGAAAAAAGAAATATATGTGTTGCAGTAATAATAGTTGTGGGACTCTGTTGCTGGTGTAATGACCGTAATAATTTGAGCAGTGGCTTTTGTTATGCTAATTATGAATATTTTGCTTTTTCTGAACTGTATACTAGAGCCAAAAAAAAGACCTTATTTGGTCAATAGCTCCTATGAAAACCTGAAAACCTAAAATCATGTCACCTTAAAGACAAGCTCTGGAGATTCCAGGTTCCAGAGGCCCAGTAATGTTGAGCATAAAGAATTTATTGTCTCTTAATCTTTAGAAAGATATTTTAAATCTTTTAAAAAATCGTTATTTATTTTGTGTCACATGACAAAATATAGCTGTCTGCTGATTACTGTACTGCATGAATGTGCAAGTGTTTGTTTACTTTAACAGTTTTTTCTTGTTTGCTTCTGTCTTAGTAAAAACTGTAGATAAGAATGGGGAGTAAGTGGAATACATGTTCCTGTGTTAGCATTATGTATTTGTTATTAAAGAACCCTTGAATCACTAAACATTTACTTACTTTTGATTGTTTGGGTCTGGAAGGTGTGTATGTAATGCTAGATGTTGGGGGTACTGTGGGTTCATGGGATGGTGGTGGTGTTTGTGTTTGTGTTCATTGTGTCTGTGTTGGGTCAGCTGGTGGAGATGGAGCGGAGTGGACTTGACAGTGAGGAGTTCCTTGAGAAACTTCGACAGTCAACATTGAAACTACGAGAGATGGAACACAATCTACTTTCAGCTAAAAAAGATGTGGCCAATTATCAGGACATGCTAGAACAATCTCAGGTAAGTTGTGTTATTGTGTTATTGCTTTCATATTGTCTTCCTGTGGTGGTAAATGGTAGACTTGTGTCAAGATGTAGAAATGTATGAGGTTTTAATAGGTACAATTTTCTCAAAATGGACATCTGTAACTTAGGAATATTTGAGTGATTTTCTTACAAATGAGTAGGGGATTTTTGGTTGCTTTTTAGGCTGTATAGATTGTATAAATTTGGGGACATGCATCACTGAATGTCATGCTATATATATTTGGAGTCCTGGGATCGAATTTTGGCTTGGGGTCCAGCTGTTCTGTCCAAAGTTTCTGTGGTTTTCCACAGTATCGTAAGGCAAATGCCAGGATAGTGTGCTATGACCACTTCTCTTCATATCTGTTTCATTCATTATTCATCAATTATCCTCTCCCTCAATGGCATGTGATCTGAGATATATAAACAGATCATAAATAAATATTGTAAATAAACTGTAGGCACTGGAAATGAATGTCATATACACAAAAGACTCATCCTTTCTAAGATCTGATGTTCTGTGTTCATGGTAAATAAAAATCTGTTCTCCAGTTAGAACGTATATCCCTTAATTTTTTTCACAGCCATAAAGCACGTATTTGTGCCTTTCCTAAGCACTTTTATTTGTCGTGTAGTATTTTCTTTTTAATTTTTCACTTGTACCCTAGGTATCATATTGATAAGCAGTGAAAGTGAAGCTAGTGCCATGTCTTGGCTGACTCTAAGAATTACTTGTAATTAAATACCATGAAATACATTCAGAAAACTTCCTCTTAATATTTTTAATATCATGGAAATACTTACCTATCCTGGGAGGGCTGCCACATGAAATATATTGTCAGGCATGGAGAGGTTAAACCTTGTATTCAGATCCTACTTGAATTATACTTTTTGTTTCCTTTTCCATAATACATGACATGAAACATACAGTGAAAATGTGACTTTTGGGTGTATAGGTTGAAGTTTATGTTGTTTATATAGATGTAACTGTCTAATTCAAACTGTTTTATACAAGTTTATTGTCACCTTCTTGAATATGCACAATATTTTGACATTGTAACTAGCTATCAGGTGATGTACAAAATTGTTAATTACTTAATTAATTAATTTATTTATGTATACATTTGATTGTGAATGTTATTATGAGTATGTGTGTTGGTACTTCAGTTTCATAATATTATTTATGATTGGAAATACTGCATATTGTAGCCATCTAATTTCACATTTTGAATGCACTACGTTTATATATTTTTAATGTTGTTGCAGAGTCAGTACATAGTGTTAGAGAAGAAGTATTCCAAAGCAAAGAAGTTGCTAAGAGAGTTCCAGCAGAGAGAACAGGACTTATTGCACCGCGAAGAGTTCTACCTTCAGCTCCTTCAGGAGAAGGACACAGAGTACAATGCTCTTGTTAAGACTTTGAAGGACAGGGTGAGTTACTGCTATTCTGATGTGTGGCAGTGCGATGCTGAGTTTGTATGTTGTGTTCGTACAACATACATAAATTTGTGTATGGTACACAATTCACAGTGTCCATCCATCATGCTTTGTATTCAGGAACTAATAATCATACAAGAAAAGTGTAAATGTAAAAATTGTTGTCTTTTTTAGGAAGGAAAGTTTAGAAAAATAGTTATGTGCATGGGTTTGAGTCCAGGTCTGTTTCTTGCCTTGTCGTGTTACGCAGTTTCTCTCACACTTGGGAAAAATGTATTACATGGAGCATACCGAGACTGGTGATGTTAGAATACTGGGAATACCAACCAGGACAGGCAGTTTATGTTGAAGGGAGACTCTGTACTTATTATAATGCTGTTTCTAGGATATGGGAAAAAACACAAACTCTTCATTGCAGATTTGTCTGCATGGGTATGATAGTGTATAAATAACTAGGAAGTTAGGCTTGTTCACATATTTTACCTCACATTTTGAAGTATGTACTGTCAGCACATTAGCAAAAGTGTATGTGGAGTGTGAGGAAATGGATAATTTTTCTTAATTTGCATTTCTGTTGTGTTTGAGGAAGTTACAAGTCATGAATTGGACTGTATACTTGAAATTCACAGGACAAAGCCAAGAGAAAGGCAGGAGGAGCAAATTAGGCCTGTGTACACATGAAGAACAGGACATATTTTACCAGTTACCACATATTTTAGTCTGTTATGTCTTATTGACACTCTTCCCAGCATTCCCTTGATAATGTGAGACAGTAATTAGGTCAGTGTTTCTGGTTAGAACAAGCATGACATGTCATGTGTTTCTTCCTCACCGTGTGTGTGTGCGTGTGTGCGCGTGTGTACATGTGGGAGTGAAGATGTGAGTGTGAGTGGGAATATCTTATGAATGGTATGACATAATGGTTTGTGCTGAGTAATTGCTCTGGGAAGTGATATGTATTACATATTTTTGGTATCTTGTGAATGAGACTATACTGACCCATACATTGGTCAGACTCTCATTTTTGGGCTCAAGATATTGTCTGAAGATGTGACCTCTTTGTGTGTAGGTACCACTTTAATGGTTGTTCTTTGTGATCAGTTTGTATTAAGTTTAGTGGCTTTGTAGGTTTGTAATGTAAGGTCCCTGATACTGTCCAACATAAATGTAGTCATTTAAAATGAAATGAATGTATTTTATCTTTTCCAGGTCATTCAACTGGAGCAGGAACTCCTAGAGACGCAGCGTAAAGCTGGATTCCCTGTAGTTCTCCCATATGACAGTTCAAGCCTGCGTCAGTTGACACCTCAGTTGTCTCGCAGACAGCAGGCCCCTCCTGTGAAACCGCTTCTTGAACAGCTGGAGACAGAACTGTCAGACACTGAGATATCTGACATCAGTCCAGAAGATGGCGATAAAACTGCTACAGTAGAGCGGAAGGTTAGTTAACTGACGACAGTTGAACTTGTAAGAGTTCACAGTCTACTTTATTCTCTTACATGCATGATTTATTACATAACATTAAATTGAATTAAGGATAGTAATAATAATAATATACTAGAGACTCTAATAAAATTATGGTGAAAGCATACATTTATATATGACGTTTTTGACCTTGGCTTCTTCAATATATTGTGAGATGAAACAATTAATTTTTTGAAGTCTTCTCTGGTATAAGAATAAGAGTGTGGTGACTGTGAAGATTACTGGCTTCAGGATGTGACAATGTGCAGTTTTGTGGCTAGGTACCAACGTTTTGGAAGAACATGCTGCCTCCTTCATTAGGGCACAATCACACTGAGTCCTGAAGACGGAAGTAATGTGTTCCTCCTAAACATTAGTATGTATGTACAAAACTGCACAATATCAGATCCCAGAAAACAGTAATCTTCATACAAATTATAATTCAGTTGTTATAACTCTATTGTTGTGAGATTTAATGAAAAATATAGCTATTTCATATTAAAATTTTGTAGTTACATTGTGCTTACAAGTATTGAACATGAATATATTGATATGTTGTATGTAACAGGCTTTATTGCTTCTGTACCCATAAAGTGTCAGCTGTATATCATACTGTACAAATCCTAACAAGTTGGCTTTGGCTCTGGGTCATAAAAATAAAATATGCAGATTTGACATGAACTTTGTATTGAATATGTCTGAAATGGTTTCATTGCAACAGTTTCTTAAGTGGGTCGTACACTGGCTTGTGTTGTAGCATAGTCTACAGTGACAGTGTTATAAACTGGTTGGTGGGTGCGCTTTTAGATGGGGTTGGTTACGGATGATCTTACTGCCCAGATGCCTGTGAAGGAAGAGTTGGATCGTGCTGTTCCACCCCACGAGTTGCTGGATGTATCAGCCTCCAAGGCAAAGGCAGAACTAGCGACACGTGGAGGCCTTGCAGGCAGACAGCTCCCAACCAGCAAGAAGGGCTCTGGGGGGCTTAGCTCAAGTAGTTCTGTAAGTCTTCCCCATTCCATTACTTTTAAAGAGGGAATTTTTATACTAATGACAGAATGTTACAAGTTATGTATATGTATGTCAACTATTACTTCCCAGCGATTGTACGTGGTGCTTTATTAGGAGCAGGTAAGTTCATTTGGATCTTCTTGTATGTGCGAGTTTGGATGACTTGATTTTCTTGTATTAGGAGTGCCAGCTTCAATTCCTACAGTGACGAGCTGCCATTTTGGTTTGTCAGAGCCACTCTTCTGTCATGGACAAATAACATACACAACATTGTATAAGAAAATTCCCTCCAGACTGTTATGAGTAGTTCACAAAGCCATTGCATGTCAGATGCTTTCAGATAGAGAAGTTTTTGTGAAGATTGAGATTTGCAACCCAAATCCCATAGGCACTATTATAAGGTCAAAATTCTCGATGTTTTGCACCTGCAGGATTAAACATATAAATTTTTTTCTCCTCTCCCATTTGTAACAAATCAGGACAAATGTTCTTGCTTAACTCATGTATGTATGAACATATTTAAGAAGGCAGCAGTGGCGGTGAAGCAGACGTGTTCCACTTCATGGAATGGTGTAAGAAGGGTGTGTAGAACTAATAAAGGAAGATACTTATTCCCTTTGTATTAATTTTGAGGTCTTGTTTTCAGTTTCTTACACATTTTATGTTCTCTTAGATTCTGTTTTGCAGATAAGTAAAAACTTTTTATTGTAACATGTATTGCAATTTGCCATCAACGACATTATCATCACCAGTATGTCATACAAATGAAATAATTTTATACAAGCCATAAACAGTTTAGACCGTAATAACAGACGTTATGTTGTGCAGAGTAACATTAAATGCACATGTAAAGGATTTCTCTGTCTGCTCATATGCTATTTTTCTTGTAATTTTGTACAGTATGCAATAACTATGAAATGTGTGATTTAAGGTATATAGATCCATGAGGGAGACAGAAAATTAATGTGTTATATTAGCATAAAACCATGTTTAGGCAGAAAAGCTATATCATTATGGTGTGATCACAGATTCTGGTTCACTTATCTGATTTGCTAGGACTATGGATTAGATGAGAGTTGTGATAATTCTGGTGATGAAGAAGAGCAGGATCGGCGACATCTCTATATTGAATATGTGGGTCGTGAAGAAACAAGCACTGAATCTCAGACACCAGCTCTTAATGCTCAAAACCAGCAGCAGAACCAGCATCAGCATCATCAAACTGCCAACCGTCCCACGTCATTATCCCCATCCTCATCTCTGTACAATAACATGACGTCTGTATCATCTAGCACTAGTGCATCTCATGTCCACAGTCTAGTGTCCCAGTTTTCATCCACCCATCAACAACATTATACTACCTCTTCTCCACATCTGACCTCCCAACAAACAGTTCCAAAAATACAACATCAACAACACCACATGCACTTCCAAGGAGCAGCATCACCGTCTTCTTTACATTCCCCACCCAGTTCCATGATTCTACCTCACACAACTGCAACTGCCCTCTACAGTCATGTCACGCATATGCCAACATCTCAACCATTACACCACTACCACCCTCACCAGCAAACTCAATCAACCCATCCACATGGTATTGCTCAGTCACACCATGCAATGACAGGAATTACATCACAACATCAACCTAGCCCTGACCCTTGGATTGGTCGAAACAAGGGACCTACCCCTACCTATCCAATTGGACCCCCCCGAAGTCTTGCAGGACCCCCAGCGTCTTTAGCAGAGCAGCTGAAACAGGTGCTTGCAGAGAGAGAACGCAGGATGTCAGGAGAGGATCAAGCCTCATCCAGAGAGGGCTCGAGTGACTTAACTGAGATTAGTAGGGGAGTGTCTCAGAGTTTGGCAGAAGAGATACGACAGGCTGTGAATGAGGCCAATGCCAGAGGTAAGCTGCTGGCGATGCCTGAAGCCAAAGTAGTCTTTATCGTGTATTTCTGAGCACCGAGTTTCCTGTAAAATAGAAACCACTCAGAAAACTGTAACTAAGGCATATTCTTTCCACAGAAAAATTTGCACCTCAATTTGAGAAGCAGTTGTGATAGTTACTTAGATTGACATGGACTCAACACATTTCATTTTTGTGTCATTTGGAACATGTTTCATTATCATGGTTTCATATTGTGTGATACCAATCATAGATCATTAATTATACACAAAATGCCATTTTTCCTTTCATTTCCTTAGTAGAAATGGTAGCTTACAATAGTATGCCCTCTGTATCACTGCAGTAATGCTTTGTAATCACTTATCATCTCTTTTATTTTCTTCATATAAGGAAATTAAATGCATTAGGGGCTTATATGGTAATGTTAAGAAGCACAAATCCATTTTTATGATCCCACTGCCATACCTTATGTTGGAATAAAGGAGCCACTATTAAATGAAGGTGTAGCTAAATGCTTTTCTTATGTGATAAAGAATGGGGAAATAAATTGGCTAATATAACAGCAAAATCAATAATGTTTCCATCCTGAAATGAACAAATTTTTCATTTACTTACCTTCTATCATTATTAGTTTCTAAATTACAGAATACAACAGACTGTCAAGTGATGTGATTTACATTGATGCATATTCTTCCTTGTCCCTATAGATTCCTTAGGAATCATTATTCTGTTGCAACATGTCATTGGTAGGTATTATTTTTACTGTCCGTATGCGAGGCATTTCAGTTCAACTGCCTAGTTTCGCTTCTATTTCTGGATAGTTTGTTATCGTGCAGTTTTTGCATCATTTCAGACATTCCACTGCACATTGTAAGTCCTTGTTGATGCAGTTAACTATTCCTCTGTTGGTCATGCCAGTGAAATGCTATCATTGTCTGCAGCCCAGTATAATGTGTTAGTGAGAAATCAGTTTTATATTGCAGACACCTTGTGTCGTAATAATGCTGTCCGTGTGATCATATACAAGGAGACTGAAGCAGACATGAGTCATCAAGTCTGTAGTCAGTCACCATGCTGTGCAAACCTCTGAGGCCGTTCGTATGTCTGAACATATAAAGGTTTTGGTAGTGATAAGCTTGCTACATAGATGATGAATTCAGTTCCAAAAGACACATGTCATAATTATAGTTTTTTTTTAATGTTTTGCAGTGAAGAAGGTGCCAATCTCAACACTGTCTCCACCCAGCACACCCTGGCAACCACAGAGCTCTCTTTTGCAAGAAATGGCTCCTCCTTCTCCATCATCCATCTCATCTTCAGGCAGCATCTCCCCAGGAGTACCCACAGCTGATCCAAGCCCCAGCAAACCTGTTACTATAGGTCAGTTGGAGTGTGGTGTAACTCACACCTAGAAAGTTTAAAAATGTTGAAGAGTTTTGAATAAACTGGTTTGATTTACTGAATCAAACAGTGATGGCAGAAACACTTTGAATGGAGTTGTCAAAAAGAATGTAATAGATACGCAAAGAAAATTTGGTAATGTTAAGATGTGCAAATTTAAAGGAAAATTTGTCAGAACATGTGCACATTTAGTAAAATAAGGTTTTATTGTGAACTATATTGATTTGCTGTACTTAGTGATGATATTTTAAAAATTGAAGCTTCTTCTGTGGCTTGTATTTAAACGACTGATGTGAAAAGCCTAATTTGTTTTGGAGATTTTACTGGCCAAAATGTTGGTTACATGCAATAAAATAAAAATGTCAAATATGTTTAAATTCATAATGAAATTACAGTGCAAGAAATGTAAAGGTAATTAATTTTGTTACTGCGAAGTATGCTTTAGAAAAATATAACACAACTAACAGCACACATGTCACATCTGCTCAATTGAATTAAAAGTGTTTGAATATTACAGAAGTCCCTAGTTTGGCGTTGCCAAATGTTTGTCTCAACCCACACATAAGTCTGGGCGAAGAGAAACTTCCTGTGAGATCCACAATTTAATTTCAGCAAACAGTGCCTAACACACGTATAGCAGTGATACTGTTAATAGTCACTTACACAACAGACTATACCATAAAGAACACAAACTTTTCATGTAGTGAACACAGGGTTGTTGTAGGTTTTAAAGACTGATTGTAGGCATAGTTGTTGAGTAGAGATTGCACAGCTTTCCATAGGTAAACTGTATAATCATAATATGTATATGGATGTAAGTAACACTAAATCTGAGAATAGTTTTTCTAGTGACCAAGTTATTATCTTATTCTGTTCATTTTGTATAAAAAACCCCATGACATTATAAACGTGTAAGTATTCTAGATAGCAGAGAAAAGATTATGTGTTAGTGCTAATTTTTAAATGTGTTCTGCTCTAAAACAAGACTCTGGAGATGTATGGGCACCTCCACACCCTCAGGATCTCAACACTTCATTCTCAGCAGAAAAGAAGTCTTCACATTTCTGGCAGAGTGCCCCTGTCACTGATTGGTCAAAAGAACAGGTATTTGGAATTTCTTCTGCTTATCTTTTTTCCACTTATGAGTGTCAAGCTTGGGATAAAGAATTTCCATCCTTGTTGGTCTTCTCATAGCATCAAGTTTGTTTCTGCTGATAATCTCACTGGATCCTCTGTCTATGTCCTCAGCCTTCTAACATGTTTCTTTCCTTTTGCCTTAAATTCTGTTACAATTTTGTGCAATCTTTCATCATTTACTTCACTTGGCAGAACCACTTAGGCCCATTACTTTCTAAATCCTCTTGTAGTTTAATATGCAACACTGTCTTACTCACTTCATTCCTTTTAAATGTCTCTCTTTTGGTTTCCCCATTTGCATGTCTGAGGATCATTATTTTGGTTTTATGGATTCTACATGGCGTAGTTTCTACTGCAAATGTCAGGGTTGCTTTAAATAAGTTTTGTACAATGTGTAATTTCTTTCTGTTATGGATATTTATTTATTTTATTTTATTTTTTGCCAACATATCTTTGAGTATTCTGTGCAGTGTTTGCAATTTTGTAGTGTTCTGATGTTGTAATGTCTTCATTTATGTTTGGACAAATAGTCTGATCATAATGAAACTGGATATTCCAGCTGTGGATACTGCAGCATCTCCATTAACAGGTACTTACTTCTTTAACCCTTCAGTGACAGTCAGCTTGAATGCCAATTACTGCCCAGGACAGAGGAGTTTTAAATTTAAAGCACCCTAAAGTTTACCCACTACTGTATAGTATATAGAAGCCAGCAGCATGTGAGGAATTAAACATCCATACAGTGCACTGAGGCTGGCATTGAAGGGTTAATGAAAGTTATGAGCTTATGAAAGGAGAGTATGTAAATGTTGAGGTGCTCTAAGCATGGAAGAATTGGTCTTTTTCTCATATTTAGACTCGAATGAAGTACGTTTTGTACTGTTTTGGGTGCTACAATAGACTAAATATGAGCTAGTAAACCTGATTTTATATGATGAATTAGGCACTCCTGCTGTTGAAAGTAACCGTGTCTATATGCAGGTTTGTCAGTGGCTGTTAGCTTTGGGACTGGAGCAGCATATCCCTAAATTTCTGGAGCAGCAAGTGGGAGGTTCAGCCTTGTTACAGCTCGAGTCACGTGACTTCAAACTGCTAGGTGTAAATGGTGATGACAAGAACAGACTGAAACGCAAACTTAAGGAACTGAAAGTGCAGGTGGAGAAGGAGAAACGGCAACAGGAGAAGGAGAGGAAAGAGAAGGAGAGACTGCAGAAGAAGGCTGAGAAATTGGCTGAGAAGGCTAGCAAGCGCAAGTAACACGTCTCTCATGATCTCTTTTTTTATCCTTCCTTGGTCCCATCCCATTCCATGCAGGGATATTGGAATTTGGGCAAGTCTTCAGTTAGACTTATTCATATTTTAATATGCCCTGTATGACCTGTGCTGTGGTGGAGATTTGGTACCAGTTTGTTTTATTTGACATCATCTTTAAATTAGTACAGACAAGTCAAGTTATTGTGTCTCTCAAGCATAGGAAAATATTATCTTTGGCATGTGTACTTTTGATTGTCACTGATAACTGAGTAGGTGGAACAGACACTTTTAGTCTTCTCTTATTGCAAATGGACTTCAGATGGTTTCAGTGTGTTTGTGAAAGTTTTTCATTCATTTGCAATACTTTGCTAAAATTGTAGTTGAAATTTTTGAAAAAAGAAAAGTCTGATGTCAAGAGTGCCATGTATATAACAATGTACAGTGGTGTGGAACATTTTTTAAATTATAGATTCAGTGCTGGACAAAATTAAAATACAAGAATTTGTATTTTCTGAGATGAGGCACAGTTTACATTAAGCAGGAATGCAAACAGCCAAACTAACAGATGTTGGTGTCATAAAATTCTTGATGCAGCCCATGAAGTTTGCCTTACATCACGTAAAAGTGCACCAACTTTATACAAAATTGCAGGGCCCATGCTTTTCAGAGAAATGAATCTTGACCATTATATTAAATTAAACCCAACACCATTATTCAGTGAATTAACTGAAGGAAAGAAAATCTAGGGCAACACACTTTAATTTCAAGAATTGAATAGAAACTTTAATGAGAAATTGTTAATTTTTCATGAGGAGAGCTTTGTTGCATGTTGAGAAATATTTTCAGAAGGTGTGAGGCCTGGTTAGAAACTGGAGGTGAGCACTTTAAGACTCTTCTATGAAACAAGGTAAGAGAAACTGCAGGGCAAGAACAGAATCTAAATTTTTAGCAGTTTCACACTTTGTACACTGTAAAGGTCCCATGACAGCTCTTATGCTCAGGGATACAATAATTCAGACCTCTCTGTGGTTGGTATGTACAGCGGGGATCAAGAGTAGAAATGTTGATTGTGACGAGCCACAAGAGATGAAAGTGCAGTTCTGGGTGCTGTTACAACAGAAGAAAAATATGTATATTCAGTGGTAATTTAATCTGTTAATGATGGTAAGTAAAATAATAATGATATTAGAAGGAAATTATTCAAAATTTGATGTTGGTGGCTGTTTTGCCTGTGAGATTTGAGGTTCTCACAGTGGTGTTGCTGAGGATTCAGGTCTTGTGGGATGTTACACTCTGTTGTTGGATGACTTCCCTATTTTTCAAAGGGATGTAATGCTTACATTACTTATAAACACCAGGAACCACTTGCCCAGTGATAGAGCGTTACATCCCAGAATCTGAATCCTGTGCTTAATTTTTTCTGTCACAGCAAATCTACACCTTTTCATCCTTATGTTGAATTTCATATTCTGCTAGTCTTGTCCATTCCACATTCCAGTCCCTATAATTACATGCATGAATGGGAAGTCAACTGTTTAGATAAATGCTATAAATCAGTGTGTTATGACAGATGACTGTAAATGTTGATTGAAGACTTGATCAGGCTTGCTCAAAACAGTATCCATGAACACTAGCACTTGAGAGTCATAGTTCACAGTAACATTAACAGAAAGAAGCGAGACTCATCTCTCAAGTTGCAGCAAATCTTCAAGCATTCTCTCTTTTGTATAAACAAATAGTGGAGTGACTAGATGTGTGCATAAATGATGTGATTAGCAAGCTATAGTGTATGTGTGTGAGAGAGAGAGATGGGATCACTTGTATGTGTGAATAATTATTGTAAGAAGTTTGACATTTCTTTATCAGTACTAGTGACAATTGTTATATTTGCCTTGGTGCAGAACTGTCTACTTTAATTGTTTGTCATTTATCTTTCTGCACTGGAGGTAGTAAATATATTGTTATGTCGTGAGTAATGGATATTGGTGCCAAGTGGCAGCTATTTGCAGTTGTAATTTATATTGTAAATATCTCAAATGGTATTTAATATTCATTAATACTGATCAAGTATTAACGGTACTAAGAGACTTAACATATTTTGTTCCCTTTAATTTTCCCTTATCATGGCAGCAGAAACATTTTTTCTAGTTACTTCTTTTATGTGATGTAAAATAAAATTGCCGAATGTTGTTTCCGTCACTGTTAAGACTTCAGAATTTTGTTTCTTCCAAGTGTGCTGCTTCTGAGATTTTTAGTGGTTCTATTATTGATTCAATAACAGAAGTATTAATGAAGACAGAATGTGATTAATGAAACATGTCCTTAATGAAATAAGCATTAGTACATTGTAATAATATCATTGACATGTAATTGACAGATGTTGGTATGGTGCGTTTTATCATTCTTTTATCGTCTCAAGTCAGCGGACATGGAATGTTCAAGTTAACCGTGTTAGCCAGGCTAACTCCCTTAGCATGAATTCTCTGCCTGTGCTGGAACAGAGTTTGAACACGTAATATGAAATGACTGAGTTTATTGTATTGCAGTGGCAGTATATAAGAACCTGGCTCGTTGTATAATTGTGTGTTAAAATTCTGTTCCTCACAGTGGCAGAGTGTTTGTTCATGTTAACCATGTGAGCTTGGCTAACAGGGGTAATGTGAACATTCTACATCTATATGTTAAAGAGTTGTTTCTGAAAGTAGGCAGCCAAACAGATGCTGTATTCCTTATTTACATACATCTGAGATAACATTATATGCTTATTTACATACATAGAAACAAGGGTTGTACTTTGGAAGTGGTTCGGCAAGAAACTCCAAACAGATTAATACATTAGACTATTTAGTTGTCATTGGCATATGAAGTAAATTATTTGTATGAATGGCTTCTTTCATTATATCATGTAGCTATTGAATTAAGCAGTATTTTGGACCAGGATGGTCCAGTTGTAGGCCCATGGATAATGTGGCCCACAGGTTGATATTTGTGGCCCATAGGTTGATTTTGTGGGCCCATTAATACTCATTCAAAAAGTCACGTCTGTGTTAGAGACACTTTGTGGTGACTGTGATGTACATGACAAGCTCTGCATGTCTAGTGTAATGTATAAAAATATACATTAGCATGACCATTCCATTACCTTTTGCCTTCTTGAACTGGGGATTTTAAATCTCCTGCTACAGTGGGATTGGTCTCCATATTTAAAATTGTTGGTAAAATTGTATTGCCCGGAATGGGGGATTATGAATCTGACTGGCACATGTTCCAACAAGTGATGTACGGCTCATGAACCTTAGAGCTTTTGTTCTAGTGGCCCACAGTAAGATGCTGTACTATCCTGATCCAGAGTGCTAGGAAATACATTACATTACAGTCACAGATTTGCTTCTTTAAGGAATTTCCTCTCATACAGTAATATGCCGGTCTTTCAGAGGTTTGCTATAATTACTTTGTTGTATTGTAGTTAAGGACCGCTAAGAAAGAAACTTCATTTTACAGCTTATGACTTTTGTATGAATTCTGACTTTATACGACTGAGTTGCAGAGTGTCTTTAAGGTCTTGTAAGCAAGTCAAGTTGTTAACAGTATTGTCATAACCCTATTTCCATGATACGTTTATATGTACATGATGGTAGGTATTCTGTAGTAATATTGTCGGGTTAAGAAGTGTGAAGTAGCAGCCATGACAATTTATGTTGCCTGATCAAGGGGTGTTGGAATACAGGATAAGCCACATGTGTACAGTACATAATGCTCCAGAGAATTGGTGCTTACACTGACACTGCCGTCAGAGGCTGAAGTTGCTTTGTGCACAGCAGCAAGTTTATATATTTTGCCTGCAAGTCATTTCTCTCAGTTTAAAACCATTATGGAATGGCACTGTGGTTACTGGTAACTTGTGTTAAACATCTGCCACTAATGAAAGGCTGTTGGAGCTTTGAGTAATAACGTGTGATCTTTAATCATAGAAAGACTGAATTTTACACTTATGACACTGAAAAATCATAGTATTATAACTGCTTATTAACATGTGTGAAAATGAAGTGACCTTTGGGTGTTGAGGATTGACAGTAGACAGGATGTTCTGCTGAAATGTTGATAACTTTTTACCGGATTATAGAGCTTGGCATCCTGCAAGATATTAGTCTTTATTTTTACCACTGTCAAAGCCTAAAAATGAGATTTCTGCACTCTGTCCAAAGGTTTCTGACATCATAGTCTTCTCATACAAGACCATTTTCAAAACCTTTCTACCATTGCTTTTTTGTGGTTGTATACTGAGTCATATATCTTTGCTGTTTACTTTCTTTGACATTCCTTCCATTAATTAATGCACAAGAGTAATACATGGTACAGGCTGTTTGTTACAATGGCTACTAGGTCTTTCTTGGAGGTAAATCAGTCAAGGCATGACATTGACCTTTCACCCTTATAAAGGACAGAGGTTAAAGAAAGAGTAGAGCTATGTCTACTCTGCCTCTATGCCTTCAAGGCACGTTATAGGGAGAAATTTACCTTTTCACAAGCTGTATGTTTTTGTGAACCTTTAAAGCCCAATGGTTACTGTTTGTACCACCAACATTAAAAAATTCTACATTCTGCCCACAGAGTGTATATCTGTTTTTTTTTATTTCAGAACAAACAGTGATTATTTTCCTGTACAGTATTAACTGATTACAGGATCTGAGGTTCTCATAGTGTTGTTGAAGATTCCAAGTCTTCTGGGATGTTATGCTGTGTCTGCTGGTAAGCTGGTAAACACGCACTTGTATTTTTGAAGGATCATACTGCCTGACAGATGATGGTAATGATGTACCAGTCAGCATGGCATAAGAAGTACATTAACTGATGTCATAGGCTTTACTTTACCAACACATGCACTATATTCTTACAATAATATCGTACACCCCTACATATGTTTCGACCGGTTACTGGCCATCCTCAGGGGGTCAAAGAGTTTACAATAGACTATACATCAATTATAAAAGTTTGTACATCCTCTTAGAGTAAAACACTATTTCGTTAAAACTGTAGTTCCCAATGAGTTCAACTTTGAACTTTTAGGGAATATATAGAATACAGAATTAAAATTATAAGAATTAAAAAATTATAAAAATTTTTACATTTTCATTGCATACAAGACCTACGCCAGTAATTTTTAAATATAACAATGAACACGTAAACATTTTTATCATTTTATAATTCTTATAATTCTAATTCTGTATTCTACATATTCCCTAAAAGTTCAAAGTTGAACTCATTGGGAACAACAGTTTTAACGAAATAGTGTTTTACCCTAAGAGGATGTACAAACTTTTATAATTGATGTATAGTCTATTGTAAAGTCTTTGACCCCATGAGGATGGCCGGTAACCGGTCGAAACATATGTAGGGGTGTACGATATTATTGTAAGAATATAGTGCATGTGTTGGTAAAGTAACATGATGCACTGTGAATTCAACGTGAAAATTAACTGATGTGTTTGTATAATGGAGACAGTGTGTTTGCTGTGCGCCATGAATCAAATCTTCAAGTATAATTCAGGGTAATTTTCATCTTTAAAGGTTTAAACTGCTTGTGTGCATGTTTCTATGTCATTTGCCCTTTGTAGCAGGAGGCAGGATGGCATATTCAGTGTAGTGACTTGGCTACGAACTGGATGATCCAGGATTCAAATCCCAACAGAGGCATGAGTTTATCTCTTCTCTGAAACTCCCCAACCGGCTCATGAGGCCAACCAGCTTGCCATTCAATGTGTACTGAGTACACCTTCCCAGGAGTAAAGTAGCCAGGACTTGGGGCTGACTACGCATCTACAGCTAATGCCAGGGTGTTAGGAATGAGGGGAGCTCTTCATTTTTTCACCATATATACCTTCATGGCATGTACAGGGACAACTTTACCTACCCTTTTTGGCTGGTTTGGAGTTGGAAATAAAGTGACTGGAGGAGTGAGATGTAGGAGAAGTACCTGAGGAAATACATGCTACACTGCAGCTCAGAATATTGTTTCTCCATGAAACTAAAAGGTATAACATATAAAATTATAATTTTATCATTGGTTTTGTATTGGCTCAGGATAGGGACCAGTTGTGGGCTCTTTTGAACACAGCACGGAACATAAATGTTCCATAAAATGCAGGAAATTTCTCGACTGATTGAGGAGGTCTCTGCTCCATGGAGTGCATTTGTTTTGGTATGAAACTTTTATGTCTCAAACAGCAAAAAGGTATAGATAAAAGATATTTTATATATGTTGTGAGGGCTGTTTTGACCTGAGTGAGGTAATAAAAGAGAATTAGAGAACGGTGTACAATGAAGAACTTTATGGTTTGTATTCCTTGCTGAAGATGGTTAGGGCATGTAAATAAGGTAGATTGAGGTGGACCTGTTACGTATCACACATGACTGAGGTAAGTTTTGCATGTGAAATATTGCTACAAAAACTATGTGGAAGAAGGGGGACATGGCTCAGAAGCTTAAATTCGAATGTTAGTGATACACTTCATGAGATTGTGAATTGGATTGAAGTGGCTAAAGTTGATTCAGTATAGATCCTAATGGTGAGTTTTGTAGTGATGACATGAACATGCTGGCTCCACAACAGCAGAGACAGTCTTTAACAGATGTACATTTATTGACTGTTGATGGATAATTGGCCATTTAATGGTGGTGTATCAACTGCATTGATTATCTAATGATGTGAGAATGTAATCGTGTTCGGTGTACTTGAAAGGATTACAGAGAAAAGGCTGTTGTATTTTACTTCAAGAATTGAAGATGCCGTAAAAAATCTGAGATATCTACTGAATTCAAGTCAGAAGACTCACTGCTTGAGCCAACTGGTTTAATATAGGGCATTCTAGGGATCAAACTACTGACAGCTTGTTGGATAGTCCAGGTATCTTATAGAAGTGACATAACCATCAAGCTTTCTTATGATTCTTGTCATTCTTACTTCCATCTAGTGCTGAGATTAGGAATGAGTAGAGCTATACCTCCACTTCTGTGTGCCTTCGTGGTATGCATGAGGGTACCTTTACCTTTATGATTCTTTTGATTATAAAATAATAAAAGAATTGTTTATGACAAAAGATCATGATTTAGCAATACAGGCTGTGAATTTTTCATAAGATTGGTATTAAAGTGCTTCGTGTTTGTTACAGGAAGGCCATATACATCTGTCCATCCCACTGTGACCTTGTATTATTGGAGCTCTTTAGTGCAGTGGTTCACAAGGTTTTTCATTTTGTGGAGCATCTGGATGTCATTTGTCCTTTTGGGAATGCCATAAAAATTAATTTTTCTATGCCATTATTTGCAACTAGGAGCAATGTTGCTAGCAGAAAATGTAATGTCATATTGTATTATGGGCTTGATCAGGTGAACTGCTGTAATATACAAGATTGTGAGAAAAAGGTAAAATGAGAAATTATTATCTAGTAATTTTATTTTTCTGCAAACTGGGGAAGAAGACCACCATTGCTTGATTTCAGTTGCAGAATACCCCAGCCCAGCTTGTGGAACACCAGTGTTTGGTGGGAGTGTAGTCTGGGAACCACTGTCTTAGTTAATACTTTTTATTGAAACTTTATAATTATTATATTTATAGTCCAACAAATGTACAATTTAATCACATTAACTGTGTAACACTGTCCTACATGTTTCGAACCCTTAATCCCAGTTCATCCTCAGGGACTCATCATCTCAAATTACACACTTTTACATTAATTGGTACAATTGTTTACATAGTAAAAACTGAATATAAATTCTTTACAATCGTGTTTATACACTGGTTAAAATTAATAAAAGGTGAGAACTGTTCTCACCACCTAATAGTCAACCAACTCCGATAAACAGGATATCAAAACAACACAGTTTATTCAACTTTTATTCAACTTTTAACATTTTAACCAATGTAAGACTTGAAACAACCAACAACTACATCTTTCACCTTTTATTTATTTTAACCAGTGTATAAAACGATTGTAAATAATTCATGTTATTCAGTTTTTACTATGTAAACAATTGTACCAATTAAAGTAAAAGTGTGTAATTTGAGATGATGAGTCCCTTAGGATGAACCAGGATTAAGGGTTCGAAACATGTAGGACAGTGTTACACAATTAACGTGATTAAATTGTACATTTGTCAGACTATAAATAAAGAGATAAAATGTACAGAATGAATAATATTAAGTTTATAATTATTCTTTTTATACATATTCATGTAAAGTGCTGAATAAATTAATTTTGTGTACTATGAATAAGTTATGAATGTGTACCTCTGTCACTTACACAAACTGGTCGTGTTTGCTGTTTATGTCTTCAGAGTGATCCAGAAAGTCTGTCAGGTTTGTTACGAGGTGCAATCTCTCGTAGCCAAAATTGTTGGTCTCAGATTCGAACCCATTTGATGAAGGTTATGTACAGGACAAACTAACGGTGTCACCATTTTTAATCGGACTGTACGTGATCACATTTACATTACAGAAACTTTGTTTAGAACGTCATTGGTTCATCCGACTGGAGACCCACAACATGTGGACATTCGTAATTAATCAAACACTTGTATTGGACTTTTCCCACTGTCTCTGTTTGTTAACACATATTTCAAAAGCTGCCCCTGCCCCAGTCATCACATAAAAAATGTAATAATATGAAACCTACTTGGATGGGATAGCAGTGTCAATAAAGTGACTAGGCTATGGGCTGGACGATTCGTGGTTCAAATCCTGGCGGGGACAGTATATTTATCTATTCTGCAAAATGTGCAGACCAGCTTTGGGCCTCACCCAGCCTTCTCTTCAGTGGGTAGCAGCGGCTCTTCATTGGGGTAAAGCGGCTGGGGTGTGAGGCTGACCACCCACCTCCATCTAGTGCCGATGTTAAGAATGAGTGGAGCTGTACCTCCACTCCCTCTACATACCTACGTGGTGTGTATTGGGGTAGTTTTACCTGTACCTACTCTGTTGGGTTCATTAGATTGAGTTAAAATAGAGAAAGAGTTTAGCTCACTCTAATGGACACAACAGATTTCTGCATTTCATGAGCCATTTTCCAAAATACTATGTTGAACAAAAAATGAGAAAATGGAATAAGTGCACTATGGGTGCCAGGTTAACAATACGTGTCAGCACAAACTTCTAGACTTACATAACCAGTGCAGTTAATTAACAAAGTACGTGCAGTATAACATACATGTGACAAGAGCCAGGTGTTATTGACAGCACAACATGTTTTGCATTCTTTTGAACAACATGAATAAAATGAACACACAATGTGGAGATTGTGTATGCTTATCTGTCTATTTTACCTCCAACACTACTTGGTGAATTTCAGTCGAATTTGGTATGGGGGAAAACAACGAAGCTTATCGGGCAGATTTCGCTTTGGTGGTTTGTATCAGTCAAGCACAGCTTCTACTTTACACATAAATGAAATAGGCCCTCATCAATTTTGTATTTTGGTGTTCCAGATTATGATGTTGTGTAGTCTGGTAGATGGGCCCTTTTATCAAATTACATGGTGTCTTAAGTCTGGAGGACCACAGTATGAATCCTTACTGCCATGGAAATCTCATACATGGATTTCCTTAGAAATAACAAAAAATTGGTATTTGATATAAAATTTATTTCTGTTATAGTTGACATTGTATTTGTATGGCTCATATTTAATAAAGTTATGAAAATTTAATCTTATATGAACACAGTTAATGCCAGATGCAGTAATCTGGCACATATTATTTGTATGGGTTTGTTTCTGTTTGTTCCTCAATGCACAGGCTTGCAGGGCATTTGGATTTTAAAAAATTTGGGATTCAAATAAACAATGAACTGTAGATATGTCTAGTTTATTGTAAGACACCATGACCCTGGAGTCACTGCACTGCTGTGCTGTGGTTAATCTGGCCTAGAACGCAGCGTGTTATTTGTAGCATTTATTGGATTTGCAATATTGTATGTAAGATCATTAAGAATGTATTTGGAAGGTACTGTACACCTTTCCACAGTTGTTTAGTTTTAGCTAATTTACAGAGAATGAAAAGTCTTATATTTACATCAGTATGTGTTTCTAAGCACATCTTATGACTGATTATCAGGTCAATGTGTTGAGTAATTCTGTTCAGTATCTTCAGTGACTTGAAATACCACTTTTTTGCAGTTTGTTTTTATGTATGGCCTGTATTCCAGCTATCCTTGGCAGACATTAGAGAGATATACAGTTGCACTGAGTTCCTGTCACACATTGCAAAATGAACCCAGTGATGTAGAAAATTGCCAGTCTTGACAAAACCATTGCAAGTAATAAGAGTAATAGAGTACATATCAGTAGCAATGAAGCTCAAATTTAGCAATAGTACTTATTTTAATTTTGATCACTTTGATAAGTGCTTGTGTACTGAATGTAGAGGTTCCTGGTTAATCTGGTAAGATTACAGATGGAACAGTACGTATTGTATTTACCTGAATATAAGACAATAACATTTTCCTAATTTATCATCTGAGAAATGCAGGGTTACCTGATAATCGTGCGCAAAGTTAAACACATTCTGTACAGGTATTTTCCTGAAAATTCAAGATTGTGGAAGGGAGGTGTTTGTTTATATGCAGGTAAATATTATGTTATTACATACACTTTATTTATTTACCCGTAAGTATCTGACCCAGAGTATCTCAACCATATGACTGGATTCAGCTTAGGTATTGCAGGTTTCAGACATGCTTTATGGCTTACAAACATGTAAATTTCATTCCATTTTGTAACAAACACTTTTGTTTTTGAATATCTGGTGTAGATAATCATAAAACATACACAGTCTGAAATATTTGTATTTGTTTTCTCATTTCCTCTACTTTTACACCTATTGTTGCAGTCAAGTGGTTGGCAGTTCTCAGCCTGGAGGTGAGCTGATGACAGTAGAGTCATTTTTGAGAAGCTCAGCTAGCCAAATTTCATATCTTTTTTTTTATATACCTGAAGATTTGTTGTCATATTCAAAATAGCCCTCCAAGTCCAGGATCCTGTATTACATTTCGTGACCTTGTTTTTTTTCATGATGAGGAATTGTAAGCCCCAACCCAACCCTCATTCTCCAGGACCACCCTTTGGTAGCTATGCCTTGCATCTGCAACCTGAAGACATTCCATATCCTGATTGATTATAAGCCTAGCATGAAAACAGTCTGAAATTTATTGTAACTGATGCATCAAACTACGAATAGTATTGCAGGTTTGCCATTGTGTGTGGCACATTAGAAGTAAAATCATTCAAAACTTGGAATCTGTTAAAATGTGAATGTCTGTGCCATTTGAAGTAGCCACAGCACATAATAAGTGCATAAATTATGTGCATGGAACCTGTTTTTTGGCATTTTTTTTTGTGGTTATTGTACATTTTGTCAAAACTTGGGAGTTGGATCCATGTAAATTATAGTTAGTTGTGTATTCAGCATTAATCTTGTCCTTGTGACAGGAAGTTGAATAATGGATTGTTGCATTGGTATAGAAGCATAAAGTACACTTCAATGACAAGGATTCTTTGTTGTCCTTAAGAGATTTGGAATTCAGAACTGTATTTTCCAGTTTTCTTGTAATCTGTATGTAAGAAGAAATTGGCTAGTTTTATGTCTTTACATTATGTTTATTTTTTTTAATATTGATTCTAAAAGTGGATTTATTTGGTATTGCACTGCTGTGCTGTATTACACTCAGAAAGCCTTGATTCATTACCTCTGGAGTTATGATAAAAGCCACATGCAGTAACACCCTGTCCTTAATCCCTTTTATTTTCTGTTTATTTCCATCAATAACCTTAAATTTAAAAGTATAGGACAAAATATTTATAATTTCCACGTCTGATGTGTTTTATTGTTGGACTTTCTGACGATCTCCACACATTATTAAATTGAGTATGTCATACTAATGCGATATCCTAACCGAATCTTAATCATTAGGAGAGTTGAGATGTTCTATTTGCAGTATTTTTAGTTATCCAGATGTAGTGTTTATGAATTTAAACCTCAGTGTTGTTGACTGATTCTGTACGTCCCTTACAAAGTTGAGTAGTTCCTTGGCAGCTTATGTTGTGATAACACTATTGTTTTGTGATGTGGCATAATTTAATATTTCCATTTTCCATTCGACTGGAAAGTGATTTAGTGGCTACATATATACATGCATCTTCATCCACTTTTCTATTATATATATATATATATATATATATACATACCTTATTTTGAACATTTTATGCATTACAGGGAAATGTTTGAATTAAAAAATGTCTATAGCTGTATTAAAAGTTCTGAATATTGATTTTTCATTGATAATTTGTTAGAATTTTATGAAAATACACTCAGTAAAACCCATTATGTTCTATTTAAAAATACTCTTTTAGAAAGAAGTGGTGCAGCTTTATGTAGACATATTTATGTTGATGCTTAAATGGATAAAAACAATCACCTGTTAAGACATATTTGTAATATTAAATTAGTAAAATATTGCCCTGAATTGATGTCTATGTCAATATGAACAGCAGAATTTCTGTCTTGGGTAAAATTATGTTGAACAGTGTGATATATGTACAGTGATATGAAATGATTGTGGTTACTTGTTTGTAATTAAGTACTGTGTTTTGTACATAATTCATTTCTAGGAATTATTTTTAAACATGTATTTTTTATGTGAATTTTCACTGGCTGTTTAAGGCAGTAATAACCTATCATACAATCAGGAGTTGTATTTTGAAATTTTATTGTTTCATCCTTTAGACTGATTCAACAAACAACAGAAATCTGGTTTGAATGAAGGACTTAAGGTAAGGTAAAAAAATAATATAATGGTGTTCGTGGAGGACATTTAAGCAGTCTTTGTGTTCTGTGGGGTACAGGGTGGTGCAGCTGGTTGAGGCACTGCGCTACAAGCCAGAAGGTCGCGGGTTCGATTCCCGATGGGGTCATAGGATTTTTCATTGATTTAATCCTTCCAGCCGCACTATGGACCTGGGGTCGACTCGGCCACTAACAGAAATGAGTACCGGGGATATCTCTTTGGGCATAAAGGCAGCCGGTGCATAGGGCTGACAACCTTGCCATCTTCATGTGCTGATTGTCTAAAATCCTGGGAACCTCAACTTCCTGGAGCCCTAAGGGCCTGTCCAGGCCTATATAGGGATAGCTTTGCCTTAACCCTTTGTGTTCTGTGGTATGTACTTGTGACATCAGTCAGCTGGTTGCCCTGATTCCTGTCCTGTCTCTCCTTATGTTACGTACCATCCTTTCCCCATGGCCTACCTTTCCATCCTGAAGTCACGGGCAATGGGTTCCTCCAAAGCATTGGTATCCATCTGTTGTACTACATAGCATCACATTCTAGAAAACTAAGTTTCTTTGTCTTTGAATTGTGTTTGCTCTTCATCTCTGCAGAAAGTCAACTACTTGAGTTTTATCTGTAAAGTAATTAAGTTTGTCATGGTAAATTACTTTGGTGGGGTGACATTTGTGGACATTGTACACCATATACAGTTAGGCTTTAAATACAGCATACCCCATTGGTTTTAGACAAAATAAGAACTCTCGGTGAAATTTATTAGTGAATTCGAGTTCTGAAGCTTTATGTTTAAAATGAATACAGTACTGGAATTGCTTATTATAAAGTTGCTCTACAGCTTACATGCTAATGTAAGGAACATACAAGCTTATGTTCTCCATGAAATGAAGACTGTTGGAAAGCTTTTAAGGAGGAGAAGGTACCCAGTATGTTGAGAAACTCTATTTATGTTGTAACATAGAACTAATATTTATTGCATAAACCACTGATTTAATTTAGAAGTGTGTGCATGTATGCCAACTTTAGAAGACTGTATATTCTTGTAGTGCAAGGTGGTAGGAAATTTCCTTGATTACATTTCCACAGTCAGTTCTTATACACTTGATGCCCTTCAGGTATGGAACATGGCATGACAGGAGGTAAAAATGGTAATTTCTATTATTCAGCTTCATTTAAGATTCATTATTGCTTCATCAGCTCATTAATAGTGAAGTTGGATCTGGATAGTTTTTCCAGCTGTACTGCTGTCAAATTTATTCTTTGCACACTGTGACAATTTGTACGCCTGGAAGGACAGATTTTGCAAGGTATTTGTCAATTCTCATCAGCCTTATTGGAGTGCTGCTTGTTGATGGAATTAAATTGTTATGTGATGCCAGTAATCAAGGAAATTACATGTAATTGACACAGACACAATCTTATTGGCCATGTATTGGCTGGATACGATGTAGATTGAAGTAAACTGAGAGGTGCAATTGCATTTGTCACTTACTTCATAGTTATCAAGGTCACATTTAGTTTTGAATACCTAAATAAATAATACAAGATAATTAATAATAATATTTAAAATTGTGGCAGACATATTTTATGTGTGGTTGCTGTGATGAATATTGATACTTGTAATAATTAGGAAAACGTTGTTCATATACTGCAATGTGCATAGCGTGCTGAAATGTTTCCAGTTGTAGTTTGCAGGTTAATTATATTTTATAATAAAAACATGCCACTGCAATTTTAAACAGTAATAATAATGTGTACATTTTGGTGGATGTGCTTAATTTTGTTTAAAGAAATCAACTGAATTGCATCGTTTCCTTTAGTGACTGTATAGTTAAAAACAATCACATTTTTGGCATAGAAATTGTAACATTCATTGAAAATAAAACTCATTAAGAGCAGTTTGTGGAGTTACAGATTCAGATATCAACATACCTAGAATCCAACCTGTATTCAATGTGCCAACTACACTAGCTGGTTGTGATTTAGATCACTACCTGATGATTTGCACATTTACAATTTAACAGTAGCAACTTTATCTTCATCATAAGCAGGATCAAGTGGCAATATTTCAACGACATGTATTTAACTCTGTACAATTTTGTTAATTTCTTGTACGTTCCTTAAAGGGTAAAGTAATGTTGCACCTGTCCACACCATGAAGACGTACAGGGGGAGTAGACATATAGCTCTTCTCATCATTAACTTTGGCGCTAGATGGAGATGCATAGTCAACTTCATGCTTCAGGCACTTGACCCCTGGGAAGGAACCCTGGTAAACATTGGAGTAGAGGCTGGGTGGGCCCCAGGGTGAGTACAGATGTATTTGGAGGTGAGAAAACTTTCTTTGACTGGGCCCATAGCCTAGTTGCTATATTGACTATGCTACTGTGGCCACTCCTTGTGTATTCCATAACTACATAAAACAAAATCTCCACATATTTGGAATACTTGTTTTATCATTTTTGTCCTTCACAAAGTTCTTTATGCTCTCTTTCTAAATTAATTTATGCTTTTATACAGTTGTGTGATATTTCTTTATGAGATCTGAGGTTTCCAAAGTGGTATCAAGTCTGTGGTTATGATGCTGTGTAATTTGGTAGAAGGGTAGCAACATTTCAGAGAAACCTCCTGTTTCCTTCGTCAGGATACCCTGAAGATGGTGGCAGCAGGTTGCCTCGAAATGTTGGTACCTACCCACCAGCTACATGGTGTCATCCCAGATAATCCTGTCTAATCATTTTCTTTTACTCTTTGTTTCACAATTATTACTTTTGTCTTTCAGGTTGCTGGACATAAATCTCTGTAGCAGAAATTTAAAATTAAGCACATTGTGATAATACGGTAATGATCAGGAATCTTGTTAACAGAAGTACTGCTCCCCCTTCCCAAATGTCATTTTCACTTTCATAGTGTTATTTGCTTGTGTCTGCTTCCTTATGGATTTTTACCATAAAACTCCTAATCATTCATGGTCTGGCCTATGTCGTCACCCAGTTTCTGTTGTAGAGTGCGGTTCTCGAGATTGGTACCGGAAAATATTTATAAGTAGCCACTGAAATGTATAACCATGGTGCAGTAAAATATGCAGCTACAGGAAGAAAGACTGACAGCAGTATTGCTCTAGCCCTTTAAAGCACAATGGTAACTATATGCACCAACTGCTTTAAGCTGTATTGTTCTATGAGAGCATATGCTGGTCTTTAAAATCTACTGGCAAATGGCCTAGCACACCACTTACTGGTCTCTGTATGTTTACTTGGTAACAATTTAAATGTCTGTCCTAAGCCAGAAAAACTCAGGCCATCGAGAGATACACTTGGCATCTAAATCCTCCTAAAGGTTAAATTTAAAATTTCTGCAGTTTGCTCACAGTGTTTTGGTTGTGTTTGTATAGTTTTCAGAATAAACTGATTAGTTTTCTAACCTGCAGTAATTGACTGGCCTTTGTAATGGACATAACAGTACGTATTTACGGTTTATTTAGTGATGCTTTTAGGTGCTCACAGTTTGTAGCATCACACGTCAGCAAGACAATTCATTGAATTGAAAGGGATGTGGATGCAAGCTGTTTTGGCGTAATTTGAGAAACTGTCTTGGCATATGTCTGGATGGATGAGAAAATCCACAAAAAGACTCACAATAGAGTCCGTGTTGAGATTTGAACTTAACGCTTCTGAATACAAGTCAGAAGTGTTACTGCTTGAACCAGTGTGCTTAGTGTAATGGAGATCCAATGTGTAAGTGGGAACTGCAGTATTAACTGTTTTCATAAATTACGAACTTCAAAGGCTCTAAGAACATTTGTAACAATCCAATGCTTGCACTGTTATGCCTAACTCGAAGTAACAGCTCTAAAGTGGTAACCCATGTTTGTTTACTGAGTGCAGGACATGAAATGACTTTAAATCAATGAGGTTGAAACCCCTGACCTCCAACTGCCATGACATTGCACTAATTTTTACATAACTTTGTTTTGGATTTCAGCAGATAATTACTTTAAATGTTCATGAAATAATACAGAGTGTTTCAGAAGTTTCAAAGTAAATGGGCGTTACAGTGGAAGTATGATGACATACATGCAATGAATATTGCACAGACATTTGAAAATTAGAGTGACAGTAATGATAAAATTTTTCAGCTGATGAATCAGATGGGTGGGGCATGAGGAATGTATGGGAGAGAAGAGCATTGCATTTAGGATTTTAGTAGGTACACCTGAAGGAAAGAGACCACTTGAAAGATCTATGCATAGATGGGAGGATAGCATTAAACTGGATCTTATAGAAAGGGGATGTGTGCTGGATTAATCTGGCTCAGAATTGGGGCAAGTGCTAGGCTTTTGTGAACACGATATTGAACATATGGCTTCTATAAAATGTCAGAAATTTCTTGATAAGTGGTCCCACTAGTAGCTTCTCAAGGACTCCGCTTGATGGAGTTTGTCCCAGCTGATGGAGCAGTTAGTGCAGTACTTCTACAATATGGTATACAAGATAGATCTGTTTACATGAATCTTGCCATTTTCCTGATATGTATCTTGTGTCTTGTTTATGGCACTAAGAGGTCATGACTTTTTATGAAACCTTCATTGTGTTAGTTATCGTTAAAGTTCTGATTAGTACCACATCAACCAAACGTACAACTGCAGTGTACCATTTTTATAGTGGCCTGTCCTGAAGGTGGAAGCAGGAAGTGTTCCTCCACATCACCAGTAACCACCTACCAGACAGCACGGTGTCATAACCTAGACTTTCATTTCAAATCTCACACTGTGCACATTTATTTTGATTATCCAACCACAAATGTCAGTTAGAAAATCTGAAGGAAAGACATAGCTTGTCAGACCTAGCCATAGAAGGGAGGATAATATTAAAATTAATTTTAAATACATGATGTGTGAGGATGTGGATTGGATTGATCTGCTAAAATATTGGCTCCACTGCTGGGCTCTTGCAAATGTAATAATGGATGACCATATTTGATAAAAGCTTCTCAAGTACGACTCTGTTCTATGGACTTAGTTATCCATCCGCGTATCTGTACTGAAAACGTAGTGTTGTTAAGACAGAGGTGCACACATCCTGTCTGCCAGGTTGCCATGGTGACTAAATTTTGTATGGTAAAGCCTAACATGTATGGGTCCTCAGTATAGAACTTGCTTCATGTCACCCTTACGACGCCTAGAATTTTGAGGTGGTTTCTAGATTTTTCGAAAATGTGGTTACCCCTATTTTAAACTGTAAGCACTTTGTCTTGGTTAAAAATTTGTACTGATCGTTTGTTGCTATAATTCTGTCCACTTCAAAGTTTTCTTAGTGAACTGTAATTCTCCACTTAGCGTCTACTCAGATATTAATTGTTTCTGAAGGTTAATTAACTGCTCTGTTTCAATTGATGGATGTCAATGGCCTGAGTTCAGTCTCTGGTCAGGTCTGTGTGTAGCTTTTGTGCTCACAGCTTTACACCTTGCACCTTATTGAATTCAAAAATTGATAATGTTAAAACTACCAGCCCTCCAACCCTCTCACACTTCCCAACCCCCCCCCCCCCCCCCCCCCCCCTCTACCTTTGGCTGCTTCCAGCTTATTTATGGATTCTGTGTGTGTCAGGTCAGTAATGTCAAATGAAAATGCAAAGCTAGTGGGCTTTTCTTGACTTCTCCAAAATCAGTGCATGAATTGGACCATAATGCAATGGTGTGCATTCCAGTTAATACAAAACAAAGTTATGAGCCTTTACATTGATAAAGTCACATTAAGTGTAACTTCTGGTTCCATAAAGTGTGTGTAATTTCTAGACTAGCTGAGGAACTATTAGCTTCTTAAGAGGAACTTTGCTCCATTGAATTAGTTACATGTTACCTGCAACACTAATGTACTCATTTCTCAATTGTTTGACAGAATCATACTTTTAGTGTGATAGTTCACAAAGTACACAGTTCTCTATACACACAAGACCAGTTCATAGAAATTCAGGGCTCAGGAGTTTCTGGTTGAATTGATTAATAAACTTCCGTTAGCATTTTGCTTCCATACTTGACAGTGGTTCCGCAGTCATTTTGCTTTTGTGATTTAACGAAGTGCATATGAACTTGTGTTGCAACTCGTCTGCTTGATTGAGTCAAAAGTAAAATAAATGAAATCTCATATTTCATTATGAGTTATATCCCTTTATCAATTAGAAACATGGAAAACTGTACATTAACTGAAATAAATTTAAGAAATCATCTAGTTTGCTTTGTCTTATTTAAGAAAATGCAATAGGAGTTTATGTAATGTTTTCGTAGGCAAGTAGCCAATCCAAGAAAGTTATGCACATCAGTGCCATACTTGACACTCAGCACCTCTTCAGCTGGCTTATTTTAGTTATGAGTGTATGGCAGATTGTGTCAGTCATTCTTCTTTCCAATTGTAAGCCTCTTTGCAAATTAGTCATCTCAAGTTTCATTTAATTGACATTTATCTTGAACCTAGGAATGAGTTGAGCAATCTCATTTCTGTCTCTTTTTTAAAATACATTAGTAATCGAAGGAAGAATGTGCATCTGCGATCAAATTAGCAAAAACGCCTATTGACTTATAATGGAAGTTCCAAAGTGAATAAGCACTTTGGTCAAAGAAAAAGAATTTGCCTCCGAATCACATTCTGTAACAATGGCAATAAAAAAAAGCAAGCCAAAGAAAAGGAAGTGGGAAAAATGGTAAAACTAAAATATAAATAAATTTGAGACAACATGTCGTGTGTTTCGAACTGTTCATGATATTGCAAAGAAACACAATTCCATGATTTTTCTGATGTCACGAAAAGGTAAAGTCCCTGTCCACGCCATGGAGGCCTGCAGGGGGAGTAGAGGTATAGCTCCACTCATCCTTAACCTCGGCACTAGATGGAGGTGAATGGTCACCTTCACACCCTGTCGCTTTACCCCCAGGAAAGAACCCCGGTACCCATTGAATAGGAGGCTGGTTGGGCCGCAGAGCCGGGCTGGACGTTTCGGAGAATGGATAAATCTCTTGACCCAACACATGCAAATATTAAATTGCATAAATATAGACAGAGTTTTGCATAGCGATATATTACATTCAGGCATTTTCAGAAACATTGCAAATGAAAAGAAAAATAATGTTCATTCAGTTTTTATGAAATACAAAGATAGTGGACTTGCTCTGAATCCGAAGTTGTTAGACTGTGCAATCATTGCAGATGTAGGGCATGCCTTTCACTAGTGACAGCACTTTGCCAGTAAATGTTATACAGTAGTAGCTTCTACAGAGAGTAACTGTTCACAGGCAGATATGTCCCATTAGTGCTTTATTATTGAGAGTGATTTTGTTTGCACTGTCCTCTCTCTTCATTAAATGAGTTGTGGCAGTCACTGCATAGAATTATATTACCAGTGGTCACTATTTACATACACCAACTGGATGCAACTTTATTTAAAAAACTGTATAGTTTTTTAAAACATATTTAAAAACTTTTTAAAATCCTATTTTTTAAATATGTTTTAAAAAACTATACAGTTTTTTAAATAAAGTTGCATCCAGTCGGTGTATGTAAATAGTGACTATGAAAAGATGCATGGTGATTACAGAATAAATTACCAGTGGTGTTTGCTGGCAATGATATATCTTTTTGTTTGTCAAGGACTAGTTGTTCTTTCTTGTTTTGTTCTATGTTGGAATAAACATGTATTATTCCAAAAAAGAAAATTTAATCAATAATGCTGACTTCTTTAAAATGGACTGAGTTATAACTTGAATGGTCACGTTATATGTGACTGAAGTTTGCACTGCAAATGTGAGTTGTTAGATGTTATGATAATGGTGTGCAACTCGTGGCTTGTGAGCCACATCTGCTTTATAATGGTGGTTGGTGCGATGTGACTGTATGACAAAGTTAACTACAATTATTTACAGTGTTCTGTCACTTACACACATATTTAATTATTTATGTGCTTTATTTACTGATGCCTCCACTATGTCAGAGTGTGTAGAAATAACTCATGTACATAATGCACATTTTTTTATGTTTTAATACATGTGGTAAAGCATTTATACAGTATTAATTTATTTTTGCATTTGTAACACTAATTGTTGCCTATTATTTTAATTAAGGAAAATATAACTTTTGCCTAACAGTATTTTAGTATTTTATTATATGGCATTTATACATCTGTTATGACAAAATTATGTTCCACACAACATTTAAAGTTTTTTGGTCAGGAATGCAGTTTAGCAGATAAAATAGCAATCAAGTGGCTCTTAAAGTTGACTGAAATGAAAAATATGATAAGATTACCTGGTGGATAAAATCTGTTCAAAAGACAGAAAGAAATTTGAGGCCTTTTATTTATAAGAAATTACAGGTTCTCCAAATTTTGTAAGCATGTTAAAACAATCTTTGAAGAGTGCTGATTAATGATACCTTAATTACTATTGTCACATTTATATCACAAGGTTATAAAGCGTCAGAATGCCTTTGTTCGTATTATTACAAATTAAATTATGAACATGATTCTTTGTAGTTTTTATGAGGTGTCATGTAGGCTAAGTTCTAACTGAAATTCTCGTTTCAGTATATATGTGACCTACTATGCCACATATTTGTCATGAAGTTGAAATTGAATTCTGTTACGTTTTTCAGAGGCATGTGAAAATGTGTACTTGATATCAGGCACCAACAGGTTGGATTATGTGATCGCAACTGGTGACCAAACATTTTGCCTGGCGAGTAATTCCGCACTCGGCGTTCGGAAGTTGACTTTTGGAGCTCTGGCACTCTCATTTGGTTGCTTGTTCACGGAAAATGGCGAAACGCCTGAAAATAATTTAAGGCCCAGCTATTTAGTAAGTAATTAAACTGCTGATCCGCCTTAATCTCGTGACCAAAATATTTGTCTGGCTACCAGATTTTTACAAAAATAATCAACCCCCATATTATGTGACATATAATTAATATAAAACCACAAAGATGAAGAATTGTCTGTGCAATGGTGTTTTAATTAAAAGAATTGTATCTGTGCACTTCGCTGCTTTGTTCAACAGATTGTAACACATTTATTCCGCTACAAATGAAGACCAAATAGAAATCAATTGTTTTTCAAGAAGCAAACACACGTTTTGAAGCTGTGTGAAGTTATGATTCATAATTTTTTACGTTTTTTATTATGAAGAAATCTAGAAAGCGTTCTATGAACTATATAGGTTTCTTGACCGGAAATTTCGTGTAATATAGAATGTAATAATGAGATGCAATATTTCTGTCTCCATCTGAAATGAATGCCTATGATAATATATAACTGGAAATTGAACCGTAGACGATAAATAGTATCGGGAGATTTTGTTTTAATAACTCATAACTGCTGAGGTCATTTGCGTCAGATTTGTGTAATAAACATCAGAACTAGCATGATGAAATGACGTAAAGAATTGACACATGTTATGGCATTGGGGTCTAAAGAGATAAATCTCTGTGGGGGGTTAAGGAGGGGAATCGAAATTCTGTAAGCTTGACCAATAAGATCACAACGTAATAGATAACAAGTGACATGAATTATTGACCGGGAGCATGACTTCGTCGATCTACAGGATGTTCGTTTTATGATCCATGTACATGGGGCTCATAAAGTAAACACGTTGAACAGGAAGAGCACGCATGTCTGGCCGCGTGCTTCGTCTCCGAAACTAATTATTTAATTAGGATAAAATTTATAATTGATTCTACCTGAATGTTGCAAGGCTAATTAGGTTTTCGTCTGTGTCGGTCGAATATATACCTACTTGCAAGTCTGTACAGAACGCAAGTATGGAAGAGACGCGGACAAACATCCGTGCCACGTGAGGGATTAGAACCCACGATTCCAGGTGATGGAAGACAGTACTTGGCCTTCGACCGGGCGGTCAGCGGAACTGGCAAAATTAATTTATCAATTAATTAAGTTAGCTAAATTAAACGAATGTAAAAGGATTAAAAAAACAAGGTTACCAACACTCTGATTCCGAGAACTTCATCCTGACTTCGATGTATGTATAGCACAGGCATAGCAGATGGTACACATCATACCTCGACCTAGTCACCATTGACATTTAAGCATTTGTCCCTGCCTGGCACTAAGGCGTGTAACTCTTGCTTTGAAGAAATCGGTGTCAAGTGTCTATAGCGAGGAGGTAATCGCTTGCTTCACGTCGGCGTCTGTTACAAATCACTTGCCAGACAGGTGCTTCTTAAGGGATTCACAGAGCTGGAAATCACTGGGTCCCATATTGCCACTGGTTACGGTGCTGCGACTCGAAGGGTATGGACCAGCCTCCCTTGTGTTCTGATCTCGCGCCAAATGAGAGAGAAGCTTGTGACCAACTGCCATGACACGACCATCGTATTAAAATTATATACACTTTTTGAATGGACTGAGCTTCGTCTAAAGGAATACGTAACTGACCGAGAAATTAAAAAATGTATCTGACTGAAGGTCAAGGATAATTAAGTGCAGTATTACGTAACAAGCAGAATTACGATTTTTACCAGAGGTTTGAAACCGCAAACAGCTTTAGTAGATTTGCTCTAGTTGTGCAGTTACTTAAATATTACGTGTCGCAGATAAACTTACATTTGAATAACGTGCAACTCAACTGAGCTTATCATAAAAAAACACAATGGCATGACGCTGAAGTTGAAAGTGGCATATTGCGTTATGAAATTGTAACTTAAACTGCTAGAGACCAGCTACACATTTAAATACGACTACAATGACCAGATATATATCAAGTCAGTCACACACAACACCAGTTTTTATTTATTTATTCACGACTACGTGTTTCGGCTGTAATTGAGAACCATCATCAGGCCTTTTATAAACGTTGATATAGGAAAAAATTATATAATGCCAGAACAGCGTAATCGGTATAGCGACTCGCTATGGGCTGGACGGATTACAGTGGAAGCGAGTTATTCCGTGCCTGTCCAGACCAGCCCCGATGCCCAACCAGCTTCCTGCACAAGAGGTACCGGGGGTAAAGCGGCCGGGGCCTTGTGCTGACCACTAACCCCCTTCAAGCGCCGAGGTTACGAATGGGTTGGAGCTATACCCCAGTCTCCCTCTTGTGCCTTGACAGGCATATCACGGGGTGACCTTTATAATATATAATATTTTATTTACGGTTAATGTATCTGATTCAGTAAACATTCGGTACGCAAAAAGTCCAAACCGTCAAGCGCTATAATTCTTGTGCATTTCCGTCTATGTGGTGTCGAGCTGATAGGACTGCAAAATACCCACGCCGACAGATTTATCACATACCGCATCGAAGGATATACGACTTGCGCTGTAAAAACTGTAGTAACTTATCTTGGAAGCGCGTCAGTACAAGCGTCAGTACCCACGTACACAAAACCTTCTCCTACGAGTTCTAATAGAAGATAACCGGATCAACATGAATCTTTACAAAAATTTTAATATTCACAGACAAAAACTTCAAGATCTCTAATTCGGCATTAAATCTAAACGTTTAAAGCTGGAGTGCAACACATTTTTAAAACACTACAAAAATGCCGTAATAACCTGCTACATATTTGTTGCAATTGGCCCTACAATAACGTCTTTTTTAAGCCGAAACATGAAGCTATGATGTAAAACACAATAATTTGTTTTATTAATGAAGTTGTAGCCGATACCAGTGACCGCGCTGTCTAAGGCGTGGGCTTGCGGTCGTTAGCTGGAATTGTGGGTTCGAATCCCGCCGGGGGCATGGATGTCTGTCTCTTGTGAGTGTTGTGTGTTGTCAGGTAGAGGTCTCTGCGTCGGGCTGATCACTCGCCCAGAGGAGTCCTACCGAGTGTGATCGTGAAGTCTTGATAATGAGGAGTCTCTTGCCCACTAGGGACTGTCGCGCCATGAACAAAGTATGAAGTTGTATCACACTGCTCTGCTCTATATTTGGCCCTCATGCTGTAAACATAACGTGACGCCTTATATCGACTTCTGTGTCCTTTCAATATGAAAGTCACGGTCTTCTATTTTTGCACAGAGAAATGGACTCTATCTTGTCAACTCAGTGTCACTTCGACGATTTATTTACCTGTTCTTCCCTAATATCACGTAAAAATATAACTTTCCTCTTTCCTATGTTTTACCGCGAACTTTATAGTGAAAAAGCAAAGACTTTTTGAAATCTACCAGATACGTCAAATGATTGTTGTCTTTCGGATTTTTACACCTTGTAGTGTGCTTTGTTCCGACGTTTTGGAGGAACATACTGTCCACATCTTCAGGGTGATTGAATTGGTATAGGTGGCTGATGAAGTGGCGGAGTCTAAGAAAATATGTCGGTTATGTAGGAACGTTGAAGGAATGTGGCCAGTCACAACTATGGAAAGGAGAAGAGGGATGGGACTTGCCCCGAGTCAAGGGGAGCTGAGAATTCAGCATCCGCTTTTACCATTCAGTCACTTTTAAGATGGAGGCACTACATGCTTTCGAAACGTCGAAAGAAACAAAGAAAATTACTCGTCCAAAAATCCAAAATACTACCACCATTTAAACACCAATGGCACTGAGAACATGAAAAATTTAACTCATACCTTTTCTAATATATATATATACATATATATATTAATATATATATATATATATGTAGACACGGTAGTAAAGTCTGTTAAAGCGATGCGCAATTATTCCGGATGATAACTGAAGACTTATTCCGACCTTTTTTTAAAATGCGAAAATAAAGATAAACTTCTTAATTTAAATGTAATTTCTCCTTTAAAGTGTTAACTGTTCTAGATTGTTATATTCATGTGGAAGACAATTACTTCAAGGGCGAAGAATTGTTACTTCTAGTAAAGTTAAAGTTAAAGTCGTACCTGTCCACGCCATAAAGGCATATAAAGGTATCAGAGATATAGCTCCAAGTATTCTTAACCTCGGCTTTGGATGGAGGTGAGTGGCTAACTTCAGGTGCCGGTCGCTTTGACCCTGGAAGAGAAGCGCGGTATTTACTGAAAGAAGGATGAGTGGGCCCCAGAGCTTGTGTGGACGTTTCGGAGAAGAGAAAATTCTCTTGTCCCTGTAGCCTATTTGCTGTATGGACTGAGCTACCGCAGCTCACTTGATACTTCTAGCATAATATATAATTTAGGACCTGTCATAGAATGCATTATTGATGCAGGAAAATATTCAGTCTTCATGTGTTTCAGCTACATGCATCTTCAGTCTGCATGTAAATATTAACTGAGAGGCTTAATAATAACCAACAAATTCACATGGTAAATAATACACAACATGTATTATAAACCCGTGCATATATTTCGACAAACCTTTGTCATCTTCAGGGGGTTCGTAACAAAGGTGTACAAGAACTTCGCAACCATTTACATGTAAAATGGTTGGTTCGTAACAAAGGTGTACAAGAACTTCGCAACCATTTAAATGTAAATGGTTGGCTCGTAACAAAGGTGTACAAGAACTTCGCAACCATTTACATGTAAATGATTGGCTCGTAACAAAGATGTACAAGAACTTCGCAACCATTTACATGTAAAATGGTTGGTTCGTAACAAAGGTGTACAAGAACTTCGCAACCATTTACATGTAAAATGGTTGGTTCGTAACAAAGGTGTACAAGAACTTCGCAACCATTTAAATGTAAATGGTTGGCTCGTAACAAAGGTGTACAAGAACTTCGCAACCATTTACATGTGAATGGTTGGCTCGTAACAAAGGTGTACAAGAACTTCGCAACCATTTAAATGTAAGTGGTTGGTTCGTAACAAAGGTGTACAAGAACTTCGCAACCATTTAAATGTAAGTGGTTGGTTCGTAACAAAGGTGTACAAGAACTTCGCAACCATTTACATGTAAATGGTTGGCTCGTAACAAAGGTGTACAAGAACTTCGCAACCATTTACATGTAAATGTTTGGTTCGTAACAAAGGTGTACAAGATCTTCGCAACCATTTACATGTAAATGGTTGGTTTGTAACAAAGGTTTGTCGAAACATATGTAGGGGCTTATAATACACATTGTATATATATTTACCATGTGCATTTGCTGTTTATTTTTAAACATATGACAAGATGCACGGTGTATGTAACAAAAAAATCAACTGAGAGGTTTCGACTTCTTCCAAGTGTCGTTAAAACTTTTTACTCTTTTCTGCAGGCCTTGCTCACTTCTTATTTGTATGTGTCTGTTGGTGTGTGACCAACATCGGGCTGTACGATGGCATAACGCGTAATTGTAAGACAAAAATTGTAGGAGAAAAAGTCAGCTTCAGGCATCTTTGTTGGTAGGGCTTTGTGCTTCAATCATGTCAATGGTCACACAGATCATCCTCCCATTTACGCCAAGCTCTTCCAAGTAGTCTATTTCCTTTAAGTTTTCCCACTGTAACCCTGTATGCATTTATCTTTGCTCCCATACATGCCCCATGCCCTGTCTATCTCATCTTCCTTGATGTAATAGCCCAAATAATATTTGGTGAGCAGTACAGATCATGAAGCTACTATTAATGCAGGTTACTCCAGGCTCCTCTTACTCCCTCATAGACCATATTTTCGTCTGTCATACTACTTAATATGTTCTGAGTTAATTACTATTAATCTACTTTCAGAACTATTGGCAATTAAAAATATTTCCCGAACTTACTTGGCTGCCCTTTTCCCATTTGTTTTATTGGGACAAATTTAAACCTCAGCTAGGCTGGTCTGTGTTAGTTAGTTAGTTAGTTAGTTAGTTATCCTCCTGTCGCTCCTTGCGGAGCATAGGAGCCTTCTTTCAGAGGTTTCTTGGTCTGGAGGTGTGCATTTTGTAGTGAGTGACCAGTCCACTGACTGCACAAGTTCTACTCATCCTGATACGACTGCCAGAGCCATCTAGCAGTCAATCAGGAGACTTGGGTGAGAAATGGCCGCTGAATGTTGTTGTTCTTTTACATGCCGTAAATCTACGACATGGGACCGACGGCTTTGCTTCCCCTCCGAAGGAGGATTAATTATCACCCTTAAAAATCCATCGACCTCGGCCGGGATTGAACCCGCGAACCTTGGGTCCAGTGGCGAGCACGCTAACCACTAGTCCACCGAGGGCGACAGGCTGGTTTGTGTACCGGGCGAAATTCGAACCGGACACCTCCAGCAACGTCGTTTCACTCTCCGTATTCGGTGTTATCCGTTTAAAACGGAAGGTGTCACATACCGCTTTCATATCTGCAAAAGGAGTAGAATGCCCTTGTTTTGAACACTGGGCCACTTGCTCCAGCTCAGGCTCCAGGCTGACGTCCAATCGATCTGAATCCGTGACTCCCGGTTCAAATGACTATGTGATTTTTAAGACTCCTTGGATGTTGGGAATTTATATTTAATTTAATGTTAATAAAATTCTTAGATAATTTCTCCTACCTCCTCCCTTTCTTAGTTATCACGACTTTACATATTACTGCTTCTCATCCAGTTATACTAATCAACACTACATTCTTCATCGTTAACGTAACATTTCCATCGTTTAAAATAATAAGTCAAGATCTTCAGTACATATATTTTACTCCCCTCCATAAAATATTGTTGACGACATTTTTGAAGTGTTTGTGTTCTTATTGGCTGCAAGAAATTAGCACACCTCCACAGACTTGTTTCCCATAGGCTGAACTATGACCTCTTATAATCTCTCGAGTTTGATTTATAAATCTTCCACACAAAACTGTTTCCCAATACTTGCGTCAGGAAGCTCACAAGCAGGACAGCAAACGACGAGAAGAAATTTCTACATTAATCTTTGTCGTCTGATTTAGACATCTTATTTAAAATGAGTCAGAAAATGAATGGTTACATAGTGACGAACGGTAACACTGCCACCACTGGTTACGTTTCGGAAAGTGATTGTTGTATTGCTAATAGTTTCTCGTCGCTAAACTATTACCCTACTAAGAACGGTTATTCTGGGTCGTACGTTTCTTACGAGAGCACCAAATACACGGACGATGTTTTTCAGAGGTGGGTTTAAGTGTTTTTATTTATTAATATTTTGGTATTACTTTGTCAGCAAAATAATTTTTCTTCTTTTATTTAAATAATCGTGTAATATATAATAATATCTGTTGTATTTCAAAGGATTGTACATAGCACGACATGTTTAAACTCTAGACCATCTTCAGATGTAGTGTTTTGTTCTAAACGTAGAACGGTAATTGTTGTGAGTGTTGGTTTTTGTGTGTTGTGGATTTCTTTTCATTAGGTTTTGTTCTTGTACTTGTGGTGATGTCCGTTCTTGGTATCGTTTTCTTGGTGTTTTCCCTTCCTGGTTTGGTTTTTGAAGACCAGTGGTAACTATATGTACCACCAGCTTTAATATTAAATCTAATTTTTTCCACGTAGTTTATTTATTATTTTATCATTATTTTTTAAACATTAAAACCTTAGCCTTTAAAATTGGGAAATAGTGCATTTTCTGTGAGGTGGGAACTGGACTTTACATATTATTTAGTTGAATTTCAGGCTTCAGAACTTTCATGCAGAACATGTCTGCGTGATGCGAGGTGCTGATAAAATTATCAATTCAGGGCTGCAGAAATGTTGTAGTAGGTGTAAATTTTAGTTTTCGTCCTTAGGATAACGGACGACCTGCCAGAGGGGTTAAAAGAAATTCGTTCATTAAAAGTAACTGTACATTGGAAGTATTGCACGTAACGTTTCATAAAGTACGTGCACAAGATTTTAAAAGACACTTAATCCAAAGTTTCCAAATTCAATTTGGCCACTGAACCATTTCGCACTCCAAAAATTTTAAGAAACGCCTAATAAAATTCTTACATATGAAGCTAAGATTTTTTCTCTTAATTTTAAGTTGATTCATCCCTTTTGTGTTTTGGATAATGACTTTTATGAAGCTAAGAATACTGAAATATAAGTAAGTGTAATAATATATAAATATTAATTGTGGATATACGATTTACATATTATTTAATCGCACATATTTAGAAGAGCATATGTCATTTTGTGTATAAGAAAATTAAACTTAAAAACTAACAAGCATCATATTTGCGATTTTCAATGTGAAAAATAGCTGTTATTTTTCTTCGCATAATCTCTTTACTTTTCGTTTGATACTGGAAAGTTGAATTAATAAATCTGGTGCCGCACGTACTTTGGTTCTGTACTTTTTTCCTTGTTTTTACGTAAGTCGAGCTTCCGGTTACGTACAAGTGTGTGCTGGCGAAGGATATCAGACGGAGTATTGCATGACTTGGCAGAACTGAATATTCTTGGCGTAAGTTGCCCCCAAATTCAATTAGCCCTTTAAAGACAAGTGGTACTTATATAACCGAAGATTTAACACTAACAAATCCGCATTTTGTCCATCTGAATTTATTTCTATGTTCTCTACGTTTCTCACAATATTCAGCATTTATTTACCTATACAACATTCCTCCGTCTTTCTAGTGGAAGTTCACTGTTTTCTCTGTGAGGTGCTTTTGGATCTTCATATATGACCTTTTATAGCCTACTGGTTACTATATGTGCCAGGGGATTTTTAGCGTTCAAACATTCTACAGTCTGCCTAAAGAATACATTTATGTGTTTTGTGTGGATCGCAGAACAAACATCGACTATCCCTATACAACATTAACTAATTTGTTTTTTATAACCGAGGCGGAAAATGTTTACTGCGCGGTATGAGCTGAATCTTTATGTATATTCCTTTGAAGGGTTAATGTAGCTCAATTTTTTCTTGGAAGTGTTAGAGAAATTTCCTTAAAATTTTGCACTAACAGGCTGTCTGAAGTGAAAAATGAAAATGATTTTAAGTAAAGTTTATAAAAACAATAGCCACTTACTTTATCATTTAGGGGAATATTATCAAGAAAACATTTATGTAAGAGATGACTTAAAATGATACTGATGGAGGTCTGCTTCACCGCGTTCAATATTAATTCTAGTGAAATAAAAAAAGACAGAAAATGGCGGCCCTGCAAAGAGTCTTCCAATATACCGCACATATGAGACAGCTGAAATGTTTGGTGATGTGTTTTGTGTGAGAAACTACTGAATAAATTGAGCCCACACGCCTTCAGCAACAAAATTCATGAAGCCCTCTTTGAGAAGCTGATAGTAGTTCAGCTAATTAACAAACTTCCCCCTGTTTGTAGAACCTGAAATGTTATTATCGAGTTCACATTACCTCACCACTGGCTCAATCCTAAGCCAGATAAATCCAGTCCACGTCTACATATCTTTAGGGTTTATTTTAGTATTATCTTCCCTTCTACGCTTAGGTCCCCCAGGTTATCTCTTCCTTCTGATTTTTCCACCAACATCTATCAATATCTCACCTAACCCAAGCGAGCTACATGTCCCGACGACTCTATCTATCTTAACTTCGTATTCCTAATAATATTTGATAAGGGGTACAAATTATGAAGCTGCTAACCGCGCTCTTTGCTCCAACATCCTGTTACTTCCTTCATCTCAGGGACAAATATTCTCCCCAGTACCCTATTCTCGAATAACCTTAGCCTGGTTTTCCCTTCATGTAAGAGATCAAACTTCAGATTCATACAAAATAACAGGAAAACACATATTTTTAAAATAACATTTGCTTTTTTGGATAAGAGAAGAGATTACAGAAGATTCCAAACATAACCATAGCAATCATCTTCTAAATTCATCTACTGTAGAATATAGATAAATTTTGTTTATTTTTGCGCTATGCCTATTGTCCTTCTATGGCCATTCTGAAGCATCTCGTTCTAGATGAATGTTGGCTGTAGGACAAGGGTGCACCCAAGGGAGGTGGGGGGGGGGGGGGCTCACGGGCTGCAGCCCCTTCCACATCCAAATTTAAAAAAACACATTTTGTAGATACAATGGTATTAGAAGTTTTACGTAGTTTACCTTTCAGCCGAAATCAGCCACTGAAATCGCCTGGTGAATAGAACATTAGAATTTTCAAAAAAATAAAAAATTTTAGGAAGTCTTAGATAAAATTTAGAAAAAGAAAATTAGCCCTTATGATTCAAATTACGTGAGTGAGTCATGGACCATATAGTTATATTTGTATGTATGTATATATATATATATATATATAAATGCAGTTGCAAACAATATTATGTCACATTTATACTTACGCCATGGTTTTTATAACATAATTTTTAAAATCAAACAAATTTTTACATAGCCTCAGGGTCAGAACCCCCCCCCCCCCGCGCCTTAATGAAAAATTTTGGGTGCGCACCTGCTGTAGGCAGACAAAGACTTATAATATGCGTCTACAGTAGTACGTCGTAAATGTACGCATGCGTACTTGTTTAGGAACTTGCATCCTCTTTGTTCTGGTCATAAATAATACATTCCTTTCCTTTATTAGGCTGAACGATTACAGAAAAAATAATCCCTGGAATTACGTGTAGGTTCCTTAATCCCCCCCCCCCCCAATGGCGCAACAGCCCCCCAGTGGGCCAGGGCCTCCTCACTATCGAGGCTTCACGATCACACTCAGACACACCACAGTCGGTAGGACTCCTCTGGACGAGTGACCAGCCCGTCGCAGAGACCTCTACCTGACAACACACAACACTCACAACAGACAGACATCCATGCCCCCAGCGGGATTCCAACCCACAATCCCAGCAAGCGAGCGGCCGCAGACCCACGCCTTAGACCGCACGGCCACTGGGATCGGCAGGTTCCTTTATACAGATCAATACTTCTACAATTCAAAGGCACACATACTTCTCATTGAAATATTCAAATTCTGAAACATGTATCGACAAAATACCTCATATAAAATTGTAAATCTTATTTTTTTTTCGCGCCATGTACAAATGTTTATAGTGCAAAGACCAAATGTGGTGCTCATATTGGTTTACCGGGCTTTACATTTGGTTCGTTTTTTGGCTGCTTTCATAAAGGTTTAAGTTGGCAATATTCCTTGCCGTCGTCAAGCCGGAAGGTGCTGCTCTGTACGTCACGACTCGCAAGGTGCACAGCCTGTCGCAGTAACAGAACGCGCCCAATTGTCGTATGAATAAGACACTAAGAAGGGTTTGATTTTTAGCAAGTCTGTTGCCGGTAGCGGAAGGTTTCACGTGCCCTAACTTTAGTTAACCTTGACGTAACATGTTCTCACGAATGTTTGTGGATGACATAGTATTTGTTAACGCCTGTGGAGGGCCGTGCAGGGAAAGGTACGTACATTTACGAATTCACTAATTTTAGTTACATCCATACTGTTCGTGTTTCATTATATAAAGACGCTATAACATACGTAAGGTCTAATGTCATGCAGGATACTGTCAACATTAAGAGCTTGTGAGGTGTGACGTGGTGTATTTTGGTAGGGAATAACAAACTTTTTGCTGGAAACTGCTGCCTCCATCTTCAAGGTGTGGGTCCTACCCTGAACTTAATTTTGAATTTAATCTACTCTAACCTATTAAAGTATCACAAAAACAAGACGCTTAAACCAACAACGTTTTGAAAATATTAATTTGTTTTATTAATATTTTATTGAACGACATTCAGTAACTGAGACCACTTTACTTTGTAGCTCAAAGGATAGGATGGTGGTGAATGATAATTTGAATGGATATGGAAAAAATTGCCGTGGCCTACTTAAAGTTACTGTGCCGGTATGTGCCTGTGGAGAGCAGGGAAACCACAAAAAGCCAGAGCCAGCTGACATTCCTGTGAGACACCTCCCAGATACACTCAGCAATTATTATATCTGCTGTCAGCTCTGCTGTGTGAAGAGATTGAAGTAGATAAGCCTGCTTGTTTATTGTAGATCTGGAGAAAGTAATTCGTTTATTTAAGATAAGATAAAACTCAAAAAGATTCGTCTATGTTAAAGTGGAGTTTAAGAGATTTTGTGTAATAATTTATGGTTTATTTAATACGTTTCTAGAAAAAAAAAACACCCTTCATACTAGAAACAATTTACAAGCACAAACTTAAGAATTAGGGACTGTCTTTAATAAATTCTACCATTTATATTTTTTAAACACGTACCTAAGAAAGATGGCTGACAGTTAAATAGGGATTCTATAAAGGCAAATATTTTGTTCTATGGTTTTAATATATTTAAAGTAATATTTAAAAATTACGACAGTATGAAATTTAACGACCTATTTTTTCAGTAATACGGAAGGTGTGAAATTATACAAGGCAATAAAAATATAAAGAGCAATAAAGGTACCCGTAACATGCCAATAGAGGCCCAGAGGAGAGGTAGAGGTGTAGTTCTACCCATTTTCAACCTCGATTGCAGATTGGGGTGGGTGGTCAACGCCACGCCCCTGTCGCTTTACCCCCGGGGAATGTACCTGGTACCTAATGTACACGGGGGGGGGGGGGTGGGCACAAGGTGTGATCTGGACGGATATGGAGCAAAGAATGTGTCTTGCACTCACCGGGGTTCGAACCCCGAACCTACCAGCCCGTAAAATTTAGTAAAGTTCACCCTGTAACAGGCCATGAAGGCCCAGAGAGGGAGTAGAGGTATAGCTCCACTCTTTTTTAACCTCGGCGTTAGATGGAGGTGGGTGGTCAACGCCACGCCCCGGTCGCTTTAACCCGGGGAATGACCCAGTACACATTGTACAGGAGGCTGGGTGGGCCCCAGCCCGTAACGAGTCACTATACAGCCTGCATGATCAAAGCCCATAACAAAAGCAATAAGATTATCGTAGGTGTCGAAAGACTGCAAGAAGTGTAGCTGCAATGTACAGAATTAACGAGATTTTTGTTGGGTAAGAGATATTGATCTGTGTGCGCAATGTCAAGGCGACAGGGCAAAGAGGAGCTGGCACTGCTGGGTGGCTTCCAGCTGCCTGCCAATCAATTAGGTCACTTGTACCGTCTTCTACGGGCGACGCAGGCAAGAAGCTAAAACTGGTATATAGCACGTCTGTTCTTTTGACGTCTGTCGTTGACCAGAAGCATTATAATAAGAATAATGCACAGTATAGTGTTCAGTACTCTTATTTACTTCTCGGGAGGTCCCGCGTTTGGTTTGCTACCTGGAAGTCAGCAATTTTTTGTAGTTTTTCTCAGCCGCCTAGAGAATTCTGGGAAGTACGTCAGTCTGTTACGTTCAATTACCGCACAGTGCTAGTGCTGTTGTGCTTGTGCCTAAAATTGCATTCTGATGGCACTTACCAAGTCGTCATTATTAATATTATAAACTAATTGCGGGAATATATGTTTATTTATACCAATTACTGCACACCAGTTACATATGTTCATTCTATATACTCCTACATGTTTCGGCTGACATTCTCAGCCATCATCAGAGAGTCCTATTCTATATATTTACACAGCGCTTCTATTCCATCATTAAAACCACAGTCCCATTTGACACTATATGACGTGTATGATTGAGAAAAGTTCATCAAAATTTCAGATGGACTAGGGTCCCTTTTTCAGAGGTTGATAGTCTCTCAACTGTTCCAAAAACAACACGACTTTTATGGGTCTCAGATTACATCCGCCAACGAACCTTATCCTGAGTCATATGTATCCAGTTCACGGCCTCAAATCCTATTTCTTTTAGAAGCATTTTAATATATATATATTTTTTTTCTATGGCTCGACAGCCCTATATGGGCCTGGGCCTCCTCGTTTTCGTCGAGGTTTCATGATCACACACATTAGACACACCACAGTCGGTAGGCATTTTAATATTATCAACCCATAATTTATTCTCTTTACGTTTTTTGTTACACACAGAAAACCATATTTAATATTCTCTATTTTAATTGTATAATTGCACATCTATGATATAACTAGCCATTAATGTATTTTTCTTTGTTGAATACCTCCCTGAAGATGGCCGAGAAAGGTCGAAATATGTAGGAGGTTTACCACATGTTTGTATATCATTGTATCAAATCATAGTGCAGTGGTTTATGGTGACGCAGAAAACCTTTATCACCAATGACGAATTTGGCAATGGAGGAAAACAGCCTTGGGGTTTTGACGTTAACAGTATTAATATGTGAAGCGTAAAAATATTAATAATACGGAGAAATGACTGCCGTATTACATTGTTGCAACGTATCTGTCTGTTTTTGCATTTTTAATTCAATTATCCTTTACGTCTTGGAGTCTGCCATTAGCAGTGCAAGGTTAGTATATCCAACACACGATCAGGCACGTCAGAGGAATGTAATAAATGTACGATTGTGTAACACTTTACAATCAACAGTTCATTTCCGACAGCAAAACAAAAGATGCTCCTAACATCACTCAGCTGTTGCCATGCAGGCAGAGGTTCTGACCTCTTGATGTGTGACAAGTGATGTGATCAGTAGGGCGGACCCTGCACAAAAAGTTCTGAAGTTGTGCTATCTGAAAAACGGAGAATGATACGAAGTGACTTGTCGTGACGCACAGCATTTGCTTTAATAATTCCGTTTTATTTTTGCTGCCACAAGACCCGGAAAGGAGTATCCAAGTACTTTTGATAATGCAAACAGCAAGTAGAATTATTCACTATAGTTCTAAGCCACTTCAGTATTTTAGAGGCGTTATTTAGAAAAAAGGAAACTATATTTTGTCGAAGAACATACGTACATACCGTGAAATATTCATTTTCTTGTTACGAAAAGGTATTTATAAACACTCGTGTAGAATTATATCCTATGACCAAGGGGGGGCCTGGACTAATTTCTATCCTGCATTTTTATTTAAGACTCTAAAGGCAATACGCACTCTATGAAAGCATAAGGAAGAAGTGGGATTACAGCTCCACTCCTTGTTAACTTCGGCGCTAGATGGAGATGAGTTGTTAGCTTGACGTCCTGGCCGCTTTACATTCGGAGAAAAATCTCCCTTTATCCATGAATAGGAGGTTGGGTGGGCCCCTCAGCTTGTCAAAACCTCTTGTAAAAATTCGAGAATCAATCAAGATCCTTCGTTCATCCATCCCCTAGCATAGCCACTGTATCAAATGAGCATCGCGGCTCATTTATTAAAGACTGTATATATTAAACCACATAACACTCGCTTTAAAGCAGGGCACTGTTTTAAAACGAGTCTGAGGTGTAGAGATGATAAATTTATAGTAAGTAACTAACGAACCATAGCTTTCTAGTTTGAAATCACTATAAAATTTTAATTGGGAGAGTTGAAGGTAAGGATCACTTGAAATACGTAGATAAGAGAATAATATCAAGCGGATATTAAAGAAGCAGGTTGTGGAGTTGTGGGCTGGATTTAACTTGCTCAGAGTAAGAACATGTGAGGTGTTCTTGTGAAAACAGTAATCGACATTTATATTCTAAAACAGCAGGGAATTTCTTGACATGATGAGAGACAGTTGGCTTCCCGAGGATATAATCTGCTGCACAGAGTTTGTTAGTAAATCATGACGTCCTTGAGTATTTGCAGAAGCGCGCTTTGGAGCAGAGACTTACTAAAAGAAAGATGTCATTCTTTTGGCTTGAATACTTCATAGGACCATATTTTTAACATTTTATAGGTGCAGTGTGTTGATTTTAGAGGGTCCTTATACAGGGTCATTATTTATACGATAACTGTTGTTAATAACTTTCCTTCGGCTCGCTTAACTTTGAAACTTCGACGTGAAATTAACAACATATTTGTTAAGATATTCGGCATGTCTAAAAGGCGAAGGAAAATATGTCCATTACCTTTTTTACACACAGAGAGTAAAAATATACTACAGTAGGACCTGCAGAGCTAGTCAGTCTTGCATGTAGGGCATCTGCCACAGCTAGCCACATTTTAAAGAAACCGAAAAATTGCTATTTTGTACATGACTATTACTCCATCTCTTGGTCTCTTATTTAACTGGAATATTGGCTACAATTAAAATTTAGTGCAATGTTTTGTGTGCACGTTACATCTCCCTGTGTTGGCCTACCTAATTTTTACGTCATGCTGTACATCGTACAAAGTCGTCACTCGTTAACATTGCTACCTGCACCCCGCTCGACCGCCACAAGTACGGACAATAGGCTGTAATATCCTGGTGGCCACTGGCCCGTTACTTCAAGTTCATTCTCATTAACAGTGTTACGTGCCTGCTTTCCACCTCAGCCTTCCTTCTGTCTCTGCAGTGTATGGAACAATGGATGGGAATTTTCAGTAGACAAATGGACAGATCGCTTCCAATTCCTATTTTGTTGAGGCCACTACGCTTTATGGAACATATGTCACGTTTTCATATCTTATCTCCGCATTGTAAGTATATTTGCGCACGTGTTACACAGTTCAGTTTTTATAGTGTCCAGTGGCTGTTACTGTGTGAAATTTAAAAAAAAATTTAAATCGTAACATGGGCTTTAAGTGAAATAAGTTGCAGTTGATTGAATATGGAAAATAGAAAGGAAATGACAGAGTAGCCATAAGGTGTTAGCGAACAAACACTTTGAATTTAGATTTTGCGAAGCACTCTACCCACCCCCATCTAGCGCCGAGGTTAAAGAAAGAGTAGAGCTATACCTCTACTCCCCCTCTGGGCCTTCATGGCCTGTTCTAGGGTGAACTTTACCTTTATTTTTACCTGTTGGGGGAGGGGGAGAAAAGAAACAGAGTCGCAATACTGAAGGCTTGGGAAGTTAACTGTAATAACGAAAGGAAAGGAAAATTGCGCAGAACAGATAATGAGAATCTTACTGCTCTAATGCTAATATTCTTGCTAAAATGTTTCGCCGGTTAGTGAACCAATACTTTAAACCAAAGCCAGGAAAATTGCTCCAAGGCCTCATGTTGAAATGTTTACCGTGAGAGAAGGATGGCTCGAAGCTCTTAGGACGTGATCTCAATTTCCGACTCTTATCTGTGAATCAGCAGGAGTATACATGGAAGCAGTGGAACACTGGAAATTGAAACTACATTAGCCACCATTAATTAAATATAATGCTGATGAGAATGGATTGTTTGATCGACCAATGTCCAGAAGAAGCTTATCACAGAAAAGGGACAAAGATATAAGCAGGGACTTTCAACGAAAGATGTTTTTTCTTTTTCTCTACAGCTGGTAACGAAAGTTAAAGTCCTTGGTCATCGTTAAAGCTGAATGTGTGAAAGGTCACTTGAATGGTTTTATAATCCAATGGATATATGAGGCAGGCAATTTTTGAAGGAATGCTTGAAGATTTGAAAAGTGTAATGAAAATAAAATCGAAAGCTGTTCTCTTTTTTGACAGTGAAGCGCGTGTGATATATCTTCCACCAAATTCAACACCGGATGTTCCCAGGTAATGGTACGGCCAGCAAAATGGCGAGGTTCAAAGATGGTGCAGTACAATGTCACAGTAGCGGAAATCTAGTATTAAGAGCTCAATGTCACTGTTACACACAGTTCGAGGATTGAGCAATAATTGGTATCAAATTTCAAGAAAAATTATTGTCAAGTTCTGCTGATAATTGGGATTTATTAAACACGAAGAATGAACTGAAGAATGTGGCGAAGATATGGGACTGAACCAAGGACATGCTGCCTTCCATTGGATGTTCAGAACGTGAAGAAAATATGGGACTAGGCTAAGGTAAATGCTCTGTTCCACTGCACACTAAGAAGAACTTAGCCTCAGTCGATGACGTTGAAAGTGTTGATGCTATCCTTACTGTACACGGAGAAGTGCCCTCCATTCTAGAAGGAAACCTCGAAGAAATTTTCAACGATATTGAAAAACAGTACCACGATTCAAACTCTGAAAGTAGTCAGAGCGACATCCTGAATACAAAGTACAGCAGGCTATTTATTACCTAACCATAACGATGCGTTGCACTGTCTATCAATTACGTATTCCTTAGCCCACGACCTCAAGTAATGGGTGACCTTTTTCGTCTATACAATTGTACTAATGCGCAGTGGATCACATCTGGGATGTAGAGAAGGCAGTCGAAAATAAATGTAAGACGTTAGTGCAGTTGAACTACAGACTACACAGTCTTAAGACAGTGTGTTCCTTTCATCGATTAAAGTTTCTCTTTATATATATATATAATGTATATATACACACACATATATATATATATACACACATATAATATATATACAGATTCAAGTACAGTGTTAACAAGGTTAACTAAGACTTTTATATTATTTTCACCGTGCATTTTTACAATTCACAAATTACACACCAACTAAATGCACAATATTTTCACTTTATATTCTTTATTCTTCAACCCCTACACATGTTTCGGCCTTCACGTCTGCTATCACGTTTAGTCATTGTCTAAACGTGATAGCAGACAAAATCAATGGATGTGAAGTGAATGTAGTTTGTGAGCCCCCTGAAGATGGCCTTGTGAAAGCCGAAACATGTGTAGGGGTTGAAGAATAAAGAATATAAAGTGAAAATATAGTGCATTTAGTTGGTATGTAATTTATGAATAACTAAGACTTATTTTACATTAGATTTTAAAAGTTCGGGCTCTTGTGAGTGCGGTAATGAACCTTCGGTTTCCATAAAACGCGGGGAATTTCTTGACTAGCTGAGGACCTGTTAGCTTCTCAAGAAGGACTGTGCTACATGGAGATAGTTAGATTTTAAAAGTTGGATACCTGTAAAAGTTGGTCATTTTTTAATGGAACCAAGGGTGGTTATCTTGGCTTTCACTCTATTAGCTATACGTCTATTTGTTAATATTTCGCCTGCAGTTATAGGCAACTACTTCGACCTACCAGTTAGTTGTAACGCATACACGTGCGGCGTCCGGCTTCAATGGTGGAAATGGAAAGATTGCTCTACAGTGTAGCAAAAAACTTTATATTTGGCGTTCCTTACAGTTTATTGACATTTCCTGCACAATTATGGGCAAGTGAAGAGCTTTCTTTTGAGTCGGAGTAGCTGACAATCCGAAACGTCCGACAAATTTAGTCATGCATTGAATTAAAAAAAATACTGAATGTTTCAAGTGATGATTCTGGGTCACATATATACACGAGTATGACCTCCATCTAAGGAGTTTTATGCGCTTTCGCAAAATTGCGAGAAGCGACTATTAACTTCGTCATATCTGTCTGTCTGTCTGTCCGTCCGCATGAAACAATTCGGCTCCTAATGGACGGATTTTCATGAAATTTGATATTTGAGTATTATTCGAAATTCTATCGAGAAAATTAAAGAGTCATTAAAATCTGACAAGAATAAAGGGTACTTTACATGAAGACGTAAGTATATTTATAATATCTCGCTGGATTCTTCTTAGAATGAGAAATATTTTAAACACAATTTGTAGAGAAAATCAAAACACATTTTGTTTTCGAAAACTTTTTTCAGAAAATCGTAACTTTTGTGATATAACGTGTAAAAATATGGTACAGCCAGACAGGGCACAGATGACAATATAATACGGCGCATGCGCTTTGCATGCTGGATAACTAAGGCTACAGACACACACTCAGAATATGTAATACTTATTGCTTTTCACGGCAACAATGGTTACTCTAAAGCGCCTCAATGTTACGTTATACGTACATTGCCTGTCTTGTATACTTTGTAAAGAACGTCAAAATATGTGTTTTTTAATGAACATGGACGTGATATTTTAAAGAGAACGTAGATTTTCCAGAATCTTGAGAAAATGAAAATAATCGGAGTTTTGACGCAATCATGACGGTGATTGTGAAGTTTGCCGTGTTCTGAGATGTGACGCTTTGTGATACATTTCTACTTGAATACATGACGTCATATTACACTTTCAAAGGTGGCTGTATGAAATATGAGTTTGGAATAATAGCAATGACGTTACATGCATTGTTATGAATTTGTGTACGGGCATAAATCTTAGTGCGTGGTCTGAACATGACTGTCTGTATCAGTAACTAGCTAAAGGGGTAAAAGTCTGTGATAATTATGAAATTAACATAAACTTACATGAAACTTCTGTGTTGAAATGTGATGAGCTTTTAAGCAGTCAAACTAATTGAGACATTTACTTTCAGTTATACGTATGAAGACGTGGAAACCACTGCCAATTTTCTGCTAGAGAGAACAAAGTACAGACCACTGATTGGAATAATTTGCGGCTCAGGCCTTGGTAAGGTATTTTAGAAATTTTAAAATTTCGATGACTTCCGTAAAGAGGATATTGATTAAATATTATCAGATTGTCTTAAGTTTATTATTAATTACACTTTCGATTTTGTTTTTTAAATATTTAAATTATGGTGTGCAAATATTAGGAGCCATGTCACTCATACCAATGTATAGGATTTAAGGATCAGATCCGAAGAAAGAAATTCAAATAGGAAGCATTAAATCGCATTCCTCATTTGCAAGTATATTTCTATCTACATCTGATTCATATTTGTTCCGAAATTATGTCTCTAACTTACTGTACTTCTTATATTTTATAACTAACTAACTAACACTCCATGTAGCACAGTCCTTCTTGAGAAGCTAACAAGTCGTCAGCTAGTCAAGAAATTCCCCGCATTTTATGGAACCCGAAGGTTCATTACCGCACTCACAAGAGCCCGCCACCTGTCCCTATCCTGAACCATATCAATCCAGTCCATGCCCCCCATCCTACTTCTTGAAGATCCATTTTAATATTATCCTCCCATCTACGCCTGGATCTTCCAAGTGGTCTCCTTCCCTCAGGTCTCCCCACCAAAACCCTGTATGCACCTCTCCCCTCACCCATATGTGCTACATGCTACATTTTATAACAATTTGCATAATGCGTCTGAATTTTCTTGGTTTAATCTCCGATTTAACATTATAGATAAAAAGTTTATTACTAACCACTGGTGTTTATTAACCCTTTAAATCACAGTAGTTCGCGGCCAGTGGGTCGGTCCCTCACTGCCGTAAATGCACAAAGACCTCGTAACCTCGGAAAGAGGAGGCCCAAGCCCATATAAGGCTGTCGAGCCATGGTTATTATTATTATTATTATTATTATTAAGTCACAGTAGTTACTGTATTTTATCGCCTACTTTAGCACTAGAAACTAACGTATTCTTCCCACAGAGTGTATTCATATGTTTAGTGTAATGACCATAACAAACAGTGATGATTGTCCTAAGCAGTAAGAGTGTTAACTGATTGGTCTTTATAATGTTGATGCAGAGTGTTTACTATGAGGTAGGAACTGAACCCTAAAATATAATTCAGATGTAGGGGTTAAAAATATACTTGTTAATAATTCTTGTGCACTGGTTTGACTTAAACTTATGACAGAATGCACGGTACATATGATATAAAGTAATTCAGATGAATTCCGTGTTTGAAGGTGTTAAATGATCTATTCACCTACCTTATGCAGAGTAAGAATGAACTATTTGTAGAGAAAGTGTCGTTCCTGTCATTCCGTCCATACAAGATTATTATACACAAATATTTTAATGTTCTGAAGATTCACGTCTTATGGAAGGTTGCAACAAGGCGACTGTTAAATAGTTACCGGAAAGTTGCAGACACTGCCTTCATTCGAAACGTTGGTAATTATTTACCAGTCTACGCGGTTTAACAGCCCAGAAGACTTGATTTATCATCACCGATGTCACAACGTCAAATCTCATATTGAAGTACCGTCTTTGCACACATTTCATATCATATTTCTTAGCTTGTGTCGTCTCCGTGTATAAATTTGTTGTCTTTGCTGTGTGTTTAACATATTTCTGTGACTGTAGGTCCATTGGCAGACTCATTGACAGAGAAGGAATGCTTCCCATACGACACCGTCCCAAATTTCCCAGTCTCAACCGTCCAGGGTCACAGAGGTCAGATGGTTTTTGGTCTGCTCGATGGTGTACCTGTCATGTGCATGCAAGGGAGGTTTCATTATTATGAAGGATATCCTATCTGCAAGGTACATTTGGAATCACCAGTAATTCGTTTGTAATCATTCATTATTTTTACTTTGTCCATCGTTTTTTTTAAAAATATGAGTTAAATAAAACTATTTAGGGAGGAAAATCTGCACCCATCCTTAGGAATAAGAGTAAGGGTAACATTTACTGAGTTCAGCCTGATAGGCAAAGCTACTTTGTGAAGTAATGTTTATTTTAATTACTTGGACGATGGCTAACATTCAGAGTGAATGTTTCCAAATGTGAAATACCTTCGTCAATATCTTATAAAATTGTAATAGCAATTCATGTTTTGTGTAATTGGCAGTGGTGTAGCTAGGTTTTTTGGCGCCCGGGGCCAGTAATCACAATGGCCACCCTAACAAACTATGAACTTTGAAAAGGATCACCATTACTTATTGAACTTCCTTATATTTGACTCAGTAATTTAAAATTTGTCGAGCGCAGAAAATCAAATGTTTCAATTAAAATATTAATTTTGCCGCCAAATTCGTTGAACCTTCGATTTTGCTACCGGGTCAGCCGCACCACTCCCCCCCCCCCCCCCCCCCCCCGGCTACGCCTCTGATCATTTGCACGTTAATTCAATTTTGCGTGTCGTGTTTCCGTAATAACAAAACATTAATTTTCCATGCCCTTTTGTCTATTTGTAAAAACTCAAGAAGTATTAAAACGATTTTCAAGAAAAATTACATTACGAGTGTTTGAAAAATTTTTCCGCTCTTTACAACTTAGGTTAAAATGGGACAAAATTACTTGACACTAGATGAAGAATTACAAGCATTTCTGTGCACAGATGGAGGTTAAATCCCTAAACACTGGTGCCCATTTATCGTGTGCCTGATGACAGAAGCTTTATGTAATGGACAGCCTGCAACTATTGCAACACCTCATGCTGCTGCCATCATCAGGGACATGATAACAGGAACACTATATATTTATCATAGGGAAACATTTTTCGAAAAAATTTGTAGAGTAAAACAAAACAAGTAATTTATTTTTTCATAAGTCTTACAATTTTCGAGGTAATTAGATAATAGAGATATCAGTGTTGTTTCATTTCATAACTCAAGAACCGTTGGCAGGGGCGCACCCAAGAGGAGAGGGGGCTGCCGGTCTGCAGCTCCCTCCAAATCTAAATTTAAAAAAAACACAGATTTTATAGACACTATTATATAAACGTTTCACGTGATTTACCTTTCAGCCGAAATCAGTGACTGAAATGGGCTGATGGCTATACATTAGAAGGTTGAAAAATAAAATAATGTATTAGATAATTAAATCAACCAAGAAGATTAGACCTTGTGATTTAAATTAGGTGAGTGATTCATGGAATACGTAGTTATGTTTTTATGTATATAAACGCAGCTGCAAACAATGTTATGTTACAGTTACACCTATGATATGATTTTTATAATATAATTTTCAAAATGAAACATAAATTATGCATAGCCTCAGGGCCAGCCCCCCTTCCCCCAGTGAAAAATTCTGCGTGTGCACCTAACCGTTAGCCTAAATTTGAGAGAATTTTGGGTCAGTGTGCCTTACATGTCCCACCCCACACCCCCCCCATTTTACATTGTTCATAAAAGAGCAACAAATGTTTGCATTTACAATCTTAAAATCTAAGTGCACTAACAGAGTTAACAAATTAGAATTTGTAATTGATCATAAGGAGAATAACCATGTTGCGTGTGCATGTCTGTGCTCGCTCACATGCATGGCTTACCCAATTTGTCTCCTTCATAAACCTATTCCGTTTTAATTTTTTTCTTTTTTTGACCTACATGGTGCTGGATAAACATATTTGAAATTCTAAGATTTTTGATACTGTTAAAGCAACTTATTTAATAATTCAGAAAAGCAGTTTCTTCAAACTACTGCAATAAAGAAGCTAAAACTATCCTTTCTATTGAATTCAAAACATGAGGTCTCATGAACCATGGGAACTGGGATATATACCTAAGCACCAGCCACTAATGTCACCTTCATCATATCACTGAAGTTTCTCACATATGCAATGGAGATCTTTTTCTTTTTCTTATTGCAGTGTGCGATGCCTATCCGCGTGATGAAGATGATTGGAGTAAATCATCTTATAGCAACAAATGCTGCTGGTGGCCTTAATGAAAAGTATAAAGTTGGTGACATCATGATTATTAAGGATCATGTTAACTTTTTGGGGTTTGCGGGTGTCAATCCTTTAAGAGGTCCCAACGATGAGAGGTAAGGCAGACTCAATGTGTGGTTGTTATTTTGTATTATCTGCACAAGTGTTAAAAATTTTAACCCTGCATACATAAGAGAAAAACACCGTATTTCAGTTACACAAGCCACCGTATTAATGCTGTTTAGTAAAATAATTGCTGTTCTTTGTAAGAATTATACATAACCGATAAATACATTGTGTGAGTAAAATGCAGAATGTTTGGGTGTTAAATCCGGTGGTAAACATAGTAACCATTGTTCTTTTAAGGGTTAAATGCCTGTACTCGAAAGAAGAGAAGTGACTGTGTGGTGGATGATGTTTCTTGAAAACAGAGTCAAAAAATTCCCTGCTTTGATGGACCAAATTCTGGCACTTAACCATCCTGAGCCAGTGCAATCCTGTCCACACACACACTGTCACATTGTCTTGTAAGGTTCAATGTAACACTGTCCCCCACTACCCCCATTTCTCCAAAATGGTCTTTTCTCTTGGGTTTACCAAATGAAATTTTGTATACGGTTCTTACCCCTCCCATACACTCTACAGGTCCTGTTCAAGTCATCCTCCTTAATTTAATCAGCCCAATCTTATCACCTAAAGAGATCACATTATGAATTTTATCATCACGTTATTTTCTCCAAACTCTTTATTTTATCATCACATTGTTTTCTCCAAACTCTTTATTTTCACTCAGCTCTATGTATTTTGATCTGTTATCACCATTTAAATTTTATGTAATCATTCATTGAGGTAGTTTCTCTGAACATTCGAAACACTGCAGGATTCTGCAAGCTCATAACCATAGAAACACTGCAGAATTCTGCAAGCTCATAACCATTAAAACACTGCAGGATTCTGCAAGCTCATAACTATAGAACCACTGCAGGATTCTGCAAGCTCATAACCATAGAACCACTGCAGGATTCTGCAAGCTCATAACTGTAGAATACAGACACATTATCACTGGCCCCTTAAAAGTAAGGTTTATTTTCCCATGACTGTTCACATAACTCAAACTGTGTGCTTACTCATGTTACTCTTTTTCTCATTACCTTTAATGTTTATTAAGAAAGGTGTAATTCAGGTAACTTTAATACAATTAATTTTAGCTGCTTCCACATCCTATCCTCTTTGTTTTAGACAAATAATTTAGTTATTTTCCTGACAACTGAACAACTGCATAAATCTAAAAACAACTGTATAAAATCCTGTGCACACAAAAGTCAAAATTGTGTAGAACAACATTTCACAGACCTCTACAACTTTATAGTTTAACACTACAATTAGCAATTAGAACTTAAGCATAGAGGTGAGAAGTTAGTAATGAGAAATCTCATATGAAATCTGAAGAAGGCTGACAACCACTTGACACCACTGGGCATAGACTTAATTCATCAAGGAGTACCATTATCATAACATATACAATTTTAAAGGATACTGTAAGGACTTGCCCAGGTTTTACTTTCTTGACTATCCTTTCCATCTTCTTTTGGTTCCAATTTTATTATTTTTCTTCTGTGTACTTCTGTGAAAGCTGAAGCTCATTTTCTATGTATTTTGATTACTCTTAAAATATTTTTTCTATCAAGATTTGGACCAAGATTCCCAGCAGTCAGTAGAGCGTATGATCCCAAACTGAGGGCAGCAGCCGTAAGAATAGGCAAGGAGATGGGCATTGGCCACCAAATGCATGAAGGAGTTTATACATGTATGGGTGGACCAAGCTTTGAGACAGTGGCAGAACTTGCGGCAATGAAAATTCTAGGAATTGATGGAGTTGGTAAGTTGACCACAAATACTGCCTAACATTATGTGACCATATAGGCGTTATCCAGTGTCTCAGGCTAAGAAATCCACATTTCAGAGGCGGTATTGGCCTCTGTCTTCATGTGGAATGGGAAAGGAGGATAACCTACTCTGACAGGCCCATTAGAAAGAGTCAGTCTCAATCTCTCGTTTAGGGATTTGCGTACACCACACAGACACACACGTGCACACACACATACGTACATACATTCCCTTATGTTATTAAGAAGTTTCAGTTTGGCTAACGCCAGCATGCAAATAGACTAGTACAATACATGCATGTAGCCATATCTATAGCAGACTGCCAAGAGAGTTTCAGTGTAAGCCACAACAGAACGTAGAAACTATACACCAGTTCATTACACTAAGTACTTCATTTTCAGACTGTTGACTAGTTTCAATTAAATAAATTATATGCCCTCATAGTGCACTTAAATTTAATACACATTTTAATATTATTGCATACATTTTGCCAGGCATGTGTATAGAAGTATTATTTCTGTAATGTTTATTTTAAAACTTTTAGTTGGTTCAACTCCTGTTTATATAATTAAATGCCCTCCCTGGTGATAAACTTCCAAGACTGAAACATGCAGGAAATAACTGTTATGGAAATAAATAAACCATATTGAATTTAAGTATACTCTGATGGTCTAAAATTTATTTCAGACAACATATTAGTTAAAGTCATAATCTCTGTCATTGAAAACATATTTTCTACATGTACCCTGCATTATTTTAGCAGTTATTCAATACTGTTATTTGCAACTGCTGTCCACTGCTTTGGTAAATGTTTAACTGAATTTCTTCTTCTTCGTTTGTGGCTCCACTGTCCAAGAAGGATAAGCGTCTCCGTAGTTGCTCTCCTCCATCCATTTATCCTGCGCTACTTGTGTCCAATCAACAATTCCCACCTTTCTTATGTCATTCTCTAAATCAGCCCTCTGTCTAGCCTTGGGTCTCTCCTCAGGTCATTTTTGGTGTAAGTTGGGTTGGTATATTTTCTTAGTGTTTCTTCCAATATCCATCTGTTGTAGGTTTAACTGAATTTTGCACTGGCTATTTTAATAAAGCATTTTTTTATCCTTGTGTGTTTGTTATTACAGGCATGAGCACTACATATGAGGTTATTGTGGCTTGTCACAGTGGCATGACCGTGTTTGCATTCAGCCTTATCACCAACAAATGCGTGACCACATATGATGAAGAAGTGCCAAACCATGAGGAAGTGATACAAGCTGGAAAGGAGAATGAGGAAGTACTGAGGGCTTTCGTCTCCCGCATTGTCCAACATATCACTCAGAATTCATGAGTGATATAAAGAATTGAATTTAATTTCACCTGTTGAAGGATACCATCATGAAGGTAATCTGACTCCAAAGAGATGGACAGATAGTGTGAAGTAAATGGAGCAAGCAGTTTTGATTGTAAGCAGCAGATAGGAATTTAAACATATTGCTAACCCCTGATGCACTCACTTTCTGATGTAGCAGATGACTCTGTTCGAGATTATTTCTACATTAATACAGTAGGTGATCATGTATATCTATGAAACTAGCAAGGCATTTCTGATTACCTGCTGAACATACAATGTGTTACTGAACACGTAATATGTTGCTGAAATCACTATATTCTCCTAAATACACACTATGTCGCTGAACACGATATGTTGCTAAACAAGCAATGCATTGAAACACAATATGTTGCTCTAATATATCCACTACTGAACTTGGCTTTGAAACTAAATACATTGTTATCTGTAGTCAGGGATGGATTACAGGAACCTGGAGCCCCAGTCAGTGGCTCAGACATTATTACAGTTTCTATGTAAAGAATAACAAAAGTATGGATTCTTAACCACAGGTGCACAAGATGCAAGTGTCATTAGCTGAAAAGAAATCATCTTTTCTAGTCTTTCTTCTGGGAGGTATGGGATGTATTACCACATGATCTGCTACATATGTCTTCTGGGGTGTGACAGCATGTAGTCTGGTAGAAATGTACCAAACTCTACGGATGAACACCCCAGAATGCAGTAATTTTTACAGTCACTGCTATGACAGCCTAAAAAAGTCTTGTAAAATAGTTGGCACTTATTTCTGTGGTTACTGATAATAAGATAGGACTGGATGGGGGTATAACGTTTGACACTAAAATTTCAACTCATATATATATATATATATACAGTGTGTCCACAAAGTCCCTTCGGGGTTTTGAAAATTTGTGGCGCGCAAACAAATTGAGCTAGCCACATGCGGTTTGCGGCAGATTACAGTGAAACTCTGGAAGTTTTTTACTGACCTCAGTAGACCTAGATGTGGGCTCCCTTGGTAGCACGGAGAACGTCCAGACGATATTCGAGCTCTTGCCATGTTCTGTGGAGCATATCCACTGGAATAGCCGAGATCGCATTCCTGATACGGGTGTTCAGATCACCAAGTCCGTTAACTGGTGTTCGGAACACATTGCTCTTGACATAACCCCACAGGAAAAAATCCAGTGGTGTTATGTCTGGTGAACGTGGAGGCCAAGGCATTGGACCGTCTCTGCCGCAACGCGCATGTTCCTGCACACTCACCATTTCACAAACTGACTGAGAAACGTAAAGATGGCCACTTATGCCATCTGTTGGCAGCAAAAAAAACTTCCAGATTTTCACTGTAATCTGCCGCAAACCGCATGTGGATAGCTCAATTTGTTTGCGCGCCACAATTTTTCAAAACCCCGAAGGGACTTTGTGGACACACTGTATATTGATATATTCATGACTTCTTTGTCTTATCTTCCAAATTCTATTGTGCTGGGAGGAGGAGGTTAAGAGAGGAAGGGCAAAGAACCTCTGATATGGATAGATAAGGAAATGTGAAAGTGGTCTGGGACCAGCAGTCAAACTGTCAAGCAATGATCACTTCCATGGCAGACACTCCTTCCTCCCGTTATGAGGAATCAGCTCGTATGAAGAGGGCCCATTACCAGTATGTAGTTTATACCTGAAAATATTATGCAAAGGGACAGGTTCTTTCACAAAATGTCAATATTTTGTCTCACCCTAATGCCATGAACAGGTGTCCCTTATGTTCTTTGTTCTTTGTACAATACTTGCAGAAAGAAATGTACCCCCACTACTGTAACATGGGCGCATAAAAGTTTGAAAGCCAAGATACTGACGTTTTTGTTACTGTGTCACCTTACACATGCTAGAGGAGTTATTCAGTGTTATCATAAACAGATATATGTATTTAATCTGTATCAACATTTAGTATGTAATTAAAGTCTGATCACCAACTAAATGCACTTTATTTAAAAAACCAAAATTAGGTTTCTTTAAAACGTTTAAAAACCCCTACATATGTTTCGGCTTCTAGAAAGCCATCTTCAGGGGGTGTCACACAACTGCACTTGTTATTTATTATTTAAAGAAACCTAATTTTGGTTTTTTAAATAAAGCGCATTTAGTTGGTGATCAGACATTAATTAGTGTAAAACTGCACGGTGAACTTAGAATAAAATTTAGTATGTATTTGAACTACATATTTCACTTTTAGCAAGTTACCACCTTTATCTATATAGGAAAAAGCTTATCATCAATAAACAACATGGAAGGATTCACATAAAATTGAATGAAAAATATCTGGATCATAAGCATACAATTGAATTATGGTACTGATTTTTTGATTCGTTGGTTATTTAATGACACCCAGTGAACTGCACAGCTCCATATAAGGAGATTAGGGACACATACAAGATGACAAGCTCCTGATATAAATCCTTATGTTCTATAGTTTCTTTAGGTCTAATTTGCCTGTGTTTATGCCTGCACAGATATGCGACGCTAACATTTTTCACATTTCATCTTATAACTCTGTAGGGAATGGCAACATTTCTATCAGACCAATTTTAAAATATTTTATCATGTTAAAAGCCACATACATTTAATTCAGCTGCATGATAATTACATTTCATTAATGCAAAATAATAACTTATATTTTATGAATAAATTTAAAACCCCTTCATAACGTTAATAAGTAGGTTTGTACATAGGAGACAGGTTATATTATCTCTCATCAGTTTAAGCTACATAGTGAAAGTGAAATAATCTCATTCCCTATGTTGTGGAACAAACTCATTGTACACAAAATTTCAGTGTTTTGTTTATAGTAGGAAAGTTTATCCCTGTGCATGCCATGAAAGCATATGCAGGAGCTCCACTCACGCTAACCTTGGCACTACATGGAGGTAGGTTGTCAGCTTAACAACTCATGTGATTTCAACCCAGGAAAAGGGTCTCTGGTATTCACTGAATAGGAGGCTGGATGGGCCCCAGAGCTGGTCTGGATGATTTGGAGAAATTTTATTTCTTCTGGCAGGAATGGAACCATGATTCCTCAAATGTACAGCCCATACTGTAGCCACTAAACTGACTAAGCTGGCTCAGCTCCTTTACAGTAGTACAAGTGAGACAAATATTTTCTGCTACAGTTGATCAGGGGGATATCTATGTGTCAATACAGTGAGGTTTCTGTCATTAGACATCAGAAGAAACTAAGCAGCTGTCATCAGGGTCATGTACCTGAAATTAGATGTCAGCTTTCTGACCCTCACATCTTTCAGTGTGTATAGAAATCAAGGATGGTCAGTTACACTGTGTTCAAATTTTGCAGTGTTTACGCTTTGTGTTTTGTTACAGCTGTCAGTGGATTATCACTCTCAAAATAAATACTAGATCCAAAAAGGGTAAAAGACTTAAAATTCTTTTGCAGCACAGATATAAGAACGTAGATATAAGGATGAGCATCGCCAGCACTAAGCAGTTTTCAAGTTGTATGGAATAAGGATATGGCCAAGAGATTTTTCTCTTCTCCATGTACAGACTGGGAGTGGGGCCCACAGAACCTCCTATTCATGGAGTACCGGGGGCTCTTTACCTGAGGGTACAGTGACCAGGGCGCAAAGGTGGCCATTCACCCCATCTAAGTGCCAATGATCATACTTCTAACAAGAAAATCAAAATATTTCATAATTATTGAATTTACATTTTTAGTGCACTATTATCTCTCTCTGCTGATGTTGTCATGTGCTCCCATCCAAGGATAGCAAAGGTTTTTGAGCCTTCAGGCCCAAAACAGACGTTTTAAATCATAAAATTCCTCAACATTCGGCCTGGCTGCATCTTATAACTGGTGTGAGATCAGTGATAGGGCCATATTAAAAGAACTGGCAGGCTGCATGCTGCCTGCAGCCCCTGTGTTTGAGACCCCTGTAACAGATGCTGAAGGGAAGAGTTATTGTATCGTGGTGAGATTGCCGTGTGAACAACTGTGTTTAAATTATTGTATGGTGGTAGGACTGGCATGTGCACGATTGTGTTTAAGTTATTTTTGTTCTTATTTTATTTTAGCTCTGTCAGTATGAACATTGTAAAATATAATTTATTGTTACTTACAAATTGTATACAGAGTCATAATGGGATGAAAGCATTACATCATAATTATTTAAAACATTGTCACATGTTCTAGTTTCTTGTAGGTGTCAGCACTCTTACATTCTTAGTGCTAAATACAGTACTGTAATATACGTATTAAAAACTATGACATTCATAATATTTCACAAGATATGGCTTAAGTGTATATATATATATATAATAATTTGTTGGTCTGCTCTGAATGGTTTTGACATTGAGTTGGTGAGAAAGATTTCTGATACTAAACTGAGAGATAAATATGCACAAATACTGAAGTCAAAATTATCAGAATATTTGTTCTCTGTTAAAGACACACAATGTGTTCTCAAAGAACAAACACTGTAAAATAATAATAATAATAATAATAATAATAATTGATCAAGCATCCCTCATTCTCCAAATTTAAGATCACATTTATGATCATGTCCATGGAATCTGACCAGAGAAGAAGAGAAGGAAGCAGGGGAAATTTGGAAGCACTGCAAGTAAATGCTGCTGCTTTAAATCCAGAAATTTTGGAACCTCTAAAACTTGGCACAAGGGTGGAAAGGAAACAACCAACTGTACCAGTGTCATTTAAAACAACCGAAATAGTCATCAAGAAATCAGTAGTTCTGCCACTTTTTCGATTTATGGCGAAACCAAGACGAGGCTGACCTAAACATTTGTATAGTTTTTGTAGCCTACCATAATATGAATTAAAAAAAGATTTACAGACCACAAACAAGTAATATAGGTACAGAAGAGCTGGGAGGTCATGCTGTGGGAATTGGTGTCCTTCATGCTTCATTCCATTCACAGACCCATAGGAAAATAGGCAAAGTTGTTTAATTCAGAACCTGTACTCCAGAATATCACTGTGACAGTGGCATTAAGCAATAAAAAAAAAATGAAATGAAAGATCACGAAGTTAAAGATTACATCACATACGTACCATCCTCATATCCCTAACATGTCAATTGCAACTACAATTAACATGTCATTAATTATGTATCCACTGTAATCAACATCAATGTCTCAACTGCAACTGTAATTAACATGTCATCACTTAAGTACAATTTGGAAGGTCCTATCACAACATATATTGCTCAACACTTACTGGAAAACATAACCAGTAGCAAAAACATGTCCTAGTTTATACACTGCAATGTTTGATTATGTACCAGCTACAATTTTAAACACACACACACAAATGGAACTGATAATATATAATGTGATGTGATATAAGGCTTTCAAGTTCTTGTGAATCTAATTTTTGTATAAAAGAAATCATATACATTGCGTGCAGAGGATTCTCCAATCAGTGGAGTCAATTTTGCAACAAGCATATCTTGTGGCACTGATGCTAAACCTTGAGGATGTCCAAAGTGGTCGAGCAAGGTGCGAGCCTTTTTCTCACCAACTCCTGCTATTAACGTGAACAGTTTCTGTTGATGTGTTACTAGCTCATCACATGATTTCTTCCTTTGTTTGAATGGATTTCTTGGTGACTTGCATTCCATATACGCCTGCAGAGAAAGTCACATTCAATACAAACTTCTATAATGAGGTCCCCACATAAGACACAAAATCCTAGTTTCACTAATTTGAGTTTGCCTCATAATATGCTCTTAGATTGTACATTCATAAGTTGTTTACTCTTTTGAAATTTTCAAGGAAACAAACTACGATATACTCGTATTTGCATATTCATTTCCATAATGTAGGATCTGAAATATAAAATAAAATATTACATACCATTTTAACAAGTAACTGTGGCAACTCAGACACATTTCCTATTGGAATAAGAGTTAGATTCAATGCAAAGCAGCGGTCCTGAAGTTCTGAGAATTCTTTGATTGTTGTGTTATTCCTGACTGCTACAACCACTCCATGATGCTGAGCAATCTGCAATATTATTATTGTGTACAACACTTAACACATAAAATGGGGCTCTAGAGATACTCTAAGTGTAAAGTTATGCATAAAAATAAAAATAAAAAAAAAAGAAAGAAAGAAAAACAGAAAAATCCGACACAACAGTTGATGGTAATCTGAATGTGGAGGTGAAATGTGGCTATTAGTTACAAAATTGACGACAGAAATATGGATGGTTAAATTTAGTTATTTAAGATGTTTTCAGGTGATAGGGGAAAATAAAGTGAGGAACAAAACACGATGAGATGATATCACTTACAGAGGTGCACATGCAAGTGCATGCACACACACCAAAATCAAGACATACCTCATGAATCTTCCTTAGTTTTCTTTCATAAATAACTCCAGAAACTAATTCACATTCGTTGATATAAACCACAGGGCACAGTTCTGACAGGTAGAAATCTATAATGTCCAAGTTATCACAGTAGATTCCTCTGCCGACACCTAGAAATGGAAACAGAAATAATCACCTCACAGTCATTTGTACAAACTGTGGAGGTGGACAGAGCATTATGTAGTTCTGGGGAAATATATTGTAAATAATCTGGCCAAACACAATTCATGGAGCTATTAATTTCTTGATGCTTAAGATTCATGTAACTGCAAGATAACATGCTTGTATTTCAGAGTAGCAAGTACAAGGAGTGAATGATAGATTTCCAGAAGATTATTGTTCTCCAGTTAAATTTTCTTTTTTCCTGCATCACAGTCCACTTTCCTGATACATAAATCAAAGATTTCTACTTGTACACAAATACAGAATGGGAGCATGGGTGATTAATCTTCAGAGAAGTAATGTTTCATTATTCTTTTTTCACTAACACTTCACAGGACACACTAACACAGGACAACTATTTCTTTACCCCAAACGATACATTTTTATACAAATTGTCATGTAGGTATAATAAATACCTTTGTGGAAGTATTCAGTATTTCTCACATCATATAATTTGACAACATATTCCATCAGGGTTACCAGCACAACACAGTCATATGGACTCACATCATGGTATCCAGAGAAGTAAAAAATATTTATTCCACCAAGGATAAGGTTTTTTTGATTCATTTAGCATTCATACACAAAATGACAAGAAAATTTAAAAATTCCAGGCCACATGTTAAGGAGTGTACGTTCAATTACGCTTAAATTTTGAGTCACTAATGTTGCTCCTTTTACACGGATGAATGTCTTTCAAGGTATTTGTGCATGTAAAATTGTAAATAATTCTGTATCACTCATGCTCCGGAACTGCTTTAGTTCCTCAATCTGAACACACAAAATCACAACTTCAGCATATTAGGATTTGTTTCTAGAGTGTAATGTCCTGTACTTTTACAATTATGAAGGTTATGATTGGTGTTGGTGTGAATATAAAGTGTGAGGTAGACAGACTTGAAAAGGAAGCAGTTATTAAACTGATAAATTGTAATAAAATATGACAAATAATAACATTCTGTTGTGATATGATTGTTACAAGGCAATTCTTTTCAGTTAAGGTTTATCTGTGCTTTTTCCTGTATGTTAAGTGAACATTCACTCTCAGTCTCCACTCAGGTAATACCCCTACATGTTTCTTGGTTTAGAATCAATAACAATAAGTAAAATGAAAATAGTGATAGGTCAGGAGTTCACAAATCTTAAACCTGGTTTATTTTTGTCTGTTAAAAAAGTTTGAAGTATATTAAAATTGGAGGTTGGTTCAGGACGTAATAGCGACAATCCAACACCATAACAACTTACCTTAATCTCACAGAACGTGAAGTCTGTCAGGTTAGGTTAGAATTCTAGTTAAGTTTAGTAATTCTATGTACACAAATGTTTTGGCATGTGCACAGTCCAATTTTTTGGGGAACTGAGTTAAGTTGCTCAGTTCAGAATAGAATACATAAACTCTTCCTCTTTACAGCTTCAGTTATAAAAACATTAATTACGACTTGTCTATGTTTGTGGGTTGGTATTAACGTGTTGTTTCTTACCTGTCAATCCTGCTTCAAAATTACTACCTCTCCATATCTCATTCACAAGAATACATCCTGCAGGCACATTAGGCCCTCGTTTAATAGTTGCTTCAGGTGAAGACATCAAGCGATCGCATGGATGTCAATAGATTCTAAGTTCTTTAATCTCTATCGTGATGCCTTCACTAACCACTACGTTTCATACATGATCTGTGATTGTAGCTTAGTGCTTGACTATAACTACAGACCATACTTTAACCATGGCAGTCACGTACTGGTTAGCGCGGAGAACACGTCGGAAAACTTGAGTCCTGTACTGACATCTGTCTGGGTACTGCATTTGGCCTAGTGTCCATATTTCAATATAGGTGGCAACAACAGGCGAGTTGTATAAACTTTTGTCACTAGATGGTACAAGTTTACCGGAGGGCCACCTCTCCATGATAGGTGCCATCCGTAAGTCTCTCATCTGTGATGCCGAAGGTGATAGTGGGTTGCATAGACTCTGGATATTTACTCTGTGGTTACATATCGGTAGTGTTAGGAATAAGATCGTCGACAGGAACTTTTGAATGCGTGTCGTGTCAAGAAGATGAGTTTTTAATATCTTATGTTGTGAAGTTATAGTAGGTAGGGTACATACTAACAACCCATGAACAAAATATTAAGTGAAATTCACATGAAGTTGGAATAACTGTTGCAGCAAGTATGTTGTCATTGAAATGGTGATTGGTGACAACATGCCATGTCCTCATCTTTGAAGGTGGAGGTTGCGTGGGGATAATAGATTTTTAAATGTCAGTAGATATTACTTTCAGGCTGCTCATTAGTGTAATATGTGTACTATATAAATCAAGAAATTGTCACTTCCTCGTTTGGAGTGACAGTCTGTTTTGTAAGGTCAGAGTATCAACTCAGTAGAGTGATACTAACACAGAAACTCTTTTACGCTGGTAATATATGTTATGTATTTTCTTGAGAACTGACTAAGAACCATATCAATGGTGGACATGGCTGGAGTGGGGTATGGACGTTCAGGAGTGGTAGAGACGCATGTAAGAGGACAGTGGTATCGGGTGTTTGTGACATTGGAAGATGATTATCTAAGTATAAGTTTAGATGAAAGCTATGAGAACTCAACAACTCTGAATGGGAGTTTGAATAACAATAACAACAACAATAATAATGTTGACTCTGGCACAGGATTCATGGACGCGGTTGATGTGCCAGAGTCAGTGGCTAATCAAAAGAGACTTGTGAGAGTGGTGAAGTCTGACAACAATGGTTTAGGGATATCAATTAAGGGTGGGAAAGAGAACAAAATGCCAATCCTCATATCAAAAATTTTTAAAGGAATGGCAGCAGATCAGACTGAACAACTTTATGTGGGTGATGCCATTCTCTCAGTGAATGGTGAAGACTTGAGAGATGCCACGCATGACGAAGCAGTAAAAGCACTGAAGAGAGCTGGAAAAGTTGTTGAGCTGGAAGGTGAGCTTTAGATGTTACACTGTTTAACCTTCTAGCCTAACAAAATAGGTTTAAATTTTAAAGCTAGTTATAGAATGAAGTAAAACTGACATTGAAGAGTGAAAAATTGTGTATGTCATGCAACTGGGCTAGATGTGAATGTTTATATGCTACCTGAAAATTAATTATGATATGTTAGTTTACTTCACAGAGTGCTTTTTTTTTTATTTTGGAAGAAAGGTGTTGGTATTTGCATATCACAAAGTACTATTTAAAAAGAAAATTGGACTTAGTTGCCTGAAGTTTTTTGTTGATATTTGAACTTCTTCAAACTTGGATATTGCCTTTAAGTAAAGTGCTGAGTGATATTTGTTAGACTCAGTTGGGGCCAAAGAAAATATACTGGAGTAACATCTTCTTTGTTCAAATGAAATTTCATCTGAATGTGATTCTTTGTAGCTCTAACGAATAATATGTAAGTAGGTGTCTGTAATATTTAGCAACTTGGCTGTTATCATTTAGAGGGACTTGAGTCTGTTGGTGTTTAAGAGTAGCAAATCATTGAATGAAATTTGATGTTCTAATCAAGGTGAATAAGATTAGAGTCTTCTGGACTGTGATGCTGCAGAGTTTGTTAGATAAGACCCAATGTTTCTGAGGAACACGCCGTTTCCATGTTGCACCCTGTTGTCCACTTTTGTGAACATGGTAATGGACCTACAGGTTCCACTAAAGGCATGAAATTTTTTGATCAGCTGAGAACATCTCAGTTTCTGTAGGAGGAGTGTGCCCAAGTAGTTAATTGTAGATTGTTTAATGACATATAACTGAAAGTTGAATGTTTATGTAAGTAGACATATTCTCTCTGTCATATTCTGATGGCATATGAGAGCCCTGAGGTGGGCTGGAAAACAGTTACGATTTGAATACGAAGCGTAACCATTGATTTGATATTGAGTCGTCTGGAATATATGCATGACATGACTGTTAGTACCATGTATAGGCATGTGGAAATTCCTAGTTTTCATTTTAAGAACAAAATGTTTATCAAAACAAAGTGCTGTTAAAAACTTAAAAGCATTCACCTTTGGAGTGCTGCACTTTAGGGTTCTGAAGGATTATACCTTGCAGGACAGCTTTGTGTGGGTAGTTACTTTTCCTCATTGAAGTGTTCACAAGACAAAAGTTATTGTGGCTCTTCTAAACTTAAAGCCATGCTTATTTTACAGAATTTTATAAATTTACTGTCGTGTAAAAAAAAAGACCAATGTACAGACATGTCATAGAATTGACATTTTTAATCATGTAACTGTGCACATTTCTGTTGTCTCAAGTTACAGTGCTTAGTCAATTATCAGCACATCAAAATGTTTTGTGTGGTTACTCTTTTGTTATTGTAAAGTTTTCTAAAATTTAGTGTCATGTATGTTGTCTGCTCTTCAGTGCTGCGTCACCATACAAAACATGTAACACCTACATTGAACTGGGGCCATGCTATGGCTCAGGTGGTTAGTCGCCAGCCTGTCACCGCACAGGGCCTGGTTCAATCCCTGGCGAGTCCATTTGTGGTTGAGGATGGGCAAGTGGCACTGGGACAGGTTTTCTTTGAGTAATTTTTTTTTTTTTTTGTGAGAGCATCATTCCATCCATGCTCCATATTCATTCACTGACCTGGTACTCACACTGTATAATCTTGGCAGTTGAGAGCATCATCAGATAACACAAAAAAATTAAATTGACACCTCAGAAACTTGCCTGACATGTTAATATTTTTGATCACTGGAAGTACTAGGATATTGCTAACCTTCAATGACTAGCTGTACACAAGTTTCACAAATATTGGTGTGCGTGTAATATTGAATCGGAGGACAGGCAGATGTATGCAGCTTGGTTTTGAAGATACACTGTGCTGCTTTTGTGGGCTGTATCATTAAAATTTTGACAAAGGAGCTCGATTGATGTCAAAACCAACCTGATGTGTAGGATCTTTCTTGAGGTTTAGGTGGGCCGGTTCAAACACTAATATGTATACAAGTATTTCAGATCTGACTAGTTGGTGGGTGACTGTTAATTTAACTGTAGGTTGCATGTTACATGATCAGAGCTAGATCAGTCGTCTGTCAGATTTCAGTACTGGTACTGTACATTTGCTCTTGCATGTTCATTGTTGCCAGGTTGCACTGTTAAAACGTTATGAAGGTACAGTAGTTATGAGTGAGAGTAAGTTTAAATTGAATAAATACACTGATGTGCAATGTGTTCACAGTATTATATGTTGACAATTGATGCATGATGTTATTGTTACAGCAAGTGCGGTAAATTTGCACTCAAGTGTCACGCAGCGTTACACATTCGTAGGTCTGCTGCTGTCCATGATGCATGTCACGCACTTGCTGTACTGTTTGTTTCCAACTTTACATGATGTATGTCTTAAGAATGTTGTTATGTATGGCAGAATGTTGTTTATTAAGCATTTAAAGCACAATGGTTAGTACATTATATATGTTTAGATATCATCTATGGGGTAGTGTAGCGAGTATTCTGACTAGGCTACGGGCTGGACGATCCAGGGCTCTAATCCTGGTGGGTGCAAGAGATTTTTGTCTTCTCCCGAACGCCCAGACCTGCTCTGTGGGCCCAACCAGCCTCCTGTTCAGTGGGTTACCGGGGTTCTTTTCTGGGCGTAAAATGGCTGGGGCATGAAAGCTGGCCATTCACCTCCATCTAGTGCTGAGGTTAAGATGAGTGGAGCTGTACTTCTTCTTCCCCATATGGCTTCATGATGTGGACAGGGACAACTTTACTTTCTTATATATCACATAAATACTGCAACTTTCACAAACTCTAAATTTTGCTCACACACACACACATATATATTATATATATATGTATAATATATATGTGTGTGTGTGTGATGCGTATGTGTATTAGAATGAAAAGCAATAATGTCATAAAAGGCATTAATCACTTGGTCATTGCAGTGGAGACACTGTGGTTTCTGTGAGGTAGGAATTAAATTTTAAGTACTATTTAGACTAATTTGATGTTTCAAAATTTTAACTGTTTTTGAGTTGTTCGACAAAGGTTGATGTTTTACTGAGCATTGTTCCTGATGTGATGTACTTTTCACTGGAGTAGTGGTTGAAAATGGTGTTAAAATATGAAAGAAATTGTTATTATGAATTATAATAATTTTATATTTTTTTGTTTTTGAGAAAGCAACGTATGCAATTTAAGTGTTTGGTTAAATCTCTTTGAATTAAAATTTTAAGTCAAGAATTTTGAAAAGTGCCACTAGATAACCGAATGATCTATGTTCATAGATACCAAATAGCAGAGATGTTCAGAGCAGTGGTAGTCGGTGTTTCTAGAAAGAAAGTGTCGTTAGTTGTGCAGATAAAGTTCAAAATGAAATGACGTCCATAGAACAGAATACTCCAGTTTCAGAATTAAAGTAATGTTCCAAAATCATATTGTATGAGGTCTTAAGTTTTGAACGAAGGACGGTTGCGGAAAACCTCGCCCCTACCGGAATTCGATCCCCGGACCGTCTAGCCCGTAGCAAGTTGCTGTACCGACTACGCTATCTCGTCCCACACCGGTTCACTCTTCTTAATAAAACTGATATTGACGATAACCGTCAGACAAACACACACGCACAAGTAGATAGAGGAAAGTGTTGGGCATTAGAATGACGGTGAAGGTTTAGATACGTCTTCAGGGTTGTTACCAACGTTTCGGAGGAACTTGCTGCTTCCATCTTCTACTCTGAAGGTCCAGGTAGCCGGACCGTTGGAAACGGTAACTACACGCACAGTGTTATAGACACAAGGTGATGGACAGTTCGGTCGCGTGTGGGCGCTGTTAAGAACAAGCTGCAAATGGTAGCAAATTAACATTGTTTTAGCACATTGGCCGTTTCTGTGACTGTATGAAGAGAATGTGTGGCAGACAGCTGATACGTAATTACGAAGTAAAACCGAAGTACTCGGGGAAATAACCTGTCCCAGTGCCACTTTGTTCACCACAAATCCCACATGGACTGACCCGGGATCAAACCCGGGTCTCCGCGGTGAGAGGCCGGCGACTAACCGCCTGAGCCATGGCACGGCCTTATGTCTTGATGTCTCTACGTATCTACAAAGCTACAGTAAGGTGGAGGTTTTCACATCACGAGGTCTGACAACATGAATGAATCTGTAGCTGATGGCACTGTGCCTGCTAGAAGGGCGTATGCTAATCCGTATTAACGCATTAAATCAGTGCTTTAACAGCTACTAATCCCTGTTGACTTTCGTAGTGTAGTTAGCATCCCTTGTGTTATTGTACAGAGTAATTAAAGGCTGCATCAGATGCAGTCTCGAGCCGTGACCACAGTTATTGCTGAAGCAAGCTAATCCCCGTAAGGAGCTCGTCAAATACCCAGCTTTAAAGCCCAGAATTGCAGTAGCTTACATATAACGACTGGCTAATCTTAAGGGCCAGTAGAAGAGGGAGTGAATTTTCTCCGCAAACGCCTGTTTTAAATTCCTTCATGCTTCTAAAAAAAAAGAAGTCCAACTGATCCCCAATCTGACTTTAGGTAAAGGTAAAAGGCAAAGCAATCCCTGTAGAGGCCTGGAGAGGCCCCTAGGGTTCCAGGAGGTTGAGGCTCTCAGATTTCAAGACAATCGGCACACGAAGTGTGTAAGGTTGTCAGCCCTACGCACCGGCTGCCTTTACCCCCCAGGAAATATTCCTGGTATTAATTTCTGTTAGAGGCTGAGTCGACTCCAGGGCCATAGTGCGGGCGGAAGGATTATATCAATGAATATTTCCAATGACACCATCGGGAATCGAACCCTGGGACCTACCGGCTTGTAGCGCAGTGCCTCAACCAAGTGCGCCACCGCGTGCTCCAGACTGAATTTAGTATAATAAAGAAATGGTTCATCCTACGTTATATTATCGCCTTTTGTTGCTATAGTGTGAAATCGAGGAAGATCAGATGCGCGGTGCGTGTGGCACGTGTGGAAGAAAATTGCATGCAGGGTGTTAGTAGAGAAACCTGAAGGGAGGAGACCACTTGGGAGACCTAGGTGTAGATGGGAGGATAATATGAAAATGTACCTTATAGAAATAGAACAGGAGGAATTGAACTGGTTTTATTTGACTCAAGTTAGGGACATTTCTTGACGAGCGAAAAAGCTGTTAGCTTTCGAAGACGGACTCTTCTCCATGGAGTTGGTTATAACAGGCAATGCGGCTGCGGATATGCCGTTTTTGTTGGTCAGACATGTTATCGTGTTTGCAGTCATGCGTACGTAACTTAAAGAACGAACGATTTGTTATGAGTATTCGAATCGCAACGGAATACTCGCTTATCGCTTTAACAGGCTTGGCTACCTTACGTACTGGCAAGAGTACGGAGTGTGCCACAATGTCTGTGGGTGTTCTCTGTTAGGTCTGCGGTAGGAGACGGGGAATTAAAGCGACAGGACAGACTTTCGTCTGCTGCATACTCCCAACTGTCCACCACCCGTGGCGCCTCCTTCTTCACTTCCGAACGCTTTACCTTGTTTCCAACGTACCTTCACCAGAAGGACGAGCGGGCATTGCCTGGGAACCTTCAGAGAAATAAACATTTGTTATGTCCCCCGTAATAATAATAATACTAATAATAATAATAATAATACGAGTGACGCCTCTCACTTCCCCACCCCCAACAAATTTTTTCTCTTTTTTGTGTCTCTCTTTCTGTCTTCACAGTGTATGTGGAATGTTCACTGAATTGTATGAACTGATGGTGCGTTGTGAATTGTATGTATATGCGTAGGAATGCGTCCTCAATGGCATTGTTCGTAGGGATGGGTTTTATGTCACGACTGGGAGAAATACCGGTATTTGAAGTTTGCACTGGGTGAGGTCTGTTTGTGGTCGGATTTATTTAGCGTTAGTGAATGTGCGTGCTGCTGTTGTGTACCCCGTGACATGATCGTGAGGAGTGACGATATTTACGGATACCATGCTGCTGAAGCGATGGGTTGGGTGTAGTGATTGTAGTACAGTTCGACTTACTGAACTGCCCGGTTGACCGCTTGGAACTGTATTAAAAGGGTTAATATTTACTTATGTTCTCTGCCACAGCGTGAGCCGGGCTGTCGTAGGCGGTATAGCGACTAGGCTACGGGCTGGACGGTCCGGGGTTCGAAGCCGATCCCAGTGGCCTTGCGGTCTAAGGCGTGGGTCTGCGGCCGCTCGCTTACTAGGATTGTGGGTTCGAACCCACCGGGGGCATGGATGTTTGTGTTGTGTTGTTGTACGGACGGTAGCATGGAACATAAGTGGCATGAAGGACAAAAAGGATTAAACAGTACAAAAATGGACCAAAGGGGAAAAACCCCGGACAGGAAAAAAAAATCCCGCCGGCGGTATGGATGTCTGTGTTGTGTTTGCTGTTTAAGGACAGTAGTATGGAACATAAGTGAGATGAAGAAGGAGGGAAGGATTTAAAGGTACAAAACGGATCAAAGAAAAAAAAAAAGGGACAGAAAAAAAATCCCGCCGGGGGCAAGATATTTTCTTTTGTCCAAAATGTCCTTACCGGCTCTGGGGCCCACCCAGCCTCCTTTTTTGAATCTGTACCGTGGTTATTTCTCGGCGGTAAAGCGACCGGAGCCTGTAGTAACTACTTACCTCCATATAGTGCCGAGGTTAAAAGTGAGTGGAGCTGTACCTTTTCTCCTTCCATATGCCTTCATGACGTGGACAGGAACAACTTTACCTATTTTACCTTTTACTTCCATCTGTCTGGAGGAACTTGCGTTGCGTCAAATGCTCCGTGGGTGGATGAGGGCTGGACAGCGGTATTTTGCCCTACAGTACCACAAAACTGTATATTTAAATTCAGACGTTGAGATTTATAGTCGTAGAATGTCTAAAACTAATTTTGACCGACGGTTAAACGTATAATTCCAGATGTGGGAGAGTAACATTACACTTTATCTAAAAACAAACTGGTGCAAACATGGCGTAGCTTGGTTTTTTGGCACCCGGGGCGAGTACTCACAATGGCCACTCCTAACAGAAGTAGTGAACTGTAAACAGTCACAATTATTGAATTTCCTTTTATTTGGCTCACTAATTTAAAATTTGTTGAACCCATAAAATGAAGCCCATTTTGCCACCCCCTGGACTGTGGAGTACGGGGTGGCCGCACCACTCCCTTCTAGCCCCCCAGCTGCGCCCCTGGTTGCAAGGGTGTGAGTTGGATTTAACTGGTTGAAACAGAAAATCGGTGGACGCTGGCATGGGCCTTTGGGTTTTACAGAGAGCGAATAATTTTTTGAGTGTTTGCTTTGCTGTCCGTGTCTTAAGGAGCCTTGATCCATGCAGTCATTTTAAGTCCGAAATGTTCTATATGTCCTTCCGAGTCCGCAAGGAATTACACGCGAAGAATTTTGGAAAGACGAGGAAGACACTTCTATACCTCAAGCATTAAAAAACAACAAAAAATAATATTAATTCTGTGTGTATACGAACGTAAAGAATGCCTGTGTATTTTTATTAGATTTTCTGAAATAAAGTCTTTCGATGATGTAGTTTTTGCCTAGAAGGTTTTGGTTGGGAAACCTGACGGAAAGAGACCACTTGCAAGGCCTGGGCATAGATGGGAGGATAATATTAAAATGGATTTTCAAGAAATGGGATAGGTAGGCATGGACTGGATTGATCTGGCTTAGGCTATGGACAAGTTGCGGGCTCTTGTGAACGCGGTAATGAACTTTGGGGTTTCATAAAATGTGAGGAATTTCTTGAGTTGGTGACGAACCTTTATCTTCCCAAGAAGGACTGTGCTTCATGGAGTCAGTATGAATTCATAATCTTCGGAGCTTTATGTCGGCAGTGTGCGTATGCATGTGACCTAGACCAGTGGTATTCAACTTGGGTACGCGTACCCCTGGGGGTACGCGAAGACATCTTAGGGGTTACGTAAAATTAAAAAAAAAATATATATATTATTTCATGATAAACACTGAATATTCAGGGCCAGATTTAGAGTTAGCCACAAGAGACCCGGACGTAAGGACATACGATTTGGGAGCGCCATTTTTCTCTCTCTCTCTCTTCTTTATGTGATCCTTATCTGGGCGGCTAGCTTCATTTTATTCCACATAGTGCATATAATTGTGTTTTGCTAAAATACCTTTTTTCTTTTATTAATTTTTATATGATAGGCAATAATATATTTGTTATTCAATAGCTTGATTCTCCTTTTTTTCATTTAAAACTTATTATTTAATACATTATTTTGGATGTATTTTATTTAACTTATTTTAGATGTAGATTATAGACTATGTATAATTTGAATTATGCACCAACAACTTTGGGGGTACAAAATTGAAGAGAAATGAAATCTGGGGGTACGCGAACAAAAAAAGTTTGAATACCGCTGGTCTAGACGGTGGAGTATTCAATAACGGGTCAGTTTCACGTGCTGCTTTATGAAAGCAGTGAGTGTGTTCTGCCTGCAGGGCTTGTAGCGGCTACCGGCCTGGCCCTCACGTAGAATGTGTTGCCCACCTGTGTAGGCGTGCAGGTTTGCTAGCTTCTGTTTGTGGCAAACAAAGTAAAATTTGCATTTGCCTCAGTGGGATATACGTCGGCCTACCTCAGCTATATCTACTGTTAAATCGGACCACAGTTGTTACACGGCGTGCAGTGTGTTCAAACAACTCTCCTCGCCATGATACATTGTTCATGAATTTGTTATCAGAACCCGTCATGTTTCCACTGGCTTTCAAGTAACTGGAAACCAATAAGATCAACACCACTCCACACTGCGTTGGGTTACAGCTGATCAGTCGAGTATTGGCTGTAATTAGCGCGCGACATGTGAGGTTCTCACAGAGGTGTTGATGAAGACTTACGTCTTCTGAGATGTTACGCGCGTTTGGACCGGTAAATAATTACCGAAGTTTTGAAGGGTTGTAGTGCCTTCACCTTATGGTTTTAAGCAGTTCACCCCTCTTGAATTGCTGGACCCTGAACGTGGAGGTACTATGCTGCTTCGAAACGTCGGTAGGTATTTTACTAGTCGACAGGGCGTAATATCTTATAAGATTTTATTCTTCAGCTGCTAATGTAGTATACATAGTCTGTGTTTATTATGTGACTTTTTTCAATTTTATGTGGCCTTTAATGATGTAATGAGTACTAAGTAGTAACTAGAAAACACGTGAAAGTAAGTGCGTTTGATTACTTTAATGTACTGTTGAGGTATTGGTCAGGGCGGTCTGAGAGAATCCACGAAAAAACAGTCATGGTAGGTACTTGCCTTTTGAGCGAACTTTCTGAGGCTCTGAGGAGTAGTTGTCAGAATTTGTAGCGCGGAACCCCTCGGGCGACTTTCAGGGATTCCGGAAGCACATTTTTTTTATGATGAAATCATTAAATATAATTTTTATAATTTTCAGTTGCGTTTTTTTATTCACCGTCTTTCTTTATAATCGGCGTTGCCTTTATTTTCATTGTAAATAATCAACAATAAAATCCTTTTTTTTTTTCATGAGTGTGCATAAATACTTAATTCTTAAAGTATAAAGCTTTGTTTCACTTTTGCACCCAGACATACGCTTGTATATACCGGGGTTCCGCGAAAATTCAGATTTAGTTACAAAGATGCGACGAATATTACTGAAGACTACTGCTCTAGGGGATGTGAAATATTTAGATCATGTAATTGTTTAGGCTCGAAAAGAATCCAAAGACATAGTACGATCTGTTTCTGCTCCCCCTCCCCCTTCCAAGGAAAATATCTTGGGACTCAGGTGCACCTAAGCAAGGGTCTCATTTTAGAATGTAAACCTGCTTCATTTTTTCAGGATCGCAGTACATGTCATGAAAATTAAAACTGATATAGCTCATAATACTTAAAGGTAAAGCAATCCATGTACAGGCCCTGAGGGTTCCAGGAGGTTGAGGCTGCCTGATTTCCAGACAGTCGGTACATGAAGGTGGTAATGTTGGCAGACCTACGCATCAGCCGCCTTTAACCCCCAGGAAATATTCCTGGTACTCACTTGTGTTAGAGGCTGAGTCGACCCCAGGCCATAGTGCGGCCGGAAGGATTATCGGGAATCGAACCTGCGACCTTCCGGCTTGTGGCGCAGTGCCTTTAACCAACCGCGCCCCCCCCCCCAGCTTATAATACTTAATAATTCGAAATTACTGGCCTGTTTGCAATGCATATTTTTCTTTAACTATGACGTCCAGTTTTTCGGAATTAGTGTGTCATCAGATAACTTTCCTGGGGTAAGACAGACATAAACAGGTGTAAACCGTGCTTGGGAGATGAGAAATACTGCAATAGTTTTTTTTTTCACAAGTAACCTTTTTAGGCTATGCTTACAGACGATCAAGCAGTGTTCGTACTCTGGAACTAGAGTTTCTGAATCTGAGTGGTGTGTATAATAACCACTGAACTTTAAATGAAGAAGTAACTTTAAATTTATAGCAGGAAAGTCCGGAGTTTGCTCAGATCTTCCGGACTACGACTGGATGTCGGAATGTCGGGTCTTGTTTCCGAACATTTCAGATCAAATTCGGGGCACGAGATATCGTTTGAAGTGGTAACATGCTTGATGAGACCGCTTATTAATTTTCTGAATGAGGTCTGAGTGAGAGCTCGATGAAGCCTAACAAAGCGATCCATGAAATCCGACGCAATATTCATTGCCTCTCAAAGCCGACGTGCACAGTATTAAAGCGAATACTTGTTGCCTGTTAAACTGACAGACATGTGTTTGCTATTGTCTTCACTGCCTTTTAGATCCGATACCTTACCGTGCAGGGCAGTGCTTTGAAGTGTATACAGCAGGTCTGAATGGGCGCATCGGAAATCCCCAACGCCCAGCACCAATATGCCGTTGGCTCTGTGATTTGTTTCTACCCTGGATACGAACCTTGTATTCTACCATGCTTCACATGTAATAACGCATGATAGAACCTTCAACGCATTCTCTTGTTTCGTTGTAGACCACGACAGGCTTTTAATTATTCGATATGAATGGGGGCCGGCTCTCTGTGGGAAAAGAATGGTATCAAGCAACGTGGTACTAGGGCCGTGTCATGGCTGAGGCGGTTAGACATTGGAAATTTTCATTGATATAATCCTTCCGCCCGCACTAGGGCCCTGGGGTCGACTCAGCCTCTAACAGAAATGAATACCAGTAATATTTCCTGGGGGCTAAAGGCAGCCGGTGCGTAGGGCTGACAACCTTACCACCTTCATGTGCCGATTGTCTTGAAATCTGGGAGCCTCAACCTCCTGGAACCCTAAGGGCCTGTCCAGGCCTCTACAGGGATAGCTTAGCCTTTTAACTTTACCTAAATTCAGACTGGGTATCAGTTGGACGTTTTTTATTTAGCAAACAGAAGGAATTTAAAACAGGCGTTTGCGGAGAAAATTCACTCCCTCTTCTACTGGCCCTTAAGATTCGTCAGTCGTTATATGCAAGCTACTGCAATTCTGGGCTTTAAAGCTGGGTATTTGACGAGCTCCTTACGGGGATTAGCTTGCTTCAGCAATAACTGTGGTCACGGCTCGAGACTGCATCTGATGCAGCCTTTAATTACTCTGTACAATAACACAAGGGATGTTAACTACACTACGAAAGTCAACAGGGTTTAGTAGCTGTTAAAGCACTGATTTAATGCGTTAATACGGATTAGCATACGCCCTTCTAGCAGGCACAGTGCCATCAGCTACAGATTCATTCATGTTGTCAGACCTCGTGATGTGAAAACCTCCACCTTACTGTAACTTTGTAGATACGTAGAGACATCAAGACAGGTTCATAAGGCCGTGCCATGGCCCAGGCGGTTAGTGGCCGGCCTCTCACCGCGGAGGCCCGGGTTCGATCCCGGGGTCAGTCCATGTGGGATTTGTGGTGGACAAAGTGGCACTGGGACAGGTTTTTCCCCCGAGTACGTAGGTTTTTCCTTGTCAGTTTCACTCCACCGGTGCTCGATTACACAGAAAAACGGAAAGAACGAATCATCTTTGTCACAGGGTTGCACAATAAGCCTTAAGGCTGCGGTGCGTCCGTAGCATCTGCTACGGGGACCTTCACCACAAAAATAAAAACATGGTGTGAATGAGGAATGTGTTGCTGTGTATACGGGTAAAATTAGTCCCTGTGTTTAGTTAAAAACAGCGCTATGAAGGTCAGTGGAAGAATGGAGGTATAGTTCCACGTCTTTTTAAACTCAGCATTGGATGGAGGCAAGTGGTCAGCTTCACGCCCCATCCGCTTTACTACCAGCAAACGCGCCACACCCCGGTATCCATTAAATAGGAAGCTGGGGTGGGCCTCACAGCCGGTCTGTACCCGTTGCGGACAAGAATAATCTCTTGTACGTGCTGGAAATCGAACCACGATTCATCGGTTTTCCAGCCCGTGGCGCATTCACGATAATCACTGCATTATTCCGCCTGCATGGTGCCGTGTACTGTTAGTATTCCATCCGCCCATTTATGGCGCTGCGGCCCCTTCTGGGCCCTGGCTTCCGTTAAAAGACGTCTCCATTTTTCGGTATCCCCACCTCGTCTCCTCCATCCTCGTTTAGCTAGATCGTCTTCTATTTATCAGTCCCTTCCGAAGCATCTTTGAGGTTTTCTCGACATAATTTTTTTTTTTTACGGATTGAGGCCGGTCTCGCCCAACCCGCAACCTGAAGGTACCAGGGTATCCCTTTGACCTGTCCGGTATGGCAGACCCTGCCAGTTGCTACGCTACCGCCGGCATAGCTCTCAGGATTATTTGACCATGCAAGCCCCACCACTACGTCACAGTAGTGATACCATCGGGGGGGGGGGGGGGGGGGGTTTAACATTAACGGTAGGTGTTTAACGTGACGCGGAAATATAGACGTTTATGGCACAGTTGCTTTTAAAATAGTTCACATTGGCTTCGTCTGCCTGAGGATAAGGGCAAGTGACGGGCTGTTGTGAACACGGTAATGATCCTTCGGGTTCCATTAAATCCGAGGGATTTCTAGATCAGCTGAGGAACTACTAGCTTCAAAATCTGTGCTCCATGTAGTTACAGTTCAGACTGTGGTCTTCTGGGTTGCGACATCTACAGTCTTGTGGGCGTATACCAATATTTTGGAGGAGCATGCTGCCTCCGTCTTCAGGGTCTACTGTGAAGTTTGAGACAGCATGGTCCTCCTGAGTGTTGTTACACACAAAACTGCACAGTGTCACAACCCCAACACTCTTCGCTCTGTATCTTAAACAATTGTATTATAAAACAGTTTTTCTGAGATTTAGGAGTTTAAGTGTTCATGGCGGTGTGTATGCAACTTATGGTCTTCTGGGTTGTAGCACTGTGCATTCTTATCGGCGGATACAAATTTTACGGAGCAACATGCCTCCCGCTTTAGGGTTCAGTTGTATACAGAATTACGTGCGCTACATACAACGAATGTGAAACAGAATGAGCTTATACCCACAATGACTGTTTTTTCGGCGCAAGACGTCGAGTGAATTTGTGCTTGCAACTTAACATACAGTGTACCGTCATATAAAAGTTCATGCACCAAGGAAGGGTATACAGTAAGTTACCACCGTGGATTTTGTAATTCATCTGCACAGTTTTTCGTTGCTGTTGTTCTGGTGTGCAGATTAATCTTCCACCGTAACGAAATGTTGCCATTAAATCGAAACACAGATCTGGCCGATATATCTCATATCAATTATCCTGTAATTTTTCATGTATTTTGAAACTGTCATTGGCGTAATTGCGCAGGCCTGTTGTTTAAAGCGTCCCACGTGGAATGACATTGGGTTCTATTCTCGCATTAAATACTGGTCGTCTGTACTTTGTTATTATTGATGGGATGATTGAGCGGGCATATTCTGCCGTCTCCTTCATGTATTATTATTGATTGGATGATTGAGCGGGCATATTCTGCCGTCTCCTTCATGTATTATTATTGATGAGATGATTGAGCGGGCATATTCTGCCGTCTCCTTCATGTATTATTATTGATGGGATGATTGAGCGGGCATATTCTGTCGTCTCCTTCATGTATTATTATTGATGGGATGATTGAGCGGGCATATTCTGCGTCTCCTTCATGTATTATTATTGATGGATGATTGAGCGGGCATATTCTGCCGTCTCCTTCATGTATTATTATTGATGGGATGATTGAGCGGGCATATTCTGCCGTCTCCTTCATGTATTATTATTGATGGGATGATTGAGCGGGCATATTCTGCCGTCTCCTTCATGTATTATTATTGATGGATGATTGAGCGGGCATATTCTGCCGTCTCCTTGTATTATTCTTCGTATTGCTAACAGAGCGTGCATGCCATTGAAGATCGTAACTACACACCGTTGTATGCCCTTAGTTTCGCTGTCATCTTACTCGTATGAATCGCTTTTGTAATATAATTTATATTAAATTTTTATTTGCATCTTATTTCGGTAATTATGTTTTCGAAGGGCTTTGACCCGAGCTATTTAGTCCAGGAGTGCACAAAGTTCCCAAAAATGTAGGAGCCACCTCAAAATACTAGACGCCGGAAGGGTGACATGAAGCCATTTCGATACTGAGGACCCACAAATATTGGGCTTCACGTTACAAAATTTAGTCGCCCGGGCGACCTGACGCCTGGGATTTGTGCACCCCTTGTCTAGTTTTTGTGTCGGTATGTGCGAAATACGAAAAAACGCGTGCACCTTGTCTGTCTGGAGCCCGTTATCTGATTGTGGTGAAAGTTGATAACCACACTGCTGGAAGTACTGAAACAGGTGCGAGTCATATTGGGAATTTTGGTATCGCTTTTTGCCGGGGTTCTGAATTCACGTTGGTGTTACAAATAGTGGTTCAGATGCTAAGTAAATTCCCTGCTTCTTATGATGGCCGAAGGATTATTCTTGTGTTTGCAAGAGTGCACCGCTGGGTCTGTTTCCTGAGCCAGATGAATCCAATTCACACCCTCCTATCTGTTACTTTAAGATCCTCCGTGTTATTCTACCGTCTACTTCTTGGCCTGCAAGGTGGTTTTTCCCATTAGGTTATCCCATTAATTAATCTAAATTAAATAAATCGTGTCCTAACTGACAGGGTAAAAACTGCCCCTTATTATAAAGACTAATTGCATGTTATTAGATAAATTATCTCTATTTGTTTTGAGAATCACACTGAACGTAAGTACGTTATGTGGGAGAAAATGTGATTTTTTATGTTGACGAGTATCGAGCAAAACTCAAAATAATTTTTACTTCTGTATACATTTCTTCTTGTACATAACTGTAGTTATTATTATTGTTATTATTATTTGTGCTTTCATTACAGATTTTTTGTGCATTAAACCTGTTTGATACATCCTCAAACTTTGCATTGCGCATTGTTTGTAATTGTTGACTTATAAACAATATTCCATGCATGGCATTTACGTATGTTTAATGATTATCTCAGTGCCAAATTTCACATAACTAGCTCCAGTAGCTCATTAGTTACCATCATCTGACCGAAAACTTAACTAGTTTTTCGTATGGCGTCTATGTTGTTAATTTACATTATATAGAAATTGCACATTTTCCAGGATCTATTACCACTCATCATCTCAGTACCCAAGAGTAAGTGCCATTGGTGTCGCTCCCACTTCACCGATTTGCTCCTCCGCCATGTTGTGACATCTGATTGTAGGAAATTAAGAACAGCGGTGTTGGAATGTCGCCCGCTCGTATAATGTTTATACGAAGTTTCGTGAAAATCGGTCACCTGGCTCAGCAGTTGAAATTGAGGACACACACAACAAACAGACGTGCAGACAGCATGATGACGTTTCACTTTTCTGGGAAGGAAAATAGAGTAAAAATGGTGGTACACTTAGTAACTACTGAGGTGTAGAGTGCTGTAAGATGTGCGATTCATACAGGCCTCAGACGCCGTAGATGTTCTACTCATTGATGGATTGGTGTGAATAATGGGCTTGTTAGAAAACGGGATTGCTTACTCTTGCAGTTTGAATTTGTACATTTTTTTTTTTGCTTCGATGCCATAGAGAAGTCTGTTGCTGGTGAGTCAATGAATTGTAATGTTCGTTTACGAGGGTTTTTTTTTTCGATTTTCTCAGTATTTGCATGTGGGTTATCTGTCGAGATTGTGTTAAGTACAGGGCATACACAAAAGAATGGTGCGGTTTCGATAGTATTCACTATTGAAACCGCACCATTCTTTTGTGTATACCCTGTATATGACAGTACACTTCTTCCCCCGCCTGTTACTGGATTCATAATTGATTGTGGCCTTAACATATCTAAGCTCGCAGCGAGCAAGTGGACAAAAAATAACAAATTAGGAAGCTGTCACAGGCAGTGTCTGTTCGGTAATTTCCCTAGAGGTGCTGAAGAAATTTTTGTGAATGCTAAGTAATATTAAAGCATGTGTAAGCTAAACCCACAGCAGTGGTGGAGCAATCTGTGAGGACGATTTACCGTCCGGGGCAAGAGCCTCTCGTTTCCGTTGGAGAGGATGCTGGGTGGACCCCAGAGCCGGTCTGGGCGTTGCAAAGGTACGCATGGGAGCGACGCAACGTGCGTGGCACAGTGTTGTGTAGAAAACGAAATAGATCAGACGGTAACGATTACAACCTATGTTCGGAAAGTACACAGTTCGAGTCCCGGTCGGCACCTTGACTATTCAGTCTGAAGTTCTTGGGTGATTTCCGTCAGTCTGTCTGCAGAAATTCCGGGATAATGCTTTAAAAAAGGCAACGCCCATCCTGTCCGGTTCATTATCATGCAGTTTTGTTTTGCGCTGTGAATTCTGAGCTACTGACAGCGTCGTCAAATAAGCTACACACACTTAGTAAGAAAACATGGAGGGGGAAGAGCACTTGGTGACCTATGCTTACGTGGGTGGATAATATTAAAGTGTATCTTAAAGTAATATGCTGTGAGGCTGTTGTGGAGACTTTCCAATTTATGTAGCACAGTTTTGTAAGTTCCTGTTTCAGATTATCCTGCAATAAGTACGGCATTATAACTGTGGCCAAGAAATTATTGGACAAATTCTATGTGGCCTTCCATGCAACACTCGTTATTCCGGATGATAAACTGTGGTATTTTTCTAACTTATTCTTATGTAACTTTATTCCTTATTAGCTGCACAGAGAGGTCTGTTACATTTATTTGCTGGTTGTTGTTGTTGTTGTCGTCGTTGCTGCTGTTGCCCTTGTTTTTATTTTTTGAATATTTGTTAATTTGCTTCTAATTGACTTATCGTTTGTTCTTTTTGTTGTTCCAGTGCTAGTGTTTGATTGGCCTTTGGGCTGTTGAGTCTCGTTGTCAGTAGATTATAACCGAGTTATTATTAGTGCTGTTTTAATGTAACGTTTCACGAAGGCTAAGGACGCATCATACAGACACGAAAATTAGTAGGGAACCATAATTATGAGCATCCGTAACATCTGATTCCAATGGCGCAACAGTTCTAGTGGGCCAGGGCCTCCTCATGTTCACACTTAGACATACCACACTCGGTAGGACTCCTCTGGACGAGTGATGAGCCCGACGCAAATACCTCTACCAGATAACACACAATACTCACGAGAGACAGACATCCATGCCTCCGGCGGGATTGGAACCCACAACCCCAGCAAGTGAACGGCCGCAGACTCACGCCTTAGACCGCACGACCACCGGGATAGGCAATGACTGGTTGTATACATTAAATCAAACGAAAATATCGTGTTGATGGCAGTTTCTGTGTAAGGTACAGAGTGATAGTCTATACCTTGATTTTAGGCTTCCGCCGCGATGTTGATAAGATCTGCGCTCTGCTGGGATATTACGCGACGTCGTGTGGTAATTGTTTACCGACGTTTCGAGGCAACGTATCGGTCCCATCTTTAAGGGTCAAGAGTCCGGACTCTTGATCCTTGAAGATGGGACCAATACGTTGTCCCGAAACGTCGGTAGACAATTACCACACGACGCCGCGTAATATCCCAGAAGAGCGCAGATGTAATAGTCTATAGCTTTCATGTGAAGTGTGTGTTTTGTCGTATATTGTAATGATCCTGTGGTATTTAGGTACTTGGCAGAAGAACATGCAGTTCTGTAAGGTAAACAGCAGCACGCTATAAATTGGCTGAGACACGCGGAAAACAGGAATGTAGATAAACATGGACGACGACTCTGGCAGGATCGAATTTTGGGACAGTTTACATGTTAATCGTATGATGAACCGATAAAGTGACTTTGAAGTGGAATGATGCCCCAGGGCGATACAGGCAAATAGCCGACAAACTTAGTTACGTCTGTTGAATATTGCAGGAGGTGTTGCAGTTCATTCAGATGAATACTGAGCTTAATTGAAAGCAGCGTGCGATGTACATTCATGCCAGAAGCGAGTCCAAAGACATTGCCTGCTGTACAGTGGAAGGATTCTTGAACTGCTACAAAGAACAGAATGTTTGGGCTTTTATTGCGTTGACTGTGCAAATAACAAGCAGATATTCTGTGGAGCGTGAAATGTCTGACAGACTGGAACCGTAAACGATGCTAAAGAGCTGGAGGTGGGTTGTGCTGTCTGTGCCGGGTGCTGTAAGACTGAGTGATGTTTGAGGTCACGTAGTTAATGGGAGCCGGGGCAGCTCAGTGAGTATAGTGACTAGGCTGCGGGCTGGACCTGGCAGGGCCCGGAGATGTTTACTCGAAAACGCCCAGAGAGACTGTGGGTCCCACCTAGTCTATTCATGGTTGCTGTCGGGGGTTCACTCCCCGGGGGGAGGGGGGGGGGTTAAAGCGGACGGGCCTTGAATTTGGTCAGTTATCTCTGTCTAGTACCGAGGTTAAGAATGAGTGGAGGTTTGGCGTGCAGAGGGACAACTTTACCTTAACTTGATCTTACGCAAGAGATTAAGATTCTGTCTTTTGTACTGTGACACTGTGTAGTCTGGTAGGTTGGTACCATCGTTTTGGAGAAACGTGTCTCTTTCTTTATGTACCCTGAATATGGAGGCAGTAGGTTCATCTGAAACGCTGGTACTTGTGTACCAGACTTTATGGCATCATATTCTGGAAGACCGTAATATAAGCTCAAAGATTTTAAGCATATTGCTTTTGATTCTAGTGAAACCGCAGGTTGGAGAAAATATAGTCTGCCATTTTCTGAAGATTGTTATGTAAAATAATACATTTCTTCCTGGGGATGCAGCAGGTAACTACTTCTTTAAGTGTTACTTATAAGTATCTCCGTGTAGACAGTGTCATGGCAATCAGGGATATTTTCAAGATATCTGGCACCGGGATTCGATCTGTTCCTCTTCGGAATGATGGTCAGACGCTTGGAGGAACGTTTGTTGTGTGATATGATAGACTGATAGCAATAAAGGGTTTTTGGGATGATTTGGTTCAACGTAAAAATGTTTGAATTATTGCTTTTATCGTACTGTAATTCCTGAAGGGGGGTGGGGAGTAGGAAATTAGGCTCATGAGATCACTATGTTGATCTGTGTGTGTTTGTGTATGTCAGTTTAGTTGTTAACCAGTTCACCAATTTTCAAGAAACTTAATATGAATGATGTCACCCTGTGAGGCCACCCTGAAGTCGTATTAGTTTTTGATGTCCTACAATTAGAGACAGCAACATGGAGGACGATCGAACTTGTGTGAGAGGATCGACATTGTGGCTACTTACTTTAGGGCCCTGAAATGGTGTGTGGGAATAGATATTGGAAAAATATGCAACTTTGGAAAGATAATGAAATACCAACATGGCAACCGTGCGAAAAAGAAAAATTTAACTTTCGGTTTAATGGCGATGACGAGTGAGCCATTGGAGTATGGGATGTGAAATTTGGTACGGACGTGGATCATAAACATGTGTGTACTTGTGTGTGAGGTGCTGTGTTCAGGTGAAAATTTGGTACGGACGTGGATCATAAACATGTGTGTACTTGTGTGTGAGGTGCTGTGTTCAGGTGACAATTTGGTACGGACGTGGATCATAAACATGTGTGTACTTGTGTGTGAGGTGCTGTGTTCAGGTGAAAATTTGGTACGGACGTGGATCATAAACATGTGTGTACTTGTGTGTGAGGTGCTGTGTTCAGGTGAAAATTTGGTACGGACGTGGATCATAAACATGTGTGTACTTGTGTGTGAGGTGCTGTGTTCAGGTGACAATTTGGTACGGACGTGGATCATAAACATGTGTGTACTTGTGTGTGAGGTGCTGTGTTCAGGTGAAAATTTGGTACGGACGTGGATCATAAACATGTGTGTACTTGTGTGTGAGGTGCTGTGTTCAGGTGACAATTTGGTACGGACGTGGATCATAAACATGTGTGTACTTGTGTGTGAGGTGCTGTGTTCAGGTGAAAATTTGGTACGGACGTGGATCATAAACATGTGTGTACTTGTGTGTGAGGTGCTGTGTTCAGGTGAAAATTTGGTACGGACGTGGATCATAAACATGTGTGTACTTGTGTGTGAGGTGCTGTGTTCAGGTGAAAATTTGGTACGGACGTGGATCATAAACATGTGTGTACTTGTGTGTGAGGTGCTGTGTTCAGGTGACAATTTGGTACGGACGTGGATCATAAACATGTGTGTACTTGTGTGTGAGGTGCTGTGTTCAGGTGAAAATTTGGTACGGACGTGGATCATAAACATGTGTGTACTTGTGTGTGAGGTGCTGTCTTCAGGTGAAAATTTGGTACGGACGTGGATCATAAACATGTGTGTACTTGTGTGTGAGGTGCTGTGTTCAGGTGAAAATTACAAGCTTTGCGACGATGCGAACCGGAAGTTGTATTGATAGACTTAACGTATTCAAAATCTGTAGTTAAGTAACAAGTTTTTACTCAGGTATAATAATAATAATAATGTCTACAAGGGTGAAAGTTACGAAACTGATGGCATATGTGTCTGAAGACACATGTATTATTGCTCTTAATGTTTCGTTTTCTGGCTATATATATATGCATGTATTCATTTTAATATTGTGAGCGACATGAGTGTTTCCATTGTAATGCCAAATGTGTGTATGTCTGGATGCCATAGTTGCTTGTGATTCTTTGATGAACGCCCCCTGAGGATGGCAACTTGATTGCCGAAACGTATGTAGGGGTTACAAATATGCTTTGTTAATAATCTTGTGCGTTAGTTGGTTTAATTTAAACTCATGACAAATTGCACGGTACATACAACATAAAAAATGTGTAGAGGTTTCAGGCTTCCGCCGCGATGTAGATGAGATGTATGCTCTTCTGTACGCAACGTGGGTAGTTCTGTACCGACGTTTCGGGACAATCTATCGCTCCCATCTTCAAAGGTCAAGAAGTCCAAGAAGACTTCTCGGACTTCTTGACCCTGTTTCTTCACTTACCTCTAATATGTTCGCCCCTACGTAATAGTAATAATAATATATGTTTATGTGGCTAGAAATATGTGCAGTAAGACAGCAGACTTTGTGAGTTCTGCTGGGAACTTCGTTCTGTATATTTGAAGTTCTGTTGACTGTGCGCTGACGGATCGTATTGGTATTGGTTAATTTAGTTATTTACATTATGATAAATATTCAAATATGTATTTACAGGGCTGATGATGTTTTATCACCATCGCATGCTGTGGTAACTTGCTGAAGGGCAGGCCGCATGGTGTAATGGAATGTGTTAGGATTTCGTGACAAATTCCAACCAACAAAACATTAAGCTGATCTGAGTAGAACGTTGAATTAACCCTCACAGACCAGAGCCCCGGCTGGCAAAGCAGACTGACTGGAGTCAGTATAGGGAGCGGGAGGCAGGTAACCATGGAGACGGTTCTAGCCGCCAAAGACTGTACCGCTTACATCGATTGTCTTGAACTCACTTCTGATATTCACAGAAATGTGCCCACTGCTTCCTTATTTTATTTTCACATGGCATGTAATGATGCTGGAGGAATGGGATTCATTGAAGACGATAATTTAGGCGCCGTAATCTTTTCATCAGATTTCCTTCCAGTGTTCCCATTTTTCCTTCCCAGTGAGTTGGGAGGGAGGATGGCTCCAGAGATTGCTGTAGATGTCTCAACACAGTTCCTGTTGCGTGATGAGAACTTCAGGGTTTTCTCATCCGTACAGCATCTTGCATTTTTCATTACACTCGTTTACTCTTGTATTTAATTAAATCGGAGGTCACTTGGGAGATTACGCGTAGAAGGAAAGATTATATTAAGGAAAGGAATAAGGTGGATTCATCTGGTTAAGGATACAGTCCAGTGGCTGCCTTTTGTAAGTCATAAAACTTCGTGTTCCATAAAGAGCAGGAAATTTTTGTATCCGGCTTGTTAACTATAAACATGTTAAGGAAATACATTAAATCGAGTGATTTTAATATTGTGTTGTCTTTGGACTGAATCAGGTGGGCTGGGTTCTTGGGAAGCTACAAATTACGACAGAGAAGACGTTTTCAAATATAAGCTTGGAATTTCGTGATTAGCTGGGCGACTCTTATAGCTTCTCAAGAACTCTTGATTCGTGGAATGTCATAAAGTTTCACCGTCTCGCATCTCTTCTGACATTTTGCTGGCAATCTTCATAACCTGTGCCATTCTGTATTCACATTATTGCTTCTAGGCTCAATTTCCGTCTGTATGAGTATGAGTATTATTGTATGCTGAACGACTCTGCATGTGGTCCAACATAGAAGTCAAATTCACTGGCGCATGTCGTGGAACCTTGTGAAGTAACAGCATCCAAGAATACAGCACGTAGTTATTACTGGTGCGAGACACACAGTAAACCTCTCGGTTATTTGTGTTCTGCTTCTGCAGAAAGGTGGTTGAACCAGTTTTGAAACAAATACGTCAGACGAAGTCGTCACTTATATGTGGGCCGAAAGTGGACCACGGTTCGTAGTTTGTGCACGCTTATACAGGACATACACAAAAGAATGGTGCGGTTTTAATAGTGAACACTATTAAAACCGCACCATTATTTTGTGTATGCCCTGTATTAAACATAAATCTTATCCTTGTTTTCCAATCAGGGCCTTCGTTACTTTACAACCAAAAACAAAAGTACTGCCTACCTCTACGGCGCGACTTTCGTTATAACGTTCATTGTTGGTTAACATCTGTTGTTGTAAAAGTTAACAAAAAAGTAAAGTTTTCCCGGTACACGCCAGGAAAGCGTACAGGGGGAGTAAATGTATAGAGCCACTCATTTATAACGTCCGAACTAGATGGAAATGAGTAGTTGACTTCAAGCCCTGGCCGCTCTACCCCGGGGAAAAATACCCGGCACTCATTAAAAAGAGACTGGCCGGGTTCCGGGGCCGGTGTGGACGTTATAGAGATTGCGGATTGAAATATGGCGTCAGTGCGAGCCTTGAAATTGTATTTGACAAATTTAACCTGCGGGAAGTGAACATTACTGTAGGGTGGTTGTACAGAAGTAAATTTCACTGAGTTGTGTAATTGTGAATCTGCTTAATTCCATCTGCCTCTCTACACAGATGAAAGCGTGTAGGCGAAAGACGTCAGGGGTTCTTGCCAAAAGCTGTTGTTTCATTAGAACGAGGTGCTCAGAAACTCGAGACATTGAAGTTGTGGATGATGAGTGAAAACTCTATTGCTGTAACTCACTAAATGCGGGGGGGTTCCCACTTTAATTACGAGGGCACTTGTGTAGGCCTTTGTGTTGGTTCCTTGTTCTTGGTAGGGAATTTATAGACCCTCCTTACCATTCCGCCCACCTGCCGTCTTCTTTGTAATCATGTTCTCGAGACTTATATACGGTGTAAGACAACTTTCCCACCAATTAACGTGTTCTTACCAAACTAAGTACCTACCGACTGGTTTTACACCCTTTTGTTAAAAGCTTTATGCTGTGTTCCTGGGCTGTTCAGAGTTACGTATTTTTTGTAATTTGGTCACGTATTTGAGAACTTTTTGGGAACTTTTTTCATTAGAAGGGATAAAGTCGTGTTTAAAGGTGGTCGTCGCACATTACAACCTAAAGTTGTCCTTGTGCACACCATGAAGGGATGTGGGGGAATGGCAGTGTGGCTCCATTCATTCTTAAACTTGGCACTAGATCAGGGTGGGTAGTAAGCGTCACGCCCTGGACGCTTTATTCCCCGGGGAAGGATCCCCGGTACCCTTTGTATTGGAGGCTGGGTGAGCCCCAGGGACGATCAGGGCATCGGAGAAAAGAGAAATCTCCTGCTCGTGGCATATCACTATCTCAGTATTAATGAACTGAAGGTAGACCCTAAATTAACGAGTTGATGCGTGAGATGTATTAAATAATATTTAACAATGGAGTTTCTGCCTCACAGAAGTCATCTCAATATGTTAATGTTGTTTAGTATTTGGGAAGTAATCTTATTCTGTTCTGAGAACCAGAAACGCACTGTGTGGGCAAAATGCTGTTTGGTTTTAAAATACTAAAGAAATTGGTACGTATAGGAACCACTTTGCTTTAGGGGGGGGGGGGGACTCGCCTCCTTTGCGTCTGTATATTAACTAAGGATCACTTTTTTTTTTAATTTACATAGCTTTATTTCTTGACATATACATACAACAGTTACAGATATGGGCTAATTGTTTCCAACACCAATTTGAGGTTCGTGCTTTTACACTTTGGAATATAATAGGTACATTGCACAATGAAAAGTAGTTGTAGTGAAACTAGGACACCACTCCCTTAAAAACACTACCACACAAGGATCACTAAAACTACAGACTTTGTATACTACATGTGATGCATATTGCTTCACCTCACGTGAACTTGAGATACTTGCAAGTTTTGTGTTATGTGTTCACCATGTAGAGAGAAGTGAAGTTAATTGTACAATACTTCAGCATGCAAACATGGTAGTGCGTGGGCTCGATTATGTGCTAATGAATCGGTGATAAATTATCTCCGGATTATTTGGTATTATTAAAAATTAAGTAGAACTTATTGTTGAGTGGGTTTTGAAAGCAGAATTTGTCTTTTGACATTGTGAACATAGACCAGACTTCTGAAGTTTTAACTACTTTTTTTAAACTTATTCTGAGGCCCGAATGTTCCTTGCTTGCACGTTTTCTTACTTTTTGAGTGGACGATTCTGAGCACGTAGAACGTCGTGTAAGAGTGATGCTAGACGTGATATTTGGATTCTTTCAGTACATTGTGAGAGGAACTTCACGTCAAAAGAAACGAAGAGTGGGAATTACAAGAACGCGATAGAGACATCAGCCCCCTTAAACCCTTTAAAGCACAGTAGTTACTGTATGTGCCATCTACTTTCACATTTAAATACCCTAAGTTTTGTTTGGTATGATTCGTACCAATACTATTTATAGTCTGAATTCAATTTTACCGTCTTACACACGTTGCCTGGTTACTACGCTCCGATTAATTGCGGGTTGTCGCGGTGGTAGTCTATTAACGTGTATTATTTACATATCTTTTATAGTTTATTTAACCACTTGCGTTTTACTTTGCGTATCTTCCTAGATCTGTAACAAATCCCTTATTTGTACAGCTTAATATTTTCTTATAAGCTGCCCCATCGTTTATATCCACCCACTTTTTTACCTGCCGTCTGCATTTTCAATTTTCATGTTTCAGAACAACTCAGCAATGTGTGTTTGACACCGTCTGTACTTAGATATAACGGGTATCTTCCTTCATCCCTTTTTCTTCCAGTTCCTCTCAGTTTCCAAACTCTTGCTGTCAACCCCGCCATTCTTACGATAAACATCGGCCATGTCCTTAAACATTATTAATCGTTGGCTTTTATCGTGGATCCCCATTGCGTTTCATGTCATTCAGGAATTTGAGTTTTATGTTCACTGTTTATAAAAACACCGACGAAATGCACTTCACTTTACCACTTTCTTATTTCAATAGACCCCTACATATGTTTCGGTTTATGCAAAAAAAAAAGTTTTATGTGTTATCTTGGTGAATTTCATATTTGGCAGGTACAACAAAGGGTTTTCTGCAAGGGAAATAATTATTTTGCATATATGGAAAGAAGCTGTAATGTTTGTCCAAACCGTACCATTTACTCGTCTGCTAATTTGAATCTGCAGTCGTCTTTCATGAAAGAAATGTGGGTATAAAACGTTAATTGGGAAACCAGAAGGGAAAATTCTGCTTCGAAGACCTAGGTGCAATTGTATGGGCAAGACTAACGTGTGTATGTAAGAAGACTGGAAACAAAAATTCGGTTCTACGTTAGACAGTCTCAAAGGTGTTGTTTGACGTAAGCAATAATAGGAAGTGATGAAATTGTACATGTGGACGCAGCAGTTTAAGGAACGCGAAGGGAGTCAGTAGCTCCGTTTATTGAAGGAGCATCACGGTCATTAAAATGTCGGCAATTTCACTTGCACGACACTTCCACATTTGAAACATTTTCACAATATACACTGTCTGTTCTGTAATGCAGGACGCCATCTTCAAAACCTGTGCTGTCAAACTGCCCCAAGCATTAATTTACTTAAGTGTACCAACATAGAACAAATGGCCCTGTCAAAAGAAAATTCAAAGATTAAAATAATTCTTTCGTGAACACCCTATGGCTGAGAAGCTGATGGCGTGCCTGATTGCTGTCGACCCGGGCTGGTTATCAGCCTGATTTAAGCAGGCAGAGAGGATCAGACCGCCGAGTAGTTTTCTTGCTGCTCTGCTGTGATATTTTTTCGTTCTTTTTCCTTCCCAGACCCCATTCTCTGTCCTTTCATTCCTTTGCCTGACGATCGCAAAAGAGGCGAAGTTGCGGGCGATGTCAAGAAGTACAGGAGAGACGGGAGGAGGACGCTACTCGGAACGTGACTGGAGTAGAAGTCAGGTTACAAGGGAGGCCGCGTCCTGTGTGTTCTGTTGATGACCCACTACAGTAGGTCGTAATTTGTTTATTATAAAACGCTATTGAGATCGGATAAATTGTGTTTTATTCAGATGGTGTACTGTGGAGTCGGCATAAGTAGTACGTATAGGACTAGTTTGCGGGATGTACAACCAAGGAAGAAGTTTTCTATAATAAAAAAGCTTTATTAGATTTACGTATCACTATGTAGCCCGTCATCTTAAGGTGATTCGTTCTCTCATGCAGCTGTAAACTTTCCCTTTTTATTTTTGTGGTCAGCCTGATGGTGGGGTATATTTTAGTCGAAACATGTAGCAGGTTTTGTTTAAGAAATAAAGGTTGTGTTTAGACTGAGTGTATTATACTTTTGCCGATCCCAGTCGCCGCGCGGTCTAATGCATGGGTCTGCGGCGTTCGCTTGCTGGGATTGTGGGTTCGAATCCCGCCTAGGGCATGGATGTCTGTCTTTTGTGTGTTGAGTGTTGTCAGGTAGAGGTCTCTTTGTCGGGCTGATCACCTGTCCAGGGGAGTCCTACCGAGTGTGGTAAGTCTAACTGCGTGTGATCGTGAAGTCTCAATAATGAGGAGGTCCTGGCCCACAAGGGGCTGTTGCGACATTGGGGAAAAAAATATATTGTACCTTTAGTTATGTGGCGAGCAGTTTCTGTATGTTCTGGACGTAACCCTTGAATGTTATTCCAAAAGGACCCGAAACATGTCGGTTTTTCGTTTTGGTGGAGAATGGCCCCGCAGCAGAAGCTGCGCACGCATCGCAGCCTTAAGGCTTCTTGTGCAACCCTATGATGAAAATGAGAGAAAGAAGATGAGTTCTTTTTTTTTTTATTTTTACATCTAATGGAGCACCGGTGGAATGAAATTGACAGGGGAAAACTGAAGTACTCGGGGAAAAACCTGTCCTAGTGTCACTTTGTCCACCGCAAATCCTATATGGACTAACCCGGGATCGAAACCGGGCCTCCGCGGTGAGAGAGCGGCGACTAACCGCCTGAGCCATGGCACGGCCGACATTTCGGTTGAAGGTATGAATACTGCATAAACGAACGTCGTGCAGTTGAAATTAGAGAGAGTTGCAGCACGAAGGGAACACAAACGCTTGTATGAACACAGGATGCATTCGTAAGTACTCAGTATGGGCTAAGCATACGGTTTGTGTGTGATCTGGAAAGAGGTGGAAATGCCGGATTGTGTTTTTTTTTGTGCTGCCAGGATTTGATGACATTCCATTCCCGCATTATGCTGTATATGACATTTGTACGCCACCTCTTGGAGGAGAATGGAGGAGAGATGTAAAAGGAGCTGCTAGAGATCGAAGAAAAATGAAAATAAGTTGGGGACGACTGTCCTTTTTTATGTGATCCCCAGCCAGCCACCACAGTGCGTCACCGGGCTCTTACGTCTTCATAATGAGGATGAATCGCCAGGATTCTTCCGCATATCCATTGTATAATGCGGCCACAGCTCTACTGCGCACGTCTCCGCTTTGTGTTCTAACCCGGCTTAGTCTACAGTAAACTACCAACGTTCCTACCGTTTGAGGTTTATATACTTTATGACTGCTGCGTAGTCGGTATAGTGATTAAGCTACGGGCTGGACGACCGAGGAATGGGGGTTCGATTTTCGGTGGGTGCAAGGAGGTTTTTATCTTCTCCGTCAGCACTGGCTCTGGGGTCCATTCTTCTTCCTATTCAATGGACGCCGAGGGTTCTTTCGGGGGTAAGGCGGCTGGGGCGTGAAGCTGATCACTCACTGCCGAGGTCAAGAATGCGTGGATCTATACCTTCACTTACCCACATACTGTTATGGCGGGGTGCTTAGTTGAGCACAGTTTTCTACAGTCCTTTCAAGTTTCGTGTGCTCAGACAGTCCTGTGGTTTCCATATAGAGTCGAACCCGGTTATAACGACATCGGTTAATGCGACACCTCATCTATAGCGTCAGATATTCTGTAGTTCCAATTAATCCCTCGCTGTTAACCACAACATTATACTCCTCGGTTAGAACGACACTCGTTTATAACGACACAAAATATTCAGTTCCCTTCATGACGTTATAACCGAGTTCGACTGTACATGATATGCCCTTTTAAATTGGAGCACAGTGGAACTTCCTGGCCTCGCCTTCTCCTTCCTGTGCGTTAAATGGCCCAATAAATTACTTGTTCCTCCTCTGCTTCTCAAAACACTTTATCGCTGGCCTGTACCGTATATTCATCGCAGAAGCTATCTCAGACCTATGTTAAAAGGTTTAGTGCGTCTAATATTTAAAGCATTCACAGTCTGCACACCGGAACAGAATGGAATTCTTGGTCTTGCTACTGATGTTATTTTTAAAAGCTTATTCTACTTTTACTAAATCCAAACGTTGAACACCGAGGCACCGTGAATCCAATTTCGTCTCCCTGTTTTGTACAATTCATTGTATGCTCATTGCTATTTCTTTTGTAATGAGTCTCTGAGAAGCTAATAGTCTCTCATCTGGTCAACAGATTCTCCTCTGTACCGTTCGAAAGTTCATTTCAGCATCCACAACAGCCCCCCCCCCCCCCGGTTGGTCTCTGTCTTATTTCAGGTAAATTCGGTCTACACTTCGTGAAGATCGTTTTTAATAGTATCTGTCATTCTACGTCGAGGTCTTCCAAGTGACCTTTCTTTCAGTTATTACGATCATAACTATGTATGCATTTCTCATCTGTCCCATGTATTTTACAGATCCCGTCTGTTATACAAAAGTTTGTACTCCTATGTTTATGACCTGTCTCCAAAACAAATGTCACAGGCGTAGTTGCAGGATTTTGCCTCTAACATAGACCGAATATGTGGGCCTACAGAGCACAAGTTGAGGAAACACCTTAAATTCATTCAGTGGATAGTGTTCATGTTGTACATGGTTACATATCTTTGTTATATGTGCAGTTTTCGTTTAATTATTATTTAATGGAAACACAAAATGACACCACGGAGGCCCCCCGAATTATTTTAGTTCTGGGGGTCATAATTACAGATATGAAATTTCCTGACGTGTTGTGAACACGTAAAAATGTTTCTGTAAAGAATAATTAAAATAGGACACAGTGTGTAGTTTTCGAGTTGGACAAGGTATATCCCAACCAAGGCGAATGGTTGTGTGGTCAGAAACGGAACTAGTCGTTCAACAGAATATGTTGCTGTGGGACCTCATTGTTATTAGCCGGAGACTTCAGCGCCGTCACGGTCCATGTAACCGCTGGAAGTGGTCATATGCTGTTTATCTGAAGAACGAATTCATGTGACGACTTAATGAAGCTGTGATTTATTGGCATAAGGCGAAGAGGCTTGGTCAGGCTGTACATATAGCTTACCATTCCGCCAAAAACTTTTATTAGCGCCCTCAAGCTTGGTCAGATTATATGTGTTGCTCACAGTTCCGACAAAAACATTTACTGGCGCCCTAAAGTTTGGTCAGACTGCATGTAGCTCACCATTCCGCCAACAACTTCTACTAGCGCCTTGGTCAGACTGTACATGTAGCTCACCATTCCGCCAACAACTTCTACTAGCGCCCTCAATCTTGGTCAGACTACATGTAGCTCACCATTCCGCCAACAACTTCTACTAGCGCTTTGGTCAGACTGTACATGTAGCTCACCATTCCGCCAACAACTTCTACTAGCGCCCTCAATCTTGGTCAGACTACATGTATCTCACCATTCCGCCAACAACTTCTACTAGCGCCCTCAATCTTGGTCAGACTGTACATGTATCTCACCATTCCGCCAACAACTTCTACTAGCGCCCTCAATCTTGGTCAGACTGTACATGTAGCTCATCATTCCGCCAACAACTTCTACTAGCGCCCTCATCTTGGTCAGACTGTACATGTAGCTCATCATTCCGCCAACAACTTCTACTAGCGCCCTCAATCTTGGTCAGACTGTACATGTAGCTCACCATTCAGCCAACAACTACTAGCGCCCTCAGTCTTGGTCAGACTGTACATGTAGCTCACCATTCCGCCAACAACTACTAGCGCCCTCAGTCTCGGTCAGACTGTACATGTAGCTGACCATTCCGCCAACAACTTTTACTAGCTCCCTCACGTGTAAGTACTTGCCTGCTCAGATGCGGTATACCGATACTTATTTGTCTAGGTGAATTTTTCAGATCAAAAGCGTTTGCGGTAGGTAACAGTACAGAGAAACTATATTGTTTTTGAACCTAATCATGTGGAACTATTAAATTCCCCTTGCCATTGATGAGTGATTTTAATGGGCTTAGTTGTTTAATGTCACGAATGCGGAGTAATGTTTGAAGTATACCGCCTTCTGGGGTGTGACGCAGTGTACTTTGGTAGAAATGTGCTGATGTTTCGGATGCACCTATCGCTTTCATCTTTTGCCATGGAGATGGGGACGATAAGCAAACCAGTTTGGGTTTAAACAATTACGTTTCGGTAACATAATGTAAGATAGGACCAAATGTTTTTGTCACGGGGGTCCTATTTTCACGAGCAGGTCTCTGGGATATTAGGAGTGAATCTTCAGTGTTAGATCGGCCTACACTTTCAGTGAGATCGATTGGTCGTTCCTGACATGTCAAAGTGTACCGACCTGTATTCGAAAAATGGGCTACAAATGTCTAAAAAAACGTCCAATCATTTATTGGAAAACATTTAATCAGAAGTATGATAAATGGGGAAATTAAATCGTATTGTGGAAACGTAATTACAATGGAGTTATATGTGACATCGGACTAGAAGGGGGTCCGGAAGCGACCAGCGGTGGCAGACAGCAGCTGACACGTCTGCGAAGCAATAAGAACGAGTAGCTGCAGAGTCTGAACGCGTCAGCTGATGTTGCTGCCACATGTCTTGCTAAATTGTTGTAACTGTTTGAACGTAATTAAAGCAGACGCACCCTCTCCCGCTCCAATCCGACGCAAGCGACAAACCTCGCGTGCACAGTACCGCCGCACAGAACTACGTACCACAATACTGAATTTCCTTTACAAGTTTACTTTAGTATATGACGTATTTGAAGTCGGACAAGTTGGTAACAATATGGTTAATCACCTAGGGTGGGAAAATGGTTGAAAATCTGGTGGCCACGTCGGTGTGGTTTTGCGGTCAGTGGCAGTTTGGTAATTTTGGTTTCGTTTACATTTTTGAACATTTTTTTATATTGTGTTTTAAGTATACGTGGATGAAATGTTACTGACAGGATCTGTCTGGTTTTTGTTTCGTGGGCAGAACGCTCGTCTGGTGTACCTGGTTTCTCCACTGTAGACATTTCGTCTTAGTCAGATTTGATCATCAGTCGGCACTGTCCAACGTACTTGTCTCTTTGAGTCTCATTTGGAGACTGTGAGGTGTAACATTACAGAAACGGACTGCTAACTACCCGGGTTTACTCACGGGAATCTAGAAGGCAGGAATACACAAATCCCGGGCGCCAGGTCGCCCGGGCGACTAAATTTAGTACGTTACGCCTAACATTTGTGGGCCTTCATTGTGGAATTTGTTACATGTAATCCATGTGGTGCCTAGAATTTTAAGGTGATTCCTAGATTTTTGGAAAACTCGTGCATCCGTGATCGAAGGTGTTAATATTTGGTTTTCTTGTTGTGATAGCTCTTACGATTTGTATATCGCTAGTCCCGTAGCCGACAATGGAAGACGCAGCATCTGCAATATTATGTTACAAGGTTGGAAAGCGAGCTGATATCTTTATGCTGAGGGCGTTCAGTTCGTCTGATTTTGTCTAGATATTCTGATTTCGTGTTGGCTTCAGGGTTCTGTAGAAGATGAGACATGCTACAGATACACGTAACTGGTGTCTGAATTTCTCGTATTGCTGAGAGTGGCGGGGATTGTAGGATTTTTTTTTTGTATCAGGCATTTCCCTTCCACACGATTTAGTTCGAAAAATTTCTCTCTGTCTCTGTTGTAATAGGAGATACACAAAGGACAGTTTCTGTATGCATAGCCATGTGAATACTACGTCACTTGCCAGAGTAGGCTTGCATATAATACAGGGTGCCCAGAGAAGTTTATTCCATTTACATTTTTGCCTTTCTTGTCTGGTTATTTAAGAATAAGATCTTGCAGGATATAACATCGTGTAGTCTGGCAGATGGGTAACTTTCGGAGGAATATGCTGCCTCCATCTTCATTATAACGTGAAAGCAAAGTTGTCCGTGTCTGCACTTAATGAGAGCATGTGCGACAGTGGAATTATAGCTCTACTCATTCTGAACCTCGGCCGCATTATCCCCGGGGGAAGGGTCATCGGTACCCATTGAATTGGAGGATGAGTGGACTCCAGAGAGATTTATCTGTTGGCCCTGCTGGGTCCAGTTCTTAACGTAGGTACTATGCCGACTGAGCTATTCCTACTCCCCACCGTGTTCAAGGTGGGTGGGGGTGGGCAAAGTCCAGGAAGTGCTAAGTTTGGGCCCACCTTTTAAAGGGATGCTGTATTATAATCCAGATATCAGCCATGAACAGTGAAATGCATACGTATGTGATATTTTCCGTAACAATGTATGCTGGCATGCATCCAGCACTAGATGGCGCTGCTGACTAGCCTCCCGGACACTCACACACTCACACACACACACACTCACACACACACAATACGCCTATTATACCTTACATATACTTTCTCTATTCTGTCGTTCCGTAATGCTGCACAGTGCTGTAATTTATCTGTTTTCCCTCCGATTTTCTTGGCTTGGCAAATGTTGAATGGATTAGCTTGGATTACCGCTGTGAAATGTAGTGCTTATCTGAATTCATCTTTAAAGCGCAGTGGTTTATATATACAGGGCATACACAAAAGAATGGTGCGGTTTTAATAGTATTCACTATTGAAACCGCACCATTATTTTGTGTATGCCCTGTATATATATATATATATATATATATGCCACATGTCTTAAAATGAAACTGTTTTTTCTCCACTGAGTGAGCTTTTATGTTACGTACGATTTCCGGTATAATCCCGGTTTTTTCCATATACAACATTACCACGGTTCGTATCTCGGCAGGGGCAAGAGATTTTTCTCTCCACCAAAGCGTCCAAACGGGCTCTGGGGCCCATCAAGCCTCCTGTTCAATGGGATCCTTTCCTGGGGATAAAGTCGTCGGAGCGTGAAGTAACCACTCACCTCCATCTAAGCGCCGAGGTTAAGAATGAGTGGATCTAGTGGAGTGATGCCACCACTTCTCTTGTATGCCTTCAGGGCGCGGACCGGATTAATCTTAGTAATGTGGCGTAGTGTTAGGATTTCTTAGCTACCTGCATCTGCCAAACTACACTGCGTCAGAGGATAGCGATTTTATACACAGCGCTGTGAGAAATTTGTACCTTTGTGGGTTTTCTGAGATAAAATGAATTTTTTAGTACGATATTTATAGCGTGTTTTAAGGGTTAGTGCAACTTGCGGTAGACTCATGAGCTGGTACTGTTATAACGCATTATGTTGTTTATTATTGAAATTACGCAATATTAAATAGATGAAATCGAGGATAAAGAAATGGGCGTGGATTGTAGCGCACGTGATGGGGTGAGAAATGCATACGAGCGTTTATTTGGGCAACTTTGACAGACATCACATAATAATAATAATAGTAATAATAATAATAATAATATATGACGTTGCTGCATTATATTTTTAACACGCGTCCTATGTTCAGAGGCCGGTGGGAAATTGTGTGGGTGCTGTAAGCGGTACGAAGGAATCCTACATTACCCAGTAAAAAAACAATCCCATTACAGGCCTGGACAGGCCCTTAGGGCTGCAGGAGGCTGAGGATCCCAGATTTCTAGACAATCGGCAAATGAAGGTGGTAAGGTTGTCAGCCCTACTCACCGGCCTCCTTTACCCCGCAGGAAATACACCTGGTACTCATTTCTGTTAGAGGCTGGGTCGACCCCAGGGCGATAGTGCGACCGAACCCGCGACCTTCCGGCTTGTAGTGCAGTGCCTCAACCAACTGCGCCACCACGTGCCCCCTACATTACCCAGTTGTTTAACTGGATAATAGTGGAATAACTGTGGCGCAGTTGGTTGAGGCACTGCGCTACAAGCCGGAAGGTCGCGGGTTCGATTCCCGATGGTGTCATTGGAATTTTTCCGTCGCACTATGGCCCTGGGGTCGACTCAGCATCTTAACAGAAATGAGAACCAGGAATATTTGTTGGGGGGTAAAGGCTGTCGGTACATAGGGCTGACAACCTGTGTGCCGATTGTCTAGAAATCTGGGAGCTTCAACCTCCTGTCCAGGCCTGTAATGGGATTGCTTTACCTTTACAGTGGAATACCAGAGTCTGAAATTTGTAGGAATTACTATAATGTGCTGCGTTGTGGTATGACACTAAGAAGTGTTTCTGTTGCGAACTGTACGTCCAAGTAGGATGCTTCTTTTATCGTGTCACTGAACACGGCAGCTTTATTCGCATACAAATTATGTATTCTCTGGGACACCCCGCGACAGCTGCCGTTCTGTATTGTACATGTATTTACATTGCCGGAGAAGGGCGAGGTTTCTGTGTGTTTGCCCACCAGGTGTATGTAAGTTCAGCACATCGCTTTTATTGTCGTTGTGGGGAAAATAACCACACCGTTAAATTAAACGTACAAGAATAGGCGCTAGACGAAACCCCTGCAGAACTGGAACAGTTTATTTAAAGCTAAGGATCAGGAGGTATGAGACTGAAGTTTTGATTGCCGTGGATGTTCAGACTGTCAACCTTTGGTCCTTCGAAACGTTGGTATCCACCTACAAAGCTACACGGTGTTACCAAAAGCATGACACAGGGGGTAACGCTTCTGACTTGTATCTGGGGTTACCCCGTTCGAATCTCAGCCGGAACACCGGCTGTCGTGATTGATTTTTTTCATGTATCCGTTATTCTGGCAATTGGATCCCGACGTTTCGAGACGTTAGCGATCTTATCCTCAAGGATCGAAATGTCAGGGAAGAATGAATTTTTTCGTTTTCATGTCGGTATAGCTTAAACTAGGCTACGATCATATCCTTCGCCATCGTTTCCAATTCATTGTCACTATAAAACCTTAATTAGTGACAGTACTGTTCACCCTTGACTGACGACCTCGGCGCACCGTACTTTTCATGAATGCATTTAAAGGTACTGCATATTTAATGTCCCTTCGTCCGGGGAAGTAGTCGAAATTTAAATCCCAGTGTCGTTGAAGGGCCAGGTAACTACAAATAAATGAGATTAGTACACGACATCAGAACCCAGAGGACCGCAGCCTGGAAGAATCAGTCATCCGATACAAAAATCTCATATCGTCCGGATTCCAAGGAATTAACCGAACGTCTTATGGTCATTGGATTACTGAGGGCTGGAGGATGGTCCAGACGGAAGATTCTAGTGTTTGCTTCACTGAACACGTGGGTAGACCCGCTCTTCTGCGAAAACTAATTAGGGAGTGCCCAGAAACGTACGTCTTACTGTTATATAACTCCACCTGAGGGTTACAATTCCAGTCTTCATCTTCTCTTTTTCGAGTAATATCAGTTTTATTTACTTATGGCTTGTGTGTATCCTCCTTGATAAATGCCTGCTTGCATTGTTTGTGCTTGTGCATTGGCTGAAGGTGGAGTTGCTGGTTCGTTTAATCCGGCTAAATTGCTTGGAATAATCTCACTTCGTTCCGCATGAAAATCTTAGACGGACAACTTCTCTAAGAACGAACGTAGCAGACTGGACACATTTTTGTTTTTACGTTGTCAGCGGAGAGACGGAGTGACAGACTGGGAAAACTACACAACGAGGGGGTTCATATTTCTTTGCTTAGTACTGTTTCGTACAGGTGAAAAAGTAAAGTTTCCCTTGTGCTTATTTAAGCGGCACGCAATTAAAACATATAGGGAAATGGAGGCGTAGCTTCACGTTCTTCTTGTCTCCGCGTATTTAGTACAGAAATTTTCTCCAGCCTCTTTACTCACATATAATGAGCTCCCGGTATCGATTTTATTCGAGGCTGGGTAAACCCCAGAGCCGATTTGGACACTGTGCCGTACAATAATGTAGAAAGTCCCTGCCCGGAAACGAACCCTGGTCTTTGAGCCCCTAGCCTAGTCACTACGGACTGCTCGGTAGCTAAATGAAGGTGGCTGAAAAATGCGCATTAAAGCCTCGCGGAAGAAGGAAGCATGGGCGAGACGGAGAAGTGAGGATAATATGAAAGTGGATTTCTGGAAAACAGTTCGGAAGGATATGAAGTGGCTGAGCTGGCCAGTTGTAGAGTTTGTTAAATGGTGGTTGCGAAGTTGGGTTTCGTAACAGAGGGACTTTCTTGGGCAAAGCTCTCTGCCACTGGGTGACGTAATCGGTTTCAGTGAGTTGTATCTCCGTTTTTATTTTAACTATTTGAAAAGGTATAGCGTAGTCTGTATTACGACTCGCTACGGGTTGCACGGTACAGGGATCGAATCTACGTGGGGGCGAGATTTTCCGCACCCGTCCAGACCGGTCGTGGTGCCCATCCAGCCTCCTATACAATGGGTACCGGGTCTCTTTTCTGCGGGTAAAGCGGCCGGGGCGTGGCGTTGACCACCCGCCCCCAATCTAGCGCTGCGGTTAAGGAAGATTAGAGCTATACCTCTCCTCGTCTGGGCTTTCATGGCCTGTTCTAGGGTGAACTTTGCCTTTGTTTGAAAAGGCAATGTACGTGTAATGTAACGTCGGAAGTACATTCGTACAGCTGTGTGTTGTAGCTTGAGTTGTACGTTTGTGCTTTGCTGCAAAATCCTCGATGTGAAGTAATAAAACTGTTTTAATTATGAACTAAAATGTGTGTTTTACACTTCCAGTGTGCGTTACAAAATCGTTGGCCATTACTGTTCAGAGCGGCCTATGACGCTGCTCCAGTTTATTTTATTTGACCACGCCATAATTATTTGCACGAAGTTTGTTAGATGCCCTAGCTGTAATTTTACGCAAGTTCGCCATTTTTCAGCCTGTGTTTTTTAAAACTATAGGCATCTGTGGTTCATAGAGGAACAGTGTCAGAACGAGAATGTATTTGCTCAATAATAGACATTGCGCGAAAAGTAGGCTTACAATGTATACACAGAGTGTCCACAAGGTCCTCTACCTATTTTAAACATATATTTCATGATACTAGGAACAGGACTTTGTGGACACTCTGTGCCTTAGTTACCCGACGTATGTTTCGTTAAGTCTTTTTGATGTACAATCGTCTGTACTCTACCGTTGGACTTTCAATGCTGTTGTGTCAGAGTTTTTGATAGGACAAGGCCCTAGGCCTCTGCATATTCTCGTATAATGTTGGCCAAAACTCACACAGTATTGGCTGTCATGTGAGCAGTTGATCTAGTCCCCTCGTCTGTTTTATGTTCAAATGACACGTGACAAGTTTTGACGAATACAAATGCTTAACAATACAGCTTTGTTCTTCTCTCCAGTCACGTTCCTTTTAATAACTTACGGTAGGCCTACTGGCTGATGTGGCATCACTGTTTCTTTTACAGTTTTTCTCGTGGGGACTGTATCGACTGCCCACACTATACACGACAGATATAAAAATCTTATGTCTGTATAAATACAAAACATATTTGTAATAAGCCGGTATATGGATTTCTGCACATACTGAACTCGTATAGAAAGTGACATATATGATGAATGTGGGAGACTGCTGCCTCTTCTTATCTTTTATCTTTCTCGGACTCTCTTGTTTGAAAGTACAAAGAATTTGGTACGTAGGGGTTTGGCTAAAAGGAGGGAGTGAATGGAAGGGTTGCTTTCATTTTTCGTGTATTGTCCTGTGGCATGCAACTTACCTCCAATGTGTTGGGTTGTAATTTATATAGCACTCTACTTCCTGTAGATACTGGGTGATCAAGAAGTCGTGCAAGCCTAAATTAAGATAATTATATTCTATGAGAAAGTACCATGTCATTGTATGTGTTTAAACGGCTTTGGAAAGTTTGTGCTTTCTTAAGTTTTTGTCCTGACATTTGTAAAGAAAATGGGAACCTAAAGACATGCTTACGTACGTAGGTGTTCGGGACAAATTGCTGGAAACATTTAAGGTTTTAAACGAAAGAGTACCAGCTAAACCGATAATGGACCGTCCTTTTGCTAAGTGAGCTCACTGTAGATTAAGGTTAGTAGCGTCTATGTTGCTTTCTCAGTTACTGTAGGCAGTCCACGAGGCATTGTCAGGGGATAAGCAGGGCGGGAGGAACTTTACGCTACGTGGTATCCTCAAAAATCAGTCCATGTACCTGCACTGTAGGGGAACGAAATCAGACATAAATTACAGTCGAACCCGGTTATAACGTTCTCGGTTTATGCGACACCTCGTCTCTAGCGTCAGCTATTCTGTGGTGCCAATTAATTTCTCCCTGTTAACCATAACATTATACTCGTCGGTTATAACAACACTCGTTTATAACGACACAGAATATTCAGTCCCTGTCATGACGTTATAACCGAGTTCGACTGTATATCTGTGAGACAGGTATGAACAGAACGAAAGAATAATGAACGTTACTAGCCGTTAAGTTCGGCAAGTGTTAATGAACTTCGCAGTAAGTCGAAGTGTAAAGGAATTATTACTTCAGATGTATCCGGCAAAGATTGTGACCGAAACCCTACACATTATTCTGTAAGTCTTAGGGTGAGACATCCCGTTTTGAGGAGAGACCAGACAGATAAACAGACAGACCGTCAACCAGACAATATAATTTTTTGAAACATAAACGTTATTTTATTCGGAATATTGATTGTCGTACCGTAATAACCCTGTTAATGTTGTGAGGCAGAACAACCGATTGCGCACTGTCTGCTGTGTAATTTCGTTGTCTGTGTAGTGTATCTAACTACGATATATTGCTGGTTTCTCTCCGGAGAGAATTTGAACATGTGTGATAATGCAGGTGCTTGTCGCGGTACGGCGGTTTGTTGATTTGACATCCTGTTTTGCTTAGTTCTAACTGATAGGATTTTACCTGTGGTTTACGTGTAATTCGAACCAGATGCGAAATTATATGCGTTATAATCGCATCGTGAGACACGAACGGGAACATGTAGTTAGCTGTGAACAATTTTGGGGGTTTTCATGTTGAACAGTCATCTCTTCGAATGCCTGAACTCACTTTGTTGGCTGTGGGATTCGTGTTTTTCTGCAGTCTCTTTAGACATGATCCTGGTGTGGCAGATCACGAAGATTCAAATCTTCTGGGATGTTACGCAGGGTAGACTGGCAAGTTGTTACCGACGTTTCGAAGGAACGTAGTTCCTTTATCTTCTGGATCAAGCAGGCCGAGGCTTTTTGAAGAACATCAAGACACTACGTCCGTCAAGACGCCGGTAAATGTGTGTCAGCCGACAGGGTGTAACATCACAGAAGATGAAATTAAATAACGCAGCCATGACGAAACGCAAGACTACTCTTACTTAACACCAGAGAGTGATAGGCTGCTTCTTACGTGTCAGTGTTTACAAAAACGTGTCCTTGTTTGCATTGGGCGTTAGGGCATATTTTTATGTATTAGAAAAAGCAGCAATGCAATTACACACTATTTCATAATCAAAACGATGTTTCGTTTTTTTAGAAAAATGACAGTAACAGAATGTAGTCTGTGTAAAACACACCCATGATGTATGAATTCATGATTTTATGATTTTTTGTAATTGCTGTTTGTTTAATATTGTTTTTAATGCATTTGTAATGTTTTGTTTTAGAGTTATGTTTGTTTAATTACATACACAGTTATTTTTAAACATTTTTTAACCAGATGTTAGAATATTTTGAAAACTCAGTGGCTATGCTGAAGCCAAATTCTGTTACATCGCCTTTGAGCAGGGTGTGACGCCGTGCCAGTCGTGGTGCTACAGTTACCATATTTTAGCTTACACGTGTTTGTGAAGGGAAGTCACGTTCTTAGAATCAAAGTGTATAAACCAATTCTTGCTTGTGAAGATGACACCCTTGTAACAGCAACATTGTCCCGACACTTTTGGGTGAGTGTTTGGGACTGTAAGGGGAAGTGGAGGAGAGAGGCTGAGGGTTGTGTTCTGTGTTGGCTTGCTTTGTTCGTCTTGCTTAACTATCCTAATTAATTTAGAAGTTTGCGTCTGTGGGCCTAATTACTGTGTGCCTGGTGAGCGTTTAGAACTTGTTAGCGCTGTGTACGTCCGGACACGCGCCCTGTACTATCTGTCTGCTGTATGTCAGGCGGGACAGATCCCTTACTGCCTTTACCTGTCTTTTGTGCTGTCTTCGTGTGATTTAGTGTGCTCGTAATTACGACACAATGTCGTGGTCCAGTGGGTTAACATTGCTGTTTCTTGTTCGAGATGTTGCTGGTTTAAATCTCGGCCCGGAGATTGAATGTCCTAAGGGTTTTCGTGGTTTTATTCAGTCTCTCAGTCAAGTGCCGGTATAGTACCGCTAATTGTGTCACGACCATCTCTTTGCACGTCATTTTCAATTGGCTGTTCGCTAATTATCCTGTGATTTGACGGTGTATAGGTTTAGCTACTGACTGCGTCGTTAAATAATCCACAAAATTTATAAGCAAATCAATTAAGTCTCTGTCCACGCTATAAAGGAATATGGGTAAAGTAGAGGTTTAGCTCTACTTATTCTTAATCCCGACACTATATGGAGGCGAGTGATCAGCTTCAGGCCCCGGCCGCTTTATACCCCGGAAAGAACCCTGGTACCAACTCAGTAGGAGGCTGGGTAGGCCTCAGAGCCTGTCTGGACGTTTTAGAGAAGAAAAAAATCCTTTGCCCCTACCGGGATTTGAACCACAGACTGTCCAACCCGTAGCCCAGTCACTATACTGACTGCGCTGTCCCGCCTCATAATAAATAAGTGAATAAATAAATAAATAAATATGAGACTCCTGCCTTGAAATACCAAATGTTCACATTTAGGTCACTTCAAATACAAGACTTATTCTTAATATATTTGTAGGTTTTTTGTAGAGTCCAACACACGATAAACTCACGAATGAATGACTGTTGACGCGTTGTTATGATAGGTCTATATATGCTATTGTACTACAAGTCTATAAGGTTCTGGCGTTGGTATATTATTTTGGAACCATTCACAGTATGGACTTTGATAATCGTTTCATGTTAAAAATAATCAGTACAAAATAAAACAGTACGTTTCGGGCGCAAGATCGGTCAACGTCCTCAGGCTATAAAGTGCGATTAAGTCTGCTGAGTTCGGTGCGATAAATAACACTGTTCTCACCCTCTGGGCCCTCGAGGCTGGGAAGTCCATCAAACGAAGCATTATAAAAGCCTTGTATACTGTTTTGATGCATGCATGTTGAAGAGTAACTTTCATCATAATGAAGCCACAAAGGCAGCTCAATTGTCAGATATTCTGCCGAGATTAAGAATTGTTCAATTTTTAGGCGCTTTTGCAAAATTGCAGTAACGAATATTAGCTTAGATCTGCGCTCTTGTGGGATATTAAACGGCGTCGTGTGGTAATTGTTTACCGACGTTTCGGGACATCGTATCGGTCCCATCTTCACGGGCCAAGAGTCCGACAATTACCACACGACGCCGCGTAATATCCCAGAAGAACGCGGACCTCATCAACATCGTGCATCGCGGCGGAAGCCTGAAATCAAGACTATTAGCTGCGTCATGTCTGTGTCCGTCCGTCCGCATGGAACAACTCGGCTCCCACTGGACGGATTTTCATGAAATTTGACATTTAAGTAGTTTTCGAAAATATGTGACGAAAATTCAAGTTTCATTAAAATCTGACAAGAATAACGAGTACTTTACATGAAGACCTATTTACATTTATGATAGTATGTCACTGAATTATTCTTAGAATCAGAAATGTTTTAGACAAAAGTTGTAGAGAAAATCAAAACACATTTTATGTTCAGTAACGTTTTTCTGAAAATCGTGTCTTTATGAAAAAATGTGGAAAAATATGGTAGGGCCAGACAGGCCGCAGTTGACAATACAATATGGCTCACGGATAACTAAGGCTATAGACACACACACTCGGAATATGTAATACTGTTTCCTCGGTAACAATGGTTACACGACCGCGCCTCAATGTTACCTTATACATACGTACATTGCCTGTGTTAAGTGTAATATGAACCAACAAATCCACAAGATTATTGACATATAAAAAATATATTTGAGACCCCTACATATGTTTCAGCAAACGAGTTGCCATCTTCAGGGGGGTTTTAACAGAGAACTACAAGAAAGTTTTTGATGTAAAATGCTCTTGTACTCTGCTAAAAACCCCCTGAAGATGGCAACTCGTTTGCTGAACCATATGCCGAGGTCTCAAATACATTTTGTGTATGTCAATAATCTTGTGCATGTGTTGGTTGGTATTAGACTTGCGATAAAATGCACGGTATATGCAATATAAAAAAATTGCCTGTCTTGATAAATTTTAACCAAGTGTCCTGGGTTCGAATCGTGACGTTGACAGTTTTAATCAGTTTGTCAAAAAGTTTACAGCTGCTTGGACAATATGCTATTGAATTTCCATTCCTTGCACGGGACATAGGAATCGTACGAAAAAAATGTTTGGCAGGACATCTGAAGTTTATCCCCTAGAACCTACAGTTCTTATGTATTTTGATGCAGTCATAAATAAATTTTGTAATGACGGGAGTCTGATGTAACGTCAGAGTTCCAATGTCGCAGTATTGGAATTATAACGAATACTTTGCTTGCTGTGTTTACCCAGAGTTTTATTAATACATCGATTTGAATTTAAAACATAAAGTACGTGGCGAGATGTCGCGGTCAGATTTCAGTTGTGATCTTTTGTAGTCCGGTATAGACTGTGCAGGCAATGTCCTGCTTTTTTACGTGTTTTTTTTCTGTATGTGGGAAGTAACAAGCTAGCGTGAAATACAGATGTATTTGTTCAGTATCGTGTGGTTATCTTGACATGTTCCGTGTAGATTGAAGGCGATAACGTGTGTGAATTATGGGTTAGCAGGTGTTAAAATGGTGTTTGTCGTGACCTGTTTGCCGTTAACTGAGAGGAAACTGGGACCTTTTCAATTTGGAATAAACTGTTGTATTTTCGGACAAAGGCCATTGGTTATCTGCGCTGTTAGAAGGCAGACTGCTGTGGCTGATAAACAGAACTAGTGTAATGACCGCTCAAAGTTCAAAGTAAATATTTAACAATCCCGTCTGTAGCAAAGTTTTATACGGATGACCTTTCTGTTGTTCCACCTACTAGCCGATGACGGACACTGATTACACGGTTTTATTGCATATGCACCCTGTGAATCTGAGAAGTTCTAGAAAGATATATTGGTAAAGTAATAGGCTATTAATAGTCTGCTGTACATTTTTTGGGGGGTAAAGGTAAAGGTAAAGGTAAAGTTCTCCCTAGAACAGACCACGAAAGCCCAGAGGGGGAGCAGAGGTATAGCTCTACTCTTTCTTTAACCCTGGCACTAGATGGGGTGGGTGGTCAACTCCACGCCCCGGTCGCTTTACCCCCCGGGAAAGAGACCCGGTACCCATTGTATATAAGACTGGGTGGGCCCCAGGGCCGGTCTGGACGTGTGCGGAAAATCTCGCCCCTACCGGGATTCAATCCCCGGACCGTCCAGCCCGTAGCGCAGTCGCTATACCGTCTGAGCTATCGCGGCCCACTTTTTTTGGGGGGGGGGGGGACGAAACACTACTGTTCTATTTATTAATATTTATCGTGGTTTATTTTAATTTTATTATATAAAAACACACTAAACGTTTTCAACACTGGACACTGCTTCGTGTATATAGTATAAAGATAGCTGAATGGAACAGGCAATGTTACCGTGTCATCTAGAGGTATTTTTTTCTGGCATTGGTCAACGCAGTAATACTAACTAAAGCATGCAGTGCCGTTTGTTGCTGCCATCTGGTGGTGCTGTCGTGACTTGAGATTTTCATTTGGACTGTATTGGAAACCGACGGGCAAACAAACCGACAAACAAACCGTGCCCTGCAGACACTAATTCTGTAATGGTGGTGGAGTCGCATAGCAACGCGTTCTCTTGAATTAATAGTTCCGCTCATCGTCACATGACCTTTCGCCTTGGCTGGGATTTAACAATACTTGTTTCAGGGGAAGATGAAATATTCGCAATGTTAATTTTATCCAATTCAGAAGCACTTTTGTAAGGAACCACATGCTTTACAGTTAACGTAAGCGTGGCAAAGTTTAAATATTTGGGAACAATCCTAACAAGTCAAAGCCATTCGTGTTGTAATCAAGAGCAGACTGAACGCCTGTTATCATTGGGTCCTACATCTTCTGTCGCCCAGTTTGCTGTCTAAAAATATAAAGACTAAAGTATACATAACTATACTTCTGCGCGTTGTTTTATATGGGTTTGAAACATGGTTTTTCAAATTGAGGGAGGAACATAGGCTGAGGGTGTTCGAGAACAGGGCGCAGAGGAAGATATTTGGGCCTAAGTGGGACGGGGTGACAGGGGAGTGGAGAAGACTACATAAAGAGGAACTTAATGATCTGTACTCATCACCAAATATTATTCGGGTGATCAAATCAAGAAGGACGAGATGGGCGGAGCATGTGGCACGAATGGGTAGAGGAGGGGTGTATATAGGATTTAATGGAGAAACCTAAGGGAAAGAGACCATTTGGAAGAGCTAGGCGTAGGTGGGATTACAATATTGAAATGAATCTTTAAGAAATAGAAAGGGGGCGTGGACTGGATTGATCTGGCTGAGGATAGGGACAGATGGCTGGCTGTTGTGTAAGGCGTGATGAACCTTCCGTTTCCATAAAATGTCGCTAATTTTTTGACTAGGTGATGACCTGTTAGCTTCTCAAAGAGGAGTATTTTCCATGGAGGTAGTTATTTTAACAGTATGTTTACAAGTTAATGTAAAATGAAGCTAACAGAGGGCCCTCATCTACCAGTATGTGGTGTGCGGTAATAAATATATAACTTTCAGATCTTAGACAAGTGCATCTAATGTGGTATTTTTTTGCGTTTCTATTCCATGTTTTACGACCCCCCTTCCCGGAAAAAAGTTTCAGCGTTTAGCTACTATTTCAGATATGTTTTGTTAATACAAAATTAAAACACGTGTCAGACCGCAATGTCTCGTGTAATTGGACATGTTGACGGTTTTTTGTTTGAACAAAAAATTGCCCTCTTAACTGCCAGGTCCCTGTAGTGTGGTATTAAACGTACAAAGAAGAGGGCAGGACAGTAGCAATATGTATGCAGATGCTGTGTTAACGTCAGTAAAATTCCAACAACTAAACCGAGCCACTGGCCTGCCGCGGCTGAGCCCTGAACGGTACCGTCAGCAGCAATACAAGTGGATACTATTTGTAACTCCACTGTAGGGCCGTGTCATGGCTCAGGCGGTTAGTCGCAGGCCTCCCACCGCGGAGGTCCGGGCTCGATCCCAGGTCAGTCCATGTGGACAAAGTGGCACTGGGACAGGTTTTTCTCCGAGTACTTCCCCTGTCAATTTCATTCCACCGGTGCTCCATTACTTGGAAAAATGAAAAAAAAAAAACTGATCATCTTTCTCTTCATCTTCATCACAAGGGTTGCACAATAAGCATTCTCCACTCCCCTGTTACCTCGTTCCAATGTAAATGTATTATAATTTTATATTATAATTTTATATTTCTATATTTTTAGATTTTTATAACTCATAATGGGCCGATCCCAGTGGCCGTGCGGTCTAAGGCGTGGGTCTGCGGCCGCTCGCTTACTAGGATCGTGGGTTCGAATCCCACCGGGGGCATGGATGTCTGTCTCTTGTGAGTGTTGTGTTGTCAGGTAGAAGTCTCTGCGACGAGCTGGTCCCTCGTCCAGAGGAGTCCTACCGAACGTGGTGTGTCTAAAGTGTGATCATGAAGCCTCGAAAAATGAGGCGGTGTAGGCCCCAAGGGGCTGTCGAGCGATTGGGTGGAAAAAAAATAGGCCGATCCCAGTGGCCGCGCCGTCTAAGGTGTGGGTCTGCGGCCGCTCGCTTGCTGGTATTGTGGGTTCGAAATGTCAGTCGGCAGGAAAAGGTCCCACAGGACGCCCGTTAGAGGGACTTCTGGATTGTAATATTGTGACCGGAAGGGCCAGGAGGCCTAAGTCCTTGCAAGCGTCATGATTATAATTACGATTATGATGATAAAGCATAATACTTTTTTTACGTGTTTACACCTGATGGTGGCCAATTTTAAAGGCCGGAACGTGAACTGTATAAAGTTCAGTAACGTTGCGTGTATGGTGAACTTAGCCATAGGTATATAGACGAGCAGTGACACGCAGTAACGACTAACACTCGGAGACATACACATAATAAGAATCACTGCGTTGTGGCAAATACGTAACTCTGGGATCTTGAGGTATTGCGTATGATGCTGTGAATTCATGGCAGCTGGCCAACTGTTTACAACGTATGTTAGATACTTCACAGTCTGGACTGAACTGAACTGCTGTTGGTCTGGCAGCGTGAGAATGCAAATTATTACAACGTATAAGCGCAGGTAGCGGTGACCTCGCATGTCAGACAGCTACGCGTATACATTGTTCATACAAAAGTGCTTACGTTCTGTGTTGTCTGTTGCTAAGGGTGTGGACACACGAGGGTAAGGGCTGTTACGTGTTACTCGTTACATTTTTAGTAATATAGGCCTATTTTATGTCTGGGAATTAACTTCATTTATGGTTCCTCTCTTTCTCTGTCTGATTCCTATGCCTTCGAGCCTAGAGAAGGGTCGTTTGTGGTGTCTGATCTCTCACAGTCCCTGCATTGTTTATTTATATATACGAGAGATGGTGGCACGCTACCGGATCAGGTCCCCGGACTCCGAGTTCGAGATCCTGATTCTTACCGTATAGTGGCGCAAAGTCTGATGTTACAGACCTGGCACAGAGTGCTGGAAGGTTGGATCCATTGCGCCATAACATCCAGTATTTTCTATTTTCGTTAGAGTCATCCTGTAGCTGCGTACGTCTTCTTCCTCGTCTTCCCTTTGCTACTATATTTCCATTAATAACGTGTTTTAGAAGGCAGCTCATACGCAAGATGTGACCAATCCAGTTAGCCTCTCTTCTTTTTATTGTGTGTAGGATATTCCTCTCCTCCTTGACTCTACGTAATACTTCTTAATTTTTCACACGGTCGGTCCAATTGATCTTCACCGTCCGTCTCCAGGTTCACATTTCGAAACTTCCCAGGAATTTCTGATTTATTTACGAAGTGTCCCAAGTTTCAACACAATACAAGGCTGTACTACAAATGTAGCATTTCCTTAGTTTCTTCCCTAAATTTAAGTCAAATTTTCTGCTGAAGAATCTTCTTTTGTTGAATGCTGCTTTTGCCATGACAATCCCGGATTATTATTACTTTTATTATTGACTTGGCACATTAATAAACTAGAATTGAATTGAATTGAATTATTATTATTATTTGTTACCTTTATACAGGATGTTTACAATTATGTGCGTGAAACAAACCATGTCTCTAGGGTATGTAGTGTTACAGCTATTCTGTGGCTAAAGTATATAGCACATGTAACGCTATTTCCCATGATAAACGTTCTGTACATTTACATCAGTACTGTCCGCAGTACGTGTGCAGTGCCACATGTGGCTGTTTTATGTAGTTCATTGATGTGCTTTGGAGGTATGTTGCTGAGGTATTTTGTGAATGATTTTGAGATGGTTTCAGTTGCCCCTATTATTACTGGTATCACTTGTGTTTTTACATTACGCATGCTCCGTATTTCTATTGTAAGGTCTTTAAATTTAAAATATTCTTGGCTTTTTTTATTTTATTGATCACATTTCTGTCTCCTCAAATTGCAACATCTATTAACATACATGTACCTTTTTCATTATCACAGATTATGATGTCCGGTTTATTGTTATGGATGGTTCTGTCGGTTTGCACTTGTTGATTGCATGATATGGTTACCTTACTTTCATGATTTATTTCTACTGATTTTGATACATGCTTGTACCAGTGTACCCTTATTTCCTTGCTTACCAAGTCAAGGTGTAGCTAAGCACACTATCACGTTGCTTGCTGTATACATAGTCCTTTTGCCAATACTGGGCTGGCGATGTATTGTGGTCTGCTGTCTCGTCATTTGCTGTTGCTGTTTTCAATGTTTTGTTGCATGATATTCGGTTTGCAGTGCCTAATAGCTTGCTGCTATTATTTCACTTTCAGTTTTTGCTTTCAGATCTCCCCTTGATGGTCGTAGTAACTTATCTTCTTCACTATCAAGCTGTCTGTCTGTACTTCTAATATACATTTATTATTTTATTATTAATATTAAGTAGTAATTGTTTATTAGCTTTTTGACTGGTGGTGTGTATGTGCTGATAGTCTGGCGTTTGCTGTAAGTGTACGTAAATAAACGAGGTTTGCAGAATCACATAAGGAAGGAGTCTGGACAGTAGGTGTTTTTTTAAGGGCCCGCAGCAGAAGCTACGGACGCACGCAGCCTTGAGGCTTCGTGTGTAACTCTGTGATGAAGATGATCAGTTTTTTTCATTTTTCCAAGTAATGGAGCATCCGGTGGAATGAAATTGACAGGGGAAAACCGAAGTACTCGGGGGAAAAACCTGTCCCAGTGCCACTTTGTCCACGACAAATCCCACATGGACCGACCCGGGATCAAACCCAGGCCTCCGCAGTGGGAGGCCGGCGACTAACCGTCTGAGCCATGGCACGGCCCATGTGTGGTGCTTTTATTCAGTTCGTGTATTTCCGCCTTTCTTCGTCTTGACCTTTCGTTTGTTAACTGAAGTCCGCTTCGGACGCAGTCTTGTTAACATATTCTGCCTTAAATTTTTTCTTCTTGTTTGATCATATGAGTCCTATTAACTGCGAACCAATGTAGAATACCTGTTCAGTGCTTGTTATTTTCTTTCTCTAGAGGGAAACAGCCTCATAGTACGACAGCGAGCTGAGTTTAGAGCAGTCATTTCGAGTATTTTATTGTAAACTGTAGCGTGTACGTTTTTCTGTTTTGTAACAACAGTTGGAGTGTTTCACTCTTCCACGTAGTCTAAATTTGGCTCCTTTCTAGAGAGATAATAGAAGTTGCTTTTACGACCGGTTTATAAATAAAGTCCGATCGTATAAACAACTGTTCGCGACACGGAGTGCATGTTCCATGAAGTTTGTTCAGAAGTTTTTGATTCCTGATATCTAGTGATTCGTTTTTAAAAATTAAAGTTACGTCTTCAGCTAAAATGGTGCATATTTTGGGCGATAATTTTCATTTTGGCTCTCATTTTGGTATCAGGAAATCGGGAAGACCTGTTACGAAAATCGGCGAACTTTTAGCGTCCATCTTAAAGAGTTGCGTGGGTTTTGTGATCTACTGGGTTATGATAGAATATAGTGTTGTGGGAAGTAGGCGTTATGCTAGACGATCCCGCGGTTCGGTTACCGACTGGTGCAAGAGATTTTGCGGGGCCTACCCAGCCTTCCGTTTAATGGGTACCGGGGGTAAAGCGTCCGGGGCGTGAAGCTGACCACTCACCTCCATCGAGTGCAGAGGTTAAGAATACGTGGCGCTTACCTCTATTCCCTCATATGCCTCGATGGCTTGCACAAGAACTTCAACATTTTTGCATCTGAAGAGGAGAGGCCCCTCGGAAGACCTGGTCGTAAATGTGTGCTGTTAATACGGATTTTAAAGCAATATCATGGGTGATGCGGACTGGATTCGTGTGGCTAAGAATAGGGAGACATGACGGGCTGTTGTCAACTCGGTAATGAGCTTTCAGGTTACGTAAAATGCGGGGAATTTCTTGACTAGCGGAGGAACTATTTGCAATTCAAGAAGGACTCCGTCTCATGATTAAGTACTTGTTGTGTAGGTTGGTACCAACGTTTCGGAGGCAGTAACTTACGTTGTTCCTCTGAAGTGCTGGTATCCACCTACCAGACTGCACGGTATCATAACTCAGAAATTCACAGCATGAATCTTGCCGAATACAAGTCTGGAATATTACCAATCAGTTGTCGGTCGTTGTTTCGTTACATAGGGCTGCATCTGTGCCGCTATACAAACAGTTTTGTCAGGCCAGCGAATCATTTCAGTGGACATAGATGTCCTACTGGAAAGTCGCGGTTTATATTAGTCATACCTTCAGTGATATGGTGACTGCTACTCTGTTCTGTGCTTAGACGTGCAGGCTACGGGCATGGTGCAGCAGACTAATTTGCGACATTTCGTTTTAAGGCGCTTTCGCGTAATCGCAAAAGGCGCCTATTAGCTTCGTCGTGTCCGTCTGTCTGTCCGTTCGCATGTATCAGCGCGGCTCCCACTGGACGGATTTCCGTGATATTTCATACCGGGGTAAAGGTAAAAGGTAAAGTTCATCCTAGAACAGGCCATGAAGACCCAGAGGGGGAACAGAGGTATATGTCTACTCTTTCTTTAACCTTGGCGCTAGATGCTGGTGGAGGGTCAACGCCACGCCCCGGCCGCTTTACCCCCCCCCCCCCCCCCGGAATGAGACCCGGTACCCATTGTTCAGAAGGCTGGGTGGGCCCCAGGTCCGGTCTGGACGGATGCGGAAAAATATCACCCCCACCGGGATTCGGTCCCCGGATCGTCCATCCCGTAGCGAATCGCTATACCGACTGCGCCGTCCCGGCCCCTATTACATATTGGGGACTTCATGAAAATCTGTCGAGAAATTCCAAATTTGTTTATAAATCGGACAATTTACGTTAAGACGTCAGTAAGTTTTATTTTTGCCGGCAACATAAATTCGCCATAAAAGCACTTTTGTGCAAGCACTGAATATTGTTACATTGTTGACAGTGACGTGTACCTCAACAGTGCACACAGAACGCATGGTTGCTTTTCCATTCCAACAGTCGTTGCACGAAGACGCCGCTACATGACATTATAGGTATATTGCCTTTCTTCATAAAATAGTGTTGCTGTGTGAATTAGTGAGTAGCTTCATGCTGTCTATTGTAATGAAATCCATGCAGTAGAATTCTTTTTGAGAAGCTAATAGGTGATGTTTCACGTCTTCTATGTCCACCGGTAAATGGTTACCGAAGTTTCGAAGGGTTGTAATGTTTTCATATTCAGGTTTGCAGTCTTTAAGTAGACCGACGCTGGAGATGAATATACAACTGACCACTGCAGAGTTGCCTTGGGTAGTCCGGTGCTTAGTAACGTCTCGTCATGAGCGCCGGGCGGGGAAGGGGGGGTTGACTTCGACGCCAAGACGGACAGACTGACATTGTCTTTAAAGGGCGAATGCTGTTGGAAAGTACCTATGTAACTAGAATTCGAAGCGTTTGTGTGGTTTCAAGTCGGCCTTTGTATTATTGTGCCTATTGCAGACTGTGTTGTGGCGAGTGTAAAGTTCCTTCAGTCGGTGTTTCGAGCTGAATGCGTTTATTGAACTCGATCTCGCAGTCGATGTAACAGAACACAGTGAACTGCATGCCTATCCGTTTGTTAATGGGACACTATGTACCGCACGTCATGAGGCTGACCTCTGAAATACGTGTTTCCTAGTCCACACAAAAACTGAAGCTGATGTGGAGATGAGGACACAGCGGTCTACATTCGCAGCTGTCACAGATGGGCTGACCAAGCGGTCTGTGTCTAGTCAATAACATTCACATCCTCTGCAGCTCTGCGCTGGGGACATTATCAGGTACCATTATCCGTAATTGAATACCAGGGGTGTACAAATCTGACTTGATTGAGGGACCTAGTAGGCCTACCGCGAAGTGAAGAAGGATCCTGACAGGTGTTCTGGCTCTACAGCATGTGACAGAAGCGAAGGAAAGATAATGAAGAGATGAGAGAGAAAAAAGAGTAGGAGATTGATGCACAGAAGATTATCATCTCTTGACTTTGTCCTTCTTCCTTCAACTTTCTTCTTCTCCGTGCACAGACAGGGGAAGCAAGAAAGAAACCGAGAAAGAAAGGTGAATGCGCTGTATATACCTTGAAGGTGTATGGGAAGTGGAGGTATTGCTCCACGCATTCTTTTATCTCGGTACTAGATGGCACTGAGTGGTCAGTTACACGAACCCGGCCACTTTAAGTCTCGGTACCCATTTAATAGGAGGGTGGGTGGCCCTAGAGCTGGTCTGGATATTTGGGAGAAGAGAAGAATGTGTCGCCTCTGCCGGGAAGCGAACCACGATACCTCGGTTGTCCAGCCCGTAGCCTGGTCACCATACTGACTGAAGTATTCCAGTTGCCAGAGACTAGAACAGAGAAGATGGTCTTTCCTCTTATCCCTTCCTTCTTTGTCTCTGCACAGAGAGGGAGTTAAAAAGTCGACGGAATAACTTACGATGTCTATTGTCCATTTTCAGACACATTTCTCCTTCGTATTTGTGCATTGGGAAGTGCTCATTTCAAATCGACAGGGACCCCGGGTATCCCGTCTTAAAGCGTCTTTGTAGCCTTTTCACAGTTTCTCCAGGCAATGAAGAATCATTATTAGCCACTTCATGTTATTGGATTTCAGCACTTCGTCTGCCGTCTGTTATTCCGTATTTTCATGTTATGTTCTACTGACAGAGGCTGACTGTGAGTGTTCATATAGATTTGTTTTTGTCTGACATCTCCAATGACTGCGGTTAGGCATTTCTAACGGAGCGAGTCCGCTAGTTACCTCCGTACCTTTACACGGAAGCGGTTTCAGTTCCCGAAACGTCATGTTTTTCTGTTCTGAGTACTAGTCAGGGGACACTGAGTTTAGAATCCCTGTAATACAGTCGTTAGGGAACTTTAGAAATTCACTGATGGTCAGTTTTTTTATTGAATTTTCCAATCATAATAGCAGGCTTAGCATAAACCAACAAAAACTATCAGCTGAATGCTGTCAAGTCATTCGAAGTATCCGCTGAAGTGTGCTGATAATGCACGGTATTTTATTGGCGAAACACACCTCAAAAGGGATTAGCCATGTCAGTATGTTATTAACTCCTGTAAGATATGCATGTTTTCCTGAAAAGTTCTCTCTGCTTGTTGTAAATGTCCTTCGCATGTCAGACGCGCTGCCCCTAGTAGTATGACGGGTGGAAGTGCAAATTAGCATCTTCAAGTGTCTGCTGGTCGTGATGGGTTGGTAGAGGTCAGTTGAAATTGCTGGCAGGTCGTGGCTTGAAATGTGGTCACACCACAAGTAGGGGTGTCCAATGTTGATTTCATATACTGATTTCTTGTCATCCCACTAGGTATATAATAATAATTCAAGTCAATTCAATTCTAGTTTATTAACGTGCCGAGTCAACAGCCAGATGGCTAATTACAGAAACAGCAAAACATACGAGGTCTGTCCAAAAAGTATCCGACCTTGGGCCGGGGAAAAAAAGTTCTATATCTGGGTGGTTACAATACCTAATCCCCTTCAAAGTAGGCCCCTTGTGACTCCACACACTTAGCCCAGCGGTCCTTCCATCGCTGGAAGCAATTCTGGAAGGCTTGTTTTGGAATGGTGTGCAGCTGCGCCGTCGCGTTCTGTATGATGTCCTCGCGGCTGTCAAAACGGGAGCCTTTTAGCGGTGTCTTCAATCTCGGGAACAGCCAGAAATCACAAGGAACCATGTCAGGAGAGTAGGAAGCCTAGCGAACCTGCGGAATGCCGTGCTTAGCCAGGAAACCCTGGATCAGGTGTGATGAATGAGCTGGGGCATTGTCATGATGCAGCTGCCAGTTGCGTGCGTCCCACAGCTCCGGTCTCTTGCGCCGAACTGCATCACGAAGATGACAGAGGACTTCTTGGTAGTACTTCTTATTAACAGTTTGGCCTAGTGGTGCGTACTCATGATGCACAACACCCCGGTAATCGAAGAAAACAGTCAGTATCACCTTCACATTGCTCCGAACGTGTCGTGCTTTTTTGGGCCTCGGGGATGTTGGATGCTTCCATTGTGACGACTGGACCTTGGTTTCCGGGTCATATCCGTACACCCACGACTCGTCACCAGTGATCACAGTCTTCAGGAACTCAGGATCCCTGTTGGCGCACTCCAGCATGCCCTGCGCGACCTCAAGGCGGAGTTGTTGCTGCTCCGGCGAAAGCAGCTTGGGCACAAATTTTGCCGCCACTCTTCGCATGCCCACATCCTCAGTTAAAATCGCGTTTGCGGAACCTCTGCTGATCCCAACCTCATCAGCAATTTCCCGGACGGTCAAACGACGGTCCTCCATGATCAATGTCCGCACTTTGTCAATGACATCAGCATTTCGGCTCGTTGACGGTCTCCCGGAACGCTGGTCACTGTCCGCCGACATGCGGCCATCTTTAAAGCCGTTGAACCACTCTTTAATTTGAGTGACCCCCCATTGCATCATCACCGAAAGCCTGCTGAATTTTGCGGATTGTTTCCGCTTGGGTATCCCCAAGTTTCTGACAAAACTTGATGCAGTATCGCTGCTCCAAACATTCTGTGATCTTGAGCGAAACGAGAATGCGACGAACACGTGTTACACCACTTCGCTATCTGGCAGCGACAGACGCATCCGGCGGTGTTGCGAGGCAGCAAAAAAATCACGCATGCGCATGAAAGTCCCTTCTACCACTACGCTCAGTTTCCCCACCCTTTCGCCATTACTTACCGCGGGAAAAAATATAGTCGGATACTTTTTGGACAGCCCTCGTACAAACACAAATAACAACGGACAATAAACAGGACACAAATGAAACACACGACCAAAACAAACAAACAAATAAGAAATACTTAAATAATTAATAAGGACACCTTGTAATAATGTAACAAAATAATATCACATCTGACTAAGTGTGACAATTTGCCTTTTGAAGACATCCAGTTGATTACAAACTGAATTTGTGGCAGTTGCACACCGGCCGGAGGGACAATTTTTGTAGGATGAACTAACATGAAACAAAGGAAAGTCTCGGAGGTTCCGAGTGGGAACTCGTAGACCATAATAATAATAATAATAATAGTAATCGTGTAGCGAAAGCGCTTATTCTTAGCCCACTGAAATAATGATATTAAAAAAACAGACGACTTTAAGCTTAGTTTAACCTGATTTCCTTACTCAAAAGAAACATCCTCCTTTACCGTGTACCTACAGGGAAAGAAGACATTGATTGTGGTAGGATGATGAATATATGTTCACGTTGATCAGTATTCTGTCATTCAGCACAGTTGCTCCGCACAGGGAATACTTTACGCATTCAGTGGTTATTAACTGAAGAAACAGATTTAAACGTTTGCACCATAAAGAATTGTTCTTATCAAATCAGCAGACTGTAGGACCTCGAACGGAGGCGATTCAACGAAATGATTTTATACAGGATGAGCGAAAAATCCCTGTGCACTTGTCGGAAGTAGGATATAAGTTAATGTTACAGTCACAGTGAATGACTGTAGAGTTCTGCGCCGAGAGTGCGGAGTTGGAGGGGGTTGGTACTACTTGAGAGAGGTCACGTGTGCCACCCAAGTGTTTATATGCCCACTAATAGCAAAGTGCGACACCCTTCTTGCGCAGGTGCACTGGCACTCTTGGCTCACCCTGTATTATAGACATAGTGCTGTCTTACTGGTATCAAAATGCTTGAAAGCACTGTTACCACCCGAGCAAGCGAGCGAATATCCATTTATTACCGTCGTAATGTTTTCAGACATGTACAGCAGCCGTACTTTAGTGCCTACGTATAGAAATTTAGTTAACGCTGCTTTTTTTTTTTTGTGGAGAAGGGCCCCGCAGTAGATGCTACGAACGCACCGCAGCCTTTAAGGCTTATTGTGCAACCCTATGATGAAGATGAAGAGAAAGATGATTAATTTTTTCCATTTTTGCAAGAATGGAGCACCGGTGGAATGAAATTGACAGGGGAAAACCGAAGTACTCGGGTAAAACCTCTCCCAGTACCACTTTGTCCACCACAAATCCCGCATGGACTGACCCTGGATCGAACCTGGGCCTCCGCGGTGAGAGGCCGGCGACTATCTGCCTGAGCTATGGCACGGCCTTACTTAACGGTTTTTTCAATGGTTCGACAGCCCCTTGGGGGCCTAGACCGCCTCATTTTTCGAGGCTTCACGATCACACTTTTAGACACACCACACTCGGTAGGACTCCTGGACGAGGGACCAGCTCGTCTTAACGGTATTGCATGTAGTTAAGCTTGTTTGAGCAGAGAAGATGGAGATTACGGTAGCGGATGGGGGGCTTATAAACACGAAAGGAGATCTTTTTAAAGGAAGCTTATGAACTGTAGAGCAATATTGAGGGAACAGAGCGATGTGGTGAACCAGTGTGCCGTCTGAAAATAAGATCACGCGGCGTTAATTTCTTAACTAAAGAACCTACACTGATTGTTAGCATATCGCGGGACAGCGTCGACGTGCTGGTATCGTCTGGTTTTAGCGCTGAAGCAAAATCTTGGCGACCTCACGTTTGCAGATGATTGCGAGGTGGAAACAGTTGTGACGCAGTGACTGATAACACAGGAGATGGACTGATATCAACGTGGAACAGAAAGCCTCGTTCCACGATGTGATAAACGCCTGAACTGCGGCTGGCCTGTTAGGAAAAGCTCTGGGATATAATTACAATGAAATGTGAACTGTGAACTGTTCTTGTGAGCACTGGAAATACAGAACCTAAAATACGTGCATTGTAAACTTTTTTCATCACCGACCTTTACATGTTATGCATTTATACGTACATTAAGCCCTTCTTGAGTTATTTCAGACCCCCCCCCCCCCCAAAAAAAAAAAATTTTTTTTGTAGTAGTAGTGAAGGGCCCCGCAGCAGATGCTACGGACGCACCGCAAACTTGAGGCTTACTGTGCAACTCTGTGATGAAGATGATAGTTTTTTTCATTTTTCCTTGTAATGGAACACCGGAGGAATGAAATTGACAGGGGAAAACCGAAGTACACGGGGACAAATCTGTGCCAGTGCCACTTTGTCCACCACAAATCCCACATGGACCGAAGTACTCGGGGGGAAAATTTGTCGCAGTGCCACTTTGTCCACCACAAATCCACATGGACGAAGTACTCGGGGGGGGGGGATTTGTCGCAGTGCCACTTTGTCCACCACATATCCCACATGGACTGACCCGGGATCGAACCCGGGCCTCCGCGGTGAGAGGCCAGCGACTAACCGCCTGAGCCATGGCACGGCCCAAAAATAAATGTTTGTAACGGGAGTAACATTGTGAATTGTGACAGCCTGTTTACTTGTTTTAGCCTGCTTTACTTTACGTAACGAAGGCGATGCCGCTGGTTTGTGCACCTGTGCGTGTTTAGCGACTCCCGACAAACGTTTGAACCAATTAGTGGAGTTACATTCAATGCGATACAAACCGCAGTTCATCTCACGCTTACACTTTTTAATTTCCTGCCACCAACACGGCCGGCATCCTGGCCGTTGTAACAGAACTGCTGTTTAATGTAGGGATGTGAACTTTGAAACGTTAGTAATTTTCGTGGTCATCTTTGCGTAAAACTAAAGTAACATTTGTACAGTCCGTAATCATTGTTACTGTTTTGATTTCGAGCTGTAAACTGTTGCAGCTAGGAACGCAGGAACGCGATATGTTGTTGCTGTGACGCGTTTTAAATATGCGTAAAAAATTTATGCGAACCATTTCTTTTGTGCGTGTAAAATTACAAACGCTGCGAGGGTTTTTTTTTTCAGTGTTGAGTGTTGGAAATACATTGCAGCTGGATGTTCCCCATAAAACCATATAACTAAGCCACGTTCACAGAGTTTTGTTTAAATCATCGTCCAGACGAAGTGTAAACTCGTCGAATTCGCATGCCTGCGAGTGGAGGCATAGCTCCACTCAGCTCGGCACTTGATGGAGTTGAGTGGTCAGCTTCACGCCACGGTCAGTTTACCCCCGGTACCTATTAAATAGGGGCACGCGGTGGCGTAGTTGTTTGAGGCACTGCGCTCCAAGCCGGAAGGTCGCCGGTTCTTTTCCCGATAGTGTAATTGGAATTTTGTATTTATTTAATCCTTCCGGCCGCATTATGGCCCCGGGGTCGACTGAGCTTCTAACAGAAATGAGTACTAGGAATATTTCCTGGGGTGTAAAGGCGGCCGGTGTGTAGGGCTGACAACCTTACCACCTTCATGTATCGACTGTATAGAAACTCTGGAAGCCTCAACCTCCTGGGACCCTCAGGGACTGTCCAGGCCTGTGATGGGATTGCTTTACCGTTTAACCGGTTTCACATCCGGTCTGGACGCTTTGGATTAGAAAAAAGTGCCTTGCCTCTGTCGGAAATCGAACTACGATTTCTCGATTGTTCAGAATTTCTTGTTACATTCGAATTGAATTGGATGATGTTCGTGCATTCTCCTTAGACTTAATTCATTGTAGGCTACAATGCCCTTTTGTGGAGTAGAGGATTAGAAATTAGCTTCCAGATATTTCACATGAGGGAGAAAAACCTGTCAGTAAAACACAATGTGGATTGTAATTTTCGAATGCTATTCATGTCAGTCTTTTTTGTTTTTATAAAACTGTAGGGATTATACAAGAATATCTGATTTTGCTCCCGACGCAGCTGACTATGTCTGAGTCTGCTGTATTCATTTTGCTGCGCCGTAGGCGCCTCGATACGTGTGGTAACAGTTGATGTCTTCATCCTTTGTCTTACTGCTTTTGGTCTTTGTTTCCTCTTTCATGGAAGTCTGAGTAGTAAGGCTGTGTAATTACGTCTGCCATTCTAGCAAGAATAGTCTGCTATAAGATAACTGGTATGTTGATATTGAAAATCCATTCGAAGCTACCATGATAGTGGTTAAGATATGGTGGCAGGTCATTTAGACATGGAATGGCTGATTCCGTTGTAATCCTTCTAAGATAATTAACTTAGGACGTGTACTAGAGCGCCAATGTAGCACATTATTACGTACCTTAATGCTGAGCATTTCTTCCACTTCTGTGTTTTGTTTTCATAGGCAAAGTTGGGCGCAGAGTTGGTGTTAAGAGACTTCGCTTGAAGGCGATTTGAGGTCTGTAAGTAGCCAGCGTTTGTGTCACGCTGTGACGTTATGAATATCTCTGACGTTGGCCGGATTATTTGATAATGTCGTCAGTTATTTGAAACAGCCAGTTGACTTAAATAATTCCAAGGAATAGAGTTCTTCTTGAGAGGTTGATAGGTCCTCACATAATCAAGAAATTCGCTGTATGTTATGTGCCTTAACGTTCATTGCCGTTTTCACAAAATCCGCCACTTGTCTCTATTCTGAGACACGTGAATCGGGCCTAAATCTTCACACCATATTTCTGTAACACCAGTTTTAATATTGTTGTTCCATCTACGAGCAGGTCTTCAAATTGGTTTTCTTAAGGTTTTTTTTCAACATCTTTTATGCGATTTTCTTCGCATCCATGCGTCACTTGTCGCCCCCTCTCATCTTTGATTTGATAATCGGTTGACGAAGACTGCAGTCATGACATTTATCGTTACACAATTTTATGCAGCCTCCTGTTATTTCTCTGTGGTAGGCAGTTGAAGTAATATTTAATAAACCATTTCCTGCTTCACACAAAAGACACTGTGTGTCCATTATACAAATCACCCGGTTCAAGCTGTTGGACAAATGATCGTTGTTTTTTTTCTGAGACTGTTAGGAAACACGTAAGTATATTGTGTGGGCAAAATGGATCTTTTAGGCGTTAAAATGCCGTAACATTGTTCAGGCGGTTAGTTGCCGGCCTGTCACCATGGAGGCCTGGAAAATTCCAAGTCAGTCCATGTGGGATTTGTAGTGGATAAAGTGGATGTGGGACAGGTTTTTGTCCGAGAACTTCGGTTTTCCCCTGCCAGTACCACTCCACCAATGCTCCGTACTCATTTATCTTTGACACTATATAATATCAGCAACTAACAGCGTCGTTAAATAAGAAACTAAAAAAAATAAGTCTAAAACCGTGGGTACCATCGTGCTGCCAACTATTAAAATACGGTTAGTCAGCAGCCTGTTACGTTTTATAGTCTTATGTTTGGACTTTCTTCAGCTTCTTCTGTTTATCTCATTTGCATTTCAGTGACTTGGATGCATAGGAATTAAAGGAATCAAAACTAGCATAAATTCCTCAACTAGTGAGCATACCTGTTACAAAACTCGGTATTATATGCGTGTGTGTGTGTGTGGGTTCCATTTCTGGACGAAGTATAATGAATATTACGTTGGGCTATAAATCTAAAAATTTGGACCCTTTTAATTCGATTTTTATTGTTCAAGGCCCCGAAATGGTTTTCTGATTAGTAAGCTGGAAATACTGAGAAGTCTGGATTCCATTACCCGGGATTTACACACAAGACGTACGCATATTGAACATCTGTAAAATATTTCTCACCGAAATAAATTTCAGTTTGAAATCTGTGGAAGTACCTTCCTGTCACGATTTTGTAGTGGATTTGCTGTGTCATTCCGCCATGCGTTACGATAAGATAGATATATGCTATCAGAATATATTTTTTTGTATATATGGTGGGCGACGTCTCACTGGGACAATTTTTTCTCCGACTCCATACTTCAGATTTTCCATGCTGTATCTCATTCATCTACGATCGACGCTACATAAAGCTGGCAATTCACAGCATCGTTAAATAAAACACTTTTCTCTCCATTGGTATGTGTTTTTTTTTATAACGAGTCCTTATCCGACAACCCAAAAACATTCACACAGCTACGGATGTTGCAGGGGTCATTATTAGCATAGGTCTGTTTATTACTGTTGGGATAAACCTTGTAAGTTTTCCTCCACTTTCAATTTGGTGTTGATCGTTATGTTTACGGTTGTAAGGTAGTGATTGTTTGGGGCGTGGCACCTTATGGATTCATAAGTGATTGCCTAACGTTTCTGAGGAAGCTGCTACATCCATATTCAGGTTAGACTTTGGTTTTTTAACCGCCGTGAAGACTTTAAATATGATTTTCTTCTGCAGATGTTCACTTTACCATTTCTGTGAATAAGCATCCCGTGAGTTTAAGTGACAATTCCGGTTTCCTTTAATGCTGTTTGACTGTCATCACTTGCGAACATTGTTTGTTATTCTTCTCGTAACACCTGGGCCCTGAGACTTCTCACTGCACCAACGTGTAGCTCGCTTCACAGACAGAAGTTTGTCCTGTTCACGTTTTGCTACAATATTGCACAAGAATTCGTACTGTTCTTCAGTCGTCAGACGTTGGTCCTCTTGATCTGTTCCTGCACAATCTTTTATAATCGATTTGTCCATCTTTTTAAACGTCTTCCCAGTTCTCTTTGTCCCTTTCGGTTCCTGCTTCAATATTTGTTGCCACATCTTTCAATACCCATATCTTAGCGGCGATCAGTTTTGTCGTGCAATGTTCATCCTTCGTTCTTCCGTGATGTTACGCGGCGCAAGTTGGTAGTTGGCTACCGACGTTTTGGGACAGCCTACCGGTTCCAGCTTCAAGGTTAATGGGTGAAGATGGAACCGATAGGCTGTCCCGAAACGTGGGTGGCCAACTACCAACTTGAGCCGCGTAACATCACGGAAGAGCCGAAGGCCTCAACTACACCGCGGCGGAAGCCTGAAATGATGCATGTTTCATTCTCGTATTAACTTCAGAACGTTTACTATGTCTAATGTTTCGGTTCGTTGTTTTCTTAAGCAATAACCTCATCGCTTTAACCTGTTTCTGTAACGTCATTGCATAAACTTTAAATATTTTTGTTTAAATGTTATTCAGATAAACGGTGCATGCTTTGTGTATCGTCGTAGGTATAGCCTGAAATATCAATGTAGTTTTCCCTTTACTGACGTGCCAGTTCGAGAGCGCAGTGGTCAGTTATAAGACTAGCACAAATAAGTACAACACAAATTACATAAACACAGACACACAAACGACACAACTTAACTATCAATAAAAAGTTAAAATCAATAATTGATTCAGCGCCCAAATTAAATGTTTAAACATTATTTTTTTGTGCTGAAGGGCCCCGCAGCAGAAGCTACGGACGCACCGCAGCCTTGAGGCTTATTTTGCAACCCTGTGATGAAGATGATTACTTTTTTCCGTGTAATAGAGCACCGGTGGAATGAAATTGACAGGGGAAAACCGAAGTACTTGGAGGGTGGGGACCTTTCCCAGTGCCACTTCCTCCACCACAAATCCCACATGGACTGACCCGGGATCGAACCCGGGTTTCCGCGGTGGGAGGCCGGCTACTAACCGCCTGAGCCATGGCACCGGCCTTTAAACAGTGTTGCTGAAACAATTAGTTATATAAAACGGTAATATGAACGGAACAAAATAGAATCAGATAATATTGTACTTATATAACCAACGTTTATTGCACAAAAGTATAACTAAATAAACTTATCACATAACCCTACATATGTTTCGGTCCAAATGGGCCATCATCAGGGGTTGCTAGTTTTCAAGCTTTCACTTGTGCACTTACTTTGGTATTGTTAGAACATGTAATGTGAGTTTTTGCTGGTATCATGGTTAGAACACTGAAACACTGTGCACTACACTTATTTATTGGTGTTGTAGTAGGCTGTCGAATCGTAGGGAGTAAAAAGCTGCCGGGCGGTTGACCGTGGATGAAGTCGAACTAGAGTCCTGATGTTGTGTCATCCACGGTCCACCGCACGGCAGCTTTTTACTCCCTACGATTCGACAGCCTACTATAACACCAATAAATAAGTGTAGTGCATAGTGTTTCAGTGTTCTAACCATGGTACCAGCAAAAACTCACATTACATGTTCTAACAATACCAAAGGAAGTGCACAAGTGAAAGCTTGAAAAGTAGCAACCCCTGATGATGGCCCATTTGGACCGAAACATATGTAGGGTTATGTGATAAGTTTATTTAGTTATACTTTTGTGCAATAAATGTTGGTTATATAAGTACAATATTATCATAATGGTGCACGGTATATACAATGTCAAGAGTCAGATTAATTATAAACCAGCTAATTCATAACAATGACTTACAGAAACATCAGTAAATGAACTACAAGTGTAAAATCTGTTTAAGAGTTTCGATTTCTTTGCTAAAAACATCTAAATCTTTGCGTACTAAATATGCAACTGTTGCACAATAATAATAATAATAATAATAATAATAATAATAGCAATAGGATCAAGTATATTTGTTGAATTGAAAATTAAACTTACAATTACCTCGAATTACTCGCTAACAGTCAGACTGAAATAAAAGGACATTCATTTCATACTCTTTGTGATGTCACATCGGAACCAGGTGCTTGTGTTCGGAGGTTTTAAAATGCTGGGATTGATAAACGACGGGTTTGCAACAGAACGTTTGGTCAATGAAAACATGCAGCAACCGGTGACAAGTGCTTACTAAATAGACCCTGTTGAACTGTTGGCAACATTTTATGCCTATATTTCAACCCGTGTGATGCACGTTTGTTGATAGCTATAGCACCGAGCCAGAGAGATAGTAGACAGTGTTACATACCGCGTGCATTGTAACTCTTGTCTGAGATTTGCAAGTTACTGGTTAATTTAACGACGCTGTCAGTAGCTCTGATTATTGCGTCGGATGTTAAGGTAAAGCAAACCCATTACAGGCATGGACAGACCCTTAGGGTTCCAGGAGGTTGAGGCTCCCAGATTTTTAGACAATCGGCACATGAAGGTGGTAAGGTTGTCAGCCCTACGCACTGGCCGCCTTTACCCCCCAGGAAATATTCCTGGTGCTCATTACTGTTAGAGGCTGAGTCGACCCCAGGGCCATAGTGCGACCAAAACGATTATGTCAATGAAGCGTCGGATGTTAGGATGATTAATTAGCAATGAAGTGGAAAGGATATGAAAGGACGCTGTCACTACTGACGCTCTCCAACGTAACGCAATTCAAGTAACACGTCTTCAGACTTACGCAATTATAAAAAGCGTAAAGAAATCGAAATAATGACTTTTTTTTTAAACGTGTGTTAAAAGTTTCCTGGCGGGAATGAAAGCGCAAAGAGACGAAGGTGACAGAAGAATACTGCTGGGCGATAACACTGGCGACGGGGCGATCATGCTTCGGCCATTCAGGTTTCAGTGTGATGGAGTTTGGATTTCAATTCGACTTCCTGGTTTGTGAATATGAATGACCATATGTATTCTAAATTCCGATTTGCGCAAAATTCGTCTTGCGCCAGACGTACCGGAACGTAACTACTGCGCAAGTCGCGGGATGTCTGCATACCGGAATTCTCCTGAAGGCACTGAGGAAGACTATGAAAATATTTATTTACAGTAGCCGATATCCGGGCTGTGAATTGAATCGGGGATCCCTCAAATATAAAGCAAGAATGCTACCCGCTGGACCGCCATGTTCGGTGTATTTGAAAGTTGTGGTGATTGATTCTAGAGGCCAACTTTTTCCTTTTGCCGTGCATTTACAAAGTTATGGAGTTATATTCTTGGACAATGCTCTTATTAATGTAAGATTCACAGCAGATCAGAGAGCTGTGGGGGTTTTTGAATTGCATACGTGATTTGCTAAACTGTGTTTAGTCGCAGTAATATTATGTGCACAGTGTAGAGTAGCACAGCGGTACTGACGGTGACTTGAAATTGCCTTGGATAGTGCTCCTATATCGACCGGAACAGCTGCGCTGTACCTCCTCATTATCTGTCTCTGTCGTGTGTGTTAGCTTAGTGACTAAGGGACCACAAACTTGTCCACAAAATTTTGCAAGATGTATGCTCATACAGCTGAACTTTGGATTACGGAGATTAACGTTGGCTGTATTGAAAGTGGGTTCTAAAGTCAGGAACTTGCACCAATGTGGCTTATGAGAGGACAGCTAAAGTTTGAGCTGGTGGGAAGTAGCAGCCACCAGATCCCAGGTGTAGTTTGTTGCATGTTTTGGAATTTGGCGTCCTGGTAGAAGTTTCCAGCGGAAGGAATTTGAAGATAAGTTACAAAATTTGATGAGTGAGTAGAGTATGTAGTAATCATGGGGGCCGTAATCACCGCATACAAAATTTTGACTGGAGTGCCAGAAGGGATTAAACAGTTTAAGAGAACGAGACCTAGATCGGAAGATTAAATCTGATCTTAGATCGAGTGTGAGGATGTGGATTGGACTCATACGGCTAAAGATTGAGTCCATTGGCGGGCACCTAATAGACCTTCCAGTTCCCCGTAAGGCGATTTAATGAGTGCAAATTGGTACATAGATACAAGGTTTCGACGTAAATATCTGCTTTATCTTCAGGGTAGTCCAAGAGTAGTGAAGTGTAACTACCGTCAAGATGGAAGCAACAGACTCCTCCGAAACGTCGGTAACTATGCAGGATGAAAATAAATTCGCGTAAAAGCTGTTCGTAGTGTGAGTTTTTGTTAAAAGGAATAAGTCGAAAATGTTGTACACGGACATCTGTTTCCAGACGATCGTCGTCTAAACTCGTTTTACGTGTGACTTCGAGGCGACCATGGTTTGACCATTTGATACCTTGCGCTGTTTGACGGTGACTTGCGTCTCGAAAACTGAGTCTCAGGATATATGTAACAATTTTGTCTTATTTCTTAGAAGGAACAGCACTGTGGGGAGCCTTTGCGCGAATGTATTTTCATTTTATGTACCAATTTACACGGCGTCATGTGCCAGAAGACTGCAGTCTGTCACTGAACTCCTTTTCCTACAGGCTGAGACATTTACAGAAGATATCATGAGATGAAATTGAAAGACGCTATGGAATGGAAATGAATGTGGAAAAAACTAAGGTAATGAGAATCTCAAGGTAACCATACCCAATAAAAATTATGATAGATCAAAAACAATTGGAGAATTTGGAATATTTCAATTATTTGGGTAGCATGATAACAAATGACACAAGGTGTACGCGTGAAATTAAATCCAGAATTGCCATGGCAAAAGCGCATTCAACAAGAAGACTCTTTTCACCAGCAAACTGGACTTAAATTTAAGGAAGAAACTAGTAAAGTGCTACATTTGGAGCATAGCGTTGTTTGGTGCTGACACTTGGACACTTCGGAAAGTAGAACAGAAGTATCTGGAAAGTTTTGAAATGTGGTGCTGGAGAAGAATGGAGAAGATCAGTTGGACCGATCGTGTGAGAAATGAAGAAGTATTACACAGAGTGAAGGAGGAGAGGAATATCGTACATACAATAAAAAGAAGGGAGACTAACTGGTTTGGTGATTCACGTGATTCAAGGAACGTTATAGGGAAGGACGGAAATGACGGGAAGACGAGGAAGAAGGTGTAAGCAGCTACTGGATGACCGTAAGGAAAAGAGAAGATACTGGAAATTGAAAGAGGAAGCACTAGATCGTACTGCGTGGAGAACTCGCTTTGGAAGAGGCTACGGACCTGTCGTAAGACAGACTGCAGAATGAATGAATGAATGAATGAATGTTTGAATGAATGAATCATGAGATGACGTGCATTTGGTGTCCAGTATTTCTACGATGGTTGTGTGTGTGTGTGTGTGTGTGGGGCGCGAAAAAGGAATACAGTCATTGTGGAGAACTAACGAACGGTGAAATTAGTTTTACCCCTACCTTTACTGATAGCGTTATCTACAGAGCTTTTTTTCAAAATAAAAATGAAAGATTTCTTCGTCCCATGGTGCGTTACAGAGGGAGATAGTACGTTGAGCGAACCAACCGCCTTGTTAACGGTGCTGGGTTTACTGCTGTATGCGGTACGTGACGTCGCCTGAATTGTTGCTCTGTGCGTGCTGCCATGAGATGATGCGTAGGAAAAGTTACGCGTTCCCATTTAAGGCTTGATTAAGGGAAGACTTCGTATTTATTTTTGGAAATTTGTTCAAAGACGCTTTGATAAATTGTATTTTATATTGTCCGTTTCTGTCTGAATTGTATAGCCGAAACATGTATCTTATTCTGTCTGTTTTAGAGATTAGTGTGAGAATGTTGATTGTACAGAGTGGCGCAGAAGGCACTTGGCACGAGAGGCAACATGTTAATTGAGCTATACTGATACGGTACATACATTTATTGACTATTTGAAATTTTCAAAGTGTCTTCTTCCTAAATTGACAATTACTGCCCGGATTTTATTTCAAATAGTCAGTAAATGTAAGTATTCTGTTAGTAAGTTTAAATTAACATGTTGCCTCTAGTGTCAAGTGACATTTACACCGCTCGTATATTACGTTAATGGAAGGTGACTGTTTATACGTAGTTTGCTTACAGTCACTAATGGAAAGAAGAAACACCGAGCGTGTTGGTAAAGGGTATGTTTCTGAAATTGTGTTTAGGAAGTACCTGTTTCGACCCTGTACCAAGTTGCTAGCTATCTTAACTAATGTTTATAACTTATAACTCACCTTCTCCGGCCGAATGCGTTGACATTCGTTATATAAAGCCGTGGCGCATTTTCTAAAGAAAAAAATGGATTTAAATAAATACGGACAGTGGGACAATCTGTATGGTGACAACAAACGGCGGAACAAGAATTACAGCTCTTAAGGTTCTCCTGGGTTTCCTTAGTCCCTCCAGGGTAACACCTTGATCCGTCCATCACACCTGTTCCTTTCTCATCGTCCTCGGTGTATTATAACCCGCAATTTCGCATCTGACACAACACAGACTATGCAGTATTGAAAAGTTGCTTTAATTGAATATGTAATGAACCGATTTCTGATGTTCGTCTTACACGTTGTATTGCAGTACGTCTTCAGGTCGGATGATCAGCGTTCCATCTAACGCGCCGGATACAAGGCTAAAATTTCCACCTGCAGACCCGATATCCTCAGGGTTTTTGTGGCTTTCCACAATCTTTCTAGGCAGGTGACTGGTTCTTTTTTTTTAATCAGTCCACCGCTGTCTTCCTCACTGTTTTCGATTCATTATTCATCACTCGCACTCTCATTTGACGGTATGCATTTTTTTTCATTTCGAAACATCGTTAAATAAACCAGATAAAGGTAAAAAAGGTAAAGTTGTCGTTGTCCACACTATGAAGGCATATAGGTGGAGCAGAGGTATAGCTCCACTCATTCTTAATCTCGGCACTAAATGGAAGTGAGTGATCAACTTTACTCCCTGGTAACTTTACCCCCGGGAATGAATCCCAGTACCCACTGAGTAAGAGGCTGGGTGTGCCACAGAGCCGGTCTGGACGTTTTGGAGAACAGGCAGATCTCATTGCCGCTGCGGGAATGGAAGTAGTATGCCATCTGTCATTTCTTTATCAGTAGCTGACTGAAAACTTTGATGTGGGTCGTAAGATTTTCACGGAGGTGTGGTTGAGGACTCACGGGATACGAAGCAGCGTCACTGGGTGATCAGTTTCCCACGTTTCGAAGGAAAATATTGCCTTCGTATTCAAGGGTCTAGAGGTTCGAGAAGAATTTCCTTGAAGATGAAGACGCTGTGTTCCTTCCCAACATCGCAAACTGATTTCCCAGTGACGCAGCGTCATGTCTCACAAGAACGGAGTCCTGAAAACTTTTATTCTAATGAAGAATACGCTTAGGTAGATGATTCATGTTTGAATTGACAGCGTTTTGAAACGTATTTTCTTTCTGTGATAAACATCTGGTTCTTCACCTGCATCCTGAAATACAACAGTAAGTTAAGATTTTAATTTTATTAAGTTCACTCAGTTGGAGTGATGTTATTTGCAGTTCTCTCTCATTTCGCCTTGTACGTGCTGTTTCGGCTTCACGCACTGCATGGATGTCGGAGAAGTTGCCGCCCCAGCCAGTGGCAGATTTAATTACAATTTAGCAGCGTAACGGTTCATTATCTAACTGCAGAAAATGCTTGTCGTAAATGTTTGCTTCGGTTGTTAGGTTGATTAGACTAGGAAATGTGAATTGAAATTCGATTAGACCTTGCACTTGGAAGATGTATAGGGTGATTTTAAACGATGATTTACACTTTTGAAAACTTATTTTAATATTCGAGACTTTAGGTTCTCACAGGAATGCTGATGAAGATTCCAGCCTTTTGCGGTATGACGCCGTGTAGATTGGTATATAGAAACCTGCATTTCGGTGGAGCTTGCTGCCTCCATTTTCATTATAGTCAAGAGAATACTTTGAAGACTGAGGCAGAAAGTTCATTCAAGTGGATCTTGAACGAAGAGGACGGGAAAATGTGGGCTGAATTCATCAAACTCAGCAGAGGGACCAGTAGCCGGCTTTTGTGAACATGGTAATGAATCTTCGTGTTCTATAAAATGGCGGAAATTTCGTTTTCAAAGATGCTCTTTTGGAAGCCGGGGAACAACATGAAAGGTACTTTCATTGTTTCAGTCTTTAAAGGATGAATACGTAATGTGATATTTTCTATCATGTATAACTCTATAGTTTTGTTAGGAGAGCCTCATCGTTTGTTTAACAAAACAGGACCGTTAAAAAGTAATGGAAAGTTTGTAAATAATGTAGAGCGAAGTTTCATTCACTGAGCCCATGGTTGTTGGAGTTGCTTCTGTGGAAGTTGTTATATAGCAGGTTCGTGTTTGTTGTATTATGAGCAACGGTGTAATGCCTACCAGTTCGTGCCACGAATGCTAGTGTGTTGTTCACCATGTGCGATACTGTGGCAGATGTTAGTGTCATATCTTCTCTTTTTACGTAAAGTTACGCTCTTTTATGTGGTCGTATAACGTGCACGGACAGCCTGCTAAATTTTGCCGTAACGCCTTTCAGCTCTGGCTCATAGTATCTACAACGATAATGGATGTAGTTTAGTGAAAGATAATGCATACTACTCTACTCCCGATGTAGAGTGTTCGTGGCAGAGTGGATGGCTGTTTGGTTTCATCAAGAAGATTCCACTCACTCACCTATATATGAGTATAAAGTTATAAAGCTTTCTACTGTGCCGTTGTGTATGTTTTTGAGCAGTCAGTGGTGGCAGTAGTTATGAAAAGGACCAGAATACGACAGTAACAAACGGTAATGAGAGGTATCTGTGTTTCAGTTGACACTGCAGTTTCGACATTTGAGGAAAGTAGTCATCTTTAGATAACAGCGTCACCTTTTTTTTTGTGGTGAAGGGCTACGGACGCACCGCAGCCTTGCTTATTGTGCAGCCCTGTGATGAAGATGATTAGTGTTTTTTCGTTTTTCCGAGTAATAGAGCACCGGTGGAATGAAATTGACAGGGGAAAACCGAAGTACTCGTGGAAAAAACTGTCCCAGTGCCACTTTGTCCACCACAAATCCCACATGGACTGACCCGGGATCGAACCCGGGCCTCCGCGGTGAGAGGCCGGCGACTAACCGCCTGAGCCATGGCACGGCCTCAGCATCACCGCTTATGCTATCAAGCTGTCTTTAAAGAGATGTTTACAGTATGCATATTTAGTGCAGTTCTGAATTCACAGTTTCCCGCAAGGGCTGTAATGTGTAGGGATAGTTCCGTGGAGGGGTTATATGTGGAAGTAATGACTAGAGATGGGAATAGTCCAGTTTCCCTTGTCGTGCAAAATTAATTACTTAAGATCATTATTGTTCCTTCGTGGGTGCTCACCGCGTTACTCTTGGTTTCAGGGAAGTAAGTTAAACTGTTAAGGTAGCAACAACTAAATTGTCACAGTTCATTTATAGCTGTAGTTTTGTTGCGACTGTTCACAGACCGGCATTGGGACGCCACGGTATCATCTTTATCCTTCCATTTGTGACTGAACTTAGTATGGAGGCTTGCAATGGGTATTTCGATTGGTTTTAAAGAGCGATCGGATGATTGTCTGTGTAAAAAATGCAAAGAGATTGAGCGGCACTACGGCCTACTGTGAACTTTCAGCATTTTTGGAAGTATGGCTCCCAGTATTTTTAATCGTCGGCACTGGATGGAAGTAAGCGGTTAGCGTCACACCCCAGCCGCCTTACCCGCTGCGCAAGGCGTCTTTTCTGTCCGTTGGGTGAAAGGTTGTGTGGGCCGCAGGGCCCGTTTCGACGTGGTGGCGTAGAGGAAAGTGTCTGCGCTTGGGTAGGAAATGAATCGCAATTCTCCGGTCGTAGAGTCTGTACTGGCGCAGTCACTGTGTTGACGGAGCTAACCACGGCTCACAAATTATACCTGTGTTTGATGTAAACATATACGTAGGTGTGTATTTTTGGAGCTTTATTGACCGTATTTTTTGTTTTGATTAGAATTCGATAGTTGTGGCTTTGTCAAAAGTTCGCCTACAGGTGCTGAGAGAGAAGGAGAGAGAGAGAGAGAGAGAGAGAGAGAGCAAGAGAGTGAAGTATAACGTTTTCCATTTACAGTTAACCCGGTCTTCGGAATACGAGCTGCATAAACACACGTTCAGTTGAACTAAGGAGTAGTTATATAGCGCTTGGTTTCTTATAGCCACTTGTCTTCACTTCTCGAATAATCCTCTCGCCTCTTTTCGGAGTGTGTTCGGTAACAAATCTGCAGTAGGAAGCTATGTTGGGTTGTACCTTATTTCACCAGTCGTGGTTTAAATCGCTGTTTAGACTGTATGTAGAAGTCGAAGAGTTTGAATTGTCTCGTATGTAGCAGGTCATTGTTACAGTTAAGGATATGTATGCCAGGTGGCAGTGATTGTCAGACGTAATCCGTCACTGTGAAGCAGTTAAGAGGTGCCTTTGTTCGGTCGATATTGCAACCTCGACCCTTGCCGATAAATGTTATCTGTATGTAGTAGCACCGTATATGCTATCAAGCACAGGGACAAGGTTTTATCGGAGTAGTTCAGTTGTTCTCTTTGGGTTTTTATTCCATCAGTGCTCCATTTTCATATTCATTCTTCTACCGTCTATGATGTATTGACTACCTACCGACAGCGTTGCTAAGTAAACCACAAAAAAGCACGTATCAAGTTCATGCAGTGCATATTGAATGAAATCGTTATTTAATGTAGAACAGTGGATAAATGGAGTGGTCTTCTGTAGAAGCCGTAGCTAGAAATGAAATGTCGTGCATATTCAGTGAAACTATGGTTTAATCTTTAATAGTGGAGGGTTATTGTATGAATACCAACCTAGCTGGAGATGGGAACTGTATATCGGAAGCTTGATATACCGCTGTGGGATGGTCAGTACTTACGTTAGGAAGTTAAGCTGTACATTACGTGTGCTACGATTCTTTGCGCATTTGAGATAATTCTTAATAATTTACGCGGGAATATTACAAAATATACGTGGTTGAACATGGGGTTCATGGTGGTAATGTCGATATAACAGCTATTTGTGAAGGTTATATAAAGTGTCAGTGTTTGTTTGTATCAGAGTGCCAAGTCATTCATCCACCAACTGCTACAAGGGGCAGAAACAACCCCTAAAAACAAAATTAAAGTGCCCGGTTCCAATTCTAGCCTCTTCTGCCCCTCCCGTGGGTCCGAAACACTGGTAGCCGGGATAGATCAGTCAGTTTAGTTACTAGGCTGCGGGCTGGACTGCCGAGGAACCGTTTTCGATTCCCGGCAGGGGCAGCAGTTTTTTTCTCTTTTGTTAGAAGCGTCTAGACTGGCTTTTGGGCCCACGCAACCTCGTATTCAACGAGTACTAGAGCCTCTTCCCCCACTGTTAAGGCGACCGGGGCGTGAAACGTACCACTTGTCGCCATGTAGTGCCAAGGGTAAGAATAAGTAGAGCTGTACCTCCACTCCTCCCTTACACCTTCATGGTTTGTACAGGGACACTTTTACCTTTAATATCTGAATGCGGAATATGACCCTGCTAGCCTCATTTCCTGGTATGTGTTTTCAATAAAAGCAATAAAAAATCCGATTTTGTTTAAGGACACCGTCCTTTGGGGCGTATTTGCATTTCAAAGACGTACTTTGATATATTTCTGGTATAGATTGTAATTGTGTTTTGTTCTGCTTGGGGCAAGGTTTGTTTTATTTTCACACTATGGCTGTTCTGTGTTTAACTACCTGGGGGGGGGGGGGGGAGTGTTCACCAAATGGCTCTGTTGTGAACATATTTTTTGGTGTCGTAAGTATAATTTCCCAGTGATAATTCGAGACATAAATATTTGGGCAAAAGCTGAAGAGATCATCTGCATCTCTAGTAACTTAATTATTGTTCTCTAAGTTTCCTTTTGTGTCCATTAAATCATAGTCCTAGCCCGGAATTGCGTGCAGTAACTGTAACGGGGGCGCAGTTGGATAAAAACAGACGGACGGTCTTAACGTTGATGATGAGATTTTGAGTGAATGGCTCCTTCCTTTTGGCTGTTTTATCTTGGAGGTTGGAGTGGCGTGGCACGAACGAATTGTAGTGAAGTAGTGTGTATGGCGTTCTAACGCAAACACGTGGAAACGATGAACTGACGCGTCTGTAACCTCGGGATCGTACTGGTCTCGCTTGTATGGGGTTTAAACAGCTCTGTCCCATTGTCCCGCCGAATTCGGTTCGGAACGCTGATATATAGGTCTGTGATTATTGAGTCTGGCCTGAGACTACGAAGGATGAGGTACGGATATGTGAAGAAAAATCTTTAGCGAACTATTATTATTATTATTATTATTATTATTATTATTATTATTAGGCTCGTTCGCATACTCGTGAAAAGCGCGTGTCATCCTAACAGTAGTGGGATACTTGTACAAATCATGTTTGTAGCATTTACACAGACTCGGGTTTGAAACTTAGGAACTCAGAGAGGAATCTTACGTGAGCAAAATCACGTTTCATTGAGCTTATTCCTGCTTCCCTGTTAGTTTGCTTCATTTGTGGTTGATTTAATGGCACTGTCAGTGGTTCGGACTGTGCAGCATCGAATGGTGTAATTATTAATGAATGCAGAATTGGAAAGTACGTGAAACGAAGCTGTCGTAGCTGAATTTGTGGTAGGCGTACTGTTTCGGTATTTCCCTAGCGAGGCCGAAGAAAACAATAACTATCTCACAATTGGTGTTTGGGCTGAGATTTGAATTGAGACCTTCTGAATACGAGACAGGACTGCTACCAACTGGACGGTAACATTAGATTTTTGAAGTGTTGAAATGTAGTTAAACAAAGATTAAGAAACAAATACAAGATGTGGCAGTATATTTTGTTGAACGTTGGAAGTTCGTTTACGGTGTGGTGCATTCGGCCTAAGACACTAAGATGCTATGTGAGTTTTTCAGCAAGCCCCATCATTCAATACTGCTTTCTGTTGCCCTTCTCTGTGTCTGCTGTTGTTCCAGCGAAAACACTGTAGGGTCTGAGCCCCAGTGTAAGACGTTGTTATGGTGTTAGATATTTCCTCTCACGTAGCGGGTTATTGATTTTGATAGCGTCATAAAGAATAGCTGTTTCATGATCGGGGGTCGATCGTAGACTAGGTTACCGGTGTTAACCCTCTACATATGTTGAAGAAGATTGTTCCACGCCTCAGTGACAGAACTGTCACAGTTTTAAAATGGAGAAGTGGCGATGAAAATATGGATCGCGATTTGATTGTTTGCGTTTGTCCTGTATTAACTGATTGGTGTTTATGTGGGAGACATGCTGTGTTCTCTTTGAGGAGGGAACTAAATTTTTATATGTAATTTAAATGGACGTTAGTTTTAATTTAGTAATCCCAATACAGATATATCAAGTTTCAGCCCAAATATAGTGATTACTGAACTTCTGTCCTCCGCTGCTACCCAAAGCAGGCCATTTTCTATTCTTGTCCTTTCTTCCCAAAGTTTTACCATATCTCCAACCTACCTTACTAGAAGGACAATCGGGCTGTGCGAGGTTGGGAACCTTCAGAGCCGGTAACTTTTCTCTTTTCCTGAATAAATGTCGTGTCTCTTACTACCCACCATTGTAATACTTCCTCCTCTCCTTCTCCCCCTCCTCCTTCTCCCCTCCTCCTCTCGTCATCATTATCATCATCTCCTCCTTCAGCCAGCCTGTCGTCAGATGGTTAAACGTTG